>CP130737.1:9934298-10628649 GCA_030553155.1 Nippostrongylus brasiliensis
CATCGTGGAAACTGTCCTGTGATCACCAACGACGAATATCTGACTCGTGCTTCGCCCTTCACCGACCACTGCGGAAGGCGAGTTTTCCGATAGTAAAATCCCTGAATTTCAATGGATGACATAGTTTTCTCAACTCCCACTAGAAAAATGAAAATAAAATAGAACATAAAAAATAAAAAATAAAATAAAAAATAACATAAGTAAATAGATAAATAAAAATAAAAAGTAAAAATCGAATAAATAGCCAAATCAAAAGGTGTTTCGAATTAGAAGCTAAAGTGTAAATAGTAATGTAAACCTTGATTCCCCATTGTGCATGGATGCCGTTCTCCTCGTCCCGAAATCGTGGTGTCGGCTGTGGTCGGGTGAGAAGCTGCAGGTTCATTTTGATCTCGAGCACCTAATCTATAATTCTCATATTAAATAGAGTTGAAAAAGTGTCTTCAAAGTGATCCAGCATTTGATTTTTGTTTGTAAGAACATATGTAGTGATCATTAAAATCGTTCAAACCCGGCATTTAGGGATACGGTAAGGTGGATTGCGCTCGTTCGGATCTGAACTAACAGGGAGGGTGGAATAAAATAAAGGAATAAAGTCAATCACAAGGTTAAGGAATTCGGTAGATACGACTACTGGCGAGTTTTTCGATAGAAAAATCCCTAAATCTCAAAAGAGGGCATAGTTTTCTCAACTCCTATTAGAAAAATGAAAATAAAATAGAAAATAGAAAATAAAAAAATAATATAAATAAATAGATAAACAAGAATGAAAATAAATAAAAATAGAGTAAATACCCAAAACAAAAGGTGTTTCGAATCAGAAACTAAGGTGTAAATCGTAGTGCAAACCTAGCTGCAGGAGAGGTACTGACAACTGAACGACGAGGTAAACTTAGCTTAAAATCTGAATCACCCAGAACACTTGTAGGCTACACTACCACTTAGTGACAATAGAAAACGATGGTGTTAAACAAAATTTAGTTGTCAGTCTTTTAAAGTTTACAAGTGGTCTCTAACTTATGTATGTACAGGGTGCGCAAAAATTACCCAGAAAAATACATCACAGGCCACAACTACTGGCAGAACTGGATTCTGAGCCTCATATTGGAATATGTCATACATCAATACTACACGCAAATGCTATTCAAGTCTGAGCTCTTGCATGCTTGCGCAGCGGTAATAGCAAAACAAAATCTGAAACTATCGGCCATCATCAGTCCACACCTCTCCGGTCGTACTGCTATTTTTACCTCAATTTTCTTTAACGTTTCTGTGGGACTGATTTTAGTCTAGTAGTTTTTTTTTTTGAGAAAAAAGTGTGCTCTATCCGATGTGGAACTTTGCTGCCTCTCGTAGCACCGTTAACAAACACATGGAATGATTTTGATGAGGACTACCTGCGTGTCACGAGTTATTCGTTTGGCGCAATTGATAACAAGTTTTAGAACTGAGCTTTCAACCTAATATTGGAGCAGTGGGTACGTGTACACTAAACTCAAATGTATACCAAGCTTGAACTTGAGTTCAGAATGTGCGAGTGGCAAAGCCAAATCGAGAATGATCAGCAATCATCGACTCATAATTTTGCTGTCCCACGCCGCACAGCACAAGATGGCTGACCTCTGAACTCACGGGATTTGAACCGCCTTAGTTTCTTTTCTGGTCATTTACTGGGAGCGAGAATTCCTCTACACAACACAAAAATTTGGCTCCACTGGAAGCTCCCCTGGCTGAGGCAAAGAACGATATAGTAGAAGACTACCTCTGTGCCATGAGTTATGGGTTCGCTACTCGTCTGAGGACATTTGTCCGTAGGAAAGGGGGCCACTTTGAACGAGCTTGATACTTTTCTATTAGTGAGGGAATAGGGAAACTGTATGTGAAGTTTCATTGTCAGATCTACATTTTTGTTGAAGTTACAATGTGATATTTTATTCCGGGTAATTTTTGCGCAACCTGTATTGTGGCTTGAGTTACAGATTCGTGAGAGGTGAGGTTCATGGGAGTAAACCGAGGATGATGGCTCGAGTAGGCGGGATAGAAAAGTTATACCTCGATGGGGGGGGGAAATCGAGAATAAGTGAAATTCCAGCGGGATCAGCTGATCGAGTGCGCGAGTGGAGGGATCATTGAGTCATCGATTTCGGCCGATCAAGTGGACATGGGATTCATAAGATCGGGTGCTCGTCTAGTCCATTGGCTATCCGGCGATAGATAAACCCCGTTTTTTGGATACGAAAAAATAGCAATTTGAATGGGTCCTCGGTCTTCCCCTTTAGATTAACAACTACCATCTGTACTCTCCCTCTCCTATAGGTAGTTGAGCCGGGAAGCTTTTTCCGTTCTTTTTTTTGCTCAAAAAGCAAAGCTCATTGATACTTCCTCGGTACCGCTATGAATAGTACATAGTTACCTTAACACTTTTTAATACCTACCTTAATAATTAGTCAATAACAAGTAGGTCAACAAAATACTTCTTCAAGCAACCACAGCATAAAGAAAGTACTAGCAGTCCACCAGGACAATTGGAATAAGCAAAGTAATAATCAAGGCAAAAAAAATTTAAAAGCAACGAAATTAAACTGACGCCCGGTAGATCAGGTTATCTGTTTTACATTGCGCAACCTAGTGTAATGAAAATAAACAACTTTCGGGTGGACCATTAGAAGAGGCAACTTTTGGAAATGTGACATCTCATATCGAAAACGTATAGGTGCCACTTACACTTGTTATCAAAGGAATTAGTAGCGTTGTTGATCCTATACTTGAGAAAATATACCTTTTCTGGAGTAGATTACAACAAAAATCAATAGTGGATATTATTTTGAGATTTTGCATACGAAAGGAGCTTGAGTCGGGGAAATTGGAAATGGTTGCAAAGTAAAGAGCAGTAAATTTCCTACGTTCTCTAACGTGGGTCTTAAATTCACGTACATAAAATAAATAAATAAATAAATAAATGCAGTGCATTATCATCATTTTTCACTCTACTATTCAACGTGAAAGTATTTCATGGGATTTTTAGGGATGACCAGAAGGTAAAATTTCAACAACCCATTTAAAGAACCTAAAGAAGTTCTTGAAGAAAAAACTGCTTATTTCTCAGCGGAAACCCGTATAAGATATGGCTATTTGTGAAAAGAAGTTTGACTCGAGTTCGCAGACTAGAGGATCCGCGGTCATATTTTTAAAGGTGATTGAACCAATAACGAGGGCAATCGAAATTATCACTAAGAAAAATGATTAACAGTAGGGCAACTGACCCATTGGCTGTATAAAACGGAGTAAACCTTACGCGACCAAAAAAAGTGCAATTGAAATAAATAGAAGACACTTGGCGTTCACAAGGACACGATGTTAGCGGAGAGCGCAGCAAAAGAAAACAAAGGCAAACAAATGACGATGGGACGGGCAGAGGAAGTGGAAGGCCGGAGGGAGGCGCCTACGGGTGCTGTTGCTGCTGCTCCGGCGAGGTGTTTGGATTGACGAGACCAGTCCGGGGCTCGTCGACCAGCAAGCCATGAGAAAATAGCCACTGAAAAGGTGCTACTTGGGATTTTCCGGGCCTATATCGCCTACTTGCGGATTTTTGGGCTTTAGGAGTCTATTAACCCAGCAAAAAATGGTTAATTTGACCTCAAATGCCATGGAGTGCAATCGTTACGTAAGCTGCTTTTGAATAAAGATGTTAATACAAGGTTTCATCGGTACTTTTCCTCTTAATGCCCAATTATCATATCATGCCCAACCGTATCATATCATGCTCATATCTTAATGTACATCCTTGGAGCGGTCTTATCATATCGTGCTATTAAATATCATACCATTTTGCATCCACCTATGGTCGTGTGCAGCCTGTTTGATCTGCCTGATATGGAAGAAAACGCCGTTCTTTTCTCGCAAGAATGAGGAATGTTTCCAAAAGAGAGATGTTTCAGAGGTTATCGTATGAAGCTGTTTTCTAGCATACGTAGGTCGTTGATTTTGTTTAACAGCTTGAGAATAAATTGACTATGGCTCGAGCATGATATGATAAGACCGCTTCAAGGATGTGCATTAAGCTATGATCATGATATGATACGCTTGGGTGTGACGTGATAATTGGGCATAAAGAGGAAAAGTATCCCCTTGGGTATACTTCTACCAGACTTGTCTGGGAAGTAAGGAACACAAGCTCCAGCATCGAGCAGCCTGCGAGAAGACGTATGAGCAACAGACTCAATTGACAAGTCACATCACTACACGAGAGAGTGGTCTATTTCGTGTGAAACTCGGGTGCATGGCGCATCCCAACACTATAACTAGAACAACGCCTCATTAATTCTTCTTTTCAGAAGTACACATTTGAATTCGGCACGTTGCACGCGCTGAATAAAATGAATAGAAAAACCGGAAATGGAAATGGAAATGAGTGTTTTTCCTATTAAGCGTTGGAAAAGTTGCAATTATACCAGGTAATGGAACCGCTATGGATAATAGAAGTTCTCTGGTAGGTAAAAGGGATTATTTAAATGGGTATAAAGGAGCAATGAAGAACAGAAGCTATGCTACAACTATCTCAAGAAATACTATACCATTTGGTATCTATCGTTTCAGAGGTTATCGTATGAAGCTGTTTTCTAGCATACGTAGGTCGTTGATTTTGTTTAGAAGCTTGATAATAAACTGATTATGGCTCGAGCATGATATGATAAGATCGCTCCAAGAATGTGCATTAAGATATGAGCATGATATGATACGCTTGGGTGTGATATGATAATTGGGCATTAAGAGGAAAAGTACCGTTTCATCGAATCCCATTTTTGTCAGAGCCTGGAAGAGGAAAGCGGGATTTGAGAAATCCCCCGTCCAAGGAAATCTTAAAATATACCCTGGATCAGAAGTTAACAGAGATGACAGAAGATACCCGGGTTGGGTAAACGCAACCAGACCCGGGCAGTTAGACAAGCAATGGAAGTCACCTATGTTGGACGGTATAGCGAGAAGAAATTATATACTTCTTTCTTTTTCATTTTTTTATTGGATGAAGTATTTCCATCTAAGAATTTCAGAAAAAAATTAATATTGAAAATGTTACCGTGGGTATTTTTCGTTTTTTTTTTGAGTAACAGGATACATTTCAGGAACGAATCGACTAGCCAACATACTCAATTGGTAAACTTAATCGAATTTACGGTCCGAGTACGAGAGTTTACTGGAATATTCGGCTGCACCTACCCAACTAGGTCCAAGATATACCGTCAGTCTCTAACCCAGAGGGTATAAAATGTAAAAATTGGCGTAGATAAGTCAATCAATAGTGCATCCATTCAGAATCGTAAAGGCATGGTGAATGCTTTCAAGGTGTATACAGTGATCCACAGGAGCCATCTCTGGTACCAATTTACCCGACCCCGAAAGAATGTGGGCCCACTTTGCCTCAGGAGCGGGTTGATTTCTCGATTATGCAGGTGCCAGTAGCACCTCTTACTACTGCATCGTGAGCACCCTGCTGTTTAGGTACTTTTTTGGGTTCCTATATCAGCGATTTCATAAATATACCCACTGGTCGACTTGCCCATATCCCAAGCACCTTAAAATTTTCCTTTCAAACCCCCTCCCACTTCGTTCAAGGTATTTTGCCGGTTTCTTAGCTGAAGAGTTCACGCCCTCAAAAACTCGAACTGCAGTATTCCGTGCGGACGTTCATCCGCTTATCCAGCTCAGCCGTTCAGACATCAAGTCGACCCCGTTGAAAGGGGTTAATCCGCCGGATGACGGGCCTGCCGGATGGTCAAAGTGATTTTGGGACACGGCTGACCTTGTCTCCGTAAGTGTGCCATGTGATGCTTATCGTCGGCTGTTTTCCCCTCCGACGGCCGGCCGCCGGTGTCTTCGGCGGTCTCGTCGTTCCTCTGAGCCATCTGACTTTGAGCTGTTTTATAGCTGCCATTCCATCCTCTCAACTATCCTCGTCGTCGTTGGTTTTTTATGCGTTTAGAAAGTTCTGGTGTTCATCTGCTGCTGGACTGCACTTATCCGGGGGCCACGATAGTTGAGAGGGTAACATGTGACCACGGATAGTCGTGTTACCCCAGAGGCTTGGGTTTGGGCGGCTGCAGCTGTTAACCCCTTCGGAGACCCTTTTTGTCTCATTTAGATCCTGCTAGAATATACCCAACGCCCTAAGGTTTCCTGACCAAAGTAGGAGTATTTTCGACCCAGGGAAATATATTAGAGACAGTTTCTAGGGAGATTCTCAAGCGCGGTCGGCAGGAGAAATTACGTTAAAATTCAATTATTTTCTGATTTATAGAAAATGAAGGTGAAATCCCAGTTTTCGCGGGTGTATTATGTAATAGCCCACGTGGTACATTGGTAAGAGGCGCTGCTGACACCCGCACGGTCGAGCGATCGATTCTGGACCGTGCTAACCAAGCCTTTCGTCCCTCCGCGGTCTGGTAAATTGGTACCAGACTTGTCTGGGAAGGTAAAGACACTGACCTCGTATAGCGGCTGGCCCCGCAGGTCATTGTATAGGCCAAATACGTATTCATTATAACTCTACGACTTGAGTGGAACATGAATGCGGCGGCGCTTCCTCAGGGGACTGATCAACGCCGGCACCTTTACCTTTACCTTACTTTTGGTTGCTGCTAGGATATACCCAAGGCCCTAAGCTCTTCTGACTAAAGTAGGAGTATTTTCGATCTAGAGAAAATACTAAAGACAGTCTCTAAGGAGATGCTCAACCGCTGTAGCCAGGAGGAACTGCTTTATATTGAGCCTGATTTATAGGAAATAAAAGTTCTTTTCACCTAACGTTTGAACGTCGTCTTCAGAGGCCTAAAAATGATCAGTCCTGTTTTGAACCACTTTTTAAGCCTCTGAAGACGACGTTCAAGTAGAAACGTTAGGCCAATAAATTCGGTTCACCCTACTGACCTCGTCCGACACAGAAGCATACAACAGTTGCACCATGATGTCGAGGTTTCAAGAAGAGAGAACTTGGAGTTTTTTTAAATTTTTTTTCGAAATTCTCTTCCTCGCAAAACTTGGATGAACAGCCACCGGCTAACTAGGGCAAACTGCAGCAACATCAGCGCTCGCTAATCCCGACGGAACCGGTCCTGGTCGGGGGGCTATGAGTGCTTTGATGGATGATGCAAAGCCATGCAGCTAATCGTTCTCACATCAGCTTCTCTTCCTGATGTGGCTCTCCTCCTAAGCCTCCAAAGTCGCCCTCATTCCATTAGATAAAAAGCTGTGCTTAGTCTCTAGCTCTATAGGCGGTATCGAAGCCTTCTGTCGTTTTCTGCCATTCTTATCCCTCACTCATCAACGCTCGTGGTTGCCCACGGTCCTACTAGTCATGAATGTTTTTTTTGTATTTTCTTCGAATAAAGTTCTGCAGAGCGCGCGTGGTACAGTGGTAAGAGGTGCTACTGACAACGGCACGGTCGAGCGATCGATTCCGACCCGGGATAACTAAGTCCTCCATCCCTTCGAGGTCGAGTAAATTGGTACCTGACTTGTCTGGCAAGGTAAGGATACTGACTTGATATAGCGGCTGGCCCAAGCAAGTCACTGTATAGGCCAAATACGCAATCACCATGACTACGATTCTGAATGGGACACGAATGCGTGGCGCGTCCCCAAGGGACTGATCAACACCGAACCATTTACCTTTTTTACCTTGTGGCAATCTCGTGATTCACTAAACAAAGGGGGATACTAAACTTCAGCATGGCATTTACTATTTTGAATTGAAGAGGAATGCTTGACGCGTGCTCAGCAGAGTGATTGCCGCTGACTACTTTATTTTTACATTTATAGAGGCCGAAAGTCTGGAGCCCCGGTGAAACGCCTGAGGCAAATTGGAAGTCTTGTATTGGAGGGTAGCACACTGGCTTGGTACAGCGGCTGGCCCCGCAGGTTATTGCATAGGCCAAATACGCGTCCTCCATGGCTCTGCGATTCTGAGTGGAAGTTGAGTGCATGGCGAGATCTTAGGCGAGCGGCCAACGTCGGCACCTTTACCTCTTCACCTTAAATTTTATTTCTTCGCATTCCTCTTTTACCTAACATAACATTTATTACACGCTTTAGGCATATAAGAAGATAATAAAATCTAAAACAATTTTCATCGTCGATATTTGTGAGCTATTTAAAACAGAGGAAATAACATAACAAAACTCAAAAAACAGAAATGAGGAGATAGCATTAACAGCCCAAATAAAAGACGGTACGACTTGACAAACAGGGTACTACACGACATAGGAGAGTAGGGACGAAATGAGCCCTTTATTTATCCTTCAGATTTATTTTATAGGATAAGGAAAGAGCAACAGGCTGACAGAGAACTTAACCAACTTAACTAAACTTCTACTTACTGACTTAGCTCCTTCAGAGCCACTCTTGGTAGCCCGATTTCCTTTTTTTGAGGGGAATCCGTCTTTTTGACGTTTTGCTTCAATCGAAACACCGCCTCTCCAGCACGACGAGAACGCCGCTTTGAAATCGTGTTCGTATTTTCGAGTTCGTCATCATCATCGTCGTCGTTGGTGGCTGAAGCGGTTTCGCCGTGCAAAGAAAACCAGTACACCGACGCCGACTCTGCTGGTTCCACTTCTATCGCAGCCTCTTCAACGCAGCCTATTCATAACGCTCGACGATGCCTTCCCTCTTCCTCATTTCCTCCTTTTTTTCTACAATTGTGATGATTCTTTTCTGTTTCTACTACCTAGGCTAAGTGACAGTGCCTCGTGGAAATTCCATGATAGACCAGCTCGATTGATGCTAGTAAAATACCAAAAGAGATCATCCGCGTGAGCAGTTCCCTATGAAAGGCAGATTTCACGACCTCGTTTTGAGTCGACTGCACGACCTTTTTCTTATGGGAGTCTCTCGAGAATGCTAGCGAATTTCTTCGATGCGGAAAAGCGACGATAAAGCCGCCGCTCGGATCGGATCGTTTTTCGGTACAGCAATTCGACTGAACGGGTGGAATGAAGTGGGGAAGATGATTCGAATTTGATAAAAAGTTCGCTGATCCTGGCTCTTCCCCTTCTTCTGAGGAACAGATATTTTGACAGCAATTCTCCATTTGTACCACTTATCAATAATTTTAAAAGTGCCTGAGGGTTAGCTCATTTCCAGCTCTCGATCAGCAGATGTTGCTGAATACATTACTGGTCCTATTGGCTTTTTACGCCGACTCATTGGCCACCGCAAAAGACGACGACCCCATCGTGCCGGCTGTACGAGTGGTTCGACTACAGGTGGACTATCCGGAAGCAAAGGTGCAAGATGTGCAGAGGATTCACAAGTGAGTGAAATTCATGAAGGAATCTTAAATAAATGAACTAAGTTTTCAACATTACCATAAAGTTATGAGGGTAAAGGGTGCGCAAGGTACAGTGGTAAAAGGGGCTACTGACACCCGAACGGTCGAGCGATCGGTTTTGCCTGAAGCTGGTCAGACCCTTAATCTTTTTCGGGTCTGCTTAATTGGTACCAGACTTACCTGGGAAGGTGAAGACAGTGACCTGGGCCCCCACAGATCATTGTAGAACCCAAATACCCAATCAGCAAGCTTCTACGATTCTAAATGGAACACGAATGCGTGGCGCGTCCTCAGGGGACTTTGCCCACTTTACCTCTACTTTACATTAGCCAAGTACTGGACCACAACAGAACACACGCCGCTGGAATAGGTAACATTTTGCTCTCATGAGCCACAAACACTCTAGAAGAATCTGTTTTCAAGGCAGATACGTCTCCTCATGTTTCTGAACTTCTTATATGGTTTCCGTGAATATGAATACCTCGGGGAAGGTTCGAACTGGGACCTTTGGCCTGTCAAATTACCCCCAATCCTTCGTAGCCGCCAATTTTCCCTATTCATGATTGTTTTAGGGCTATACCCTCTACTTGCAGGTGGAACTCGCTGATGAGGAACAGCGTGATCGCTTCGTTACGATTCATCAACAAACATTGGACGATTTGTGGCAGTGGGCCGAATGGAGAGCGGTGAGTTCATCATCCAGTCACTTTTCGGTTACCTTTCACCTTCATTCTCCTTGGTTAGACTTCACCTGGCAATGATAGCACATGCTTCATTCTACCAACTTTGACAGGCATAAGCGCAGAGGTTCAGGTTCAGGACTTAAATAGACGGGCCAGATGCGAAATATTTCTCTTATTATCAAAAATAAGCAAGAGGAGTAAATAGTTCCATATTTCAAACATATAATGCTCGTTTCGAACCTTTCTTGAACAAATTGTAATATATTTTATTTTATTTATTTATTTACACTGTTAGGTGCGCCAAATGAAACAGACATGAATAATACTAAACAATAATACTGTGCTTAATTTCAATTAAAAAACTAAAGTAAAGTCAAAAAATATTTGCTAAGTTACTAAAATTTTACTTTATTTTAGTTTTTAAGTTGAAATTGAGCACAGTACGATTGTTTAGTATTACTCATGTCTGTTTCACTTAGCGCACGTGACTGTGTGAAAAATAAATAAATAAATATAAATCCATGATAATGGTGGTCTCTATTGGTTCAGAGCTTTGCAGCATTCAAACCCCAAATATCCTTCTCTTACCCTCGATAAGGCCCTCATCAGGCGAAAAGTAAGCAAATATCATTCCGTTACACCTCGATAAGGCCCTCTTCAGGCAATTTCAAAAGTATCCAATCCGGTTAACCCAGATACACTTCACACCGAAACCTCGTGAACGACGGGTTCTTCTCTGTGGGTGTAGTTCATTGTTGCAATTGTAAAGCTGCACAGAACGACCGCTTTTTTCCAGCGAACACGTCGACGGCAGCGAGTTACATCGCGCAGGTGAAAGGCCGTGGGCATCATGTTTGGAACGGCTTCCCGTTTAGGCGTTACCCTTTTACACATCTAACCTACGGCTGATTTTGCAATGATCGATTGGCTTTAGAAAACGCCCGGAAAGTCACCGATCGCCCATATCACTTGTAAGTGGCGGGCTAATAGCAAGGGTAAAGTGGTGGGCGTTCATCCATCCCCTAAGGGCCCTTACAGACCCGGCGACGTGCAATTTGAGCGACGAATTAGCCGTTATAAATGAAATTTAGCGAAACACATGAGGACGAGCATTCTCGTCCAACGCGACGTTTGCGGCGGCCGCATTGCTCTAATCGATAACTGTTGGTGACGCGCAGTCACCGCCGCGCGGATTCGTCGCTCAATTTCTTGTCGTCGGGTCTGCAAGGGTCCTAAGGACGCGCAATGTATTCGTCATTCGGATGAATTTAGGTAGAGTACCCTGAGTAGGTAGAGTGCCTATAGGTAGAACTACCATGGCAGGCGATAGATTTACGTAAGAAGCTGCAGAGAACGGATAAATAAGGACAAAAAAGAAAATAAAATGCTGTCATCAGATATGCAAAGGATTTCCTTTAGACCCGCCAACGATTGTGGAAAAGCTCAAATCACTGGTGAGATCGTCAGCGACAACCACTACAGGATCAACGTCACGTTCATATCTGAGAGGTGATCTTTGTTCCACTGGACTTTTTCTCTGAATTTTCGATTTTGCGGCTGTTTTTCTTCATTACCATGTTGAGACAGTCTTGGGAATATATAAACTCAAACACAATTTCCAGAGATCCGATAAAGAACGTGAAAGTCGATTCGACGTCGACCGTTTACGCGGTCTCACAGATCGGTCTCAAAGGTGGCATCTTTCAGTACACGAATGCGCTCAAGGTGAAGATTTTCAAAGAAAATTTTTGAATTCTATGCCGCCTGCCGTATTTCTATGAAGTCTTGTAGACAGTTTTTTTCCGTCTTAATGAATATAGCCTCGGGCGACTTCAAAAAAAAACCGACAATTTTTTCAGGCACTCGGCAAGCCATCACCAAAACTCGAATTCGACGAGGCCTACTTCTGCTACAAGGGTGCTGTGCTTGTCGATGGCGATAAATGCCGTAAGGAATTCCGACGACTTCGTGACGAACCGATCGTTGAACGTGAACCGATCAAAATCGATCGACTAATCGCGCTCTGATCCATTGGCAGGCAGCAATCACCTCCACACACCCACCAATCTCCCACCGCCACACTCGTCTAATTAAACTTAAAACTCGCACAACTCGCGCATTTGTGTCTAATAAATGTCCATATTTGTTTGTATATCGATTAATTTCACTTTGCGTTGAGAGCGCCCAAGGGATTTTTTGTGATTTTGCACTTCATATCATTACTAATTTGTTGTATTTGTATCGTTTGTAACGTCTAATCAGTTGTATTTGTAAGAAAGTGCAAGTATAGGTATGTCAGTCAACTGAGCCGTTCTTGTTGCACCTCGATCATTAATCGATATATAGGTTTATCAGCGAACCGCTGTTTTCTGAATAGCTCGATCCGGAGAATACCCTCACACCTTTTGAGGTTCGAAGGGTTTCGTGGTTTTCTGCTGGAAGGTGCTGGATACTTGTGGAGTGGGTAATGGCAGCACCACTACCCCACCGCCACCTCCTCCGACTCCCCGTTGATCAGTCCCTGGGGAAAAAGAATAAATAATCATTTTACCCGACCCCGTAGGGATGGAAGGCTTGGTTATCCCAGGCGATGATAGATCGAAGATTGCTGTGAGAGTGTCGCATCGAAAATCGATTGAACTGAAATCTCTAGTAGGACCTTCTTGCTTGTGAGGTGGGGGTTAGTGGTCTCTGAACACCGAGCATCAGCACCAAATCATTTTGCACGTGAGATAGATTTATTTCTCAACGGCTGCAATGATCGGAAATGAAAGTCGAATGCATGGCGCACTCCCAAAAGACTCAACACCAAACTCTTTCTTCTTACCAATATAAGGTGGTGTATTCAGGGTTTTCTCTTGCAACCGTGAACTATCGCTGCTCCTTATGGTCAGCCCAAATGCACTAACTCCCAGATCCCCACAGATAAAAGAATCGATCAGCAGTTTAACTATGGAAAGTGACTGGAAATCAAAGAATCAGTGATCAGTGAAATGTTACGACAGAAAAAGCGAAAGTAAGAGGTCCAGATGACCATACCATGGAAAAAACATCAAAAGTGCACTCTAACGTCTTGAAGCAACACGCACAATCACGTCATACCCGTTCATCCCGGTCGTCAGAAAAGTCCAGAAATCTTGGGTTCATAGATCCATCTCTAGTCCTGGTAGGTAGGTAAGCGCTTGCTAAACTCTGCCTGAATTTGATTAGATGGAGAATAATTGAAATTGATCTGATGGCCGGATCGTGGGAGATATGGGTTCATGAGTTCGAGCATAGTTCCTGGGCTGGACTGGTCTGTTTTGACCTCTCCAACCAATAATGGGTAAGGTAGCAGCTTGATAGGGTAAGGAGGACAAGCAGTTTGGCGGTTGAATAATCTGGCTTTTAACGTGAAATTCCAGTTTTATTACCGCTTTTCTGCTATTATATATACTAGAACAGGAACACAGAAAGGATACTAGAATAAGAAATGTTGCAATGATGGTGCTAGGGATTCGCAAATGGTCGTCTCAGTAGCATAGTAGTTACTGCACAGCTCCGGATAGGTTGAGACGCGGGCTCGAATCCCTCCTGAGGTGCGATTTTTGCGATAAACCTAGCGCCATCATTGCAACCAACTTGTTCTTATTATGGGTTAAATCCCCTTTCTACGGCTCCGTTTCTCCACCCATTCAGCTAGTTGAAACAGGTTTTACTTTTCTGATAACTAACTCTGCATCGGAGTGATTCAGGCCTTTGTCGACCGGGCACATTCTTCAACAATCACCTGGAGGAATGCGAAGCGTGCGCGATCGGCTATTATCAACCGGACGCCGGCAGAAACACCTGCCTGAGGTGCGCCAACGAGTACTCGACCGGCTCGGAGGGTGCAACTAAGGAAACCGATTGCATACGTAGGTTGCTCCTTCTAGAAGAAAGAGTTGCTGAGATAGGTCCAACCAAAGAGAGAAAGTTTCGACATGAGCTGAGAATTTTCCAATAAACAGGAAAGGAAACAGAAACCAGTCAAAACTGAAAGAAAAACTAAAGTAATAAGGAAATAAAGCCATAGAGCTCGTTTCGTTCCCACCATGTACGAGCTAACATTACAAGTATGAAGCGATTCCCGGGACTCGTCAGCATGGGAGGAATGGCTTTATAAGTTATAGAAATAGTATTAAAATATAACTAACCTGTAGTAGAGGTAGCGTCAGAAGTTTCGCCCACTTATAAGAAAAAGTTGTTGATAGACATAAACAAATGATGATCATTTATTAAGCATATATTTATTAGTCATGGTCCATGTGGTGGTAAAATATTTTTTCCAAATTTCCTGTGTTGTTAGTACTTTTATACTATGACTTTGTTGTTTAGGATCGCTCTGTTTCTTTTAGCTAATCCGTTTGTTTTATTAAGCACGTCTATGATAGGCGTAAACAAATAAATAAATAATATTTTAGCGTCCTGTCCTCCCGGTTTCTTCTTCGACTACTCCCAGCGAATCTGTGAAACGTGCAGTCTACGAGGCTATCAACCGAATAGCGGATCAGACAGGTCTGTGACAGTTGTCGCCTGAGGGTACATGGACGTTCATTCTCGGCTAGCATCACCTCTTTATCCCACCAAGAGTTCCCATTTCCCAAAGTTTTTGTCACCAGGTGCATTCCGTGCCCACCGTCGACGGTGCCGCTGTTTCTGAACTCAACGAAGGTCGAACACTGCTTGGGTAAGAAGATACCTATCGTTTCGGGTGAAAAGCCCCTGAATACGAAAAAATGCTCCAGAAAAGTGCGCCGACGGTTGGCAGCGCTCAGCGGATGGGAGCCGATGCGAACAATGCCCTTTAGGATCGTTCAAGTCCAAAGACGACGCGGTCTGTATGCTCTGTCCGACCGGACTGACCACTTTGAACAAGGGAACGAAGCTGCTCAGCGAGTGCCGAATCAGTTCGTGTAAAAAGTTTTTAAGTTTAATTTTTGAGTCAAGTTAAAGTTTTTTGCAAGTTTTAAGTTTTTTTAGTTGAAAACTTTTCTACCGAAAAATTAGATATTCTGTTGCTGATTTTTGATTTTTTGATTCTGAAAATGTGTAAAGAGTGCGAAAAAAATCTGCTTTTTCACCCTTTCTCCCGCCTACGGATTAATGATTCCTACGGGATCAAATCTTCTGTCGCTCCTCTAGATCACTTACAGATCTCTGAGCCATTATCGTACTTAATAATTAAGTTGTGAATACCCTAATATGGAGAGGAACCAGCTGTGGGACGAGTTCCTCCTAGGATCCCAGCCTTAGGACGAGTTCCCCAAAGGATCTCAGCTCTGGACGAGTTCCTCCAGGAATCTCAGCTTTAGGACGAATTCCTTCAGAGATCTCAGCTCTGGACGAGTACCTCCTGGGATCCCAGCTTTAGGACGAGTTCCTCCTGGGATCTCAGTTCTGGACGAGTTACCCTCGTTCACACGAGAAGTGCATGTGTAGCGGAGGCTGTGACAGCGTTCTGTACTAGCATAAGCTTTGTACTAAACAGTACCAAGGATAACTCGTCTTCAGCAGGATTTCTCCTTCACGCTAGTCTACATTTTCCTTACCCTATTGAAAGCAAGGTAAAAGTAGGCTGCCGAAGTTTCTAGCGATCCGATGGAGAGTCGCGCTTAAAGGGGCTACTCATGTCTGCTCTCCAGAAGTTCTGAAGTTTCTTTTCAATTTTTTCGTTATTTTTTTTTCAGAAACCTGCTACCCGGGAACGTTTCTTAATCTGACCACCACTCAGTGTTCACCGTGTGACTACGGCCTGTACATGGATGAGTATGACGGACGCATATGTAAGCTGTGTCCGGTCAGCACCACGACGTATCAAACAGGTGCCCATGAATTTTCTTATTTTTAGGAGATCTTCAGCTTTAATACCCGCCATTTATTTATGTTTAAGAGCAACTAGGCCGAAAAATTCTTGGATCTTCAATGTAAAAAGAAGAGCGAAAATAACAAGTTACGCACCGCCTCATTCAACAGGACCTTTTGGGGCCATTATATGGGCGGAGCTGCCTAACCTACCCGGCTACCCATATTTTACCTTCTCTGGTAACTTATTGGGTACTCTGCTTCCAGGCTCAAATACAATCACACAGTGTCTCTCTACGAATCAGTGCAAGTCCGGTGCTCACACGTGCCATTGGCTGGCTGCCTGTATGGATTTGCCCGACGATGACCACAAACCCAGGTGCGGTTCCGATTTTCGAAAGTTTTCTTCATTTTTTATTTATTTATTTATTTGTTTGTTTACGCGAGTATAAGACACACGTGAGAGAGCTAAAAAAATAAAAAAACACATCCAACCACATTCAACCAATTTTGATGTGATTTTTAATATTTCAAAGTAAAATTGGAATAATTTCCGAAATGTGGAAACTGCAAACCAATTTCGTTAGGGCCCTCGGTCGAACTTTAAGTGATTCCCTCTTAACTTGAGCTTTTTGTTTACATATATGGGAAAAGCTTTTTGCTCACATATAAAAATAAAAAACAAAATATATTAGGATCTAGGGAAAAGCTGCATCTCTTGCGTCAAAGTGGCGACTACGAAAACAGGTTGTGACGTATAATTGTGTCACGAAGTTATGAAACACAATTATTTCCTGATTTGCACTACTGACTGCCAGCTCTTATTTACGCTTAAGCTATCAGCCTACAACATAAAAAAATAAATTAACTAATTATTAAACATGTAATCTAATTATTAAACATGCAATCTACAACATGAAAAATTGAAATAATTAATTATTAAACATGTAAACATGTAATCTAATCATTTCTACGGCTGGGTGATATAGCGGTCTACCGGCACGGTGTCTCCAACAGGCTGAGACGAGGGTTCGAACCCACTTGAGACATGATTTTTACGACGAATTTAGCACCATAGGAACATCGTACACTCCTACTACTCATAGCAATGACCTACGAAAAAGTATTCAGAAAAGTAGAATATCACATTAATTATCAAACAATCAACAACGAAAACAAGAGGTACAGCACGAAAAAAAAATTGGTAAGTTGAAAAAAAGAAAAGTGAAAACAGGGGACATAAATATGATAAAAGAACTAACCTGACACTGCAGTCGAATTCGAATAGTCGAATATAAATGGTCCCAAGAGACGAACGTCCATATGGCATCGAAATTCGAGAATTTTTGAGAGTATATGAAAAAAAGTCTGTGAACGAAAAAAGTGTCCGCGAGTGGAAGACTACTGTCGATTACTTCAAGAATAATTCCATGAGTAGGTGAGAAATTATCAAAATTGACAGAGCCGAATACTGCATATAATCTCCATGTCCTCTCGTCTTTAAACCTCGGCATTGGCGCTAATTTCGCAATATGATTTACTTCTGCCGCTCGAGGTTGTTAGGTGGAAATACTTTATTCACGGCCTAACGTTTCGACCTCACCGTCGTCTTCGGAGGCCTGAACATACATCGAAGTTAGTGACCTACCAGACTGGCCCACCAAAAGCCGTTCCATCCTAGCATTTCTGACTAGATGTAGAAAGAATGCAGAGAAAGGTCACTTGAAAGAAACAAACGCACCTCACTCGTCCACCTTTGAGCTTAATGCTCGATGTTAGTAAAAATTAAGTGACGTTAGTAGCAATGAGGAGAAACACACCGCTGCTCATACTTATGTACTCGCACGCGGACGTCTCATATCATATCATAGCCCACATAGCGGTACAAATGCAAGAAGTTCATTTGTCATTGAAAGGCACTCATTGCGGTTGTTCATTCGTGGATTACGCATGTTAATCCAGAATGATTCCAGTGCTTTCCTGCAGGATATTTCAGCCTCGAACGTAAGCACCTTGCATGTTACATCAAAGTCCTCTCTATTGTGCTGTTCTACTCTGTGTCGACCTAGTGGTGTTCTTAAGTCGCAACGTCGCTTGCCAGCTAGATGTTCTTTTATACGTATAGCTAGTTGTCTTCCTGTTTCCCCAATGTAGTTAGCATTACAAGTCCTACACTCAATCTGATATATTACTCCTGATTTCATACAATCTCCCAATCTGTTACTCGGACAAATAATGCATTCTTCTGATATACAGTATCTGTCGTACAATCTATTTCTAACCAGCTGCTTTTTGATGTTGTTATTTGGAATG
The DNA here is from genome assembly GCA_030553155.1 of Nippostrongylus brasiliensis. Lineage (NCBI taxonomy): Eukaryota > Metazoa > Nematoda > Chromadorea > Rhabditida > Heligmosomidae > Nippostrongylus > Nippostrongylus brasiliensis. The sequence continues at coordinate 9,952,443 of CP130737.1, forward strand.
TTAACGACAACAACATCGTTTTGCAACTGTGCGCGCAAAATGTACTTTTGTACTGCTGCTGAAAACTTGTCAGAAATGAATGGAATACAGAAGGGAATTCTATCGTCGCGACGGGGATGAGGTCGTCTGTCACCAGAGTGACGTTGACGGGGACTTTGGGATACCGGGTAACCATTCTGTTTAGCTATCGCGGAAGCTGTTCGTATAGATTCTTGCCTTGCTACATCACTGGTGCACACACTGACTGCTGTTCGAAACATACTTCGTATAATAGCCCGTTTCGTGGTCATTGGATGTGCTGATGTTGCGTGAATCAGGATGTTCTTGCAGCTTTCTTTGCGATACCATTTTACGTCAAAAATACCTTTGGACGCCTTCACTTGAGTATTGAGAAAGGGAAGCCAACCGTTTTTCGGGACTTCGCGTGTGAGTTTTATGTGTTGGGACTGTTCGTTCATGATACGGAAACACTCATCCATTTCGGATTGTGTTGATGTTACAACGAAACAGTCATCCACATATCTACAGTATAATAAGGGTCTTCGTGCCAGAACAGGTTCTTCTATTCTGCTCATAAAACAGATCGCAAGTACCGGCGCTAACCTTTGCCCCATAGCTAATCCTCGGATTTGTGAGTAATAGTTTCCCGACCATCTGAAAATGTTACATTTCAGACACTCCTTTACAAGAGTCAACACTTGAGCTTTACTGAGTCCAAAGGTTGTGATGCTATTCTTATGGAGCTCCATCATTTCTGCTAACGCTTGTAGAGCTTGCTCGTTTTGGACATTTGTGTAAAGGGATGTTACATCAAATGACTCAATAACACAGCTTGTTTCAAAACGAGTGTTATGTAGGAGTTCGAGAAACATCTTGGTGTTGGACAAATGCGAAGGTATTACGGGGAGTAACTGGCTCACAATAGTACTGAGAAACCATGAAATTCGATCAGTTGGCCCTCCAATACAACTAATTATTGGTCTTATTTTGAAGGCGTCCGCAGGCATTGTCGTTAAGTCACCCAATGGAAGCTTGTGTGTCTTGACAAGACTGTAGAAGACCGGACAGATAGGGTTGTCCACTCTTAGCCTCTGAACCAATCTTTTATCTAAACCAGCAGACTTCCCTATAACCATGGACTCAGTAAAGCTCAAGCATTGACTCTTGTAAAGGAGTGTCTGAAATGTAACATTTTCAGATGGTCGGGAAACTATTACTCACAAATCCGAGGATTAGCTATGGGGCAAAGGTTAGCGCCGGTACTTGCGATCTGTTTTATGAGCAGAATAGAAGAACCTGTTCTGGCGCGAAGACCCTTATTATATTGTAGATTACTGTAGATATGTGGATGACTGTTTCGTTGCTCAGCTTCCGTGATAGCTAAACAGAATGGTTACCCGGTATCCCAAAGTCCCCATCAACGTCACTCTGGTGACAGACGACGTAATCCCCGTCGCGACGATAAAATTCCCTTCTGTATTCCATTCATTTCTGACAAGTTTTCAGCAGTAGTACAAAAGTACATTTTGCTCGCACAGTTGCAAAACGATGTTGTTGTCGTTAACATTCCAAATAACAACATCAAAAAGCAACTGGTTAGAAATAGATTGTACGACAGATACTGTATATCAGAAGAATGCATTATTTGTCCGAGTAACAGATTGGGAGGTTGTATGAAATCAGGAGTAATATATCAGATTGAATGTAGGACTTGTAATGCTAATTACATTGGGGAAACAGGAAGACAACTAGCTATACGTGTAAAAGAACACCTAGCTGGCAAGCGACGTTGCGACTTAAGAACACCACTAGGGCCTATGGTATACTCCGGCAACGGCCGCGTCGCAGCGGAGCTAAAAATGCATTGGCTTGCCTCTATTCAGCACTGCAGCTGGGTTTTTTGTATGCTGCTGTGTGCGGGGACTCGGATAGTTTACCGCAAGAGCAAAAAGAATGGTGCAGATCTTCTTAGGACAGTACCGTGGCTTTTGTCGCAGCGAGCTGCGACGCCTGTCGCAGCGCACTGCGCTGCGACAGCCGGCGCCAGCTGCGACAGGTCGGGCAGCACCGCTCCGAGTCCCCGCACACAGCAGCATACAAAAAACCCAGCTGCAGTGCTGAATAGAGGCGAGCCATGCATTTTTAGCTCCGCTGCGACGGTGCCGTTGCCGGAGTATACCATAGGCCTAGGTCGACACAGAGTAGAACAGCACAATAGAGAGGACTTTGATGTAACATGCAAGGTGCTTACGTTCGAGGCTGAAATATCCTGCAGGAAAGCATTGGAATCATTCTGGATTAACATGCGTAATCCACGAATGAACAACCGCAATGAGTGCCTTTCAATGACAAATGAACTTCTTGCATTTGTACCGCTATGTGGGCTATGATATGATATGGCGGTGTGTTTCTCCTCATTGCTACTAACGTCACTTAATTTTTACTAACATCGAGCATTAAGCTCAAAGGTGGACGAGTGAGGTGCGTTTGTTTCTTTCAAGTGACCTTTCTCTGCATTCTTTCTACATCTAGTCAGAAATGCTAGGATGGAACGGCTTTTGATGGGCCATTGTGGTAAGTCACTAACTTCGATGTATGTTCAGGCCTCCGAAGACGACGGTAAGGTCGAAACGTTAGGCCGTAAATAAAGTATTTCCACCTAACAACCTCGAGCGGCAGAAGTAAATCATATTGCGAAAACTTTTTAAAGTGTTATATTTTAAAAAGTTTTAGAGAAATCGACTCCAGTGTTCCTCAGGTCATACTACATTTATGGCTTTTTTCATGCTACGCATACGCTAAAATAAAACAAAGTCCTTCAAAAAATATATCGCTTTGACTAACACGCGCTATATGCGCTGTTACTACCAGCACAGTAAACAGCGCCGAGTGATGGGCGGCACACACTACCTGCAGCGCGTCTTAATCAAAACAAGAATTTTTTGTGAAGGTTATCTACTATACGTTGAGAAAAAACGGAGTTGATTTCTGCGAAGCTTTTGGAATATTCCAATATATGCAATCTCAATTTTGAAAAACAACTTCTCATAGAATGTAGAACCAGCCGCAAAACTAAAGCATGTGGACAGAAAATCTATTTCTATAAGAAACATCAGTTTGATACATTTTGTTTTGAAGGGGACAGATATTTAGAATTTTATTTGAAACGTGGCCTTATAAATCGACCAGTTTTTGAGCAAAATGTTTGCTCAGAAAAAAAAACTAAATTGTCGAGATCTGAATCAAACATTTATAGTTTTTTATAATAACTAGATCGTGCTCTATCAGAATATCGTCTGTGACTGGCTCCTAACTCAGCGGTTTTTGAGGTACTTTAGGTTAAAATAGCATTTCAAAATCACTAGAAAATATTTTTAGAAAAATTTAGGATTCGTAACAAGAGTAAGATTCGATGTACTTTCAAGTGAAGCTGTCAGCTTAAAAATGTAAGGTGGCATATCTTTCTGACCGCTACTGTATATGCATATAGAAAAATAAAAAATCAACCATTGCATCCATTACTGGAGGAAAGTATTCCAACAAGAGTATGTATATCGTGGGCGTCGGACTGGAAAAGTGGTCCTCCGCTGTCGCCCTAAAAGATAACATGTAATGCTGTAAAAGTTCTTTATTCTCAAGTAGGTCATAACTTACACCACACACGGAGGCATCTCCATTAGGCCATTGTCATGCCACATCGCTAGCGTCAGCGACCGAGTTGGCACGAGCGAACTGAGCGCCTGTCGCTGCCAATGCGCCGCGCGCACGCGCGCTCGTTCCGCAAATACGTGGCTCCTACAGTGCGCTTGGGTCATCCTTTCAGCTCTTTTATATATATATATATATATATATATATATATATATATATATATATATATATATATATATATATATATATATATATATATATATATATATATATATATATATATATATATATATATATATATATATATATATATATATATATATATATATATATATATATATATATATATATATATATATATATATATATATATATATATATACATATATATATATATATATGTATGTGTATATGTATATACACATGTGTACACATATATATGCGTATATATACACGTATATATGTGTATATATATACATGTATATATGTGTATATATATGTACACATATATACACATATATACATGTATATATATATGTATATATATGTATAATGGGATGGGGAAAGAAGTGCCTCACACGAGCGAACTGCCGAATCACAGTGCAATGCGCTGCGACGAGCGAGGGGGGTGCGCGATCGTTGCGAAATCGCGCCCGCGCAACGGCATGACACCCCGCGAGCGAGCCCTCGCACGCGCGCGCGCGACAACTGACACAGACACATCTGCTACCACGTGTCTGATACTGGGTAGTGCCAGTGGCGCAGCCGAGCGTCGAGCGAAATTGCTGGCATGACAATGGCCTTAGTTTGCGTTACGATTCGCTTTCCGAATCGGTTGCTATTTTCTACCACTAGAGTCATGTTTACCGCATTGTAGCCGTCAGATTTTTTGCCTCGTTGTGGCGCTAAAAGCAGTGAGAAGATTTTTCGTCGAAGAGTCCTCTCAATGTTCTCCTGGCCTTGACGGATGTTGTGGATACACAACCATTCTATAGAAATTGGTAATTAGCCATAGGGAGCCCGTAGATTAGAGTGAGTGCAATATATGACAAGTATCTCTTGATACGGCTCCCTAGGCACGACCCAGCGGCATACCGCGAGTGAGCAATTAGGGATCTAATCTGTAGCTCCACTCAGGTGCGGTGCCGCCTGATGTATTTACCCATTGGGTCTCCCAAGTAGCCCAATGGGATTGTTCGGTGGCGACGCCCACAAATATGTGCATAAATAGGATGATTGCCGTTATATTGTTGATATTCTTACGTGTATGTAGCAATAAATTGTTGTTACAAAAGTATCGAAAGAACTATCCCTTGGTTAACCACCAAATTGGTGCATCGACCGTGGTAAAAACCCTCTGCGCTAACTCTATTAATTGAGAAACAGACGGGTATCCCTAGTTATCCTAGCTTGTGAGTCCTCCACTGAGGGACCAGGAAACTAGAAGACTTTCCTTGCGAGTTCTCTTCGAAGAAACCAGAAAGTTCTTTTCTTCTCATCAGTCCTTCGCGAGTCCTCTTAGGAGAAACCAGGACTAAACTAACTTTCTGCGCTTGTTCTCCCCAGTGGGAAACAGAAAGTCCTATTCCAAGTTTTCCTCTACTAGTCCTCTCACGAGGAACCATGAATACTTAAGAAACTCTCTAGCGCGTTCTTTCCGAAGAAACCAGAGAGCACTAGAATCCTTTTCCGATTGGGAAATTTTGAGTACTTTCTCTTTGCGAGTCCTTTTTCAAGGAACCAGAGAAAGGAAAAGATTTTCTGATAGTTTTCCTTTGCGAGTCGTTTCACGAGGAACCAGGAAGAGGAAAAGATTCGATTTCGATCAAAGAAATTCTAAGTACTTTTCCTTTGCGAGTCCTTCCCCAAGGAACCAGGAAGAGGAAAAGATTCTCCTAAAGTTTTCCACTGCGAGTCCTCTAACAAATAACCAGGAAAACGAGAACGGTTCTCCAGCGAGTTCTTCACCAAGAAACCAGAGAGCAAACGAAATTTTCTCTCCCGAACAAGGAAAGAAAAACTCAAGAAGTCTTTTTTCGCGAGTCCTCTACCGAGGAAAAATTCCTTCAGAGGATTCCGAGAAAGAACGAAAAGACCCGCGTGGCAGGAAACAGCAAAGTTTTGAACCACTCAACCGCCTAAAGAAGCTTCGGGTAAATTAGAAGAATCCAGAATCTCATTTTTTGTGAAAAATTCACCAAAACGCGCTCGGAATGGCCGATCTTCAAGGATTCAAAAGCAAAATCTTCAAAGCCTGTGCACTGGTTTGATCTCACGATGCTGAAATTGAAAAACTTCAGCAGCCATTCGATTTTCCTACTGAGAAATTTCAGTGCGAAGAGCGAAAACAGAGCGAACATCAGAGCGAAAACAGCTGATCTGAACTATCTATCCAGAGGAATAACTCAAGGCATGCGGATCTTGGAGAAGTATATCAAGGAAGCCATAGAAAGGATAGATAGACGAGAAGAGGCAAAGGAGCGGGAAAAGCTTATGCTAGACCTTAACTAGCATTTAGAGGACGACGCAAACGACTTGGAAATCCTAACGATTGAATGGCTCAACAAGTTAGAATTCCGACAAAAGGAGCTGACGCAACAAGCCACTCTCATATCGGATACAGCTACGAGAAGCTGCAGCAACAGTTCAAGCGAGCAGAACAGCCGTCTTCGAACTCAAGACGATCGCTATCAGCGGATAAGACGTCCTCTACTCGAAGTTCCAACATTCTCTTCAGGACTTCAGAGAGTTCGCCGCCTTCTGGTCAGTCTTCAAGTCACAGAGGAATATAATTGCAGGTCGATCCATATTACGCACTGGCGTCATGTTAGGCGCAATTGGTGCCACTGCGCGTCATGTTAGGCGCAATTGGTGCAATCACTCCCCATTAACTGCAGTTTGAATTGCGCGCGCACTTGCACATCTAGTCGCGGACACTGTCTGACCGGCAACGGACTGGGAGCGGCCCGTCATAAGGGATCCGAGAGAGTTTGCCAGGCGGTGGAGATGGGTAAGTGGCAGTGATGGCTGTTATCGTAGGATAGTTCAGGGTTCGGATCCTTTCGTAGTGTGATGTTTTGCAATGCCTAGGATGACTCACCCACCCCAGAACTCCTCGGGTGACCGGGCGGGTGACCGCGTGGCTTCGCCACGCGGTCACCCGCCCGAGACCTCGTGGCGAAGCCACACGGTCTCGGTCACTCCTCTCTGCGCACACTATTTCGTCGCCAATGGAATACGTTTAGCGTGCAGTATTATCGCGCTAGTTGAGTGGGGCGCGGAATGTTCGCTCCAGTGACAATACGCGCACCAATTATGTCTATGCTGACGGTGACTGATATGGGTCGCCCTGCAATTATAGTCGTGTTCAAGTCACTAGTTCACGACGATGCTGAACTTTCTGATTAGGAAAAGTTTCTCTTATTGAAACAAGCTCTCAAAGGGAAAGCAGCAAGCTGCAGTGAATATCTTGAAGAAGCAATACGATAGAGCTGGCAGCATGGCGGACATCCTCATTAGCGAAATCGAGAGAATACCTCGAGCTAGTAACAACCCGAAGAGCTGTCGCGAAACACTGTCGGCAATTTCCTCGCGAATCATACACCTGGAGCAAACAGGAGTGTCACTTAACGCGGACAGAGTCTGGCGTCGATTAATCCTCTCGAAATTCACAGAATACATCTGCAGTACAGTGATACAAAAGGAAAATGATGCCAAATTGTCGTTCAACGTGAAAGACATTATGGACATAATAGGAGAAACTGTCACGCTACAGGAAACAATGGACATAATCGACGAAATTGTCACGCTACAGGAAACAACCGAACTCACAACTAGAACGTTGTTCGGAACTGAAAATCCTGGATCGAGTGAACTAGCGAGTCCGATTTCAAAATCTCAACGAGCAGAAAATGTTGCCAATCGAAGGGCGACACTGATATGTTTGTGTGGAGGATCTCACCCACCGCAGTACTGCGAGGAATTTCCAACTCCCGAACTGCATCGCATGGAAGTCAGAAGACAAGAAGTTTGTTGGAGATGTTTTTGCCGCTCCCACAAGTCAACGTTCTGCACTACTTTCGGAAAATGCCCGAAGTGCAACGAAGATCACCATTCGTCACTATGCGTTAAAGCAAGTGGCACAAAAGGAGCAAACCAAGCTGGCAGGAGGCTAAGCCGACCACAAAGTTCGACTTTCCAAGGATCAATAACATCTTCACCCCAGCACACTGACCATTTCGAAAGGCGACAACAGGGAAGAAACAACCAATCACGTGATGACGGCGAAGTTCAAACTCTAAGCAACTCCGTTTCACAATCACCGCTACTGGGACAGTGCGTGCTTCAAATGACTTCAGCGCTCATATTCAACGAAGCGGAATCCAAGTACGAGTCAGTTACAATGCTGCTGGATTCGGGGGCTCAGAAAAGCTTCATCAAAGCTAGATTTGCAAGGATGTTAGGCCTTCAATCAAAGAGCACAAGTTCGTTCACAACTTCAGGAATGGGAGAGCTGCAAGAAAGCTTTAACTCCAACGAAGTTCATGTGACTCTCAAAAGCATTCACGCCGCCGCAAAACTGCTTCGACTGCAGGTTTTTACGAAGGATAAACTGACTGTAGCGACCAAGTCTGCAGAGTTATCGAAAGCAGATAAGAACATTATCAAGAAGGAGAAAATAGCAGTCGCCCAGCAAGGACTATATTCTCGTGAATTGTCTCCGGACATTGGGCAAGACCTCCTCAATAGGATTATCGACCACGGAGCTCCTACTAGCAGGCTGATATCTGGATTATTGCTAACGCCAACAATATTTGGTCACACAATTTCCGGCACTAGCGGAATATCTCCATCATCCGAGAGGAACCCTAGCCTGTGCAGTTCTCTAATAATAACAAGTCTCTCATCATCAACTGAGGACAACTCCAAGAAGGATATGAGGCGCCCGCCAACAGCTGAAACAGGAAGAATTGAGAGAGAACAAGACACTGTTAAAAATCCCACATTCAAGTCGTTGGACGGGTGCAGAAAAAGTGGAATCATGAGGCACGCTAAGGATGACGACAGCAGCGGTAAAACTTTCTATCTCCCACAGATACCTGTGTGGACAACATCGAAAACTGCGCAACTTACGGAGGATGGAGGAAATGACGCTACTATCTACCAAGCGCGTTACAAGTCTTCTACACAAAGAGCAGTTGATCAGGCGCCCTCAGATTCAGAAAAGGTCACTAAAAAGATCTGGCCTATTCGAAGGAACCTGAACAATTGTCACAAGGGTGCGGAGAGGACTTCAACGACCTCTCTTGAGCCATTCAGCCCCAATGCTGACTTGCCAACTACACCAGTGACTGAGGCAAGAACTAAAGTGAAGCCGCGAGCGAGACGAAATATCCTGTCGCACCATGCGACCACAGATTGAATTGTTCCATTGACAATTATGCCGCGCAGCTCTCAATGGGCCCAGCTCTATTCTCGATGGGGATGAGCATGTTGGAATATGTTATACATCTATACTACATGCACGCGATTCAACGTCAACACAATGTCGACGGTTTCCGAATATCCTGTCGAAACAAAGTCCATGCCAACTCATTATTATCGATAGGTTGAATTGTACTTTTCTGGTCAAAATCATTGATAGTTATGCTTGTCAATAATTCTAGGACATGTGTCCGTAAGATAATATAATACCTGTAAAAGGCGTGATATTTTATTCGTTCGCATTTGTGTAAGTGTTATTGTTGTTCACGCGGGCGGAATCACGAGCGCTCAATGGGCCCCGCCCCAGTGTTATAAATAAACAACCAAATCCACCCCGTTCTTGATTTCAGACTACGGCAGCGTTGCTACTATTGAACTTACTGATTACAGTTGAATTGTACGTAAAATCATTGATGATAATACCTAGATAAACAACCAAACTTCTTGATTTCAGCTTGCTACTATTGAACTTACTGATTACAGTTGATAATACCTTGATAACTATGCTTGTCGATAATTTTATTTCGACCACTAATTGTAATACACAGTCATTGACATGTCTGTAAGTATTACCGTTATTCGCTACCGCTCAATGGGCCCCGCCCCAGTGTTGTGGATACACAACCTATTCTATAGAAATTGGTAATTAGCCATAGGGAGCCCGTAGATTAGAGTGAGTGCAATATATGACAAGTATCTCTTGATACGGCTCATTAGGCACGACCCAGCGGCATACCGCGAGTGAGCAATTACGGATCTAATCTGTAGCTCCACTCAGGTGCGGTGCCGTCTGATGTATTTACCCATTGGGTCTTCCAAGTAGCCCAATGGAATTGTTCGGTGGCTACGCCCACAAATATGTGCATAAATAGGATGATTGCCGTTATATTGTTGATATTCTTACGTGTACGTAGCAATAAATTGTTGTTACAAAAGTATCGAAAGAACTATCCCTTGGTTAACCACCAAAACGGATTTTATTTTGTCACCGAAGTGACAATGGCGGCGGGGCGTCTCTAGGGGCCTGATTTACGCCGACACCTTTACCTTTACCATGGTCCGAACTGATCCGTCGAGGAGAGTCGCTTTTTGGGTGTGCCCTGTCGCCGATTCGATTATCGATTTGCTCAAGAGAAAGGACGTCTCCATTCGTAACTGTCGCATGCCAAGGTATACCAGTGGGTCCTGCTCGCTCGTGGAACAAGAGCATCGACTCGTTCGTTGTGGGATTTGACGAGGAAGTCCGACCATCGCAGAGGTGAGCAACCATATGCCATTCTGACGTCTCGTGGAATCCAGTCAGTGAGTTCTCTCGTCCAACTGTCGTTACGGAATCGCATTACGTATCTGCCACACCTGATCTTCGACAACTTGGCCCATGCGACTTCGCCTCTAATCTCCGACTGTCGTCGTAGATCGGAACTCCGAGCGTCCTTCTCTCTATGCTTCGTTGCGAGTTGTAAATTGCATGTTCATCTTGCTTGCGTTAGGGATCCTTTAAGGCCAATTTCCGCATTTCTGACGATATCAATCGATCCAAATTAGGTGGAACAAGGTACTTTTCTGTCACTTAGTCTCCATTCGTAACTGAATCCAAACACAGACAGAATTCAAATTATTAGGTTGTAAACCTTCCAATTGAACTTTTGCCACATCTTAATTTTTCAAATTTGTTTCTTTGAAACAGAATCGAATTGAGATATGTATGGTACATTATTAGACTACAATGTGTCGCCTTCTGCTGATAATTGTTTTACTCCATACGCATGGAACCCTGCCGATTTATTGACGAACAACTTCAACACTCCCGTTTTGAGATAGCCTTACTTGTTGAAATTTTTTTCTTCTGTGCGTTTCTGAAGGAACGGGAAGAAATGGTATTCTGTGATAGCAATGTCTGAAGATTACGTTGCATGGGGTATCGAAGTCTAACAACCCTCTAAAAAATTTTCCCATATGATTTTTTTGAAGACATCCTTGGCCGGGTTGTATGGGTAACGCAATCAGCCCTGCTTACCCTTTGGTTTGCAAGCCATAGAATCAAATTACTGATATAGTAGATTGTCAGTCACTATTGCACCTTTAGATAGAAGCTCCTATTCGAAAAATTCAGAAGAACTCCAAAAACGCGAAGAATCTTCTCCTTGAGGTGCAGTTCAGACTTGGTGTCGGTTTTCCTTGTTTACCAGGACCAAGCCACTGGGGTCTCCGGCTATGAGCAGCGCATTTCATTCACTTCTCACCTACAACAGCCAAGTTATTTTACCGGTTGAGGTTCCTTTCGAAACTTCGAGATTTTGTACGCGAAGTGACCCTAGCGTTGAGCTATGTAGGCGGCATATTGTGGGTAACATTTCGGCCACACTTTCGTACCTTTCCCATTATATTAGAACACTTTGCAGCTATGATGTAGGAGCACTGGAACTCTTCTACAAGGTAGTGAGTGGTGCTTGATGGTCCGACATCTGTGGCTACTTTTAGCCCTTTCAAATCAGTGCTAGGTGTCCTTGGCGTAGCGGTTTATTCTCGAACCCATCATAGTCTTTCTTGACTTCCTGGGACCAATCTGTTCTGAAGGAATATTCAGGACACATCACTCTCTTATGCAGCAGAATTTCAGGTTTGGACACTGCAGCAGAATGCCCTAGTTAAAGCCCATTGAAGTCATGCAGTTGGAGCCCTATATTTAAGGCGTCATAATTTGAAGGAATTCTAACGAAATTGAATGGGCGATAAATAGTTCGGAAGAGCTTTAGCTACCCTACTGAAATGTAATCGAAAGAGAAATGCAGAAGCTTCAGCAGAAGTTTTACTATGCGATGAAAAAATATTCAATCGGAAGGTTTACAACCTAATAAATGACGATGATGCATTATCATGGGTTCAATGAGTGGAGTGATTTCCAAATCTAGGAAGTGAGAAAAATCAATTATGAGATCGTATTCTACGTATAAACAGTACTTCTCGACTCGACCCTAGATGAACCTGTAAAAAAGCTTGAAGGCCCAGATCCGAGAACTTCATTTGGCTGTAGGGTAGATATCATTTATATTCTCTGAAAGTGTAAGATTTATAAGGGCCCAAATCTAGGGCAGAATTTGTTTCCATGTACCGAGGCTGTATGATGGGTTCAAATTGCTCTTGCCGTGAAATCCTTCTTAAGGGACCACACTAAACGAGTCCAAAATTATCCCTAACGCTCAGGACTCTGGCGCATGTCAACCCAGAAAGAACCGTGGGATCAAAGAGACGGGTGTTCCTCGCTCTCACTACTTTGACACTCTTGAAAACCCTTGTTTCGTCCTGCCCAGCTCTAGACTCAAATCGGTGGCCATGTCGACTTAACGTCCAAAGTACAAATAGGTGAAGCATTCAGATGTTCGTTCCGTGGAGCGAGTAGTGGGTATCAGAAACGAATCCATTTCTGATGATGATCGTCTTCGTCAACTTTAGCTGCAAGCCGATCTTACCACACGCGCGACCGAAGTCGTCAACCAAGCGTTTTGCTTTGATGAGAGATGGCGTTATGAGTACGATATAGTATACCTATCACGTGTATTAGATGGTAGGAAAAGTTTCCAGCCACTCAGTTTGGCTATGATCTCACTCTCATAACCCTCATGTAGACTGATTTATGGCCTACATAAACCACAGTTGTCGCGGTTATGGGCTATAGAAAGATCGGTATTGATTGCAGGCACAATTGCCTGGTTTTCCATTACGAGCTCATGAAGAACACATTGAGGGAAGAGCATATGCGATATGATGAGTCCTACCATTGTCCTTCATTTTACAGCAGAAGATTAGCTTCGAAAGTTCAAAAATCTTCACTTTGACACCGAGGACCAACTGCAGTCGCGAAGACTAGTTGCAGTGGATGAGGTGGGTTTCTGGATCTGGCCTGCGAGGATTCCCAGTGTTATACCCGCGAGTGGACAGAGGAACTCGAGATCCATAAAACCACAGGCGTCCACCAGCCGGAGATGGACATGGATGCATGCAGGAACTTCTCAACTTTCTGAAGGAATTTGTCGGCAACTCGATTAGTAGGATCAAAGTGTGGATAGTTCGCATCCATCACATGAAAAAGCTTGAGCTGCTCATTGTAGGGAACCGGGGGAACTTTCAAAATCCACAACTTTACCCGAGATAGAGATGATCGAGATGTAATTGAACTACAAGGTAGATATTCGCTGGAAGCTGCTACCTACCAATGCACTGCCACAAACGATGTTTAACGCAACACACTCGATAGCAACGAAGCAACTTCTCCTGGGAAACAGGACACAATCTTCTTCATTCACACTGACGCGCATTCAATTCTTGAAAAGGAGATTTGGAAAAACCTTTAAAGTTTCCGACGGCGTTTTCTGGCCGCTCCATTACATTCATCAAGTCTTGCCCCAACAAATTAATATTTGTCTTCGTTGTCCATTCAGTTACTAGAGAACCAACTCTAGTAGGAGCACCTCAAGACGTGATTCGGTGACTTCCTTCTCTCAAAACTGTAAGAATTGTGTAGGAGGAGCGTTGAGAATTCACCTGGTAAATGAGAAGAGGTTATTGATAGCAATGATGCTAGAGTTCATGTTGAGTGGAATGATGGAGACAAAGAATTTTGAAATCTTCTGCGGATGTGGCGAGTAGCATACTCTACGGCCTAATACAGCAATATCTATTCGGTTTTCCTATTTGAGCTTCTGGAAATCTACTTTTTTCATGAAAAAACCTACGTTGAATACTTCCAGATCCAGCAGCTTGGAGAACACCGGCCAGTTTTTCCCATGGCCTAGGCATACATATCGGTACAAGATGATTTCGTGATACGTCGCTAGACATTTCTAGAACAGCCAAGTCGTTCTCATTTGTGCACTTGTTGAATCCGGGGTGGACAGTTCTCTAAAATTATTTCCCTCAATAAGTTTGTAAACTCATCGGAAACGAGAAAACACCAACTTTCTTTGCTGTGTAACCCACCACTTTTGCTGCGTGCTTATCGCAGCGATCTTCTTCATTGGGTTCAGGGCATTCCCTTCTATCTTTTATCCATGTTTGCTCTCTCATAGTTCTAAACTAGCGATTACTGAATTACAAGGCCGTAATGAATTCATCTAACAATAGTTTCCACGTTCTAATCAAGCGTTCTAGACATGTTTTTTTATCATAAGGATGAGCTACTTTCACAGTGGCATATTAAGTTAAAATAAAAAATCAATGAAACATAGTTCGTCATTTCAGGGGCACACAATAATATGATAGTGAGCAAATTGCCTTGAAAATCTATAAGATTTTTAGACGATTTGCTCAGCAGTTCGCCTTTGAGGCTCTTAACCCCAATAACTCCGAGCATGAGAACTGCCGTACCCGACAAGAATAGTGAGAGTTAAAACCGTCATTGGAAACGTTTAATTGAATAGAATGAAGATCTCCCATCAATAACTTATCAGAAAAAGCGAATAAATATAAAACCTGTGTCCTTGACATTCTTCCGTAGTTTTTAGAGTTACGAAACGGGTAGCGTTAACGATACAGTGTGCGGCCGTGAGAATGTGACGGTTTGAGATGGCTACTCCACTGCACCACATTCCATCACCGTTGTCGTCTGAAAGGTACAAATAATAAGAAGAAGAACAATAAAAATAAGAACATGATGAACGAAAGAAATATTGGTGATAACAATTCATAACAGAAAATGTTGCATGTGTATCAAACAGAGAATGTTGCATGTGTATCACTACTACTACCCGAGCGTTTTCAACGAAGAATATTATTCATAGTAGGTAGGAAAGTAGCGCTGTAGCAGCTAAATATCGGGCAGAGACGCAGAGAAAGCACTGTAGCGGTTTTTTTTGACGCTACGTTGAAAAAGTGACACTTAGCAGCTTAGCAGCAAACAAACTGATTCCTATCGTGACTATGCATTGAAAACGAACACCAATGGCTTAGGCGTATGGTATACCCTGGCAACGGGCCCGTCGCCGCGGAGCTAAAAATGCATGGTTGCGTTCCATACAACACCGCACGGGCAAAAAGGATGGTGCAGATCCTTCCAGGACAGTACTGTGGCTGGAGTCGCAGTCCAGTGTGCTGAGATGGTCGGGCAGCACTACTCCGCGTCCCCGCACACAGCAGCATACAAAAAACCCAGCTGCAGTGCTGTATAGAGGGGTCCCATGCATTTTTAGCTCTACTGCGACGGACCCGTTGCCGGAGTATACTATAGGCCTGAATTGTAGCAAGGTTTTGTTGCAGGCTACGAACGGTTCCTGGACTGAGAAGTTTACATCATTCTGTTTCAAATCCCTGTTTTTCATTTATTTTTGAAAGCTCAATTATACTTTTGTATTGCTTCACTAGAACGATGTTCATGAACCGTCAAGAATGAGTGCTCTCCGTGAGCAAATATTGGGTGATTGCGGGGAAAATTTAGCGAAACATCGCTCATAGCTATCGTCCTATCCACGTAAATCCTGTTACGTTCTCTGTTTTTATGTTTGCCATCTAAACTCAAGGAGTTGTTCGGCAATTTTCGATAGTGGTTTCACGAATGCGGAATGCCATCTAACACTACCGTAAGATAAGACAGTGACAAGCCACGGGTACTCCGTCGGGCGGACTCGCCTCCCTTTGTACGATTTGAAACGAAAATCTCCTGAAAAAAATGGTTCATTTGAAGAAAAGTTTGTCTCGCTACTTCCAACAAATTTTCTGCTCGGAATATTATTATGATGGCAGGACAGTGTAGGCTGTGAAATGTGTCTAATCATTCTGCAAAGTTGATGTAAGTTGTATAAAGGCCATTTTACCAAAACTATCAGGGCGGAGGTAGTGTCTGCCACAGGTTTTCCTCAGCTCTCGATTCTCCCTCGGTGTGAGGCGTAACGAGGTCACCACTGGAAGGAAGAAAA
This sequence comes from Nippostrongylus brasiliensis, assembly GCA_030553155.1. Lineage (NCBI taxonomy): Eukaryota > Metazoa > Nematoda > Chromadorea > Rhabditida > Heligmosomidae > Nippostrongylus > Nippostrongylus brasiliensis. The sequence goes on from CP130737.1 coordinate 9,968,484, forward strand.
CGCACAACAGGAACTTCATTCAATAGAAGGGCTGTAAAATTTAAGGTCATTGCAAAATGCTAACGCCGACACAAGAATTTCATTCATTTAAAAACTACTGAAAATTCGAACGTACACTTTAGGTGTTGAAATTTCAAAGACAATAGAAAACGAAATGAAATCCGCAGGGCAAGTTCTCCGTCTGCTATTTGTACACTTCCCTTCGGAGCATTTCTGAATCATTCCGTAATAATGCTTTCAACAGCCGTTATAAAAAATGAGTCGATCCAACAATCTACATGGAAAATTTTAAAAAAAACCCTAACGCTGGCCACGCAGTTGCATCTGCATTGCGTGATGAAACTTGAAGGCTATAATTCCTTCAGAATAAAATGGAGAACAATTTTCCAGAGCAAACGAAGTGGATGCACATCACAATAATGCCGTTGGTTAGTTACTTGTGGACCTCCAATCTCGATCATCATTGAATCATTCCGCGATAATGCTTTCCAACTGCCTTTATTAAAAGTGACTCAATCCAACAAATCATCCATAGACATGAAGTTGCTCGCCAATTCAAATGTTACTAGTGCAGAATGAACATTATGATTTTTTTTGAGCGTCCAATTTCGCTGAAGAGAAAAACGAAAACAAGAAACAGTTTGTGGCAATTTCTCGTCAGAATGTTGCATTGAATGTTGTTAGCTGGTACCTGGAAAAGTTTAATAAGCCTCATATTCGGTCGCTGATGTGACGACAAAGTTTTTCATTTTAAGGAGTTTCTCTCCTTCATCTGTCAATAGTAACCCCAATGAACAGATCGATTTCGAGCACAGAAATTCCTCTACTGTCCATAACAAATATTACTAAATCTAAGTATTGGTTATCTGTGGGGTCCGACATGGTCCTCAACAAGTGACGAACGATAATTTGGCGCTATTGAACTCCTGCAGATGGAATTATCGCACTTTGTCCGACATTACTGAACAGAAACAAATAATCTGGTCACACATCCATCGTAGTTCTTAGTTATGTCATTCTAAATTTCATTCTGAATGTGGTTTTCATGAAATAGGGAGTTGGAGTCAAGCTCGTCTCTTGATCAGAACGTTTGCTAATTAACCGAATTCGTCTCGATTAATAAAGTTTCGAGCCCCTCTGAGTTACATTTGAGTTCTTTGCCTTGGTTCATTTACCTTACTTTATTTTCAATTTTTTAAATTGTTACTCATTCTTCCGAGAACATCTTGGATCCGAGGAAGCAACTGGTTCAACGACGTTCATTTTCAGGAAGGCGATTTCCTTGATTTATTTATTCAGGACAGGGGCACGGCCCCGTGGGAGTTCGTAAGTAAAGCAAACTTCAAATCAAGCTTAAGCCACTGTAAAAAGCACAACAAGCCTTTACAATATGCAACCAACAGCTATAAAAAACGTCTTGATGTAAAACTCTGATAACAAGTTTGATAACAACGGTTTGTTTTTAAATCCTTGAAAATGTTGCCGTGCATAGTTTCAGTCCTCTCCCCTGTGGCAAACATCCAAGACGAGCAAACGATTCGTCATACAAAACAAGTTAGTAATTATATCTATGTTTGTACAGTTCTATAATCGCGAAAATAACTCGTGTCATGAGAGATTCAGTGAACACGTTGTTGCTGGATCAACTCGACTATGAACGGATAATCTGAAAACCGCAGATCACAAAACCGTTGTTGCGGATTAACCTTGCGTAAAGCGTCATTTGAAAAAAGAGGAGATGTTTTAATCCATCACGATATGAGCTATGTCGACCTCTGACCAACTGATCATAGATTCAACCCAAAATGGAGGTGGGCGAGGTGCTTAATCATCGCTGATCAGGTAATCGCCTATAAAAACATCACACCACATGGTTTAGCGTCACCTCTAACCCATTGTTTCCCGCCCATCATTTATTCTTTTTTAACAGCATCCAGTCATTGCTCCTCCACTTGTTATAAGTCTTTTTTATTAGGTTGAGTCATAAGTTGTCGGACATTTCTGCATGTGCTCGAATTCATGATCAAATTTTCCGCCAATGAAGGCACATCCCAAAACGAGTAAGATACCATTCGATAGAGGGAGAAAAGCGCTACAAAACGGTTAACATACTTCTTTTGGTGACATTGCTCTTTGTTACAAAGGCTTCGGAATTGCACATTACTACCAAATTGGGTGCTTGTCAGATTTGAGAACGTCTTCTGCCTTTCTACCGTTGTCGACCAACTGGACATGGCTGGGATGGTTAGATTAGAGCTCTCGTTTTTCACAGCCAGTGACTAGATTGTTCAGCCAACCATTTCCGAGCTTGAGAATGAGAAGAGAAACTGCCGCGTCTACTCTGCGATCCGCGCTCCCTGGGTCAGTGCTTGAGGTATCCTACGACCAAGTTTCCCAACCTTATCGATCGACTCTAGTCCATGATCATCAGATAATTGAAGAACAGTAAAAGTGTTTGATAATTCACGTGTGGTTTGGCGTGGATCAGCCAACACCTCGTCCTTCAATAGGTCCAGATCCAACTCCGTCGGGCGTTCTGACCTGTCCTTGTTCTCGATGGCGTAGTAGCCAATACAAAAGTTCAAGAAAAACGAGCAGATGGTGTTTCGAACAGGAGCACTTTATTCATAACACTGGTTTAAGTGTTGTTAAGTTTGGTTCGAATAATGACCAGATAGGGAGAGAAAAAGCATGGCGCTGCAAGTACGCTATTTGAATGGAATGAATTCCGGAGCCATTGTAACAGTGGCTAACGTGACTAAAGCGAATGTGGCAGAAATTTCTGTAGCGCTTTCCTTCCGCTATCGAATGATATCTTACTCATTTTGATACGTTTCCTCATTGGCTAGAAATTTCATCTTGAATCCGAACACACGAAAATGTCCGATTACTTATGAGTCAACTTAATACTTCTTCATTGTCATTGGTGACTTTAGTCACTGTGTGGTTATTCAACAAGAAGAAGCCGTCATTTTCATTCAATGCGTTATTATTAGAGTAGATGATTACAAAAAAAGATATGCTTCTACCAGATGGAGTTTCTAGAGAAAAAGCTGTAGTAACAACTATCATGAAGCTTTTGAATGTAGGATTCACGGTAGGGGACCGGTGCAAATTATAGCCGGCTGTTCTTATTGAATCGAGGAGATGGTAGTCATAATTCATTCATTCACCTGTCCCTTTACTCTCCACTCTTTCCTCACCGACCACGTTAAGTGAATGTTGGAATAAAGTGGTCATCTCTATGGGGGATGCGCCACGCTGTTGTCCTCCATTCAGAAACGCAAAGAACCGTGAATGCGTACTCGGCCTATACTACAATGATTAGCGCTTCGCGCTTCCTTACAGAGTTACCTTGTAAAAAAGGGCAACATGTCTAAATTATCAAAGAAAGTCCCAATGATCATGGAAAGGCCCACAAAGAGCACATCTAACTTCTTGTACCAAAACTTGAAGAGGTTTTCAACTCATGTTCCAACCAATTTCGGCTTACTAAAGTTTTTCCAACGTTTCTCCGAACCCAAGTCGTGTATTGGAAATTTCGCCAAGATTTTATATTTCGAAACGTTCTTCTTCTTAACCACGATATTACTTTTAAATTCCATAGATCAGAGGCCGCATTCATGTTGACAACTATTGCAATCGGCATTTTCTGCTCACTTGTTCACCTGGGCTCTGCTCAATCACCAAAGGACATGTTCGATTCGAAGGCAAAAGCACTTGGTATCACCTTCTATACAAAAGCTGAGATCTCATCGGTTCGTGTTCTAGAAATCACATCGTTCTATTAAGTTCAAAAATGATTACTGAATTGGAAAAGATTCCTTCATGAGTCAGTGATGTTCACCTCAACATACGTTCTTCGAACGGCTGAAGTGGCCAAACTTTGGCCGCCAAAAGTACAGTTCAAACGCAAAACTGCTAAATTTGAGAAATTTAAAACGCAATTCAGATTACCGACTGTGTCGATGACTACATATACGATCTCGCGTCCATGGATACACTTAAGGACAGTGAGTTGTAACGGAATATCCTTTAATAAAACATTTTTAAAAATCCGGTCTCTTGTTTTGGTAGGTCTTATGTTTGTCCTATTTGTACAAACCACAGGACGTGGCCAAATTACATTACTTGTCACCTATCTAGCTAAAGCTATGTATGTATCACTGGCTTCTGATTGCTTGTTTCTAAAAGTTTTTTAAAACAAGTTCAAGTGAAAATCCTCCTTCTCTTTCTCGCTATTGCATCTAAAGGTCTGTGAGATCCACGGGGAATAGGACCGGATATTTTTCTGCAAGTGACATTCCGTTTTAGTGCCATAATAGTCAAAATTAGAAAAATGTCAGACCAAAAATCCAGTAGGAAGAGGGTTTCTACTCCGAACAACATGTCAATATCACATTACATTCACTCAGCGAAAGCTGAATGTTGAAATGTTAAAAAACAGTCGAAGGTATTGTTGATAACGTCGAAGACTTTGAGCGTCTTTGAGGCCTCAAAATTTGATGGGACTGCCTCTCAAAAATTGCCATAAAAACAGATAATTCCGACATAAATTCTTCTCAGTTTAGTGGCTAACCTTATAAAAATAAAGTTTGCGCCAAAACTCCTTTTCTTCGCTGTGTGTTTGAAATTTAAACATTTTTGCAGAGGGAATGGATTGCTTGATGAAGAAGACTCCTCCTTCCAAGTATTCGACGCTGATTTCCACGATGGCCAGTAGTAAGGAACAGTTTCTTACTTTCTCTTGAGATCCTTGTTCCAGTTTTCGGTGAACCATTTTGAATTCTTTCTGGCAGCTTCTTCAAGGCTCTAAAAAGTCTAGCAGTTCTACAAGTTCTGATCAATTTTCTACAAAAAGTATTTAGTATAAAATAATACGGAAGTGTTCCAGTGGATCAATGCTTGAAGCCGGAAAACATCAACACCATTGGCCTTATTAATAAATCTATGCCAGCCGGTAAAGCTGCTTTACAGAATGTATATACTCAGGTAGGTGGGAAGGGTTTAAGATATAAGAAAAAATGATCTTGCGGTAGCACACAAATTCAATCGTTTGTGAGAAAATGAAGATCTTTTGATCATGGTAAAAGGTGGTTAATGTTATAATGCTAAAACACGAATTCAGATCATGGAGGTGATCAAAAACGGAAGAAATGCTGGCAAATCCAAGGCTGATGTGAGATCCTTGTTCCAGTTTTCGGTGAACCATTTTGAATTCTTTCTGGCAGCTTCTTCAAGGCTCTCTAAAAGTCTAGCAGTTCTACAAGTTCTGATCAATTTTCTACAAAAAGTATTTAGTATAAAATAATACGGAAATGTTCCAGTGGATCAATGCTTGAAGCCGGAAAACATCAACACCATTGGCCTTATTAATAAATCTATGCCAGCCGGTAAAGCTGCTTTACAGAATGTATATACTCAGGTAGGTGGGAAGGGTTTAAGATATAAGAAAAAATGATCTTGCGGTAGCATTGAATGACACAAATTCAATCGTTTGTGAGAAAATGAAGATCTTTTGATCATGGTAAAAGGTGGTTAATGTTATAATGCAACAATAAAACACGAATTCAGATCATGGAGGTGATCAAAAACGGAAGAAATGCTGGCAAATCCAAGGCTGATGTGCTTAATGACGGCTACGCAACAGCTACAAACCTCATGACCATGGCATTAATCGACAGTACCTGCAAGACCATAGTATCAGTGAGTTACTTCTAGAATTATTGTACGATTTCTGTTTGAAAACAGCTGAAATGTCATCGTGCGTTGAAGCTTCAAGTAAGCAATTCTTTGCTTCTGATAGAAACTGTAATATTACAAAATGGATAGATGATCAATTTTGATCTATCCTCTAATTTGTTAATTAAAACAAATCTTCAAAAGCAATAAGGCTGTATTAAACTGGAAACGAAATATGGAAACTTCAAGGAAAACTAAAGAAGGAAGAAGCTTCTAGAGGTTGAACGAAATCGATCATACAAAACGTGGAGACATAAACATTTAATATTAAACTAATTTAATAATAATTTCAAAAATGTTCAGGGAATAACAAAGCTGCAGTGGTCTTGCACACTCGCCAACGCAAAGAACTTTGTTGATTTCAGCAAGTATTCGTGTTCAACAATTGTGAAGAATTAGTCGTTGTACTAATAAAGTGTTTTTGTCATTTAGCATTGCTATAAACCAATAAAATAAATAGATATTAGAGCATGGAGTGCTCAACAACTAGAGAGCACCTTGCAGCTTCACAGATAAAATCTTCTGCAAATACTTTGACGTCAAACACTGTTAATGTTAATTTCAAAATCATATAGTCACAGAGAGAACTTAGGTTCTAATGAAATTATGTCTCAATTCAGTGTCATCTACAAAAGGTGAGACTCTCATACTTAGAGGACAACGGCTCCATTCAATTTTATAAAAGCAAATCGCTGAAATCTCGCCGAGGATTCCCCTTCTCCAAAGTCTAAATCAACAACTGCCCAAATTCAATTGAAGAAAGAAGAAAGAGAAAATGGTTCAATGGCTGAGTGTACAGTAGTTTCCGCGATGCAAGACACGTAAGCTGTGTGGGTCGTAATATGTAAAAAAACAATAAAGAATGAAAAAATGTCTGAAAATTCCCCAATAACGGTGCCTTATTATTGTCGTTCTGCTACGAGTATGAATGCACTCCAAGCTTCATCACGTGCTGTAAAGATGCTCATCCAAGAATCTCGCTATAATTATGTATCTGAGAGAAAGGTTAGGTTGGTGAGGCTGTACTCTTGTAGAAAAAAGAAAACCAAAGTATCAAGGCTAGAAAAAACTGTATTGGATCTGAATTGCTGTTCACCTTTTCCGTGGATTTCCACGCGATGGGCTGTGAATTGGAAGTGCTGAACATAAATCACCGGAAAAGGGGTGAAATGCATCAAGTATTGTGAGCAGTAGATGCACTTTGGGCACTATAAAAGTCCATTCTTGAGTTGATTGAAGCACTACAGCGCGAGAAATAAATATAAAATTGAAGTTGTTGTCCAGTTAGGGCTGTAGGCAAGCTTCTTTCGTCACTATATCACTAATTTATTGCTTAATGTTTTAGAAGCAATTCAAAATAAGCAAGTTTCAGCGGTATAGATTCCATATTCTTCCCTCTGAAGTTGGTTCATTTGTTTTCACTAAATGAATTCTTTACTACCGGAACGAGATCAACAACCTCGGAGGTATAGGTCTGTCTGTGTTTTCTGCCTATTCAGCCGAATGGCCCACTCATGTCTTTTGTTTTCGGCCACATAAATAGTTGTTTAGGTCGTTTGACACGAAGGCATCCCTCAGCAAAAGAATCCCTTGTTTTCACGCAGACTTTGAAATGATCCGTAAAATGTTCTCGAAGTTCTAGAAGTATGGAGACAAGTGGGCCAATAGTTATGGATCAAGATGAAGCTCTTCAGTTTTGCAAGGTTAAGACAATATTCGGTGTGAAACAGTGGCGTTCGATCTCTGAAACCAATGAAGAATCCAAATGAGAGAAATTCTTCTTTTCCAAATAACGCTTTAACCGAACGATTTATATTCTTCAGGTGAATGGAACCAGTGGTAACATTGTCTCAATAAGGAAGGAAACGAGGAGGTTTTTCTCTATATTTTGGACCATTAATGCACGTCTATAGAAAACGAAATACATTCGAGTACATCGATGTAGAATTTGGTTATTTGGTTCATCTTCTACCTTTTGAAGCTCAATTAAAGCTCGATGTCCACCATTTTCCTCGGAATCATTCTTACCAATAAGAAATTTAAGAAAAGGTAAATATGTAGTTCTCAAACGCGGACTGCCAAAAATGCATTAATGTTGAAACTAATGAGAAAGTTGCAGAGAAGTGTATGTATAGAGGTTCTCTAAAATGAGTTCTGGGATTGCTCAAAGACATCGTCAGTAATAAGATCAGAGGTCGCCATTTTACCTGCTTTCACCCTCGGCTTTCCCCTGAAAGCGTCAAATGAATGGCTCTTCGAAACCCGAGAAGGTCCAGTCTATGCTCTCAATGACACGCGACGATGAAGACGCGGATCATTTTATCAAGGAAATGGCTAAAATGTGACAAACAAACATATCGCTTCATGTCCTTCTATTTAGAAAAAATCGATCCATTTTTGTCATACGCCATTATCATGTCATTGTGCTTGTAATGGTGTATGCAATCTAGTTCAGAGAAAAGTGTGATTTCTGAGGAAAATTCGCGTACCTGCGACACAGTTTCGCTGCCAAGCATGAGCGAGCCTTACTTAACAGTTAGGGAAGTAAAATCGGCTTGATATACTCAAGGTAGATCACATGCGACTCCTGTGTGTTCGTCATGAATTCGCGTTTGGTGCAGTGGATAATGGCGCTGCTACAGCCGTACCGACAGACGATCGATCCTTGGCCGTGCTGGCCCAGTCTTCCATTCTTCGTGCGTCGGGTTTGTTCGGAATGGTAAATATATACATTGATGGGAGCTATACTGGCTTCTGGAAGTCATTGTATAGACCAAATACGCACTCAACAGGTCTCTGTGATTCTGAGTGGCCGACGAGTGTATGGCGCATCCCAAGGGGTGATAAACACCGAAGCGACCCATTTATTTTATATTTTACAAAGTCCCTTTCTGATGTTGCCCAGATGTAGAGGGCAATCGTCTTGTTCGACTCCAAATTGTGACGTATGCACTGCAAACCCGACCGCACCATTGAAAAAAGATCTCATTTCCTTCCATGACATCCAGCCCTCTTTCTTCTTGGCGATTCAAAAGGATTGTTTTGTTTGGCATTTTACGTATGCACACATTTTTAAGGGGCACTCCAACTCACTTATGCACAATGTTGTCCAACCGTGTATAATAGGAAATGAGTAGAAGAATGACTGAAAAAGCCGGTGTTGGGTCACCAGTCTGGAATCAGTGTTGGGCAGCGTCTACGATTTCCAGATAGAAATGTAGATTGTAGACGACATTTAGAGATATTCTTTACTGCTTACAGCACAAAACAGTTTGATTCCTATAGTTGTCCAGATAGTAGTACGAGAAATACGTAAACAATGCAGATCCGTGTAAACAAATTACCATCGTACGGGCGAGAATGTTGTTCTGATATTCTTGTCTTCATGCTGACATGTCGATGATGCCATGGCTTCCTGAGGTTTTAATGGTGACGTTAAACCTTCACATTGTAGCTAGCTATACGACATTGACCGCCGACTACTCCACCAGCCATTTATACTTGGTCGGAGCAGTAACGGTAAAGCTTGGATAGGGGTACACAGCAGGGCCGCAGATGTGGTCTTCAGAATTTTCACTTTGAGAAAGCAACTCTCAGTTACACACGGGAAAATGGGGTTCATTGTAGTTGTGGATGGTGGTACAGAAAAGCATAAGTTCTTCTTCAGTGATGCGGTTATGTCGAACTGTTTAGTTGCGGCACTCCTTTGCTGCCGAATATAAACATGCGTTTAAGATGTGCAACCTGTTCGTATTCAGTAACTTTAACCCCATGCTGGACAATTCGAGACGTTATGTGTTTGAATGACCTCCTGTTCGCCGTCGATAATTCTGAAATCACAAAGTGTCCTGCCATAAATTCTGCTATGCGAAGGTCGATAATTACCGAAAACGTGGTTTAGGGTTGGGGTTGCTTTTGTAGAGGTTAAAGAGAGATAGCCATCTGGGATATGGAATATCTACTTATAACCTCACATTGCATCTCATTTCGTGGTTATTTGTATGCATTGTATTTCTCATCGACCACCTGATATGTCTTTCAATTTCTAAATCACCGACTCATGAGCCGACGAAATTCCCTCCCTAATCGAATTTTTGGTCAAAGGGTGGAAAGATCGGTCGGTAAAAGGCTTTTAATCACCGGTCACCACTAACTTATGAGCCTAAAGAACAGATTCGAATCTGCTCTTTTGGGAGCGGAAAGAAAATCTCCAAATATATACATTCATATGGGTCATTTTTAGCTAAACAGCTCATTGCGGGGGAGCTATTTATGCACTTAAGCTACTCCGGTTTCACTGAGATACTTGACCATTGAAGGAGGTACGGAACAGACCACTGAGTTTTCACCCACTACTATACTACGTCAACGTACGCGACCAACTGATCTGTGAAACTCATAGTGAAGCTATTTTTAGGTTGCTCGTGGATAGTGTTCATACAAATCCAGGTGCTGATGCACTATACGGAACGGTTTTTTCTTTCAAACGAGTGCATTTCTAATTACATACAAATCTTTCTTCATGATTTTCTTCAATTTTTATGGCATTCAGTACTCATCAGATACGTGACTAACTTCAAAATACTTTATTTTCTAGCATTCCGCCAGTAGCAGCAAATGTGCATGGATTTGGTTCCATTCTATCGGGAACAACTGCTTATTGATTGTGCTTTACAACGAATCAAAAGGTAGAAATCATTGAACAGCTTAGATTCAAACTTCAGAGATAGAGCATGAGTACCTAAGTTGCTAAAACTGGTTGTAATTTTGTTGGTCTTGTTTCGCGAATTAAAATTGTTTTTCTGACCGCTTTTTGAGAGCACGATTATTGTCTGCGACAAAAGCTAAGCTAGTGCTGAGGCGGTACCAGCCTAGAACGTTAAACAAATTTTCTCCGCTGCAAAAAGTCGTTATTTTTGTGAGCTTCTGCGATGGTGAGCTTTTAGTGTTCGAGAAGTTTGCCGAAGCTCAAATGGCATCGGCAGTGCATCGGCACTCAATGGAGAGATTCAAAATAAGCGCATTACCCAACACTTCTGCCAGCCAGTTTGGCTAAAAGCTAGCGATTTCTTGAAAGAATGCAAGAGAGCATTCAGAGAGAGATATCTCAGCAACTCTCCTCCTCCATGTGACAACCTTCCCAAACCCAAGTAGACGGTAAATTTTACTCCATCATTTTCTGGAAGCCTTACAATGTGTGAAGCCTCCTATGATTTCCTTTACGACAATCGCTCTACTTGTCCATTGATATTCTCGAAGAATGAAAATTCGATGCTCTAACTGGGATTTTCACTTGATTAATAATTTCTGCAATTTTTCACAATTCCTTGTGGCTTTTCCGGAGAAACAGCGAAATATGTATAGCTGGATGGATAGAACGAGAACGAACAAGTCTCTTGTCAATTCAACTTCCTCGCCATGAACCTTCGATTTTTAATTTTCTTTTACGGTGGGCTACGAAGCCACCTAATTCATTCTACCAGATTCCTCTTTTAGTTCGCACCAGTCTGTCTTCAATTCTGTTCGGCGATTTCTTTTCCTGTCTCTTTACAATCCTTCTCTCTGTGAAAAAGAACAGCCGCTGGCGACTATGGGTGGCAGTGCAGAGGGTAACAAGCTTAGGGTATTAACAAGAAACCCGGGCTTTCTGCCATCGACAAACCGTCTTCTGAGGCACCATGATCCTATCGGATTTAATACAAAAACGACAAATTCTCACGTCATGCAGCCAATATCGGACGTGCATCTACCGTCCATTCACTTATTTCCTAATACAGGTTTTATACAATAACAAGAAAATGTGAGAAATATGCAGATTAGAAACATGAGCATTTACCATACTCTAGCACCAACAATGCATGCAAATTCTTTAAATTGGTAAAAAAACGTGTATTGTGAAAACTGAAAAAAAAATTGTAAATACCATAGCGTTTTACATTTTTTCTCTCTACTGTCGCAGAAAACTTTCTAACAAGGGTGAAAACAATGTATCTCTCTGCGAACCTTCTCTCCTTTCCTGAAAGATGCAGTTTTAATCGAACATTTCCTGTTATTCGCTCCAGACGAAAAAAAATCGAGGACACTTAAGAGAGACATGCTCGGAGACCAGAATAGCAACAATCAGACGCTGTCGCCAAACCTTCTACGAAGGAATCTTTGGAAATCTGCAGTCGACGTTGATGCTAGCTTTTCCACAAAAATCTCGACTCGGATTGGCTTTGAACTCGCGTCTTTGGCCTTGCAATCGGTCAACGAAAAATAAAAATTACTAGCCAGTCCACCTTATTACTTCTAGGTTATCTCAAGTAGGTATCAAGGTCCGGAAGGTCATAACACAATTGTCGGAACTCTAAGAGGAGTTCATTTATTTATTTCTTCTGCTACATGTCATTACACTCCTACTATGAATATGATATTGAACACGAAACATGGGTCAATGAAATAATAACATTATTTGAAACGAAAAATAGAAAGAAGCTGGAAAAAATAGTAAACATGTAAGCGAGTGTAAAAATTTATTCTTAGTCAAGTTATGGATGCTAAACGAATGGAGTGAGGAACTTAAGAGACAGAGGTAACCTGAAATTAACTTGGGTAAAGCTAGGTGAATTGAATAATTTGTCACTAAATGGAAAATGTCAGAAGAATGATGTTCTAGAACGTTCCAAAACGTTTATGAGCACTAGTTGTGAGCGGCGTTGAAATTTGCATTCTAAAATCAAGCTCTTAGACATCTGTAGTGGACATTTTGATGTTTGCTTGGACATTCCGTCATGAGATTCAAGTAAGGAGCAATGTGTGCTTCAACGCTCAGAGCTGTCCAGTGTTCCGCGAACAGACTTCCGCCACTGCCGACCATTAGCATCCACTATGTTACCTTTTATGACGCCTATTTATGGTTGATCGCTGACCTCAGGCAACAAAGAAGGTGTTTCACTTGTTCCACGTTCTCATAATAATCGATTAATTAGCGGTATTTATCAAAGTCCTTATTTCAGGCGTGTATTGGAGCCACACGTGAACATATTCCAGATTACATTTATTTGGAACCTACATTTGTACAGGGTGTCCCAAAAAAATGTACCCACTGTTTGAAATGCCATAACTCTGGCGAAAGTGAGCCAATTGTAACGAGTCATAGCGTGGATGATAGCTAAGAAAAAAGTAAATTTTCCGGTATGTGTTTGATGAGGATTGCGCCACGTACTCGACCGAGGTCTCGGATTTTGAACCTGATTGATAGTGCATGGGTTATATGCTTGCTCTATTTTGGTCGTAAACAGGTGATATCGCTGCTATGAATTATTAGGTTGTCCAATAAGTTCTTGCGATTTCCATAACAATTTTCAAAGTTTCACAAATTTTGACTGAATCAACCTTACCCATCGAAGTACCGCCCATCTTTGTCAATGACTGTCCTCCATCGATTCGGTAGAGAATGGATACCGTTGCGGTAGAACTCCGGAGGTTTTGATTCGAAGAAGTGGCGAAGGTCGATTTCGAGTGCAGCTCGATCATCGTATCGTTTTCCTTCCAGAAAGTGAGCTAGCGAGCGGAACAGATGGTAGTCAGTAGGGGCAAGGTCTGGTGAGTAGGGTGGGTGGGGAATCACTTCCGGTGGAAGTGTGCGGTCTAGCATTATCATGGAGAAAATATATTTTGTCGATTTCTGGACGAGTAACACGGACAGCGTCGCTGAGTTTTTGCAGTTGGTTGCAATACCTGATTGATAGTGCACGTCCCAGGGTTTGGGCCCATATGCTGGTGCTCTATTTCTGGTCGTAAAACACCCACTTCTCATCTCCTGGTGATATCGCTGCTATGAATTACTTTGATGACTGAAACAACCGGCTGATATAAAGCGAAAATGTTGTGTACGCATAACATATCGACTTGCTCAACCAGCGCCAGGTCAAAACACAAAATCGCAAGAACTTTTGGACAACCTTAAGCACGGAACAACATCAATATCGGTCAATTATTGAAACCACTGTTTGAGAAGCTAAAACTCTTCCAATCGTGATGCAATCATAAGAAAAGAATTCATAGGGATGTAAAATGTATGAACCATGAAGATTGCGCCATGCACCTGCCCGACTCGTCGGATTCTAGACCTGATTGAAAGTTCACGGATAACATGCTTGCTCCACTTTGGTCGCCAAGAGGTGATATCGCTGATACGTGTTTCTCGTGATACAGTAAACATGAAAACATCAAAACGTAACAAGTTTAACATGCATTTTAAGATGCTTTTGCACAATACTGTTTACTCTGTTTAAAAACCCAGGACTCTTGTAATGAGCATGTAATAGCTCGTGCTGTTGTGCAGAAACTTGTTATGCTTTGGTGTTTTTATGTTTACTGCATCCAGAGAAACGCATAACAGCGATATCACATGTTGGCGACTAAACTAGAATAAGCATGTTATAAGTAAACTTACAATCAGGTTTAGAATACGACGATTCGGACAGGTGCATGGCGCAATCTTTATGGTTCACACATTTTACATTCCTTTAAATTCTTTTCTCATGACTGCATCACTGTTTGAAGAGCTTCAGCTTCTCAAACGGTGGTTACAATTATTGATCGATATTGAAGTTGTTCATACTTAACCAAAAGGTGCAGCAAGTCGATATGTTTACTTCCTCAGAGGTGACCCATAGTAGGGATATCACCTGTTTACGACCAAAATAGAGCAAGCATATAACCCATGCACTATCAATCAGATACAAAATCGGAGGCCTCGGTCGAGTGCATGGCGCAATACTCACCAAATACATACCAGAAAACTTACTTTTCTCTTAACTATCATCCAAGCTACGGCTTGTTACGATTGGTTCACTTTCTCCAAAGTTATGGCATTTCAAACAGTGGGTACATTTTTTGGGACACCCTGTACTTCTGATTTCCTGGACCGAAAGATCAGGATGCTTTGATTCGAGCTACGATAGTCGTGCAAACACTTATCAACAACATTTTCAACGTCACAATACAAGTCACAATATTTATAGTAGTCAAGCCAACTGCCGCAGGTTATTCTACATATAGACCTTTGTGTGACTTTTTAACTGGGACTCCATCTCTTTTTACGCTTTTGGTGTTGCGTCTACAAATTGCGATCCTGCAGTTGTTTTTCCTCGCTCGTGGGAATTCAATTTTTCATAATGGGTAACTCCCACACTCCGTATGTACAGTAGTTCTAGTACTTGTATAAAGTTGAAGAACGGAGATCGGAGGGAAAATGAAGGTTAGTTACGCTTACTTTGCAGGGTAATTTTCGTTTTCGAAAATTTCATGCGAAAAAATTCTATGAGTTCTTGAGCGAGTTTTGATCTCTTGGTCGTGAAACATGAAAAAAACGTTATGGAGAAATACATATGATCAAGTCATTTTCCAAAGTGCTCAGCCGATATTCAAATATTCGAGTGGCTTCTTCCGTTTCGATGCACACGTTGTGCGCCTGCTTCGAAACATTTTGACGCATTTCTCTTGAAAACGACGAATTTCCAGTATAAATCTCTCGGCGATCAGCTACGAAACTGCAGAATGTTAGAGTTTCCGTTTTTTTCAATGCAATCTGATAGCTGGTGCTAGCAAGGCAACTTCGTAATCAGGAAAATAATCCAGCACTTCTCGTGACAGATTGCACTCGTATCGTTGCAGACGCTCATCATTAGGACGGTCATTTGACTCCATCTGTTCTCTCTCCAGCTGCATCGCATCAGTACGCCTTCAGATTTGCGTGATGAATAAAAAGTACAACATCGTAAATTTCATGCACATTGGTCAGTGGGCGAATTAACCCATCCCCAAACTTCGCATCAAGCCATATTTAGCACTGACGCATTTCCTCTAGTGTTGCGTAGTTCTCATCGAGATGTCGCATCGTGATCGTCTTCGGTGGGCGTGTCCATCACGTTCCCACGATCTCTGTGGTGGGCGGAGTCCCGGGAGAGGTCGCAGCCGCCGTCGAGTGACAGCGGCACCGCCCATCGTTGTCGCACCATTCGAAATGAGTTCCCGACACACCTACGCTGTACTCTTCATCGCCAGCATATTGGTGTTACAGTACGTCGCCGCTGAGAGGTGAGTACCACCGTATTTCTATCTACAGTATCCTCGCGTGACGCGTAGGCGGAGTGTTGAATGTATCAAAGGTATTAATTACGGGAAGCTACTTGTACGGTCGAATTCTATCTGAATTAGAGACCTGTAACACAACTGACGACTGGAGGGCTACCCAAGAGGGCGATCTCAGGTACCTAGTCGTTCACACGGTTAGATTTTCACTTTCGTATACACCAGGTGAAAGTATAGGTTCGTCATATTTCCTTGCGGCACTTTTTCCAAATTAGAAGTTCTTGAAGCTTTTCAAGCTCTTGAAGATTGGATAACTTCAGCTTATGTGATACGTAAAATACAACCCGCTTTCCAAATCTGGCCAAGTCAAGGTCAGTACCGTGCCGAAAAGTGAAAATTTGAGCAATAGAGTTTGAGTGCTTCAAATTTACAGTTGTCTGTCTGTCTGTTGTTCGTGGAGGAGGGATTTGAACACTAAACTGAAGAGCTGGGAACTTACCTTTGATAGTACGGAGGAAATATGCATATATAAGTGGATTATTTCTTGTTACGGACGTCACATTTACATCTCTAATTTTGCAAGCAATTCTCGGCACCATGCTACTGACGTTTGGCATCCGATCTTCTGTACGAGCTACAATGCAATGGAAAGTAAAACCTCAGCTCCAAAGGTCAAGTACAGAAGTAGAGGAGCACTGAACAAAAAATTGCGGAGTTTGAATTTTACAGATGCTTGAAGCTGATAGAGTTCTTGAAGAAAATGTTAAGCTAAAAATGTGATGACTAGTCTTCGATCATGTATAGGAACGATGTATAGAATTGAATTTTTCAAGCCATCAAATCTGCTCGTGTGATTCCGTAATTGTCGGTTAGGCAGCACCGAGTCGGTGCCGTTAACTCTAAATGATTTTCCAACCACCAGAAGAGTGAGCGAGATCTCCATCTCCTCTTGAGCTTCCTCACGCTTTCAAGTGGAGTTTTTACGATGCAACCCTCACGCAGAAGTTAAATCAAGCATATACAAAAATGATACTGATCATGGCTTATTTTGGCGGAAAAGACACCACTACATATTGGATGGAGAGGATTTCCACTAGCAGACTGCTTCAATCACTCCTACCCTGGATTGAATAGAGGGGGTACTAACAAGTGGGTGTAGGTGTAGCGTGACGATTATGTGAGCCCAACTCATAGCTGCTTGCTGTTTTGAGTTGATATGTATCACTGCTTTCCCAAACCAATAAGTAAATTCATCAGTTTACCTGGAAACTTGGGCCTGCATGGTACAATGGTAGGAGGCGTTGCTGTCACCCGCACTGTCGAGCGATCGATCCCGTCCCGGGCTAACCAAGCCTTCCATCTCTCCGGTGTCGTGTAAATTGGTACCAGACTTGTCTGGGAAGGTAAAGACACTGACCTGGTATAGCGGCTGGCCCCCGCAGGTCATTGTATAGACCAAATACGCATTCCCTATGCCTCTACGACTTGAATGGAACACAAATGCGGCGGCGCGTCCTCAGGGGACTGATCAACACCGGCACCTTTACCCTTTACCTTTACCTAAAAACTTCAGCTGTACTGAGTACAGAGATGCCAAAGAATTTCCTCAACTCCACGAATAGAAAACAAAGTTCTGGTGTGCTCAACATGACAGTGAAGCTAAAACCTCTTAAACATCATTATTAGCCCACAACTTTGTTAACGGGGACAGTTCCTTGTTAACAGGTTTTTGAGCTTTGATCTTCTAAGGGAAAGCAAGCCAAAAACCCATCAGGGAAACCTTACTAACAACTGAAGCAAGCCGCAACCGTCTTTTATAATATAATCTTATAACTACAAATAAGCCGCAGAGCCAAAATAAACAGAGATATTATGCTGCTCGAGAAATCTCCCTTATAATATCTGCATCTTTGTTGATTGGCACCTACGTCAGGGTGGACCTGAGCATCCTCCGTGATCATGCCACTGCTATCAAGCTTAACGAAATCTATTCATTCTGTAGAGCGGAAGGTTCCCGAAACGATATAGATAGATTCGAGAAGATTTTCCAATTACATGGAAAGGCACACGAAACTGTGGAAATATAAAGTCTTTTCTGAAGGCAACTGAAATCTTCTTTTCACGAAGAGACCTCAAAATCACGAATCAAGCTCTAATCAAGCTCTAAGGTGGCCCAGTTCTGCTTCAAATCTTACGAGTCATTCGATTTCGTGTTTTAGTGTCATAGAGAGAGAACGATTTAGGAAGTCATTTCCCTGCCCGAAGGGGTCGTAGAGGCATAATTGACCTACGGATTCGGGCTAACATGATCTCACTCTACGACATTGAACGACCCTCGCGTCAGCGTTTGACAATTCGTTTGCTATATTCATTTTTAATTGACAGATGGGAGTTGTTAAGTTGTTAGCGATACTTTATTATGGTGAAAAAACTGTTTGATTAGGAGTGGGGCTCGTTGTAAAAGGCTATTTCCCCTGTCCCTACGACAGGAAACTCTTAGGGTGAGGATTAGGGTTGTCTTCAGGTGATTTAAATGTTTTGCATGTTTTACAAACTTTTCAGTATAAAGTAAAGTCATTAACGGAAATGTTATGAAGTTCACTACGGTACGGCTTACAAGAATAAGCCTGACACCATCTCGTGGTCGATAACTCGCACTTTCTTGAAAAAAGGACTATTCTAATTGCTTAAAGAAATTCATCGCTTGGTCTCCTTGAAAGCAATCTATCTTTTTTTAAGCCTCCGAAAGGAATTTATCTTATTTCTAGCAACGTGCAGCAGCAAGATTTGGCTGAATGCCGCTATAAATGAACGTTTGCAACAAATCCCAATGCATGTTTCATTTCGAAATGTACTGATGTTTGCTGATGTAGGAAAAATCCTTATGAATAACCTTTAACGTCACTAGATTAAAGTCCGCAAGCAGAAATAGTGTTGCAAAAGTGCACCGCAAAAAAAGGACTTTTAAGGGAAGAGAACGGAGAAGGAAAATGAAAAGGTTGCGAACAGACGTCAACAGTTTGAAGTTTTAGCCTTTTTTGAACAATGATAAATTACACTCCTGTTCACGCTACTATGGTAGGTCAAAAGCTTTTTGAAAGCTTTCAGGATACAGCGACCACAATCTTTACGTGCTTCTGAAAAACAACCAAAACCAGAGTGGTTCTATTGAAGCTTAAAATATCCAGAATACGTAAAATTTTTGCTCGTTCCCATAACTCAAAGATATGACCTACCGTACTAGCGTTTTTAGCATCGTCCGTCTGGATAGTCTGGGCGCACGCATAATTTACGATCGCCAACGTTTTTCTGCGAAACTTTCGTACAGCGAATATTTACAGGTAAAAACTTACCATTGACCAGAAATCTAATTCATTCTCTATGAAGGAAGTGCCCCAATAAAATAAATTGGCCGTGGCGCACTGGATGCGAAATACGGTCGAATGACGAGGGCTTAGGAAACAACCACAAAATATTTTGAACTGCTAAATCACGGGACGTGAGAGGATAACGGCTATGCACCGGTCCTTTATAGATATATACAGGCATTTTACCTTGTCTAAAGACTTCAGCGATCCATCAACAATTTGTAATGAGGATAATTTCGACTAACAGAGAGAAACCAACTGGAAACAGGTAGCAGTTCAGCTCTACGAAGAGTGACTATTTCAAGTTCAGGAAAGAATTCAACAAAAATATGTTGCAAAAAGAACTAGAATTAAGAGGAGTTTCTTGAGAACTTCACTTCCAGTTCCCCTAGTGGAAGAACATCCGGATACGAGCACTTACTTGACCAAGCCATTTCGTTACGTCCGACTACTGATTTCACATCAGTGTCTTAGAACAATGGATTGACAAGAACTTGTATATAATGTGGACCGAACTATCATTCTCGAGGAATATTTACTGATTCTGTTGAACTAACTTGATTGGAAGGCATTAAAGTCCTCACTGAGGGTGACGGCTCTGCAACCAGATCTTTCCTTATTATTCATATAAACAAATATACGTCTTTTTTTGTGAAGTCAGCAGGTTGCACTCGTGTGGAGCAGTTATGGAATATAGTAAAGTACGCATAGTCAAGAAACTTCAGTTCATTTCTATTGTAAAGACCAGAATTCAGCAGGATAGGTAGGTTCCTTGAATAGACCTTCAACACAACAGCTCATTCGCATGAATAAACCTTTAAATTTTTGAAATGAAGTGATAAAATCCTCCTTTGCTGGGGTAACCAAGATGTTTTCGACCAGGTGATTTCCTCTTCAACATCTATTTAAGAAATGCGTAACCATGGAATCCTACAATCCCCGAACTTGTACCACAAAAATCTCACAAAATGAAAAGGACGCAGTGACATTCTTGTCCTTCCCCTACCGAATTCCACGTTTGTTATGAGTAAGGACATAGAACATTTCTTGTTGGTTGTCATTCGTGAAATTGGTAACGACATATTTTCACGAAGTTTCCATTTCCACGTTTTTTCTTGATGCCCTTTCTAATTGTGATGCTTGTTCACCGCTTCCAAAACGATTAATTCGATGCCTGTAGATTTCCAAACAAAATTTACCCCGGGATTACCATTAGTCTATTGGCGGGATCCGTGAATTGCGCGAGGATTTGCTAATCTGAAATTCCAATGCATCCACAGAATGAGACCAGATTTCACGACAAACTCCTGGACGAATTCTCCCTAAAGTTGAGCAAAATTGTTATGACAAAATAAAGAAGACTTACGATGAAGTCAGCCGGTTGACCTTTCTTGGCCAGAAGTATTTCAAACTTTTAAACCCAAACATGTGAAATCGGGCTCCGTTGCGCTAGCTGTCGTTACGTCGTCTCAGAATGAAGAATTTCCTTTCAGGAGACCAAATATTGTCGTCAGGGGCAACATGTGAGAAACTGTCAGTCATAAATTTCGTCAATACCTGATCTGCCGTTAGCTGCTTTGAGCTCGTTGAGAATGACATGACATTACCTCGCAAACACTGGATAAAAAAGGCAATAAAAGAAAAGACGTGATCGGTGCTCGCCGGAGGAAACGAGAGATAAATGTAAAACAGATTGTCATTTTTGTTCAACTGGCTTCCTAGGAGCGCAGTATGATGCTTTTTATAAGGTTTTCACGTCTTCAATGAGTGTTAACTTGCCTAATATTCCAGAATATGTTAAGATAGGAGGTGAACCCATATCTAATGGTGACGAACGCAATTCTTGAAATTCGTTTTCAATACTCCGTCTATAGGTCAATTCTGAACCTAAAATTGGAACCTCATGAAATTGCAAGTAGTAGTCGTCATAGACTCTAGCGCTCCGACTATTTTCAATTTCAATTCCCCGTCAAACGTTCACTGAAGCATCTCGGTCGTTTCGGTCGCCTCTTCCTACATCTCATTGCCACAACAAATAAAATATTCACAGATCCTCTTTGAGATTTCACCGTCGGCCAACAAGACATGCATGCATCGGTGCGGCTCATTACGTCTCGTTACGAAACAAATCCTCTTCATTGATATGAATAGGGTTCCGCTACACCCAGACGAGTTTCGATGGAACAAATGCTTTTGGAGGAGTGTAATGAAAAGGCCACCAGAATGCGTTCTACTAAAAAAACTCTAATATTCACGTTTTCAATTACATCAGTGGCTCCGTTGGGCTTAGCAGCAGCCATTCAATGCACATTTCGAGGCCTCACGAAACTACAAAAAAAACGGCATTTTCATTTGTTTCAGGAATAAGTATTTGGCAAAAATTTTTGATATATCTACTTTTCCATTTTCCTGCACAACGTATACGACAACTCCTGTCGATGCGCTATGTATAATATAATCGTTTGAAGGGATAGAAGATCTGCTTTTGTGGATTTCCTTCACTTTGTTGTATCGTTTCTATGAGTTCTAAAAAAAGAGTGTTCTCGAGTTTTAAAAAAACTCAAATACCGACAACTTTTTTTGAACTAATTGAACTAAAGAAAATTCTTGAAAGTAAAACGTAAAGTAGAAATAGTCGGCCTTAACTACTCCCGTAAGGATGCTGCAATAAACGAGCTCATGGAGGACAGAAATAATAATGAAATGTCCTCAATGGAATAATCTCCTTCCCCTGTCTTTCTAGAGGGGGGATACCTGAAAATCCACGGAAAAAATTAGAGACGCAGCTGAACGGTGAATTTTAAGTTTAATTCCGGATTTTCAGTAGCCTAGGGAGGAGTGGAACGAAGTATAGCGAGATTAAAGCTCAAAAAAGTGTCGCTGAATTTAAAAAAATTTCGCGGCCAGAACTTGGGCCATTAAGTTTTGCAACATTGTCTACTATTCCCAGCAGAACTTCATTTCCTAAATGTGAGGGAATGCCTTCCGAGAAACCTCAATTTCATCAGCTTTCAACCACAATCCCGAAAATCAACAATAAACTGCACGTGAATTTCGCACTCAGCGAACGTCCTATGTTGTCCTTAGTTCATCGTCTAGACGTCCTGCGATTAACGATTGAAATTGCTTCGCCTGATTCGCTTTATGTGCACTTGGGTGCTCATAAAAAACTAGATTAAAAGCCATATATGCAGTTTTTCGTCCTCTTTCAGCTTTTCCTATAAAGATTTCGCCTAAACATCCAAATAAACATCCAAGTTTCCTTGTGAGCATCTCAAAATCACGTGAGGCAGTGATGACTCATCCATACAATTTATACTTTCAGTGATGATATGTACGACATGCAGCGAGTCGCACGAGCCCCGAAATTCATTCGATTCGGACGTGCTGGTGGAGCGAAATTCATACGGTTCGGACGAAGTGGATCAAATACTTGGGTAAGTTAACAACAATTTTATAATAGCTACTAATCTAATAGAAATCTTCAGTATGTAGTATTATAAGATGGGCCTACCATGAGCTGTCCCTCACCTTTTCAACAAGCTTTAGGTACCGTAAAAACAATTGAAGCAACATCAACTCGTCTTCGTCAAAAACGAGATCCGAAAATTATATTCACGCCTGTATCCTGATGAGTTTTGTGTTCTACTAAAGTTTCTGAGCTGTCCGTTGAACATTCAAGGCACGGAAAGCTCTCAGACTACCTGTTAAAAAAAGATATACAGGTTTCGAAAACATTGGTGTACTTATTCCATTGGAGAAAATGTTGTATGACGCCATGTTTCTCTCTTAAAAAATTGTGCTGGTGTAAGAGAAATGAACAAATGGAGCGAACCGGTGCAACATTGCAGAAAATTCGAATTTCATTGATAACTGCAAAACTACAAAGTTGCTGCACTTTGAATGCATCTTTATAGTTGTGGTGCATTGTCAGTAGAACATCTGTGGTATTGAAGTCTTTTCAACTGTAATGCAATAGAGAAAGTAATGAAATCGACTATAATAGTTCATGTTCTCCGGAAAATTCGAATAATCATTAATGCACATGCCTTGTGGTTGACATGCTCTTTATATAATTGGTACTGAAATTCTGTAGACTGCAAAAGAGATCTATTACTGGCATATGAAATATGTCCAATATTTACAGCTGAAATACGTTGAAGCATATAATTTTGTTTCTCCTCCACTTAGACGTATAAAATCTGAGACATTGGGAAGGCTGCAAAAAATTAACTACTTTGGATATCAACAGTTTTTGTATAACACAAGTGTATAACAATTGTATAGAACGGTGTGTAGATTGACTTCCAGTTGCAATCGATGTTTCTCGAATGTTAATGAAAAGAAGGAATAGAGAAGGAATTCAACGGCTAACTTTTATTTTCCATTGGATTAATTTATTAATCCATTTACCACGCTCATAACTGAGCTAATGACTACAACAGTTAGTGGGAAAACTAGATCATAACAATCCTGAAAAAAAGTCACAGATTTTGTTTTTGAAATTGAGTTCTATATGTCACAATTCGGCGACAAACAGTATATAAAACGTATTACTGCAACCCCACGGGAAGAACATAGAACTATATAAATGTGAATATTCCTGGCACTTTTGATTTGTAACATATTTCATTCCTACAAGGCTAACTTGTAACCTCTAACAGGTGTAATGTCTTGGGTTGAGAAAATCTTCCGCCCCAGCGTTGAAACACCTGCGAATTAATCTGGGAATAATAGGCTTTGTTCCATCTTCATTCATTTTATTCAAGAGCCTTGTTCGGTCGTGTCCTTTCCTCAGTCATTTTACAAATCCACAGCTTAATAAATTGACAGTTTCTTCTATTATGCATGCATTTTTCAAATAATCTTAAAACACTTTAAAATCCACCTGGAAAGGTGGTCGTTTGTCCGATCAACCCGTCAAAAACCTTCTTCAGTCATGCTCTTTCCTCGTTTGTCTTGCACTGAACGCCCACGGTTCCATAAATTAGCAGCTTCTTGGCACCTGAATTTTTCGAAAAGTCCTATGCTAATTCGCACAAGAGCGACAATCATATCTGGGCCAATATACATAAATTCACTGTGTTAGGCTACTCATAGGACGGCAACTCATCGAAAGAGGAATGCGGCCCGGAAATGAGTAATTTCCCCAAGTCCAAGCGTCGATTTGGCACGCAGAGTTCATACGTCCACACGACGTATTCGATTTACTTGGCCTAGTTCGTCGTTAGATATTATATAATACACAACGAGTTCGCACGTTCTCACATCCCACCTATCCAGTCAGGTTAATGCCCGTAAACTGAATTGCGCGAGATTTGACGAGTCGTACACTCATACAAACCAGCCAATATACTATAAACGTAAATTAGATTCGTCGGCCGGTCATATCACCCACACGAGTCCGTATCACATCATCGTGTTGAGTGCGAACAGCAGAAATCAGCATCGGAAGTCGTATTTCTTCGTTTTGTAGAGAGCTGACCTGGTATAAAAGATGTTTACGGTGTTGAACGCATTAACTGAGCGTTTTGAAAGACATTCGCTGAGATTTTGCTTGTCATGGGATAACGGTATCGAATGCATGATGACGAAAATATTTTGAAAGAAAACAAAAAATAACGTGCCCGATAGACATCCAGAGTTTGGGCCTTCGATGCTACATCGCAACATTCTTTCCACCAGCAGGGGGCAGTTATAGTCCTTCAGAAGAATTTTCTAAGAAAGGACCATTTTTGTAAGGGCTTTCGTCTTCAAACTCGGAAGAAACTCTACTTTGAGAACAGACTATTTACTTATTTCACACGACGTGTGAAATAAGTAAGAGTGTGCAATCTTGTTCAATCAGTTCCTAACGATTAGTGTAATCTTTGAGATTCAAGCCCAACCATGCAGCTTAGCTACTAAGACCATAAAATATTATTGGATCGTCTCATAACGTTTATGTCACAGCAATCATTGCAGCAAGGTTTCGTGTCTACCTGAGGCACACTCGAAACTACGGGATGCGAATTTCACTTGTTTTTACCAACATTTTCATTTATTTCAATTCACTGTGGTGAATTGCCGATTTCCAGGACGAATCTTATTTATTAAATTGAAACACTTTGGATGCAAGCAAAATCGTACCGACTAATTAGCTTTCTTGAGAATCTTCTCATGGCTGAGACACCTCTTTCCGTGACGAAGGTGATTCTAATATTGGGCAAACTAAATCGGCAATTGGATTGGCTCAGCTGAGGAAGATAACATGATGCTCGGTGGTATTAGGTTGGTGCAAAAGTTCTCCGACATTTGGAATACAAAACAGTTTATTTTGTAATACATATCTGATCAATAGCAAGGTGTCATTTGAAGTAGGCACCGTTTATATCAATGGTTTTTTCTTCTCTACGACATTTTCTGACTGGAGCAGAAAATGGTGGGGAAATCATTTTCAAACTCAAGAAGTCGCAAATGTCCGAGAATTTTTGCACCAACCTAATATGGCTGCCCATCAACGCAGTCCTCGGATTGTCCCTAGAGTTCAAATTTCCGCCTGGTTTCACTTTTTGAGATGAACGTAACACCAAATCAGAGCCTTCTTCCTTAATATTTTGCTATTGCATCTTGAAGTGAATTACAACGACATAGAATTCAATAGGGATCTCCTTATGAATGGAAGTGACAACGTTGCATTCGAACTGGGAGGGTTTCATGGTAAATAATGTCATGCATTCCCTTGAGATCTGTGCTGAGGAAGATTAAATGCCGCCGACATGAAAAGTTTGATAGAGAGAACCGTGAGTTCTGTGGATTAGACCTTCAAAGAAGTCTTTCTGGTGAGATTTGCACCGGAAAAAACATCCAGGAGGGTTGAGTGAGAAGCACATCTCAAAGAGTTATAGAAATTGTATTAGAAGCTAAAAAAGACGATGAAAAAGTGTGCGGAAAATCTTAAAACGATCGGTGCAAATGTGACCAAAAAAACTAAAGAGCGCCAAGATACCATTTTTTCATCAATTTAACTTTGCAGTTCTGCCCACAAAAACATTTGCTTCCTACCACCGTCGGTGGTTGTTCTCTGAACTTTCCTTTATTCATTGAGACCACTCATTTGTACTTCGAAAAAAGCATTTCACCAACTTTCTCACTTCTGCTACAAATTACTGTTCTATACAGTTTTCGCTCCTCGCTTTCAGACTTTTAGACACCTCAACCAAGAGAATGCATACATTAGTGAGCTTATTAGAGGGGATGGCACGGATATGGCACCTGGATAATGAACAGTTGATCATCGCTTTCTATTAGAAGCTTAATCACTCATCAAGAAACAGAAAATTGCGATCAATTTCCGGTCATCTCTCTGAAATAATATCGAACAAGAGCCTATAGGTCTTTGATCCAAATGTAATTATGCGATAATATGATATGACGTGTGGCTATTTTTTGACCTAGTTATTACTGCCGCCATGTAAGGTCAGTGATTAACATGGAGTGGTAGCTCATTACGCGCCCTCTTTCTAAATAAAGTTACATCTGGCTGAACAATCTGCAGATCTTCCACATATAAAGGGCAGTATCTAAGAAAGATACCCAAGTCGGAAAGAAACTAGTTAGAGTTAACGAGAAGATTTCAAATGAATTCCTTACGGTCAAAGGTTTTAGCTTGTACATATGTAGCCCACATTGATAGCAGTTTCAGATTCATTTATATGTTTCCCTTTGTTGGTCAATCAAGCAGATCGCTGAAATGAGACTAAGAAAGGGAACTTGGAAACAATTAGCGTCGTTTTAACGGGCAAATATTTTATACTGTATAGAAAGTGTTGCGATGGGCAGTGCTCGAGCTACCACCATTAGCGTCAGTGAGATTCTAAAGCAAATAATAAATGTATTACAAAATTCATTATTACAAATTATATGATCAATTATTTAAATATAGTGTATAGGTGGTTTCCCATGATCCGCCCCGCATTCGGACGTTTCCCTCAATCATGACTTGTGCTTGTTAATTAATTATTATACTTTACTTCAACAAAAACTGCATATATTCGAATGCTCGAAACCGTAATCCGCTGCCGGAGCCGTTAAACTATTTATTGTGAATAAAACTTTCTGAATACGTAACTTTGAGGTTTTTAATGGCAAGCATGTGACTTCCACATAGGTCTAGACCACAACGAAATTGTTGTAATATAAGAAAATTGTGCGCATTGTTATTTTCCGCTACAAATTTGCAGACTCGAGGACGGCTTTGTTTTATGTCTTTTGGATTTGTTGCGAATATGGTGTTATTGATTGAGCGAACATGTGAATAGCATATTCAATGTGAAACGGAGCAGACGATCATTATGTGATATTTATAACAGTGGGAGAGGATTGCACGTGCAAGTACAGAAATTATTACACTTTTCTCATGATTAGCTTGCGAATTTCAGCCATCTTATGCAGTGAATTTCGAAGACATCTTCAGACACCTCATAATCATCAGGTTAGGATAGTCACAATATCCTCAAGAACTACCCAAAAAACAAGCAAGAAAATAAACACGATAGACCTACTTCCTCATGATGCACCAGATCCTTATTTTTCAATAAGTACTCCACATCCAAGATTAACTTCTACTTTTTTTTATTCCTTCTTATGTTGTAGATCATAATTCAACCCTGCATCTATCCATTTTATATGTCGGTAAACAGAGACAAGATTGGATAACTAATATCGCTTTTCACTTTTTTGCCTAACACAATGAGATATAAGAAGTTTGCTCTCGTTGAATTTCAAGCACAATGATTTTCCTTGTAGTTGGATAAAGTAGGAAAACTTTAGCAGTTGTTTCCATTTCACTCTTCTAATTTTAACCTTCTCAATTTTCAGCTTGTCTAAGCGAACGAAATAGCTAACAATTCTCTTTCTATTTCTCTTTCTATTTTTATTTGTCCTTAATTTAGTTGTGAATCCTGTTTTAGTACTGTTTATGTAGAAAAAATAGACGGCGCTCATACATAGTTGGGTACAAAGCTCTTTCATGCTTAAGATATTGTTTGTCATCGACATTGTTCAGACGATGGAACGAATTTTCCTACAAGTATGAAATCTATATGCACTGCCGGTCTCAGTTGACGAATTTGCTAGTTGTGAATAGCTAGAATAGTATACGTATTTGTCGTCACACAACACTTTGTTGACTCTGGCTGCGAAGTTCATTGGAAAAGTGCGACGTAGCAGGAATTCACATTGGTGACTTTCTACCTGATGAGGAAATTTTTTGTTCCTGAATTTTCAGTAAGCAATTTAGATACGGGTTCATTTTATAGAACGCGCTGTAGCTCGTAGCGTTTTCGTGTAAACAAGGTTTCTCAAAACAAGTGTCAATAAATATTGTTGGTTGTTTTTGAATAGAGTTACGCCCAGCAACTCATATACACACGACCGATGCATCGTTTGATTCGCCGGCGTGAGCAGACGAATTCTACGATGGAGGAATAAACTCGTTGAGTTTTTTGTTGACTTCGTCCATCGGCTGAATGATTTTGCATGCAAGAAATTGTTGGCGCGTGATTTTTTTTATGAAAATCGAGGGCACAAGGGTGGTTGAAACGATGGACTGATAACGACTCATTATTTTTACCGTGCTCTTCCCCACTTTGATATGTCAATGGATAAGTAGCTGATGTATCCGGGGGTCCAATCGAATCATAACCTCAAAAACGTTCAATCTTGTCACATAAGGGTAGAGGTCCAAGGTAGCTCAGGTTTGTATTCGGGCCTACATACACCTGGGGCCTTCAGTTTCCATATTTCAGTATATCTTCAAGCCGTTCTTCACTCATGATATTCGGATAATAGAAATGTTCAAAATATGGCTATTGAGCGACTAGGCGATGAAGTACTGCAGAACCCATTAACCGGAGTTATTATGGGTAACTCTCCTAAAATTCTGAATCGTTGAGAATCAAAATGAAGCTGGTCAATTCGTTCTGTAGAGGAAGTTATTTAGTTAGAGCTCCAGAACAGCACAACCTTAATTGCTGTTGTTTCAGAAGTTCTGATTCTGCACAGCGTTATAAGTGGAATTTCGACCAAATGCCACTACATTATACATTTCATAATGGGGAAAGTCTTGTTATTTCACATGGTAGTTCTATATGAAACAAATAACGTTTTTACCGTCTCCCTTTCTGCTCTCTTGGTCTTCGGGACTATCCTTGCTTAGTTGGGTGGCCGTTGGGTATTGTAGATGTTTCTTAATTTTACACACTTGAAAGAATGTCATTCCATCTTTTATCCTCTCCGACTAACCTCAACTGTAAATATTAGTGGTTGCCCTTGATTTCATATGATAGATCGTTTCTCAAGACTGATTACTAGTCTGGAAAGGCGGAAACAGCGCTGAATAGGATTTTCAGATGAAAAAGCTATTTTGATTGCTGATTTGAGCGATTTGATACCATAAATGAATGGCGTCAAAGCACAATTGACGGAAGGGCGTTCACTAATGAATGAGACGTTGCAGGACGATGACGTGAGTGACGACATTGTCGATGTTCATCAAGACGACAAGAGAGCGGCAAAATTCATCAGATTCGGCTGAATAGTTGATATGTATGTGTGTGTGTGTCGTTGTGAACCTCTACAGCCCTCATGTCGTTTCTAGACCCCCCCCCCCCACCACCCCACCATCCCACTCTATGAAGCTCGACCTCGTCATCGATGAGCTGCAACAGCATTTTGCTTATTATTTCACGTCATCATCATATGTGTGAAAAAGAATAAAGTGTTGGTTGATACTGCATCATGACGTTATTCCATACATTCTGGCTAAGGATAAAACAATTTAAATATACTTCGCAGTTGATGCGACTGGATGCACACGCCCGACGGAGTGCAATGATCCGATTCTTGATGGCTAATTGGTTGAAGTTGAAATGTTAGACGACCATCCTTAAGAGAAGCACTGAGTCATGACTTCAATCATTTTTACTATTGGCAAAATTGCCTCCGCTTTCGGATCGCTGTGCGTAATTCTTTTCAAATGTAAGCCATTATTTTTAAGCTTGGCTGATAAACAAAATGAGTCTTACGAATAATTCGAGGAGGAATCAAACATTTTTTAATGAGTGAATGGCACCACTGCTTTTGCTAATAGTAAATAAAGTCTATTGCGAATACAGTGCAGTGATAGCATACGCTACTTCCAGACGCAGGGTCGAGTGATCGCTCCGCACCCAGGTTAACTAGGCCTTCCATTCCTATAAAGGTTGCGGTAAAAAGGTAAATGTGTCGACGTTGATCAGTCCTCGAAGGACGCGCCGCCACATTCGTGTTCAATTCAGAATCGCAGACGCTTGGTGAATGCGTTTTTGACCTAAACAATGAGTTGCGAGGGCCACCCGCTACACCACGTCATTGTGCTTGCCTTCTCAAAAATGTCTGGTACCAATATACCGACCCCGAAGAGATGGAAGGCTTGGCTGGCACGGGCGAGGCCGATCGTCCGTGCGGATGTCAGTAGCGCCTCTTACCACTGCACCAAGGGTGTGCACTTTACGATTTACGATTTTACGATTTTACGATTTTACGATTTCACGACATTTTTCGTAAAAATCGTTCTACGATTTTACGACAAAAAATTGGGAATTTTACGAAATTTTTACGACTTTCATTTTGGCGCTCAAATCGTGCTAATAGGTCAAAATTGCAAGCGTTCGTGCCAGGACACTTTGTTCAGGGCACAACAGAGGCATTCTCTCTACACTCATTCAGCTTCACTAGCTCCAAAGTATTTGCGTGCTCCTCCAGGGTCAGTTGAGATCGAGGGTTTTTTTCGTCAGCGGTCATGTTTCGAGCGACTATCGGAAGGCGCTCACGCCTGCAAGTTTCCCTGCACTTCTATTTCTGAAGATTAATGCACCGGTAATTGTTGTTTTCCGTAAAATTTGTTGCCATTTTTTCGTAATGATGATCATTGTAAATGGGTGAGCTACATATTAGGTTGGTAATGAAGTTCGTGCCGTTTTTTCAAACGACGTTGTAAGTTAAGTTCGAAAGCTTTAGCAGCGCGTCACACAGCGTTCGAAAGAGAATTATCTGCTCTTTCGAGCAGTACATACGGAAATTGTGATGAATTTGAATTTCATTGTTCCTTCGGCTACTAAAATGGAAGCGAAATCCTCTAGGGCGTGTCATCCTCTTTCGAATGTTATATGAGATTTTGTGAAATGATTGAAACTGTAAGTTTGCTCTGCTAAGGAAGTTCAAGACGCTTTTCTCGCATTTTTTTTTCAAATCGAGAACTGCTTGAAAATAGACATATCATATGACAGAGCGCAAAATTCTGTTTATTTAGAAAACTATGCAGAAGTCACCTCGGACGTCCAAAAGATACTTTGTAATTTACGGAACTAATAGAAATAAGTAATATATTGTCCAATAGAGATAATCATAATTTTTCAAACCGACTATCACATTTTATTTAAGCCTCTGGAACTGAGCAGAAAAAAAAACGCTGTCGATGAGGTTATTTTTTCGCTTTTTCTCTTTTCACTTCACTAGCCGAAGGAATAGTGAAATTCAAATTTATCATAATTTCCAAATATACTGCTTGAAAAATATATAATTCTCTTTCGAATGTTGTGTCACACAAAAGCTGCCGAACTTAATTTACAACAGTCGTTTGAAAAAACGGCAAGAACTTTCTTACCAACCTAATATTTGATTCAACACTCAGTTTAAATAAGCGTTTTAGTTTCAGTTACGTTTATTTTCGTCGCGTTCGCGGATAAAGCTGTCTGTATGAGCAGAAAAAGAATATTTTACGATTTTTACGACTTTTTACGACAAATTTTGTCGTAAAAAATTTTCGTAAAAAAATTTACGACAAAAATTTTTTGCACACCCTTGCACTACACCACGCGCGCCCT
Organism: Nippostrongylus brasiliensis; assembly: GCA_030553155.1. NCBI lineage: Eukaryota > Metazoa > Nematoda > Chromadorea > Rhabditida > Heligmosomidae > Nippostrongylus > Nippostrongylus brasiliensis. Next base: position 10,000,579 of record CP130737.1, read on the forward strand.
CCGGGTCGGTAAAATCCATCCGTATGATTTCGTTATATTGGTATCAGAGTTGCCAAGGAAGGTGAAGACGCTGACAGTTGTTGGTCTCCGCAAGTCATAGTAAAGGCCAAATTCGCATTCACCTTGCACCAACGATTCTATACCGAAGACGAATGCGTGGCGCAACCTTAAGGATGGTCAGCTACTTTGGCTTCACCGTTAATGAATTTTCCCCAATAGTAGCTCCACTGATTTTAGAGGTGGTAAGTAGGTTTCGTAAAAACTTGAACTCATCGGGCACGACAACTGTCCTCCAGCCTTCGAATCTTCGAGCTATAAAAAGTATTTTCGAAAAAACAAAAACGCCCAATATCACCTCCTCCGACGTTTCTAACCAAAATCTACTCATATTCTTCTTCCATAGCCCCAAAGACGAAACAGATATACAAAATGCACTTGATTTCAATTGCCCCTCATCGTTGCACTTTACATGTTCGGCATGGCAGGCGGCATCTAACATCACCACACAACACACAAGCACTGTGACTTTATTAAGGAGATCGTCTTACAAATAGAATATAAATCCCAAAAAAAATCTTCCATGGACTCAACAACTGAAAGTGATCACAGGAAGGGAAGTGAATTATTGCAACACTTTCGACAAATCATGTTCAAACAAATCATGACATTCAATAGGAACACAACTAATGATGTACATAGGTACGAAGCACTGAGGGGAGTCGCTTGACTTTCGGAATTCAATGACAACGAGCAGGAACAAAAAATAGCCACACAGTTATAACATGAAATAACTGCTACCACAGATTGAACGAGGTTCATTTCACGGTTCAAACTCACGAACTTATTACGGTTAACTATAAAGAGCTATAATACCAATACGTCGAATAAAAATCAAGCCCTATCACAGATAATAACTCAATAATCGATCGAAGATCAGTTCTCTAAAACGAACAAGAAATCATGTCATATGACTTAGTTGGCTATTCATGAATAAAAAGGGTTAACGACATTCATGAACTATATTACCAAGTATTTGACTACGTAGAGCTACCAAAAGCTATACTGACGATCTTCTTATCCGCAAGAAAATGATAGTAATATAGAGAGAATAAAACGATAACAGAAAAAAGACAAGATGGAAGCAGTGACTACACACAATGCCTTGAGAGAGATTTTCTTGATAGCGTCCTTGCAGATCCATACGATAGCACGAAACATATAAGCACTGACGGGTAGCACAATTAGAATCAAGCTCGGTGCTCAGTTTGAAACGCACTACGGGAGGTTAAATTGAATTCTGTAGTGAAACCAATTCAATTTAGTTATCAATCGTTTGTCTATTTACTGTTCTCTAAATTAAAAAGTGAATTTCCAGAACGTGCACTCTCGAACACTTTCTCCAAAACGGCGAAAAGCATGTCAATACATGCAGACATTGCGACAACACTACACTTGGCTGCTGTTGCCGAGTATGCACTACCTACCGAGTACAGGGTAGTAGTAACAAACGTACAAAGGCACATCGACCATAAAAAATGTTTACATCGCCAATTGGTCAAAAATAAACTTATCGAAAAACTCATGTGAACTGTTATTTTATAACGAATCTAATGAAAAGAAAATAAAACGCGAATGGGAACAATTTTATTAAAGATCCTACTTGCGAGAAGTCATGACCACAGACCCTATCGGTGTGAGCACCGTGCTTAACGTTGAGCACGAGAAAGAGAGAGCATCATGAAAGAAGATACTATAGAAACGATGGATGTCCACGCTTAAATCGCACCACAGAGCTGCAAAGAGCACAGCCGCCCTTCCAGCTATACGGCTGGTAAAAAAGAGCGATATGAAGAAGTGTAGCGCGATCGCGAAAACAAAAATCTCACTAGCCTTCAAGTGGATGAGCTGCAACAAAATTCGAGAAGATTGCGCAACCTTGTCGCCATCGTTATTGGCTCAGGAGCTGAACGATTGGAACAGCTCTCGTCCGCACTTGATTGTGATTGTGAAGGATACGCATTGAAAGAGTGAAGATGTGTTTGAGAATGAGCTCGATTAGCTCGAATTCGATCGATCGTCGTTACCTTTTCAGATATCTGGAACGTGCATAAATTAAAAAAGTAAATATGAAAAAAATCCAAAGCCAGTAAGAAAATGGAAGCCTTAGCTGAATCAGAGAGCATCGGCCAGCTGGATGGTTCATGCCAGCTTCAAAAACACTCTTTTCAGCGAAAATTTAAGAAAAAAACATGAAACTTTCTCCGATGTATTAAACAACTGTGTTGCAGAAATACTTATATTATTACGGTAATCACGATAGACTTCAAATATAACGCTGCTCAGAGAGAATGAACATGCATTTCAAAAACAACTAACCTGGAAGCACTGATTGAAAAACAACGCGGATAGCATAATCATGTGGAAAAACGCAACCACTACTGTGAACAGCAACCAACAGTAGTGTTTTAATATATAATCTGCAAAATAACGACATTAGTAGACGAATTATTGAATGATTCACGAAAAGCAACTTTTCGTTAGCCCTATGGATTCACAAAAAACCACCGTACCTAACTGCGAAGTAAAGTGGACAAATATATACTCAGTAATCACCGCGGTTTTGTTTTTGCTTGAAAAAAATTGGTCAGCATATTTTTCACAGCAATCTATAAACATGACATTTAAAGTTCCTTTTTGCATCGCAAAGTTCACCAGGAGTTTAGACTTATCCTACATTAATAGTACAAGAAAATGGATGTGATTGCACTTGGGCGGGAAAATCGGTGAAACCTTTTGAAAACACCCTGTGTACGTTCGAACATGACAATTGTTCACACCAACTAACGTTGAGTTGATCGGCTGACATAATTGTAGGGAAATTGAGCAGCCAAGAAAGTCAAGCACACAGCCAGATTGGGTTAAGCAATAGGATATGAATAAAGCTAGGACAGAAACTAAACAAAAATCCTTGTTATATGGTGCCGGTACTGATCAGTCCCCGAAGGACGCGCCGCCACATTCCTGTTAAATTCAGAATCGTAGAGGCGTGGTGGATGCGTATTCGTCCTGCACAACCCCTTCTGATTTGCGGAGACCACCTGCAGTACCAAGTCGGTGTTTTTACCTTCCCCGAAGGTACCAATTCACCTACCCCGGGAGTAAGGAAGACTTGGTTGGTCCAAGCGAGGATCGATCGACCGTGAGGGTGTCAGCAGCGCCTCTTACCACTGCACCACACGACTTTTCGAAATAGCTAGCGAATTTCCATTTCTGACCTGTGTATTGCTATCGGCGTGGGTTTTAAATGTAGGAATTACTTTTGTGATGCAAACTTATTGCACCCCTTGTAAGTAGAACAAAAGAAAGATCAATTAAAAACATAACAATCTCACACCTAAGTTCAATCGCTTGAACTCCTCGATAAAGAACAGCACACCCGCAGTCGTGTAGATTGTGGCCGAAATGACAACACATGCAACAAAAATCATGAAAACTCGCAGATTTCGAATAGTGATGCACTGATGGAGCCATGGGCAGTGATGATCGAAATCTTTCACACAGCTAAAATAAACTATTTCGAGTATAGATTCGATTCGAATAAATTGACGCTATGATAACTGTACCGTTAACCTTGCATTCCCTCTTCAAACTATAACTACATCAAAGTGATCTAGAACTTTATGGAAAACGAATTCTAATAATTCCAACGAAGTTGAGGAATGGAACTCCATTCCAAAGTCTCCAAGTACAATAGAGATGTCAAACTGCTTGCATGATGTGGTCTTGTCTTGGGTAACACGGAAAGGTATATCTAGGAACGAAGGTCAATCGATTACTTTGAGAATTAGCAAAATGGGTACTGAATACAGTCTAGTTAATATGAATGCCGAAAACACTGCACATATGATTGAAAAAATTGAAATCGAATAGAAATAAACCAAATAAAAATGGATAAAAATTTTCAGCTGACCGGTCACAGACAGCACAGTGCTTAGCGCCATGTGGTTTATTGACCCAACATGTGAAACAGTAGTTGACACGTTCACAACGCTCAACGGATTCGATAAATTCATCATGTGTTCCAGTGTTTCGTTCAATTACTCCCGGATCAGAAAAGAAAACCCTGGAATAAATAAATATTTCACACCATGCAGGTACCATGATCACTATTCGAGCACCAGTGCCATTTGTTACACTTATAATCAAGATATAGAAATAAGATCAGAGACGCAGTCGCATGGGTCAAGTTGTCGAAGATCAGGTGGGGCGGATACGTAATGCGATTTCGTGACGACCGTTTGACGGGAGCCGTTACTGACTAGATTCCACGAGACGTCAGAACAACACCAGGTCGCCCACCTTTGCGATGGTCGGACTTTTTCGTCAAATTCCTGAACGATCGATTCGATGCTCTTCGTGTTCCTCGAGCGAGCAGGACTCGCTGGTCTACCATGGCACGCGACAGGGACGAATGGAGACGTTACTGGCGCCCGCTCGAGCAAATCGATGATCAATGGGACGACAGGTGAGAGAGGTGATTATCAAGAACTCCCTTTGGACAATAGAAATGAATGAAAGTATTTCTATTCCTCTTCAGCTTCCAGATTAAATAATTAATGTGAAACACGAATTCTCGTCCGATGTCAGTGTTTTGCGAATAACCTAGCATCTCCAAATATCTAAGTCATTCAACTGGTTCTCATCTATAATCCGCTAAACAAAAAGCTGCAATAAACAGACTAGTAACGTGAAACATTTCAAAACCGACTTACTTCGCTAACGAAGCGAACAGCGCCACCATAGTTATAACAAACATTATTTGCATCCACCACGCAACAAAAAAGTGGACGTACCAGCACCTGCGCAGCAAATGGTATTAATTTACGTAGATATAGGCTAAAAGTCCTGAAAACGATACCACGTGATGATCATGGAAACCGGTTCAGCAATACAAATTCCAATAGGAATAAGACTAGCTGTTGCGGTATGCATATCAAATCTAATGAAGCACTGCGAAAGGACAACTGCAGCCAGTAGAATAACTGCAGCAATGCTGTAGTGAAGTAGATAGAAGAGAAGAGCAATCAAGCCCAGAATTACGCCTGAAGAGTAAAAGCAAAAATCACGCCAACAAAGGAGCGTAAATGTACAACAGATGTGCAAGCGGCTCCTAATTTGAGAAGGGAAAAAATCGGAACCATCGAAATGAGAAACCTGGCAGGAAGAATCCACCATAATGTCGGATATTTTTCCAAGATAAGATTCCACACAATGACCTGGATGTCGGACTTTGAACCTTTGTCGCCTCCTCGAGCATGTCTGAATAACAGGGGTCAATGGAGAAGCTCTATTTAAAGAGTCAAACAGCTATTAATTTATATCCAACCGATAAGTTTTTGATTTCGCATATTTCGTGCTATATCTAAAGGCGTTTCCTGCTGCTTGTTACGCAAGGAGACATCAGCATTTCCAAGTAGTAGTTCCCTAAGTCAAGTACATACTTAAAATGTCTACAATATTTCACTAGTCACTTACCTGGTCGCCGTATAATTACGTTCTTGGGCAGCGATATGGAGAGCAGTATTCCCGGATAAATGTTCATGTGCATCCAAATCGGCACCGCTTCGTACAATCAAGCGAATCGGAAACATTCCAAACGTACGATATGCGGCCCACATTGCTGGCGTCATTCCTCAATATAGGATAGGTTTAGTTTTCTGGGGAAGCAAATAGTATGATTCGGCAAATTGTCTTTCAAAGCTTCCTCTAGCAAGGATACCCTATCGAGACCATAAACGAGCCCATTTATAGGAACAATACCCGAATGTTTTCTGTTATATCTCTGGCAAGGAATTCAAGCCTAACAAATCTATGAAATTAGACTTATAAAACTTACCGCTATTATCTGTAATGTCCTTGCAATAATCAAACTTTTCCAGCAAATATGCAACCAGAGTTGGCTGATTGCTCTGAACAGCCAGGTGGATTGGTGTATAACCCTGTGTATCCCGAACGTTAGCAACAGCACCAGCCTGAAACAAGAGAAACGAGGAAGAATTAGTATTTATACAGCGTTTTTTCACTTTCTAGATCCGAAAACCGGCAACTTATAATCTGTTCTTTACACATGGCTTATCAATCACCTTATGTTCTGCCGATCAACAAATCAAGAAATTAAAATAATTCATGGTATTTCCTGGACATCTCGAGAAATTATTATCCACTTTCACCCCACGTTCTTACCAATCATGCAGACAAAGCAATAGCTAGCCCGCACGTAGAAAAACATTCCGCAAACTAATCACTCGTCGAATCGCACGTGCTATGATTCAATGGTAGTAAAACACATCAAAACATTACACTGTCCAGACGAGAACTCTGAGCTACTGCAGCTAAAAGTTCAGTAAAAAAACCACGATAACTAGTACCAGTTCGACATCGCGAGTATACCTGAGCATTTTCGGAACATCTATCCTTGATCTGCGGATTAGATACTATAACAAGCTCGAAAAGCGGATTCAGGAAAGAACAATACGTTGACCTAATCCTCACAACTACTCCGCAGCTATAATAATAACAATGTAAAGTAAATAACTGGGGAGTAAACCGCCATGGGAGGTGTGAACCCCGATAATTACAATCACACAATTACAGTTTACCACCATATGAGTTATCTTTCACTTCAGCTAATCAATATCGCTCTGCTCGGCGTTTGTATGAAATCAATCTGCTTTTCGGTCCGTGAATCTACTGAAAATCATATAGGAAATACACAAAAAACCTTAGGAAAATGCACAAAATGTCATTATTGGGAACAAAAAGACTAGCTCTATTTTCTATCTGATTCTATGGTTACCTTCGCACTGTAGGACTGAGTCAAATTGCCGAATTGGGCTGCCCAAATTCATCCATAAGAATTAGAAACTATATGATATATAGCTATAAAGCTATACAGAAACAATATTAAAACTCTTGATGAAGATTCAATCCTCGAACAGAGCAAACCCTCTCTAACTAGTTCCAAACAACTTGCGCAAAATTCAGCGTCCAGGGTCAGGGTCAATCAGGGTCCGGTCAAAAGAAATGGTCTTATCATAAAACTGCACTCTGAAAACTTAACATTGGCGACCAGGAAAGCAACCCAACAACCAATCACCTTGAAGCAAGGATAATCGCATTAAATGAACTTATCATACCTTTATAAGCAACGCTGAGCTGGAAACATGACCGACTCGAGCAGCCCAGTGTAGTGGTGAAGAAACGAGTAGACCACCAATGACATTCGGATCAGCACCGAGCTGTAGAAGCCTGAACAGCAAATCCAATCATTTTTTCAAGAACAGCGGGATTCCATGTGAGACAACGGAATTTTGCACGAAAACCGGTCTTTGAATGGATATCTGCGGCAGCTATGAGTTTTTAATGCACAGGAGTTCAAACGGGCTATCTTGATGGAGCGCAAAACTGCGCTAAATTGGATTAGAGACATGAAGAGTAAAACCACGAAATCTGACGAACAAAGCACTATTTTCTAAAGGTGTGGCGACAGGAGTCAATGCTACTTTTATTAGCACAGCTGCTGTCTTTCTCCAACCTCATTTTACAGCCAAGTAGATGGATCAGATGATACATTCTGTCTTTTCTCTTAGACTAAGCATCAAAGAGTTGACCACTAAGAAAAAGATTCATACTCCCCAGGCAGTAGCTACACCAACTTCGTTGTGATAACAGTAAGTGATATGTATGTGTAATATGTCGTATTTCTGTTTCAAATTTGAATGGGGTCAGATAACCGGAAATGGTTCTGCCAAGCGATAACGGTTCTAATAGAGCTCAGAAAGCAGTGACTAGTGAAAGAAAGAGAAATTAGAGTTTCAAAAGGGACAACGCTGCTAACAGAACAATAAAGACCCACGACTACCCAACCCACGTTGACACAATAAAACCTACAATTTTAATCCGAAAACGTGAACAACTGAAAGGTACCTTTGCACAATCGGGATACGATTGTTAATGGAAGCCCAATGTAGTAGAGAACATCCATCGACATCACATGTATCTGGTGTCACACCTTCATCAATGGCTTCTTCCAGTACCTCCAAGCTTCCACGCTGACAGGCTTCGACTGCCTTCGCAACAGCTTCCTCCATCACCACGGTTTTAAACAAGCTGGTCCCCTTCGAGCATTTATCACAATTTCCTGCCTGCATTTGAACGACTTCTAATGTAGAATCACTTCAATTCGACCACTATTGCACAAAACGTACCGATCATTCACAGTATGTAATGACCGGGATTCGCTATTGTGCAAGTGTAAATCAAACTCCAAGTACTGCTCGGTTTCGTTACCACTTGAACAACACCCTTGCTTACTATGCACTAACACAAGATTCATTAACCGGATTGTAATTTACTCGCGTCCACGTGCACTACACATAAATATATAACAAAAACTATGAACAATCTACTGAACTACAAATGTACAGCTATCTAGCACAAGAACCACCGTCGTAACAAAACCGAAAACATAATTTGCATATAACTACGAAAACTTGATTTCAAATCAACGATTGTGTCTAAACACCACTCAGTGCTGCTGCTAATGCAACGACATGAAATGTCGACTAATATGAACGGATCTTTGGTGGAACCCAGTCGGTCTCGCTCTTGTCCAGAGTAGTGTCGATAACCGGACGGTAGTTGAGCTTCACCTTGCCGGACGGAACATCAATGGTGGACATTGTGTGTTTGCGCCAGTGTTCCTGAACAAAAACGTTCTTCAACGTTCGAAGACAAAAGGTTGAACTCATAATGGAAGAGAAACCGAGCACATGTACTGCTCTGGACACTCTCATGAATCGCTTCCGAGCTGACAAATTCAATATAATTAATTGGGCGAAAAATATACGAAAATAACTTGAAAAATACTTCAATTGGCTTCTTCTTTTGTCCTTCGATGGGCTTGCCATAATCGTATTCGTCGATACGAGTTGGGAAGTCGTCTCTAGCGTGGGCACCACGAGATTCCTGTAAAAATGCAAAATAACGCCGTCGAAGTTAAACAGATTGGCAAGCATACGAAGGAACTGAAACACCGCAAACACTATAAGCACATACTAGCTGAAGCAGGGGCTGATGAAGGGGAACGGATCTATAATCCCACGCTTTGGTTCACAATCTCGGGCTAAATGATTTGTAACCTCCACCTACATCAGTCCATGTTTCAGAGTTACCGTGAAACTCAAGCCTCACACGGTGAAATTCAGCTGTTTCTCTTAAGAGCCAAATTTATAACCAAGCCACTACTCTAATCTATAACCCTGGCATTGTTGTGGAATTATTCGCAGCTGTTGGGTAAAATTATCTACAACTTCAAAACCGTTCGCGTCGTCAACGAGACTTTTGTCGCCTTTGAAGAAACCCGCTGGATTCTTTTCCTGGATAAAACATTTCAAGGGACAAAACGGACACGACCAGGTAAATGGGCCTTTGAACCAACTACTTAACTCGCCCCACCTAGTAGCATACCTTGAGTTGCTGTTACTAATAATTTGCAATCATTCATAAGCTACAACAGACCTTCCTGGCCTCGGCAGCCACGACGGTTTGCATGGCATTAACGAGAAGATTTTGGAGCTCAAGTGTCTCAACTAGATCACTGTTCCAGATCAAGCTGGTATCGGTGACATGAAGATTATGAATGTTCTTGTAAACGTCTCCAACTTGCTTGATACCCTCCTGAAAAAAAAAACAACTACTGAAATCATCATTGTCATATGTTGGACTAAATGGATTTCCGACCTGAAGAAAAGACGTACCTGAAGAATGTCACCGCGCCTGAACACAGCGGCATGTTTTTGCATGGTCTTTTGCAAGGAGAGACGAGTTTTTGCTGTGGATGGTCCATCCTATAGGCACCAAATATATGAACGACATCTATGGAGTTCGAACATCGGAGCAATATAACAAAATGCAAAAAAAAACTAACCTTTCTATGCAACAACGTATCTATATTGTCTACAGATGCCTCTCCGGCATCCTTTGGAATGTCAGGAACAGCAACTCCTGGCTTAGTGTGACCCAAGATTCTGGAAGATATCGCTGTACGAAGTGAGGCGAAACCGGCTACAACGGTATTTGGATGAACTTACGTCAATGCGCAAGCTCTTCCGAAGATCACAAGATCGAGAAGAGAGTTCGCTCCAAGGCGGTTAGCACCGTGCACAGACTGTGCAGAGCATTCACCGGCTGCGAAGAGTCCTGGTACAACCTGGTCTCCCTTGTCCTTAGTGTGGGTCAAGACCTAAACATTGCAATTTCATTTTACAAAACTTTGCGATTCCGAACTGATCAAAAAGCGACAAGCTAATTCAGTAGACCCCAAGGATCATCAATATTAGCGGCAGCCATAAGTGCCGACCAATGCCTTTGGTACCCACTGCATTAAGCAACAAATATTTAAAAAAAAACCGTACAACGATTCGCAAGTGCAAAATGAGGGATAGACACTGCCTTTTTTAATGTAATAACTTCGGAGTGATTCCCACCTCTCCCTTGTAGTTCGTCGGGATACCACCCATGCAATAGTGCACAGTTGGAATGACGGGAATCGGTTGTTTGGTAACATCAACATTAGCGAAAATCATGGCAGTTTCTGAGATTCCTGTAAACGAAACCTTCCTGTCAAGAAAATACAGAATAGTCGAAAATGAAAGGTAACCGAATAAATGATTAATATGACATCATTTCAACACTACAAACCTGGCAGTCTTTCATGAATCTGCGAAGCCGGCAAATGATGTAATTGAAGGTAGATGTGATCCTTTTCAGCTCCAACTCCTCGACCTTCCATAATTTCGACAGTCATCGCACGAGATACTACATCACGAGAGGCGAGATCTTTAGCATGTGGGGCATAGCGCTCCATGAACCGTTCACCTTTCGAGTTCACGAGGTAACCACCTTCTCCTGAAAAATATTTCTATTAGTTTCCAGTTATTATCGCAACCATCATCAAGTAGATGACGTGGATATCAAATGAACAGAACCTCGAGAGCCCTCAGTGATCAGGCAACCAGCACCGTAGATTCCAGTAGGATGGAACTGCACGAACTCCATATCGGTGAGTTCAAGACCAGCTCGAGAAACCATAGCGGTACCTGAAGTGACAAGAAACCGGCTGCGGATCGTCAACAGGCTGAGGGACTTCTTCAGAACAGCTTAGAACAACCTCTGACGATCAGCTTCACTACTGAATATAAAAAGTTTACCATCACGAAAATTACCCGGAACATCTACCATTTACAGCACACTTTCTGAAGTAGTTCTCCCTCTAAACATCGATCAAGCTTCCTCCTTAAGACTTATTTTGACAAAATTCACAAGTCCCACGGCGTACCGACGTCTATAAGGCCTGCTGGTGCATTACGGGTGCGTTTATTGATTCGCTAACGACACAGCTGCACTTTCACGACGTCCGTCGTCTTATTGCACCCGGAAAGAAATCGTTTGTTTTAGTGTAGAGGAGTATGACAGCTACTGATAAACAACCACACACCGCTCACAGATTGACCATAGAATAACCACGCAGCCTTATCTACGACCATCGCAACAATCAGTACAGTGGACGAACACCATAATTCGTAATAACGATCAAACTTCTGAATGCCATTCCCAGTACTTTGTACAGACAAGAACAGCAGTTTTAATTCTATTAGGAGAAGACTTTCAAACATTACGGTGGGTTTCATTCGACCACAACTTCTTTTTATGAATTTCATTATTCTAGGCGACCACAGGGGCCGTATGCTCGTTTTTCCCCAACTCGGGGGTGGGCGAGATTAGGAGAGCTGCGGGCGAGTAAGAGTACAGGCCATACGGGCCGATTCCAATCATATTCGCCCGTTGCTAACCCCGCCCACTCCCAAGTTGGGGAGACCCGCGGAGGGGGGAGGGCGATCCGGATGGAGATCTACCGATAAATTCTTTGTAGCGAATTTATCAGTGTCGCAGCTATTGTTATCATTATCCTCCTTAACCCCCTTCAGGTAGCGGTAATAACCACAGCGAACAAGAGTATTTTCAAACCCACTGGCTAACCTCTCACCTAAAGATCAACTATCCCGGGTCACAAATTTAGCGCTATTTCATAGCAATAAACATACCGTCACCAGTGCAAGTGTGGGCAGCAGTACAGGAGAAGTAAGCACGAGCAAATCCTCCTGTTGCTAATACCGTGTTCTTTGCTCGGAAACGATGAATGGTTCCGTCTTCTAAGCACATCGCAACTACACCAACACAGGCTCCCTAAAACGAGTTGGGTGAATTAATTAACACTTTTTCGAAAAAAAAATCAAGCATGACATAGATAAAAATACATGGTAGCTCTATGTAGTAGCAATTTGAGACTGCAGGTTACATCATGACATTTTGTAGCAAAATGATATGACTCACCTTATCCATAATAAGATCGAGCGCGAAGTACTCTACGAAATAGTTACAGTTGTACTGCAATGATGCTCCGTAGAGCGTATGAAGCAAGGAATGTCCAGTACGATCCGCAACACAGCATGTTCTGCAATTAATCCGTAGTATGTACTACTAGTAAGAATAAAAGGTTAGATCCAGCAGATCTCTCAAATGAGCACTTTAGCATTTTTCACCTTCTAATGATCGACAAATTCTAATAACCCACCGATGGGCCTGTCCGCCGCGACCGAAGTCGTTCGACTGTCCTCCGAAAGCGCGTTGGTAGATCTTTCCTTCAGGTGTGCGTGAGAAGGGCATTCCTAGATCAATAATGCATTTATTTGTTCCGAAATGAATTTGAGATGTCAAAAGAACCAACCATAGTTTTCCAATTCAATGACGGCTCGGCATGCTTCCCTTGTCATGTAATGGATGGAATTTTGATCTCCCAACCAATCGGAACCCTGTAATATGGAGGAATTCTCATCCATCACTTAACCTTACACAGTGGCAAATCTTGAGAAATCTTTCTTAGGTCTGCGTACAATGAATTGTAACTAAACATCAAAAAGTTCAGTAATCATTTTTGAAGCCAATGGTAGGTATTTGATATTCGCTTTAGAGCTTGCGCATTCGCAGTAGTGTTTTTATCATACTCAAAACTTATGGGCATTGAAGCAGCCTAAACTGAGTTATTGCAACATGAAGTTACTGTTTCAGTCGATCGATAGCCCCTTCAGCATCTATCCGTCATCTACACTTCGGTCTGCCGCGAAGTATAAAAAGTGCCCGTGCTGTATCGGTCTTCTCCAACACACACAGAGAGAAAGAGCGACCAGACAACTAGAGAATGACATCGCTTTCACGGTAAAAAAATACAACATTCGGCAGCAACTGCTCGGAAATACGACTACTGCCAATTGCGCAGTTGAAATCTAACAGATTAGGAGGTTATTATGCCAAGAGGATATGCTGCTTATCAAGCCAATTGTGCAAGGACTAGAAGGATCGAAGTTGGGAAATGAATTCGCGCTTCTACTAACCCTTAAATGTATTACATTACCTCTCACTCTACAAAGGGACACCTTAAGTTCAACTCCGACCGCGGACTCAAATTTTCTAATGACGAGTTCAAAATCGAAAGTAACGCTGAGCTGTAAAACATTCCAGCATCCAGCCTTTAACATCTCTTCGAACGAGGAAAGGTTCCAGATATTGAAAGCGTATAGTAACTAACCCTCCATCTGATTTCACTTTTTATGTGACTGGAACCTAGCTCACACAGAAAGAATAAAATTTTGTGTAAAAAGCTCACGAGGGTTAATATAGGTAATAAAATCATTTGTCACAAATCAATTATTTATGACCAAAAATTCATGGTCTAATGCCATTTGACTGCTTTTATAAACGCATTCAAAGCGCAGCTGCATTTGATCATACTCAAGAGTCCATAAGGTTATCGATGAAGACTGTTGAGTATGAACTGTCCGACAGAAAATCGGTTTTATGGACGCGACCACATTACTTATTCTTCCACTCAAGCTCATTTGAAACGTAGTTCCCGATTGGTTTTAATATTTGAAAAGGTCTTGATAACTCTTGAATAAAGCAGCGTTGCAGATTTTCAGTGCAGTCGTTGGATGCATTTGTAGATGTAATAATTTACTAATGTACCTTAACGGTGTCATAGAAATGCCAGCGCCAGTCATCCTTGTTCATACTTCCGAGGGCGGCGTTGATACCTCCTTGAGCGGCGACAGTGTGCGAACGGGTGGGGAAGATCTTCGTGATCACAGCGGTTTTGAGGCCTCCCTCGGAAAGACCCATAGCAGCACGAAGTCCGGCACCTCCTGTAGGAAAATTAAAACAGTCCATTGGTCTTCACATAACAATCATTTGAATTGATGATACCTGCGCCGACAACGACCGCATCGTAAGCATGGTCGACGACTTTGTAATTGGCGATGTTTCCACGTTTGGCGTCACAGGCTGGAGCCGAAAGGGCGAACGAACGGCGTGTTATCGCGCTCGCGACACCGCGTTTTGCCACCGATAACATCCTATCCTGAATAAATCGTAAATATTTTACAGACAATTTACGACAGCAAATTCAATTAATAACGTTGGAGCGTCTGAGGAATGAGGATTTCGGCATCAATAGAATCAATACGAAAACAGAGTCAATCGTAGGAAATGCGTTCGTTGGAACCGTACGCGCTAACAGACTGATGGAAAATCGTTAACGGAACAAAAAAATCGATCCTCACGGAGTTAATGAAAGTCACGTACAAAGGATCAGAATTAAATCCACAGCGAATCCAGTGAATCTGTGATACCAATCGTAATTAGGTTCAGGAAGGTGAAAAATCAATTGGGATCGATCGATCACTGCTGTTCATAAAAAAGAAAGTCAGATAATCACAAACTATATCACCAAGCAGTACCGAGCATCTGTCTTGAAGAACACAAGTGCGCACACACGAAATGCGCTATCCATTGCTCGGCCCGCATCGCGTGCCTACCGTGTGCACGCCCTATATTGTGTGTGTATAGAAATTGTTAACATTTCACTTTATATAACTCGAACTAGTACTGGACGCTAAGGAAATAGCAGAACGTCATAGGGTGTTTAACTGTACTTCTGAGGATGTTCCAAGTTTGTCGAACTGCAACCCCTTGCACTTGAGCGGCGTAAATACTACTACATCACCTTTCACTTGAGAAACATGGGTTTATGTTAAGCATTTGGTCAGTTAGAATTTTTACACAAGTGTGGAAAGTGACATGCGTTATCGAAGAAACTGAGGAAAATGCCAAAATTGAGCACAAAGTTCCAGAACATCTTATTTTCTTCACAGAAGTCCTCGTTGGAGTTTTGGATGCGGAGAAATCCCTGTATATTAGGAAAAACTAGACGGGCATATGATGGGATTATTATTGGTTGACGGAAATAAATATGAAAAGCAGGAATAGAGAACAGCAAGGCAATCCCAAATCCGTTGTACCGAACATTTTCCATCCAATTTTGCCTGTGGCAGTTGCGCGGTATTGTCATCACGGATCTGACGTCCGTCGTTGAAATTTCGGCCGATTTCGGCAAGCAGATCCAGGTAAACCCCTCTTAGTTCAATAATAGTGGTGTTCCACTGGAATTCAAAAAAACTGGATGTCATAAATCTTAGCGCAACCCAGATGACCCCCCCAAGATTGGTTCGCAATGAAATCGGTGACCCTGCCGCCGCATCTCACAATTACTCGTAACTCCCTGTAGCTCTTGAAATCAGTCGATCATTGGAAAGTGAATGTCAGAATCCTGATCAGCTACCAAAATAAGACCCATTCGAAGCCGATTTGAGCCAAATTGGCGAGCGAGACCAACCACCCCACTTACCCGTACCAAGCTGTATCTGTCGAAATCGGTCGAAATTCGGGAAACTGATACCAGAATCTTGACCACAACCCCAAATAACTACCCCACGAACACCAGCTGAGGGCGAAACAAATCCTCTGAGCATTGGATTCAACTGAATGGGATGACATGCAATTGCAGAGCGAACTACAGCAATGAATCGAATGCAAGTGCGACGACGGCCGCTCCAACACTCATGAGACGATCGATGCTGGGGAACACACAGCGAGCGGCTGACCTTCCAGTTGTTCAAAAAAGCAGTTTTGCTTAAACAGTTACAAATGAAGAACAAGGTTGTCAGCAGGACACTTTCTGCGCCCACACGGAGAGCTGTGGACGGCGCTTCGCAGCTCCATGGGGAACAGAGGCGCACCGAAATTACGCCAATCGACCATGCAGGCCCCGCTTGGGTGTCATAGACGGGCGGCGATTTAGAGAAAAAACAGTCGTTCGAATGAGAATCTGTGGTATGCTGGTGGTCGTTCTTTGAATTCCTATGCCCGCGATGTTGGTTGGAATTCGATCAGAACGTCCCAACGTCCCAATTCTTGCTACTGCAGAAAGTCCTATTCATTCAGTTAAGGCCCCTTCAGACTTTGTTGCGTTGCTGCCACAGTAATGATGAAACATAGGGACTGGCAGCGCGAGCGGCAGCTGCGTAGTAGCGCGGTATCCGGCTTCTAATTTCTTTGCGAAAACGTTCAATACCAGCAACTACACACTGAATAGTTTTTTAAAAAGCGTCAATCCAGTGGACGGCCGCAAAAGTGCGCTACTGTGGAAGTACCCCTCCCCTTCTTTTACCTGCACTACATTGGTTTACTGCCGCAGTACAGTGTGAAGGGGCCCTTACTCTGAGAAGTTCAGAGGACATATAATTTTTGGTGGAGTGCCTGCATGAATCAAGCCTAAGCCGAACAGGTGGGCCGGCCAGATAAGGAAGGGAGGCGAACGTTGGAAAGAAATAAGGTGGTGAATCTCGAGAGGTTGCTCACGTCGTTGTGGAAGACTACATTCGAAACCTTGTTTGATGTGTGTTTGTGAAACGCGAAAAACTGAGAAAATGCTTATTTCCGGAATCGTTGGATAGATTTCCAACCAGACGACGACCTCGAGACAGAAATGCGAATGAAAGTCTTTTAGAAGCCACACGTTTAGTGAAGCCGAGACTTTTGGCGACGCAACTTTCAGACTAAAGGTAAAGGGAAAGGTATCGGCGTTGATCAATCCCCAAGGATGCGCCATGCATTCGTCTTCCATTCAGAATCGCATGGACGCGGCGAATGCTTATTTCGCCAACACGATGACTTTCGGGGGCCAGCCGCCAAGTCAGTGTCTTTACCTTCCGGAATGTGGAAATGAAAATTTAAAAAAATGAAAATTTCGCCCCTTGCTAACACGAAATTTCTTTTAGCAATGATCCACCTAGTATCAATCATTAGCGTTGAAGAAACAGCACAAAATTTTGCTGAAAAGAAAATCAGTTCTAAGGTCAGTAGAACATGAATGTGTTTCTGACATCAAATGCTGTGAAACAGGAAAAGAAAAGATACATATATTGCACCAGTCAAAGAGCGGCTTCGCCGCTCTTTGACTGGGCCCCGTGAGTACTACTCTGTAGAAGCGTCACTAAATGCTTGCGAATTTGACTGAACCTAGCGGTAAACCTCCGATTTTTCGAAAAATCCAGTCAAAGAGCGGCTTCGCCGCTCTTTGACTGGGCCCCGTGAGTACTACTCTGTCGAAAAGTCACTAAATGCTTGTGAATTTGACTGAACCTAGCGGTAAACCTCCGAATTTTCGAAAAATCCAGTCAAAGAGCGGCTTCGCCGCTCTTTGACTGGGCCCCGTGAGTACTACTCTGTCGAAAAGTCACTAAATGCTTGTGAATTTGACTGAACCTAGCGGTAAACCTCCGATTTTTCGAAAAATCTACTCTGTCGAAGTCAAAATGCTTGTGAATTTGACTGAACCTAGCGGTAAACCTCCGATTTTTCGAAATCCAGTCAAAGAGCGGCTTCGCCGCTCTTTGACTGGGCCCCGTGAGTACTACTCTGTCGAAGGCTTCGCCGCTCTTTTTCGACTGGGCCCCGTGAGTACTACTCTGTCGAAGAGTCACTAAATGCTTGTGAATTTGACTGAACCTAGCGGTAAACCTCCGATTTTTCGAGAAACTGGGCCCCGTGAGTACTACTCTGTCGAAGAGTCACTAAATGCGGCTTCGCCGCTCTTTGACTGGGGCTTCGCCGCTCTTTGTGAGTACTACTCTGTCGAAGAGTCACTAAATGCTTGTGACTTTGACTGAACCTAGCGGTAAACCTCCGAATTTTCGAAAAATCCAGTCAAAGAGCGGCTTCGCCGCTCTTTGACTGGGCCCCGTGAGTACTACTCTGTCGAAAAGTCACTAAATGCTTGTGAATTTGACTGAACCTAGCGGTAAACCTCCGATTTTTCGAAAAATCCAGTCAAAGAGCGGCTTCGCCGCTCTTTGACTGGGCCCCGTGACCCGCTCTTTGACTGGGCCCCGTGAGTACTACTCTGTCGAAGAGTCACTAAATGCTTGTGACTTTGACTGAACCTAGCGGTAAACCTCCGAATTTTCGAAAAATCCAGTCAAAGAGCGGCTTCGCCGCTCTTTGACTGGGCCCCGTGAGTACTACTCTGTCGAAGAGTCACTAAATGCTTGTGACTTTGACTGAACCTAGCGGTAAACCTCCGATTTTTCGAAAAATCCAGTCAAAGAGCGGCTTCGCCGCTCTTTGACTGGGCCCCGTGAGTACTACTCTGTAGAAGCGTCACTAAATGCTTGCGAATTTGACTGAACCTAGCGGTAAACCTACGAATTTCCGAAAAATCCGGCGTAAACCTCCGAATTTTCGAAAAATCCAGTCAAAGAGCGGCTTCGCCGCTCTTTGACTGGGCCCCGTGAGTACTACTCTGTCGAAAAGTCACTAAATGCTTGTGAATTTGACTGAACCTAGAGGTAAACCTCCGATTTTTCGAAAAATCCAGTCAAAGAGCGGCTTCGCCGCTCTTTGACTGGGCCCCGTGAGTTCTACTCTGTCGAAGAGTCACTATATGGTTGTGAATTTGACTGAACCTAGCGGTAAAGCTCCGATTTTTCGAAAAATCCAGTCAAAGAGCGGCTTCGCCGCTTTTTGACTGGGCTCCTTGAGTACTACGCTGAAGAAGCGTCACTAAATGCTTGTGAATTTGACTGAGCCTAGCGGTAAACCTACGAATTTCCGAAAAATCCAGCGTAAACCTCCGAATTTTCGAAAAATCCAGTCAAAGAGCGGCTTCGGTAAATCACCGTTTCAAGGGCCGTATATATGTAGTGAGATGAAGGGTGGTGGTGAGGAGCGGTGGTGGTAAATAAAAGTACCGAAGACTCGTTTACGACGGACCGGTTGATTAGCATTATCGAAAAAAAGAGTGTATCCAGTATGGCCATACAACCGCGAACAGCGCCGAAGATTCACCAAATTGTACTCAGAATGAAACACCGGCGTTACTGTTATTAGAGGCATGTTCCCAACCGTTCCGTATATATCGAGAAATCCCATAGTTGGTTGTCCACGGGTGGACAATGAAGCAGTGTTGGTTGAGCAGCGATGAAACGGTGTTGGCTGGACAGAAGAGCACTGTTGTTGTTTTATCACTGGTTTCAGCGCTCTTACTATAGTTGGTTATCCAGCAGAAGAGCTGAGCAGAGGAGCATCGTTGCTGTGCTATTACTACCTTCAGTGCCTTATTACACGTGGCAACTCCATTCCAGTGATAGCGACTCGATCTCATAAAACCCATGGTTTAACAGCGCCGAAGATTCACCGAATTGTACTCAGAATGAAACACCGGCGTTATTGTTACTTGAGGCATGTTCCTATAGCTCGTTATACACAGCAGGGCAGAAAGAATTGGCACCAATATACACTACTTCTAATTACTACTACTAATTTAACAAAAGTGCAATAACTTGAGGAGTTACTGGCGGAATGCAAAAAAAAATAGAAGTAAAGGTATCGGCGTTGATCAATCCCCTAAAAACGCGCCGCTGCATTCGTGCTCAGAATGAAACACCGGCGTTAGTTAGATGAACAATGAAGCAGTGTTGGTTGAGCACCGGCGCAGAAGAGCTGAGCAGAGGAGCATTGCTATTACTACCTTCAGTGCCTTATTACACGTGAGAATTGTACTCAGAATGAAACACCGGCGTTATTGTTACTTGAGGCATGTTCCTATAGCTCGCAGCAGGGCAATGAAGCAGTGTTGGCTGTGCAGAAGAGCACGGATTCTGCTTTCAGCGGTTCTTCTGTAGTTAGATATCCACAGTAGGACAATGAATTTTATCACTGCTTTCAGTGGTTTATCACAGTTGGTAACTCCATTTCACTGATCGCGACTTTAGAATCGTGGAGGCATGATGCATGTTTATTCGGCCTATCTGTAGCGTCTCTTCTCACTGCATCACGAGGGCCCTCAGAATGGGCGGAATGTGGAAATGAAAATTTAAAAAAAAATGAAAATTTCGTCCCTTGCTAACACGAAATTTCTTTTAGCAATGATCCACCTAGTATCAATCATTAGCGTTGAAGAAACAGCACAAAATTTTGCTGAAAAGAAAATCAGTTCTAAGGTCAGTAGAACATGAATGTGTTTCTGACATCAAATGCTGTGAAACAGGAAAAGAAAAGATACATATATTGCATTGCAAAACATGTGAATGGCTCTCGCACACAAATAATCTCGAAAGGTTGTCCACTAATCAGTACTACTAGAAAAGAATGACCGAATAAGAAAAGGTCGTCAGATTCAAGACTGACATGAAGGATTGACTAACGGCGCTTCGAAATTTCAATCTTCTTAGTGAGAGTGCCTAATTTTAAAGAAATCTTGAACTTGTATGAACATTGGGTTTTCGCCAGGGGTGTGCGGAACTTCGCTTCCGCGCTCCGAATTACGGTTTCCGGCCGTTTTTCCCTTCCGTTCCGTTTCCATCTTCCGTTCTTTTTTTGGCGGAACACGGAAGCGGAAGTATAGAAACCGAAGAGCTTCACTGTGAAGGCTAACACAAAGGAGACTAAAGTTATTGTGCTGACGTCGATATGGTCCAATCAAATTTTGGAAGAATGAAAACTAATTCAGCGAAGTACGCCCTCTTAAGAAAACTTGTAATGAACACCCTCGTAGATAAAAAATGCAGTGAAATGTTTATTTGTTTGCGATAGATCGTTTTCTACTGCTGCTTAATCATATACGATTTGAGAAAAAGGCTCTCTCCCGAGAATCTTGAAAAACTTCTGTTTCTCTTTCCTAACATACACGTTTCAATCCTATTTTGAAAGCATTCTTTTCTTTCAACCGAATAAAGTCTGTTTTTCTACGTACTTGTGCCGGCTTTGGTTTATAATGAAGTTTACAGAGATACATGAAAGGAGATGAATGGTTTTGTGCTGAATTTCCACTGTTTGCTTCGAAGCTATCATCAAACGTTGAACACTTTCATCAAAATTGTAGACACATCCTAGTGGAAACAAAACGAGCATTCGATGGGTATCCTTAGAAACAGATAAGGAAATGTTTCATAGTCCAGTTTTGTCTCAATTCCATTAATTTAGTGATTTTTGCACGACAGGGTGGCGAATAAATACGTGCGCCGTAAAAAGTGTTACAACTTTCTTTTTTGCCAACGAATATCAAAACAGATATGATTATATATAGGGGTAGGACACAACATTCAATAATTAAGGAAAGTTCTCGACTCTCATTCCTTCATTTATCGCATAGGTGGTGCGCCGCAAGTACCCCTTGCCTATGTTGCTCCATATTTCGGAAAGGGCTCGTCAAAATTTGACAGATTTCTTGTTGTAGACTCCAAAGATGTGTATTTCTACGATACATATTCGACGGCGAGCGAAAACGGATTTAAGATCGGGCTATTCGAAGGCCATAAGCGGAGAACAGCTGATTTCGGTCAAAAGAAGCGCATTTTAATTTTTGCTCTATGATGCGAAGCCCAACTTCGTCGAGGGAACTATTCGGCATGTTTCTGTTCCCCGAGCACTGTGGCTTCCCTGCGAAAGTAATACTGACAGAGCTTAGCATGATTTAATATCTTTTTTATCAATAAAATCAAAACAGTCCTGCCTAGAGCACCGATACTGTTCTGAAACATGAAGTATTCAAGAAGCGTACTTTTTGTGTTATCTCTTTGATTGTAATTGCACGCGAGGGTTGTACTAGTGAGATGGTGACAATTGTGAAAATTTCTAGGCACCTCATCGGTAAAAATTTTAACCTAAAGCAAAAGGACGCCCTTGCTGCGGCGCACCCTGATAAAATCCCACAATTTTTTGCATTTTTTATTCCGATTTTTCTACTCTTGATAGGTGAAAAATTGTGCCTTCCTTATATGATAACTTCAAGATAACTTCAAAGCCCAAGCCCTTCTTCTACTATCGATCAAAAAAAGGTGGGGCTGGTTGGACATTTTATTCAAGCTAACATCATCATGTCGATCCGTCCTCCTTTCAATAATCCCATGCCCCACTAGTGTATTCACCGTCCGCTTCTGTTACCTTCGTCGATAAGGTGGAGTATGTCCTCCCAGCATTCACAGCTTGTCAGTCTTTTACGCGTTTCTTGGAGGAACTCCGAGCCTCGAAAGAATCAGCGAGCCTGCCACGCCGCTCTGAGCTGCGCAGTTGCGTTATAGCTTGAATAGTTCCTCGCTACAGATTGAGGAACAAATCTCACCCATACGGAACGAATAAGAAGTGTCACGTGAATATTTTGAGAAAAAAAGGTACGCTCAAATGTTTCATACAATTGCCAAAATCGAACAGAATTTTACGCGCACGTATTTATTCGCCACCCTGTATTTCCCCTTCCGTGTTCCGTATTCCGGTTTCCGGCCATTTCTGGCCACTTCCGTTCTGTCTTCCGCTTCTTAGAAAAACATTTCCGCACATCTCCTAGTTCTCACGTTTCTGACTGCCATTTTAGGTCTCGATCTCCCAACAGCGACAGGCCATTCTTTGAAGCAGAGGTTCGGATTGACAGATTCAGTCTGTCTTGAAGGCTGTCTGATGTCAATTTTGGGTCGTGTATAAATAGTCATCTGGAGAGTACCGAACGAATCCATCAGAGACTGACAAACCTCAAATCTTTGCTGCCACTTACGCCAAATCTGTACACAACATTCAAATTCACCTAAGAAGGGTAAAGGTGAAAAAGGTAAAGGTTTCCGCGTTGATCAGTCCCTGAAGGACGCTCCGTCGCATTCGAGTTCAATTCAGAATCGTAAAGGCTTGGTGAATGCGTGTTTGGCCTATACATTGACTTGCGGCGGCCAGCCGCTATACCAAATCAGCATTTTTACCTTCCCAGAAAGGACTGGTACCATTTTACCGACCCCTGAGGAATGAAAGGCCTAGTTGGCCCGTGCGAGGATCAATCGACCGTGTACCTTAACAAGGGAGGTCAGTAAAATTTCCCGATTCTCAACAAGACCTATAAGGTCTTATAGAGCTTGAACTGTAGATCAGAGACATGCAATTATTTTTTGCTAAATCACAGTGGGAGGTCCGAAAATTGCAAAAAAAACACGCAAAATTACATTTCTGTGATCTACGCTTCAAGCTCTATAAGAGGATATAGGTCTTGCTATGAATCGTCGGGGGATGCGCATTAACTTCCATTGTATGAGCCGAATTTCGATCACGAAAACCAATTCGGTGGGTATGCACCGAGAAAAAAAGTAACAGAAACAGGTGGTCCCTAAACTGACACGACCATTCAGAAACTGCAAAAGTTTTCAAACCAAGGAACAATGCAATAAAACAATATGTGCTTGCTGATCAAATTACCAAATTACAGAATCGAGTGCACTAAATGATTACTTGTTTTCAACTGGAATAAATGAGAGTTATGAATATAGGTATTTAGTTTACATCGAGTTTGGACTGATTCATCTCTTGAGTTCTTCAAGAGATGGAATATTTTATCACAACTTTTCGAAGAAAATGTTTAGCATGCGGGTAAGACGGAACAAAGTTTCACATGGATTTAATTAATATTCAATCTCGATTTAATAGGGGTTTATAAAAATATTAGCTGCCCGGGGTGGGTATGTGCTTGGATTCACAACATGTAGCTCCTTTATGCTCCATTGTCTTTTTGCAAGACTGTTAGGAAATACCACGCAACAACTAACTATCTACATAGTTCATTGGAAAATTGGAAAAGAAAAAAATCGTGCAAAAACCGGAACACGTCCGTTGACTGCAGTGTAAAATGAGACATGGCATTTCCAACTGTAGACTGCAATACATTTGAAGTGCTGGGACCGCGTCTATGCTTGTCTCTCCAGAGCGCTCGGGAGTGGGCGGGACTAAGGAGGAACGGGTGAGTAAGAGCGGAATGGGCCCGTACCGCGGTGCTCCTATTCGTCCGTTCCTCGCGAGCTCCGCCCACTCCCGAGCGCTCGGAAGAGACGAGCATACGGCCCCTGGAGGAAATCAGTTGGGAATAAACGCTGCCAACTTCGGAAACGGCTCTTGTCACCTCTAAACACCATCTGCACTACCAGTCTTAAGGTGCACTCTTCAGGCAAGCCCTTTCCACACTCACAGGCTGTTCCGAATAGAGATCGACTGAAACGGTGTCTGCAACCATCGGTCTTACCAGGAACGAACCCAAATAATACCGAGATTTTTATTCCGCACGTGCTTCGAATTCAACCAAAAGTTTTCCGGAAAAATCGTTTCTTCTTCTCACCCGTCCGAATGTCTACCGTATACAAAGTACATAGATCATTTCAGAAATGTGAACCGCAGGAGCTCTACCTATATCGGAAAAGTGTTTCAACGCTTTCCATCAATCCCATTTCAAGCTCGAAGCTAAGCGATAATGTTGAAGAGGACTTCCATCCAACATTGAGTCAGGCACACAAAGATTCCGATTCAACTGCACGGCGATGTTGATGACACATTAATATTTTCCACACTTTCCGCTGCTCAAGGCGGATGGTAAATCGTCGGTATATAGCAGCAGAGAAAGTATACGTATTCGCCGTTATCATATCAGAGGCATAGCCTCCTATGATAAACGGTTCACACAAAGATCAACATGAATTTTTATGCTAGTGATGCATCCATATTCTATCTTATATTTCCATCTCATATTCCTACTTACCTTAAAGATGTAAAAAAAAACTGGTTGGACTCACCAAAGGTACTCTGAAAAATAAACAGCAGATAAGATCTGCTTGTGATGGAACAATTGATCACCTCCTTCTTGCAGTACAGCGATTTTTTCTTGTTTGCTTATTCATTTATACTGCACACATAGGCGTGTTACCTAGGAGAATGGTTAGAAGGACAACCAAACGAGGAATCACCGAAGATCACAAAAGGAAAATTCAGAAGGTACGTTGGAAAGTCAATTAATATGGATTTGTAAAGTCCCCACGCCAAGTAAGTTGAAAATCGAGGATGGGAGCTTCATCTAACATCATGTAAGTCATGTCAGTTGAGAGAAGGAAGATCAACATCGGAAGGATTAATCACACCATCGAATCAACAGTCAACACAGAGAACAATAAAAACAATTATTGGGACAATCATACATAGTACATAGTTTAATAGTAGTTTTTACCGCTTGGAAGTTATCTACCATACGATAATACTGGTTTCAATAGTTTCCTTGTCTAGAAACTTCAACGAAAGTATGCGGCACTATAGCAGATGAATGTATTTTTTTCGTTTTTGATTTCTTTGCATTTTATGAATGAAGCCTTTGCAGAAGGTACTCCGAGTAACTTTAGGGCCTTCTACCGTTCTTCATGTTGGCAGTGTCTAGGCGCGATTGCCCAGTGTTGGGCGTTGATATGAAAGTTCGCTTTTGAAGCACAAGGCCTCGATTGCCATTTTTTCGCGGATACTGGCCTTCATTCATGAAACGACTCACCTAATCATTCGTCGTTGTTCTTTAAACACTCTTCGCGCTTAATGTTGCGCAGTGACCAATGCCCAGTGTGGTGTTTGTTTAGCAGAACTGGTTTCTCCACTAATATGACAAACGTGATTGAGACAGCGCAACTTGAGAAGAAATCGTTTTCTCACCCATCAAACCGGGAATCAGGAAAATAGCCATTAGTGTTGCAATCTCTTCTCGTTCTGGTTTCAAGTGACCACCAGGTGAGTTTTGGGTTAAATTTAGCGGCTTGTTTTCGCGCACCTATCGGCCGACGGATTGCGGGAGTTCCTCACTGAATAAACAAAAATCGCCGCACCGCACACCTCTAGCCTGAACCGACAACATTGTCACGAATCTACGGCTGGTCACGAGTCGCGTAGTCGTTGTGTAGACGATTTTATTTATCGACATCATATCACCAGTTTGTTCATATCATCACATCACCTCTTATAGGTACCCACTCGAACTAATAATTTCAATTTTCTAACTAAAGGGTCGAATGGACGTGAGGTAGCTCGACCCTTTTGAACATCGTGGCTACACATCAGCATGCGGGCGGACGCGACGCGTCATCTGGCCGTTGTAGTGCTGTCGAATTGGCGTATTATGTCCCTTATAACACATCACCTGCCTCGCTTCACATTTCTATGCTCTGAGCCGTGTCGGCCCCGATCGATAAGCATAGATATCACACTTAACGGCCAAGCATAGTTCAATGGAACGAGTGACTTTGATGGCAACATTCCTCGGTTCTATTTAAAGTTTATTCTGGTAGTGCTGTTTGCAGTTTGTGCTTGTTGTTCTGCGTCTTATCGCCTCTCGTGGAATTCCTGGCGCTTCTCTTCTTCTTCAGCCATTTCATAGTGTTCTTGTATACCTACCGGTTCCACCGCCTTTGTAATGCTGCTATCATTCTTTGGGTTTTCTCACCTTCAAATCGACCAGAATTGGGCTTTGATACCTAGTCGCTTGGGTGCGCTCAAGTATGGGTAAAATATAGAAAAGTGAGTGCTGTTCTTCGTGTTTCATTTCTTCCATTAACCACTATCTTCTACTGTTTTCGTAGTTCGACCACGGTAGGAAAGTGCTCGAAATATTTAGGAAATCATGGGAAATCGGAAATACGAGGGACAGCACTAACAGGGTGGAATTTCAGGTAGCATTCAGTTGCATGGGTTGACGTGTCTGACCGTTCTAGGCGGTTTCAAGCCTTTCATCCGGTGCCCTTCAGTACGTTATTTTCCCCATTTCCAGCCCATCTTCCTTTTATTAATCGGTTCTCTCACAGCCGTCTCAGTACGGTTGTGATGGTTTATTATTGTAAGTATTATTCGACGTCTGCTTTCGGCGATTTCTGTGAACTCGTGCTTTAAATTGCTCTGTTTTCAGGTGCATGAATCAGTTCCGCACCGGAGGCCCGCAGCGGGAAATGTTTGCTGCGGCCGAGGATATTGCGGACGACGTAAGTAATGCCATTAAACCCTGTAATTTACACTGCTCTGAAATTAAAGCCGAAACCCTCCGGTTAAAGGCAGGCTTGGCCCAACCTCATTTTTTCTCGTCAGTAGAATTTGGCAGCAGTGTTAATTCCGTCAGATGTAGCCATGGAATTTGGGAAATCTATTTCCGTTTTACTCCTCTGACCTTGTTTGAAAGAAGTGTATAGCTTAATTTATCCTCAGTTTGATCCCCTTCCCTCACATGTGCTTTACATGCCATACTATCCACACTGTGTGAAATTTTCATCGTTTTGCAACCATAGTTATTCACTCACCTGGTCCCTCGAAAACGCCTGAGAGGCCAAACTGTCTCTTGATTTTGTGCAGTGTCACGAAGAAAACAACTAGTTTACGTTTGAAGAAGCTGCGTTTCCAGTGAAACATACGTCCAGTTGCGGCACTGCTTTACTGTGGAGCGTGAATAGACGCTTGTGTATGAGATGTTAGATAGTAATGGTGTCTACATAGCCCTCAGATTTCTGCAAAAATACATTCAGAACTAATGTAGCTAATTTTGGGACGAAAGGGCAAGTGCACATGTCTTTCAACGCTTCTTACGTGTTTCGTTCCTGCGTTTAACAATGACAGCGGTGTCCATGATGGCCCTCGTTTGTTACAACGTAGTCTTTGGACTCATCACTCATTGAACCGCTGACGCACCCAGGACCAACGAGATGAATCTGGTAACTAAATCTGATCGGTCACCTGAAAACTAATCAGTTTTCATTAAAAAACGACAATTTTTGGAAAAATTGGTAGAGCCGAGATGCAGGTGGCGACTCGATCCAGGTGGTCACCGATCCAAAATCATTCCAGGTCCTTCGACGCACGAGGCATATCCTACCTCATGTGGCACGTTTATGCTTGGTGTCCACTTTTCTAGAAGATGGAATTCGAATGTGGTTTCAGTGGGATGATCAGCGACAATTCATGCAGGTTTGAACGTTTTTGATTTTCTAGGCAGATCTCAAGTGTTTTTGATATTGTTGTTTCCACACTGTTCTCATTGAGGAGTTTTTCTTTAGCTAGTTTGAAAGCATTTTCCGCCTCGCTTAACTATAGTTGGGAGATACGTCTTCGTTTCAAGTCACCGGTGCTTTTCGCAGTTGCTATTGAATTTCAACATGTAGCTGCTGTTTTGTGGATCTCCAGCGGAAAATTATATGTAGTGGAGCTAAATATCTATTTCCCGTCTTCCGTTGTATTTTCATTTCCCATTTCATCAAAATAAAACCTGTAATTGTCAACGGAAGCAAAAATTTATCCTAGCGGATTACGTATGCTAATTGGTGATTCATTTGTTAAATTGTTGTAGAAACTTTCATGTATTTCCTTTTTTCAGGAATCGTGGTCGTGCGGATGGTTCTTAGCATCGTTGTTCGTTATATACAACTTTTTCGGTCAATTTCTTCCCGTCGTCATGATCATGTTACGAAAGAAGGTTGGTGATTACTTACATCTTCTAGCAGCGATACATCTTAAGATGTTTGTTTAGGTTCCTTACGTGAAAATTTCAGGTTACTATCGGTTGCGCAATTCTCGGATCAATAGTGCTTCTTCAGACAGTAGCGTACCACATTCTATGGGACCTTAAATTCCTCGCAAGGTAGATTGATTTAAAACGTGTTCTGAGCTTTTCATAACCGCTTCTGGTGTGGTGTATCCTTTTTATATTATATTTCTTTTCTTTGCTTCTTTTTGTTCCTAAAGGTTCGTTAGGCTCCATATATGTGGCGTAGGGTGTCGAAGAAATATGGTTCTTTAGTAGAATTGCAATATCATTCGATGAGGTCGATTTTTGTTTACTGAATGAGAGAGTGTGTGAACGTAGAAACACAGACAAGGCAGTTGAGACAACCTAATTGGTTATTCTTTTGTTGATAATGAAAAATAACTGCTATACACCAGAGAATTTGTTTAATAGTTACCGACTAAAGTGAATTAATTGAACTCGTTCACCTAGACTCTCGAAGCGCTTCATTGAGTGTCTGTTGCTGGCGCCATCTAGGTCACTCCACCTGTCTTATCGCTCGCTTACTTCTGTCACCTAGTAAAACCTTCTACGGGAACAGGAAGATTACGATCGCATTTATAGGAAAGACATTGGTTGTTCATACGAACTGCAAAAGAGATACTCTCACTAAAGAATTTTCAACCATTTTATCTTCTTTCGAATGTGGATAAATCATAATTTTCGTCAACAATAGACCTTGCCTCAATTAGACAGTGCGCGTGTTGCTGTTGTTGTGTTACGAGTGAGAACGTCATCCAGATCATT
Organism: Nippostrongylus brasiliensis; assembly: GCA_030553155.1. Classification (NCBI taxonomy): domain Eukaryota; kingdom Metazoa; phylum Nematoda; class Chromadorea; order Rhabditida; family Heligmosomidae; genus Nippostrongylus; species Nippostrongylus brasiliensis. Next base: position 10,030,211 of record CP130737.1, read on the forward strand.
GTTGATTGTTATGAGTTTGACTGTTAATCAGATTCGTAGCGTTTCTGTAATGCATCTGTCTACTTATAAAGCATGAAATGCGTACCGAATTGAAAAAACAGCAGTCAAGATGCTAATCAATATTAGCAGTGAACCACCAATGTAATTAATACGTAGACAAATAACTATGATAGTTTTTTTCTGGAAAGTCCACTTTCCAGAAAAGTTCCTTTTCTGGAAATTTTTTTCTGGAAAGTCCACTTTCCGTGGAAATATCGGAACCTTCGTGAAGTTCAATGAACAACATTCAGAAATGTCGCCGTTGGCGGAGGACTGGTGCTCCTTCTGGCAGAAACCCAGGAAGAGAAAGCTTCTTTATTCGCCGGAGTGCCGACCATGGGTGATACAAATAAGCCAAAATCTTATATGCTATTGGCAGGACGCGTTCTTCTTATTTTCATGTTTACCTCACTTCTTCATTTCGAAATGAGTTTCTTGCAGGTTAGTTCTTGCCCTTCACTTCAGGTTTTCTCAAATATGTCCTCTCGCTTACTGTTTGAACAACGTTTTCTATTAAGGTTATTGAAATAGTGGTAGGATTCGCACTAATTATGCTCGTTTGTGTTGGATACAAAACAAAACTCTCAGCCATGCTGCTAGTTGTTTGGCTCTTCGGCCTGAATCTCTGGCTTAACGCCTGGTGAGTGGTTCTCCTCAGTTTTAATATACTGTTGTCGTTCATTTTTCTATTTGATAACGCTATTTTCACTGCATCTGCTTAAAAGGTGTTCTGTTTAGGTGGAACGTTCCATCGGATCGATTCTACCGCGATTTCATGAAGTACGATTTCTTCCAGACCATGTCCGTCATTGGAGGTAGGCGTATAGGAATTTTTTGTCACCGTTTCCATGAAGTACGGAATACCACATTTCGATGTTCCCTCACCATTTGGTCTTATTTTCGCACTTCTCTCTTGTTTGTTGATTTTTCCTAGCGCTGAACAAAACCTCGAAATTCCATTGGTTGTTTTGTTCTCATATTCATTAATTTTTTCGAAGGCAGTGATTCACTTTATGAGTAACGTAACGTCCATGTGCCTGTCGACCGTCTCCCTGCTACTAAGAAAGTCTACTTATTATATTTGTAGCACCTATGCTTAATTGGTGTGGAGGGTTAATTTCGTCCTTAACAAGTAGCTTGTTGTTGCTCACTTGAACCAGATTTTGTTGGCTATTTTTGCGTATGCGGCTATATCCTACTGCATTGGCTGAATTGTGGAAACAGTATAACATGCCACTAAGGGTTAGCTGAATTTGCATGTTTTCAGGTCTGCTGCTAGTCATTGCATATGGTCCTGGCGGAGTATCCGTGGATGATTATAAAAAGCGATGGTAGAGAACTTCCAGAATGGATCAGCGTGGTTTTAAGGATACAACTAATGATCAACAAAGAGACATATTCGTTTTATACGCATCTATCGGTTAACCTAATCTATTCTTTCTGTGGTTTTTTTTCTAGTGATTGTTTTGGATGCCCGCAATGACTTTCTAATTTATTTTATTTTATCTTTTTTGTTGCATTTGGGTCTGTTCAAGCGCTTGATGTTGCGGCAACTGTGCTTGATGAAAAAATAATAGTAAATGTTTACGGAGAGACAGTTCAGGCTTGACACTTCGGATTTTTTGGAAAACAAAGTACCGATTTATTTCTGTCTAGATAAGGCTCGCTTTTATCGCTCGCCATCGCTGTCATTGAAATCACAGTTTTACACGTAAAATGGCTGCTGGTGCTACTGGCAGACGTTAGGGGAACAAGTTTAGAAGCTGGTAACCAAACGTAGGCTTCGATTGTGTTTGGAAAACGGTGTGAAACGTGGGTCCACAGACTTAGCCAATAACAAGAAGGCAATGACGTTAACATTTACTATTTGAAACAACGCATAAGACAGAATTTTCACAGACACGTTCATGGAAACCTTAAGCGATAAACCTATCCAAAATCTATAAAATGTTATGTTGTTAGAAATTGTTACTATCCTGATCAATATATTTATGTGAGCTTTCGAATTAAAACTAAAACTTTCTAACAGGTTTTGAAACATTCGGTAATGGAGAAAGAAGAACAGCCCGTAGATTCTTCAATAAAAAGCATTGGGAAGCAAATTTTCGCATCTGTCATGTTAAAGCAGGTTTTTCCTACCGGGATGAACAATTTCCTCACAAAAATCTAATAAAATCATAAAACGAGTAGAAACTTCAACACTACTTATATCGTCGCCTAATAAGACTTCTGTGACCTGTCATGGTTATTTACCTCATTACTTATACCAGCACGAAACAAAACACTAAAAGGCAGAACCTAGAATTGAACCGTTATCATCACATCATTGAAAGAAAATCCAGTTGTACAGCACAAGCATGAGACACCGGCTCACTTTCATAGAATATTGGGGTGCCACTCTTATAGTTTTCCTGAAAAGTATCCATAAATTCGACGGTTGCAGCACTTGCTCAGACATTCCTAAATTCGGTTCCACTTCACCGGAAAAGAAGTACTCCGAAACCTCGATCTATCAAAACGTGGAACTAGGACTGTATGTGCATGACTCTGCTTAATTGACATAATAATTACAATGTAATTAATGATCCGCACACAATTGGTGATCTACATACCCAATTGTCACTTTTTAATTAACCTAATTTCGCACATAACAATGTCACGGAATCGGTTGGCTAACGAGGTTCTTCAGCAAGATCACATCAGAAAGTAAGATCCTTAAAAGCTGTAGAGACAGCATCATCGTAACCATCTTCAAGCAGGAAAGAGACGCGGCAGAATGCTCAACCTACAGAGAAATCAAGCTGATATCCCACATCATGAAGGTCTATGTGCGGACAACAGATTGAGAGATAAGGTAGAAATCCCGCAGCATCAGTTCAGCTTCCTGCCAGGGAGACTCAGTACGGATGCCATCTTAATAGCAAGGCAGGTAATGGAGAAATACAGCGAAAAGTGCCGACCGAGCTACCTGGCCTTCCTGGACCTAGAGAAGGCATGTGAGAGGCCACCTCGCACGCTACAGTAGAGATCACTGTGGGAATATGTGCGCCGGATCTAGAGCGAAGGGACCTCGTACGGACACACGAAGATCTGGACATCACGGTAGCTGTACACCAGGGACTAGCGCTGAGTCCCTCTTTTTCACTCGCGACAGTATGGTCCGGCATCTGACGAAAATTCCACTCAGAACCACGCTATGCTGACGATATAGCTTTAATAACATATAGCAGAGAAGAGCTAGAGGATAAAGTCCAACAGTGGTAGGAGACACTGGCCAAAAACGGCCTCAGGCTGAACGTGAAGAAGACCAAGTTCATCAGCTGCGATGATGAGTTGGACCCGACACCTGACTGCTATCGCAAAACTATCGACAGAGTGGACCACTTCCGATACCTCGGAGCGAGTTACCAAGGGATGGGACAGTAGATAGGGTAGTAAAGGGATGGACAAATGCAGCCTGGGTGAAGTGGAGAGAAGCAACTGGAATCCTCCGCGACAAAAGATGCTCGAGGATACTCAAAGAAAAGCTGTACCGGGCCGCTTTCAGACCGGCACTGCTCCTCGGCAGCGAGTGCTGGCTCATAAATAAGACGTATGAAAGACAGGTACACTCAGTCGAAATGAGGACGCTCAGGTGGATGGACACAGATGGATAGGGTACGAAATGAGAACGTCAGATCGGTCGTGGGAATAGCCCTTGTGCACGTATGGACACATTCTCAGGAGACCGAAAGAACACCCAATAAGAAGAGCATTGGAGTTCGAGGCACCTGGCAACGTCCACGAGGAGCGCCCAAGAAGAGATGGACGGACGTCATCAGAAATGAATTCAGAGACGTCAAAGCAAAATCAAAAGACGCTGTGGATAGAGTTGGATGGCGACTGTTGACAAGAACAGCGGATGCGACGGCGCGGGATTGAACCCTAGCAGAGAAGAAAAATTCCGTACATAACGACTAGTCAGCGAATTTCAAGGCTCTCACTCGACCCTGTCTTGTCCAAAACATGACGAAGGTTTTCTGTGGACCACAGATTTGCATGGAAACCGTTCCATGCTTGCAATATACTACAAACTACTCTTATCGAACATAAATCAACTGCTTAAAATAGAAATTAAACATTTTAGGTCAACTGAAACAAGAACACGAAGAATTTTATCAACCATATTCTTGTGGCAAATTCCAAAGGTGACCTACCTTGATATAGTTTTTGACATCCTCCACGTTCTCCTTTCGAACAAGCGTCACAGTACAGCCGCCAAATCCTCCACCAGTCATTCTCGAACCAAAAACACCTTCACAGGATAAAGCCAAACACACTAGTTCATCTATCTCTGGGCACGACACTCGATACTTGTCTCTGTAAGTAGAACATCTTTTCTGCAGCGCTAACGTTTTTCTCATAGAAAACGAACAACTGACTTGAGAGATTTATGACTCTCACACATAAAACGTCCAAAATGAGTGATATCGTTATCGAGGAGGGCTACACTCGCTTTGAAAGTTCGCTCTATTTCATCAACCTGAAGTTAGGACACAACTTATCGAAATTTCTTCGCGAAATAAAAATTGACTCTGTCTGACAACGTGATAAGCAGCATCAATCGTGGCAGCATCAAGAGAGGCGGAGTGTTCTCGTATCATATCATGAGTGACATCTCGCCAAGAAGAAACGTTGAATCTGCAAGGTAAGACCATTTTAAAAAGGAACAGTAAAAATAATTGAGAGACCCGCTCAGACTGCCTCTTTAAGTCTCAGTGGCTAGATATGGCCCCCGTTATACTTCTGCTGCAGCAGCGGAGCAGCAACAGTGAGTAGGCTGCTATGCTTTCCCGCTGCTACAGCATGGATATCCTCCACTAATAGCGCTATTAAGGGAGAACAAATAGAAACCTTACATTTTTAGAGCGTCGTCGACCATTTTCCGCCTTTTCGCATATTCACCACCGGCATGACTGTGATGAACACCGCTGTTAACAATGAGAAACAGCGCATCGTGTGAGATGCTCATTGGAATCAAGTCGTACGTCAAGGACCTTAACATGAAGAATACAACAGTATCAATGCGAGCTGCCCTTTCTTTTCCGGAATAACTCCACACAATTTGAAAAATTTTTTTGAATGTGTTTGTTGTCTCTTGCAATAGCTGCTTAATAAGGCGCAGTTCGAACCATACTAATTTCCGAGTGGAAGAAAAAGGAATCACTACGCTGATTTAAAATAGACTGAAAATTTGGAGTATTAGCCATGCTTGAGAAGCTACATTACCACCTTGTGAAAACAATCCTACTATTCTTTGTGGATAATAACGACAATTGTTATTCTGAGCTAGGTGACCTCAACGTTCTATCAAATTTTTTGACTAACAAGCTAGACACTATAATTCCACATTTTCTACTCCTTCTGTAGGGAATGTACGGGGACTCACGTCCATCAACACAAAATTGAATAAAACAAACTCGTTGAAAAGAAAAATAGTAGTCAGGCACGAACCGAGTACAAGAACATACGACGACACTGTCCAACTTCTACCTGCAGTCTATCCGCAGAGCATGGGAATGTTCGGAAAGTGCTATGACAAATTGGTCCATTATTCCGCAAGGCATGTCGGCGAAGTCGTGCTCGACCTGTCGACATAATTCAGCACTTTTCACTCCTGTTGGCAAGGCACCTAAACTGAAACCCATGAAAACCGACTATGTCGACGAGATAGAACATAAAGTACCTACGAGGGAGGAACTCGCCAACGAAATGGTACGTAGCGAGCTCCAGAGCAGCGGAACTGCTCAATCCACCTCCCATGGGAACTGTTGAGTGGACAACAATGTCAAAACAATATTCGCATTCTGTCAGGGCAAAAACACCGAGAATATAACGCCCCCATGGCTCAGTCTGAAAAATACAAAAACTTCACTATTCTGAAAAGTGTTAGTTCGGCACTCCTACAATACCCTGTTGTGTTTCGTTCTTCCTATTTCTAAATTTTACAGGACAATCAACATACAGGGCAACAAGGAGCATTAAGGGCTACTGCTCAATGGCCATTACCTGATTTTTCGTATCACGATAAGGCAGCCGTATAACGATAGGATCCTGAAAATGAGACGAAAAAACATTGGTGAAGCCTCTCCGTTGATCTACAGCAGCTCGACCCAATACAGTAGTGTAGAGTGGAATCGCCTGAAAATAATCAATTGCTTCAGTAGATAAAGTAAAGTATTAGTGACAATTGATGTGAATATCCTTTACAACAAATCTTCAGCAACTCACTATGAAAACTGCTCACCTACCATGGGTAGAACGAAGCCGTCACAGTAATCGACGTGATCGCCAATTAAATTCACTCGCCCAGGTGCAATCGCGGCCTTCAATTCCTAAACCAATGACTTCATTGTAGCATTTTAATGAAGAAAGTAGATATAAGCCCGAAATGCTTCGATATGGCTTGAAGATTCATTTTCTGTATGAAAGTTACGGAGAGATGAGCGTGCCCGTTTCATCGTTTCGGACAAAAATTAACAGCATCATAACGAAAATGAATGTGCTTCGAGCAATCGTCACATCATCCATCTCAAACTTTTCTCTGGCGAAAAGGAATTGAAATATTCCCTAAATGGCTTTGAAACACTGCCCTTTGTATTAGACGTTCGTCAATAATGCCTGGTTTTAATTCAAGTCATGAAGATTTTCCTCTACACCACAAAATAAGTTGTCATCTGACTTCATTCAATTGGTAAGCTTCTTGTCTTCGTACGACGAATGCACGTTTACCACCGTGGTAAAGCGAGTGAAACAGACTAGTTCACAGATTGAAATAGGCTACTGATTTTTGATTTAACAATTGACAATTATGCTTGCGAATTAGAGTTAACCGTCCTTGGAGTGATGAATAAACCTCAATCGGAATGATAACAACGTCGAAACGCGCTAGAATATTACGGTAAATGGATCTCTGAATATACCACTTCGAAAAAAACTGCTACCTTATCAAGGTCATTTACGTATACATAAAATTGTATCTGTAATGGTAAGGAAAGCATAACAGTGCTATAAAACGCACACTTATAGAGACGGGTCCGAAGTGGGTGAGGAACAGCTCGTAGGCTTCCCGAACAACTCCATGCTTTAGATTTTGAACATGGTCAGATTCCGATGGGCGAGGTGATTCCACTTCGTACAACCGATCCTCCATGATTCCCTCGCCGACAGAGTAGTCCGCCATAACCTAGATTTATAGTTATCGTTATTGTCTTAACATAATTATGTGATCAAACGATATGTAACTGAGAGGACAAACAAGATTTCAAATAAAATCGCAAAGACGATGAAAAGGCCAGATGTAAGCTCATTACCTATGCAAGGTTTGAAGAATGCTGGAAGATATTTGCCAACGACTTTCCAGCTCACGATATGTCTGCCCTGGAATTATCACCCGCCGTGTGTTTTTATCAAGAAATCACACTTCTCCATCAGTTAATTTTTATTTTATTTTTAGGAAATTCGTGTGGGAGTTATTTGATCGCTGGACCACAAATTCTACATCCGTTTTCAAGAGTTCGAGGATCACATACGTTGCAAGTTGAGCTGACCGAGTTATTAGGATGTTGGTGGTTCTTCGCCATAATTCAGAAATGAGTATCAGAATCGTAATCGGAGCTCATCCAAACTCATCCCTCGAGGCGGATCTTTATCCCCCTATTCGAAGGAAAATTTATGGAATTAAAATCATGGGGATATCAGCTTCGGGGGGTTCTGGGCCGAATTTTGGAGAAAGGATATTCGAAACAGCTTCTGAGATTTAATTTTGGCGAAAAATACTTTCATCGGGTCCGTATCGGACCTTTGAATTATTGAATTTCAGCGAAAAATTCTCTCATCGGGTCCGTATCAGACCTTTGAACTAGTGCCGCATATGTTTGTAGTTCCGGACTAGATTAGGGATGGTGTATTGCGGTATCTGACAACATAGCAGTCGTTTTTCCAAGAATGCTGTGGATTTCGAAGATCAGGATCGCGATAAGGAAGCTAAATAGTCAGGCACGAGAAAACGTGCATAGTCTTTTTCCTTGAGGGCTAGATCGCAAGAGGGAAGTGAGGTAGACCCGAACACTTCCTGCATTGTGAGAATCGCGTCCATGCAGCTCATAATTTTCTCTTCTTAGAAAGCATATCAAATCAAAATTTCATACTGTGGTCTTAACGAAAGTATAATTTCCATACAACCTTCCAAGCGTTGACATGTTACATGATTAACAACTTCATCCTTCTTGGGTCTCTGGGTCCACGAATTCAGGCTCAGTTATAGTTGAGGTAGATATTATTTTTATTGATGTTTATTACTAATACATCGGGATATGGCGTAGAACAGGCATAGATGAAGACCTCAAAGGTTAGCAAGACGAAATAGAACGACGTCCAGAATTCCAATAGCTTAATTCGTTCGAGTAGACACTGAGCGTGAAAAACAATCGGTTCTTTTGTTTGGAGAAGAGCGAATAGAAAGGTGCGAGAATCGCCGATCAGTATTGGACAGATATGTGACTTATGCACCTTGTGAGTCAAATTCTTGTAGTACACCTGCCTATGGGTTCAGTAGGATCTGTACGTCATCGTTCTTTTCTCCGTTGTCTAGGAAGCGTGATTATCTTGAAGTTGAGGTTCAGGATATGATGCCAGGTATAAAGGTACGAAGGGATACAATGCAATCATGCTGATGTATCCCTCCTTTTCTTACTTTCCATTATTGTTTTCTTGGTTTCCTTAAGACCCATTCAGAGCCGGTGACAGGGCGGCGCGGCAATGGTTAAGCATAGCGCAGGGACGCAGAATAGCGCAACGCGGCAGTTGCCGCCGGAGGGGGCGTTCAGACAGAGCGGCACTGCCGTCGCTGCCACCGAAGGGAATGTCCTAGGTCATTCTGCGAGCGGCGGCAACGGCGGCGGGCCAATGGCCCTTGTTATACCTTCGCTCGCGGTGAGCGTCAGCTGCTTGCGAGCGGTGAGCGCCCAGCCGCTAAGCAGTGCAATGCGCAGCGACGAGAGCGTGGAAGGTTCGCTAGCGTGTGCATAACAGCCCGTGAGCGTCACCACGCCAGCGTCAACGTGATAACTCGTACAAACGGGTCTGGCCCCACGGTGTCTGATACTAAATGGACGAGTTACGCTGGGGGGGGGGGTGAGCGAAGGTATAACAAAGGCCAATGAGACGTGCGATGCGCGGCAAGTGGAGGATGGGCCCTTCAGTTTTGCCGCGTTGCCGCTGCCGCCAGCTCTAAATACGCCTTTACTTTCTCTGCACAATGGTATATTTGCAACGCTCTTTCCGGCACTACTCAACTGAACGGGTTCCAGTCCTTGATTTTTTTTTCGAAATCCGAAATTCGCTGAATCTTTGCACGGAGGGGGTAATTGAGGGCGCTGATCGCGAATCTGCCGTCCGTTTTTTACGCGGGTGGTCCTGGACCACTCAAAGCGCCACTTGGGTGGTCCAATCAGAATCATCGATGTCGCTGAACTTTTTCAATGAGGGTTATTTGGGGTCCTGTGCACGATGGTGAAATCCATTTTTCACCTGGTCGTCTCGGACCACCCAAATCGCTACTTGGGTGGCCCAGTCAGGATCACCGATTTCGCTGAAACTTTGTCTATGCGGGTTCTCTGGTGTCCTGATCACGATGGTGAAATCCGTTTTCGAAATGGCGGCCGAATACCGTAGTTATAGGTGGGTACCTACCGACCTTACCTGATGAGACTCACCTATAACTACCCTATTCGGCCGTCATGTGGAAAACGGACTTCACCATTGTGTTCGGGACGCCAAAGAACCCCCATAGGCAAAGTTTCAGCGAAATCGGTGACCCTGACTGGATCACCTAAGTAGCGATTTGGGTGATCCGAGACCACTCACGTGAAAAACGGACAGCAGATTCGTGATCAGCGTTAACTCATTGACGACCGTGTGTCCTGCCGGCGGGACACACCTTTTGGTCCGCGGTGGACCGTGTGTTCCGCCGGTGGGATAAAATTTTTGCACCGCGTGGTCCTGTATAATCCGCCACCGAATTCGTTGTTCGTGAGATCCCTTAGGGGCTGACAATGGGACATGTGGGCAATGCAATACCCATGTAGCCCTTCAGCGGGCCACACTTTACGGTCGCGTGGGACATGCGCGCGGTCCCCCGCGCCAGACACGCAGGGAGCGCGCGGTCGTCAATGGGTTAAGTTGAATAGTGCCCTCTTTCCTTTTCCTTCTCTCCATAATGATGCTCTGTAGAGTTCTTACAGTTAGTAATTGTGATTTGGTTGATTATTAATTCTTAGAAGTGGCTTGAAATGTCGAACATCCATGTGAAGCCCCCTTGTCGTCCATCGGCGGTGGAAACAGAAGCGAATGGTATACAACGGTCGAGAGATCGAATTCTGGCACAGGTGAGTTCTCATTTTTCCGTGAAATGGTAGAATAGTTGTGATTTCGGCGCCAGATGCGCGAACCATAAAGGGTTTGATGGTCGATGCATAGATGTTATTGCAGATGTTTCATTTATAGAGCGGAGTTCTCACCGAATTGCTGTGAGTAATATGCTATTGAGGGATATCAGTTAAGAAAGCTGATAAAAAAAGCCAAAATGGACGTTTTTCAAACCAACAGGGACGTTTTCCAAATCAAAAAGAACACCCTCAACTTTCAAGTTGTAACTGGCATAATTCACTTTTCCTTTTTTACTACATGCAGGGTGTCCCAAAAAGATGTATACACTGTTTGAAATGCCATAACATTGGCGAAAGTGAACCAATCGAAACGAATCATAGCTTGGATAAAAGCTACGGAAAAAGAAAATTTTCTGGTATGTGTTTGGCGAGGATTGCACCATGTTCTCGACCGTGGACTCAGATTTTGTACCTGATTGATAGTGCACGGGTTATATGCTTGCTCTACTTGGTCGTAAATAGGTGATATCGCTGCCATGAGTTGCTTTTGAGGCAGTTAACATATCGACTTGCCGCAGCTTCTGGTCAAGCATGGAACAACATCAATATCGATCAATAATTGTAACCTCCGTTTTAAAGGTTAAAACTCTTCCAACAGTGGCGCAATTATAAGGAAAGAATTTAAATGAATGACAAATGTATGAACCACGAAGAATCATTGGATTTTAGACTTGATTGAAAGTTCGCGGATAACATGCTTGTTCTGCTTTGGTAGCCAACATGTGATGTCACCGTTACGCGTTTCTTTTGATCTAGTAAACACAAAAACATCGAAACGTAACAAATTCAACAACATAATAGTTGCTATTACATGCTCATTACAAGAGTCCTGGGTTTTTGAACAGAGTAAGCAGTATTGTGCAAAAGCATCTCAAAGTGCATGTTAAACTTGTTACGTTTTGATGCTTTTATGTTTACTGCATCAAGAGAAACGCGTATCAGCGGTATCACCTGTTGGCGACAAAAATAGAACAAGCATGTCATCCGTGAACTTTCAATTAGGTCTACAATCCGACGTATCGGACAGGTGCATGGCGCGATCTTTATGGTTCATCTATTTTACATTCCTGTAAATTCGTTTCATATGGTTGCATCGCTATTGGAAGAATTTTAGCTTCTCAAACAGTGGTTATAATTATTGATCGATATTGATGTTGTTCCACGCTTAACCAAAAGCTGCGGCAAGTCGATAGTTAACTGCCTCAGAAGCAACTCATAGCAGCAATATCAACTGTTCACGACCAAAGTAGAGCAAGCATATAACCCGTGCGCTATCAATCAGGTACAAAATCCGAGTCCTGGCGCAATCCTCGCGAAACACATACCAGAAAATTTTCTTTTTCTTTAGCTTTCATCCAAGCTATGATATGTTTCGATTGGTTCACTTTCGCCAAAATTTTGGCATTTCAAACAGTGTATACATCTTTTTGGTACACCCTGTACATTTACAACAAATATATGCAACAGGTATAGTAGTATGTGTACTAGCAATACAAATATATAGGCGACACTGATGATATGATGATAAAGATATAATCTATCAAATTTTATATTAATGAAACAACGAAATGAAGCTACAAGAAGAGACTACAAACGACATGTCTCTACAATATAACAAATATGATATTTAACAAATAATTAAGAAGAGGTATTAGGTATTAAAACTATACATAAATAATAGAGCAATTACGACCATTCAAGAACTATGAAATCGTCGCTCTGCGGCTGCGGATGTCATATTCATCAATATGATGTACATTTTAAAATGAAAATGGTATTCATGGTTTGAACAATCTTGCTGCGATACGGCAGCATCACTGTACTCAATGACCTCAGCTAACATTCCATTGGCAAAAGGACTGCTCAAGAGTCGTTTCCGGATGAATTGACTGTTGAGGGTGTTCTTCTTGATTTGAAAAACGCCCACTTTGATTTGAAAAGACGTCCATGTTGATTTTGAAAACGTCCGTTCTGGTTTGAAAAACGTCCAATTTGTTTTGAAAAGTGTCCATTCAAAAATGAAAATGGTATAGAAAATTCAATGTAAGGACCCCGAGTGCCCACAAGAAATGGAGAGTAAAGACTAAGTGACACTGGAGAAGAAATAAAAGTCCTTTATGAGGGTGATGGCGGTAGGAGAAACAGCGTACGGCTCGTGCCCTCAGGTGATTTGATGGACTTATTATCCGCTGCACGAAGGATCAACACCACGCTTATGTCTGCAAGAAGATAGTAGCGGTGGAGATTGATGTATGACTTAATCAGCCGTTTATCGGCCGCCAAGCGTCTGTTCGCCAACTTCATTAGATAAAGAGCTAAACACTCTGATCTCTATCGTTCGCCAAATTAAGTCACCTTTCATTCTTTGGAAAATTTGACACTGTTCCACTGATTGCACTCCGATGGTCGAAGAAATATTCTCTTCTCACTTTGGCTCAAACAGCCAGCAGAAAAGTAGAATTGTTGTTCTTACTACCCCTTCTTCCCCGGCAGTCAACGTATGAGCCACCGTGTGGCTCATACCAGGGGTGTGCGGATTATCCGTTATCCGTTATCCGGTTTCCGGGGTTTTTTTTTGGCTTATCCGTTATCCGCACCGTTATCCGGTTTTTTTCGGCCGGATAACGGATAAAAATCGATTTTTTACTAAACTTAAAAAATTTGAAATCCAATTTAAATTAATAGATGATTTGAATTTTAATAATAATTTAAGTTAATTAATTTTTAGATTCAAAAATTAAAAATTTTCCTACTAAATTTAAACAAAAATGTCACTTCACTTCTATTAGAATTTGGATTTCAATGCGTGAATTTTGTGGGTCAAATAAACATTTATCGAGTTATACAACGTGATAGTCGAGTTTGATAAGAGGTTTAGCCTCGAAACTTTTTATCCGTTATCCGTTATCCGGTCGATTTTGGCTATTCCGTTATCCGCACCGTTATCCGGGTCGCGAAAAATTTTTTTATCCGCACACCCCTGGCTCATACGTTGACTGCCGCCTGGGACAGTATGAACCACCGTGTGGCTCATAACCATTTAGGCAGTTTTGCAGCAGAACGCGTGTGTTTTTTCTTGCAAGTTGTTTTGCTTTGTGATCACTTCTGTAAGACTAAAACACAAAATGGATGGGCCGAGAAAATATTACTTCCTTCACGAGATATTTTCAAAAAAGGATGATGTCCTTTAGAAATATGGTGTATGGTTGGGAGATCATGATCAGGACCAGTAGTTCTGCTCGAAATCCGTCCGGAAGGGTACTTTGAAGAGGTGATTACCAATCTGACATCCGTTCTTGAAAATCTCCTCGCTTGTGTTGAATTTCAGAACCATAATCCTATAGTATAATTCGAATAGCCCTGACTTCGGTCGAGTGCAATCTATTTCTAAATATTTGACGTGCGAACGTCTGGTAGGAATAATTGGAAGGTCAGTTCCAACAAAATGTTTTTATCTGAAGGGAAAAAAGCTGCATACGAAGAAGACAAAATTACTTCAGTTACATCTTTTGGACAAAGGACCATCAGATAATAGGAAGGTGCAAAGTTGATTCCGAATTTCGGGCACTGCATCCTAGCGTACTACCAGGAAGAAGTATTTTATCGTATATCAGTTCTACATCGCTGTCCACTAAGAGTCGATCAAAATAATCCTCCAGATACACAGAACTGGTCATTCCTACAATCATCAAGGTGACAGAAGGGAGCAGAACAGTAAAAATTTGCTTAAAAAATCGTTAAAAAAGTGGCCTGGGAAAAAGGTCTGTCGCCTGGGACAGTATGAGCCACCATGTGGCTCATAGCGCGCGCACACGCGCGCGCGCTTGTCCGGCGCAGCAGTCGGCTGAAAACGCGGCGGTCGTTAACGTGTTAAAAATGTGTCGAAATGTTCAGTGAAAAGCACTGATAAAACCACCACAAAGCGCCACCACCGCCAATCACCAACCAAATTGAAAAATGAATTGACATCCATACATCCATCCAAATAAGCAACTAGGTTTCGCTTAGCATATAGTAAAGATTATCGCTTTGCAAATGTGCATTAAATGAGCAAGCAACGATTTCGTTGCGATGACGCTCTCGGTAGAAGATGCTGTGTGTAGTTGTCCTGGTTATTTTCTTGTCGAAGCAAGAAAGGGTTAGGATACAGACGATACATAAAATCGAATTGTTGTCCTCACCCTTATCTGACGTCAATACTGGACGATAAGTTGTGCCATTTTGTAGCTGATGGCTGGGCAGCAGCTTCTGTAGCGTTTTTTCAGCTCTTCATTATACCATTTTCTAGTTATTCTTCTCCGTCCATGTTTGTTGTTCGTTGTGTCATTTTTGTTTTTGTCGTTCTGGCTCATGTTAATTGCTACAAGTTCATTCAGTTTTTATGTTCTTGGATGATGTCGTGACTCGTTCCCAAGTGCCATATCGAACTCATTATTAAATACAAATATCGGAAAAGAACAAGAAAAACTCACATTCCCGCCGTCCTTTGAGTTCAAGTTTCAGACTCAGTGATGGTAAAAATTTTCAGCCCTCCGGTTTATCAGCTAGAGCATTCATAACAGTAGTGGTGTACGGCAACTATGTACTGCAAAATTCCCTTCTCCACTACCAATTTTTTAAATGGAATGTATCAATGTTTCAAAATGACCAGCTGCAGTTCATGTTCCATGTCTCGCATTAGAACTTCGCCGAACCCTATAAATTTTATTTCTTGGTATTCAGGAAACTTTTACTCTAGTTTTGCTTAAACGTTTTGTGTAAAGGTTATTTGAGGTGCTCAATGCGGATAGAAGGTTTTTTTTAATTAGTGGCCCATTTCGGCAAGTGCATGGGGTTAAGCGTCCATAAACTCGACATTTCAGTAGGTAAAGCCTCCTCAAATTGTGACATTGATGATCCTATTTTGAATCTGAGAAACTGTGAAAAATTTGTGCCATTTACTTCGTCAAGCGTGTAGGTAGCTGAATATGTCTTCTTCAAAGGTAAGGCACCTTTCTTTTACCTTAACAGCCCTTGTCTAACAATATATGGAAAATGAATCAAATATTCTCTAATTGTTGATATAATGATCTCGAGAGCAACAGAGCCCTGCGACTTTCCATCACAAATCGCACTTATTGCCTTTTCTATCTGTTCGATAACTACCGTAGATTGTTGCACATTGCTGTCTCTTGTGTGCACAATACTTCATGCTTCATGTTTTTGTTCTAGTTTTATTACCGCTTTTGTGGAGGTCACTATTATGTATACTAGATGTTGTTTCAATGACGGCTAGATTCATCGCAAAAACCGCATCAGACGGAATTTTTGCGATGAACCTAGCACCACCATTACAACATCATATTTCATTGTTCTTCGGTCAACGTCAGGTGATATCTTTGTGCTGAGCAAATTTTTCGGTTTCCATCCCGTTACGATCATATTCAGGACTCATTTCGTTGGTTACATTAAGTCAATAATTTTTATGAGACCACACTCTGTTAACCTTTCGAGGGTGAATTAACAAGTAGATCATGCTTAGCACTATCAAGTATTTCTCTACGTGGAATTGAGTGAAAGTTTTCGGATTGTGGGTTCCAGAATTGGAGAAGTGTTGAAATATCAGATCACTCACGAGTGATGTGACGTGAGGGCCATGTCCAAAGTCCGAGACATTGGGCTGCATGGAGACGAAGCCCAAAACCATTTTGCTGGCCATGTGATCGGGCGCAGCGACGGTCGTTGGAGTGCGACTGTTATCCGTTGGCGGCCGTACAACAAAAAGACCTCGCGGTCGCCCGCCATTACGATGGCAAGGTTCACTGGCCTACGGATGCAGCGTCCGCGATGGCAATTCGATGAAGCTGTCGATTGGTGTACTGGTGCCTGTGACCGTTCAAGTTGGAGAAGAAGATGGGACCCGCGCAAGTCTAATCGGCGTGCTGAAGAGGAATAGCGCTAAGGTGATACCATATCGTAGAAGCTGTTTAACGCCTCTCTCGAGAACTTCATGCGAACACTAGAATAGGACGATAAGGGAGTGTAGATCAATGGCCGGCAGTTATACCATCTTCGTTTTGCGGATGACATCGTACCCAGAAACCATCTATCACCCAGGCAGAACGCATGCTGGCCTACTTCGATCTCGCGTGTGGGAAGATTGTTCTACAGCTCAACTTCACGAAGACGTTGTTCATGAGGAATGGATACGCTTCTAGTGCCCCATTTTCGCTCAACGGAACGAATGTCTCTGAGTCCTCCGGTTATGTGTAGTTGGGTCGGGAAGCCAACATGAGCAACGACTGAAGTCTATGGTATACTCCGGCAACGGGCCCATCGCAGCGGAGTTAAAAATGGATGGCTCGCCTCTATACAGCACTGCAGCTGGGTTTTTTGTATGCTGCTGTGCGCGAGGACTCGGAGCAGTTCTGCCCGACCATCGCAGCCGGCGCCGGCTGGTCGCAGCTAGCTGCAACAGGCGTCGCAGCTCGCTGCCACGAAAGCCCCAGTACTGTCTTGAGAGGATCTGCACCATTCTTTTTGCCCTTGTGGTAAACTATACGAGCCCCCTCACGTATAGAAAAAACCAAGCTGCAGTGCTGTATGGAGGCGAGACATGCATTTTTAGCTCCGCTGCGACGGGCCCGTTACCGGAGTATACCATAGGTACTAAGTCCAGGGCTGAGCAGGAGGAAACGAGCGGCTTGGGGCGCATTCGAAAGTGTTGAAGAAGTAGTGAGGAAGACGAAGAACGCCCGACACGGCGCCCATCTCTTCGCCTCTACGGTTCTTCTTTGCGTGGCCGTACGCTTCAGAATCTTGGGCGTTACGCAAGCAGGATGAACGTACGATTTGCGTCGCACTACGAAATATGGAGAGAAGGATGCCCGGAGTGACTCGCTTCAGTCAGGTGAGAGACGGCATACGGAGCTTCGAGCTTGGTCGACAGCCGAAGATCAGAGACGCAGTCGCATGGGTCAAGTTGTTGAAAATCAGGTGGGGCGGACACGTGATGCGATTCCGTGATGATAGTTGGACGAGAGAACTCAGTGACTGGATTCCACGAGACGTCAGGAGAACATATGGTCGCTCACTTCTGCAATGGTCGGGCTTCCTCGTCAAACCTCTCAACGAACGTGTCGATGCTCTTGTTCCACGGGCGAACAGGACCCACTGGTATACCGTGGCATTCGGTAGGGACGAACGGAGACGTTACTCTCTCTTGAGCAAATCGGTGGTCAACGGAACGACAGGTGATGCAGGTGATACTGCCTTGAGTTCCAACCACTGCTGCGGAAATACCCTATGGGCGCGCAACGACGCCCCAATGATAATTGCTGCGCGGTGGGAGAGCGAAATTTTTAACCGTACTCGTTTTTCGGCTGGTCGGCTGCTGAATGGTCGGGTGTCTGCAGCGGCTTTTTGTGTTGTGTCTAGAGTGTATATTTTTCATTTCTTCTATTTGTTTTTCTTTTTACGTGACATTCAGTTGGTATGATGCGACACCGTTTAAGTATTACCACTTTTTTCTGGTCTCCTGGCTTCCAAGATAACTTTCTTCCTGTTGATTTTTCATTTCACTAATGAAACGTCAGCTTTCTCGTGCGTCGTTTTTCTGCACATGATTTGAGTCGCGTTTCTTATTGAATCGAATGGCTTGAGTGCTTTCATTCTCGATTTCTCTAAATTTCGCAAGTGTTTCGTCGTTCGTTTATCTTGTATCTCGATGAATTGTGGCCGAGCAGTGCTACATATTAGCTTATAACTTTCAGGTGCCTAATACGAACGTGTAAACATGGATCCACCTAGCGGTGACGAGCAGGATGAGAACATCCGTCCGCGTATTCCCAGTAAGTCCAATAATTGTCACAAAAATGGATCAGGGCTGGCTAAATCGGGGTTATTAGAAACATATTAATCGCACTGAAACAACAATTAATTATGGGTGTCAGAGTCAGGATAATCTGTGATAGATTTGACTAAGATATTAATTTAGTAAAATATATCGATAGTGTTGGGAAGTAAGCCATTCAGTTCACAACCAAATGTTTTTAAATGACGCTACACTACGATTCTGTTCATAAAACCAGTATTTAAGATAATATTAGCCACGAATCGCGGGTGCTCTATAGCATCAACAACAATGTGCTTATGGCTGCAGAGTCCATCTCAGGTATTCAATATTCGTTATCGGGTATCCGTCTGGGCTATTCCTAGTCCTTAGCTTTCATGCAGTTCGTTTTATTGGTTGTTGGTCAACTGTGAAAGCTGTGATAACAGCGACGAAGATTTTGGAATAAGTAGTTGAGTACCATTTGCTGAGAGTTATAAACTTTCGTTGAGCCTTTCCATGGTTTGTGACAATTATTTCTGCGGATCTTTCCATCTGATCAGGCTTTGTGACCTTGCACGTACTTGCTCGTGTATTTAGGAGATAGCCTTGTTGCGAACGCAGGGTCCGAATTTTCAACTAGAATGCTGAATGAACCATGGCCCGGTACGGGGGATATGTCACAAAATTTGCAACGATGTGACATATAACAGTTCCATAATTTAGAAGAGCTGCAGTCGGCGTCGTCTGAACCGTTTTCTACCGGAGAACTAGATGCCGGTGACGAGATGATGGGTACTGCATACATTTTGAATTGTTTTTACTGCACCAAATGAACCGAGTCTCGTTTAGGTATACGTATTTCTGGTCCGTCGTCATCCGATGATTCAATCCTCGGCTCTGTCTCGGTAATAACACCTTTTTCCATTTTCTGCTGCAATTTTTTTCGATATATAAAATTTAAGGGTCCGCTGGATCGTCATGCCGCCATGATGCTACGTGCTCAACGTGGTCTGTCGTCGCCCTCGGGTGAGAAATTCGCTCATAATGTCGAAGATTCACCAGCGTGAACAATTTCCGAATAGAATTTTGCCGGTATGGTAGTTGGCCGAAAATTTGCTGCATTTTAGTGTCTCGCATCTCGTTCAACTCCGACCCAAGCGGTGATGCTGGTAATGAGCAGGAGCACAATGTGAGATCGGATTTTCGTTCTGTTTCCTTGGCGGATACCTCCATTTACCTTTTTAAGGAAGAAATGGCTGAGGTTGAGGAGCCTGCGAACGGTTTGATCAATATGCAAGGTCGTGAACGCTACCCGTTTCCGCTACGTATCGAGGCTCCGGATATTTTTGTAGCTGCCGCACGTAACCTTGGAGCTTTTAATCCAGAACAAGCCGGTGATTTGGCGGCAAGTGCTGAAGCTGCGGCCCGGGTGCCCTCAGGCGAGGCAATTATTGGTCCTCAGCTACCCGAACAGGACATCTCCTCGCATGGTAGTAGATCTGAAATCGGACCCCAACTTCCTGGAGTTGATCATCACGATGACGGGCAGTCAATGCTCAACCGAAGCATGGGTCACTATCTTGACGAAGATGTTCAGCTCCTTGAACACGACATTGCTCCCCAGCAAGCAAGATCGACAATTGGTCCGCAGCTTCCTGCTTGTTTTGTGGGATCTGAACGAGCTGCGGAGCAGGTTGATGAGGATATGAGCACTGCTGAGATAGAGGATGATGATCCAATTGACTCACAAAACCAAATTGGCCCGGCACTGCCACCTGGATTTGCAGCTCACAGCATCGAACAGGTGGGTTGCCTCGTGAATTCATTAGGGAACCCTATGAATTTATGCGTTTGTCGTAAGTAAGTGGAAACTAGAGGCTCGCGGGATTATAGTATTATTACAGTTTAGTATGGTTAATAGTACGGCTGCTGCAGGATACTCAAGACGAAGACGAAGAGGTTTTCGGTCCAATGCCGCCATCTGCTGGAGAGAATCTGTCCACTGCGCATGATGAAGAAATGGAGGACGATGATGGCGTGATCGGTCCGATGCCAATTTCAGCTGAACAGGCAGGAAATGCCGCTGAAGAATACGCACATCTTAGACTGCGCCTTGAGAAGAAAGCCGAAGAGGTATGTTCACGGGAAACTTCGTAAGTCATCCCAACATGTCTGATGTCTTTGAGTGGCACAGCGGCGCATTGTTGCTTCGTCAGTTTCGTTAAGTTCGGAGAGTATAATTCGTATTCAGGAAGGTAAGCCACAGCGTGAAGATTGGATGGTCAAAGTGCCGACAAGGGCTGCGAACTATGGCGTCGGTGCCCGCCAGTTCAAGCGTGGAAGTTCGGCCACTGCTGAAATTGATCAGACTTGGGAAGATACTCCGCAGGCGAAGAGGAACCGCAGAGGCGGAGAGGTTTATAACGTTTTAGTTGAACGACGCTTATTTGGCGGAAGAATCGAAAAAATCGTTGAAGTTGCGCTGTTCAAAGTAAACGGTGTATGTCACAGAAACGAGATGTTTTTAATGTCCTGAAAGAGTTTGAAAGCTCTCGGGATTAAGATCTTTACGCGGCTAGCTCTAAACAGCCTATCAAGTGAGGCAAAAAATGTTTGGAAAACTCAGTGTCATTTCGAAATGGGACGGCAAGTAGTTGTGCAAAAATAAATTCTAAATCTATATATTCCAGAGTGCAGCAAAAGGAAATGTGGCCGAGACAAAGCGTGACGAAGAGCAGCGTAAACTGGCGGAGGAACTGAATGTGAGCGGTGTTGCCCCGCATCCATATCTGCTGCAGCAGCAACTGTTGCAGCTGCAGTAACACTATGAATGCGCATTTAGGCACCGCTTAGACGCCGCATTTAGGCGATGGCCTGGCGTAGGCGACAGATGGTTACACGTAGCAATTCATATAGATATCTTGTATTATTTCAGAAAAATCGCGACGAATCGCTAGTGGATGTCCATATGAAAGCCGCACAGGAGGAGAAACCTCAGGTGAGTCACCCACAGTCGTTCTCGTGAACGCTTTTAGAATAGCTTTGAGAGCGTAGTAGAACCGTAATTTACAGGGTGAAAGATCATCTGGTGAAAGAGTGCCTTTTGATCACGATCGCGATATGGCTGCCGGAGGCATGAAAAATGTATCACTCGAGGAAGTGAAGGAACGTATGGGGAACCTAGGTTCCCGTTTTGCGTCAGGTGGTGGTCAGAAGTTTCTTTAAGAGAAGTATCGGCTGTGAAAAGAGCACCTGGTTATAAGTGTTTTTAGGTGGTATTTGGTGTATCTTGTGTCCTCTGTGAGTTGTATAATTCTTGTCGATGTGTTTTAAATGTTTTTTTTGGCATTCAGTATGAGCGCATTGCTCTCTATGCTCCTTAAGAGCCCAGTACTCGTCAACGAGCCGGTCATGATCTCTATGATATGCATCCTGGTCATTTAAGGCATTGGTGGGTGTTCTTGTTATCTCAGGTGCCTAGATCAATTTTATGTGATGCTATTTTTGCGGTTTTTCCATCTGTCTGCCTCTTAAAGAGATCTTCTTAGTACTGGTCATAATAACTTTGTGTCTTTTTGTCCGTATAATAAAATTTTGTGTCGATCCTTAATAAATGGATGTGCTTTCGTTCCTGCGCAGTTGAGGAAGAAATGGTAGCAGGTGATGCCTTGCCATGATTTTTATTGACTACGGTCAAATTTTGCTATAACATTTCAATTTGTGGGCGTTGGTCGATCAAACAAACGTCGAACGTGGTCTGAAGAACAATGTTTTCTGAATGTTAAACGTTTGTGAACTGCCGAATAATACGCCTTTATTCACATGGAAGAATAGGTATCTCACTTTCGGCAATTGTTGACCCGTTGATAGCCGGCTGAACCCATTTGGTGGAAAATATGGTGCACCTTATGTTGATTTTGAAGTGCCAGTTTTGCTGTTGGCATGTGCGACCCCCGCATACTAGTATTAGTACCCTTACCATTGCTCGATTCCTATCACTCTGAGTTTTGGTCGAATTCTGCTTTGTAATGAAGGTAATCGAAAGCGGTGCACACTGAAGCTTTTGCCTCAAATTCTGCATATGATTAGCCTTATAATGCAGTTTTGCTTCTAACATTATTATTATTTGTTACATCGTAACTCACGTGTTTCATGTGAAAGAATCAAGAGCAAACATCAGTGACAACAAGAAGAAAATGTCATTGAGAGCTAAAACAAAGAATAGCGCAATAGAGCAACTATCCATCAACTAGAAATTGGTTAACTAGTCTCTTGAACTGTGCGAGTTTGGTGGGTATAGTGATATGTTTGGATATCCTGTTGTATTCCGTTGTGGCCCGATTACAAAAGAAATGCAGTATAAGATTTGATTTCGCCTTGGGCACGACTATTTTCAAACTATCTTCACGCGTAACTAAACCTCGGAATGAAAACAATTTACTCTTGTTTAGGTGCACCAACCCGCAAAGGATTCTGTAAATCAGAACGAGATCATAACGCTTTCTTCTGAACTTTAAAGTACGGGAACCTGAACACTTATTTCGAACCCTACTATTTGGAGCAAGATTATAATTAAAATCGTGTACTCTCAACATTAACTTTCGTGTGAAGTCATTTTGAACTTTTTCTATTAGCTTTAACAAGACATCTCTTATAAGGCGGATAGATTGCCCTACGGTATTCTAGTATGGGCCTGATATATGTTTTGTACGCTTTTGTTAATACTGACGGGATCTTCGTTTTCACGGCTCTGAAAATATCAATGATTTTCCTTTTCCTTTGTTTGCACAGCAAACTCCAAAGGAACTCCGTTCAAAAAGTAGTCATGCCATCCACACGAAATTCCTGGTGTTGCTGAGACTTTACATTTTCCTACTGACAGCGGCAACTCCCACTCGACTGATCAATTGTATATAGCATCGATGGCGCGCTCGAGCATTTCCCCTGTCTTCCTCATTTTCAATAACTTTGTATATTTTACCGTCGTCCGCAAATGCCTTACAATCCACGCCAGATATGGTCATCAAGGAGCTAATGTCGTTGGTGTAAATATTAGAAAGAACAGGAGACATTACTCCACCGTGGGAGACTCCGCTAGTAAACGTACTAGACCGAGAAAAACAATCATTTATGCGCACCTGAAACGTCCTCACAGTAAAGAACACTGCAAGCCATTTCAGGAGCACTCCATGGATACCCACCATTTCCAGTTTTACCAAAGGTTTGTTATGTGGCGCTTTATCAAAAGCTTCCATGAAATAAAAATATACTACGTGAACTACTTTCCCTTATCGCGTGCCGAAGTCCAGTCATTTAGTGCTTCTAAATGTTGGGTTTCCGTGGACTTCTCTTTTACGAAACCATATGGTTCTCACTAATAATATTAATCTTTTCTGGGTGAGCCACAATCCTCTTCTTGATAACTTTTTCGGCAACACGAGCAAAAACAGATGTTGTGCTTATCGATCTATACATAGTTGTTAGGTGTGGAGTAAGGGGAACACTTACTGAGTTGCGTGATGAATGAATATTTCCATTTATCAGGAATGTCAGATCTCATGAGTGAGAGGTTCATATGGTATTTGAGCGGACTGATGATTACGCCTGAAACAGCTTGATAAACCCTAAAGGAATCTCATCAGGCGTGCGCGAGAAAGACGGCGGCCATTTGCGAATGATTTCACACAGTTCGTCTCCAAGAAACAAAGGAATGTCAGACATAAGAGGGTACCTTATATTGGCACCCACTTGCTCAGCCAAAATATTGCGTTCTGCATAAACATATTGGAAATAGTCAACCAGCACTTCAACCTTGGTCTGATCAGCGTAAGTCATGGAAACGTTGCCAACCCTAAGCGCGCAGACACCATCATGAGATTTGAGCCTAGCGGACATCATTTTATAGAAATCAGACTGCTTATCCGAATTCATAACTTTCTTTTCAATGCCCAGGTTTAACATGTTGAGCTTTTTATTGAAGCGGTGTTCTAACATTTCATGGTTAGACCAATCCACTGGCAACTGAAAGGCAACAGCCTTATCCTAAGCGGCTGAACAAACTCTATCTAGATTGACTATTGATTGATATGAAAAAATGCTCCGATTTTTCTGCATCGCAGTGGATGTCATTTTGGACGGTGTGTGCTTTTTTACTGTAGTTTCTGTGTGTGAATCGCTTGAGCCCCCTCGGATTTTCTGTTCTCATAAAGCGTTTCAAACTTCTGCCATCACCGACATCTTCGAAATCATTCCTTATACTTATCTAAATTACTTTATTATCATACAACAACAATTCCAACATATATATTAACATGTATAATATATTTAACAGTAATTGAGGTATCAATAAAAATGTTCACTATAAACATTAAAAGCGGAGCAAACAGAGAAATAGTCGAGCATCAGCAACAGCAACTCAACAACATATTACATTTACATTGTTCAATTTACTCACATCTTGAAATATATTTCCTCAATAATAATAATACAGGCATATAAAATAATTGCAGACATTCTTACCATATAATAATACAGACATAATACAGAGTCATCTGGACAAACTAACTCGATGTATGTATGTGCCAGGATCATTCTATGCTTCGCTTGTCTTCAAGGTTCATACTCACTATCCTGCTCGTCATCTTCACCTTGATCTCCATCACTAGTTGAGAAGAAGGTGATCTCGCTGTCCGGTGATCCAACTTCAATAACTTCGTCCATTGGTCCGATTTCGATAATATCGTCCGATACTCCAAGTTCGAAAACTTCGGCCGATGGTTCAATTTCAATGAATTCAACCGATGGTTCAATTTCTATAACTTCGACCATAATTACCTCTCTTCCAGGGTCCTCACCAGCAACCGGATTGCGAACTAGTGGAGCATCTGAAATCGCACAAAATATATATGCAGGGCGTAAGTGTGATAAGTGTTATCTAAACAGAAGCCAAACTTCTGTACAGTTATGTCATTTTGCTCACTATGGTGTTGCACATCAACAATTTGTTGGCCGGAATGTTCTTTGTTAATTGAGCTGGAGGTCGATTGCTGAACTTCAATGATTTCGACCACATTTGCTTCTCCTAGGTCCTCACCACCAAGCGTATTATCAGCCGGGTTGCAAACTGGATGAACGTCTGCAAACATTCGAAATTTGAGAAGTGTTGAACTCATGTAGAATGTTCGCATTATGGGCAACTATTTTCTTTCAATATCCGCTGTAGATTGTACTAGTGAGAGATTTACTGACGTTGGTTCTATCTGTACATCAGCACTTCATCACAACGTTCGATCTCACCGTTGTTTTCCATATTAACACCCTGTTGTCCTAGATGTTCTTCGCTCACTGAACTGGAGGTGCTCTCCCAGTTGGATTGTTCAGCTTCTTTATGATCAGCCATGTGCGATTCTTTTTCAGTATTCTCACCACCGAGTGTAATATTGGCTGGATCGCAGATTTCTGGATTATCTGAAAACAGAGGGAAACAGTGAGTCTATATTGAGTGTTAGACATCTTAAAACCAATGTTTTTTCACCATTGGCTTCCATATCGACAATTTGTTGGTCCAGATGTTCTTCGCTAACTGAGCTGGAGGTGGTCTGGCTGTTCGATTGTTCAACTTCATTAAGATCTCCAGTGTTTGTTTCTTTTCCAATGTCCTCATCAAACAGCGAAATATCGGCCGGATTGCAAAGTTGGTGAGCATCTAAAAACATGTAAAGCATTAAATTTTAAAAGAGCGGTTGTCTTTCGTACAGTTATTTCCTTTTAATATTTGTCATGGATTGTGCTTGATAGATTTACTGATGCCGATTAACTCTGGAAGCCAGTTCATCACTACAACGTTCGAGCTCACTATTGTGTTCCATACCAACGACTTGCTGGACTTGATGTTCTTCGTTAGTTGAGCTGGAGGAGATCTCGCAACTCGATTGTTCAGCATGAGTAAAGTCGACCACATTTGTTCCTTTTCCAGTGTCTTCAGTGTCAAACAGCGAAATATCAGCCGGATTGCAAAGTGGATGAACGTCTGAAAACCCACGAAGTGTAGGGAGTGTTTCATCTAAATTGGGTTCTACATCCAATCAGCTAAGCGAGCTCAATGTTCGCCTTGGATTGTGCAAGTGAGAAGTTCACTAACGCCGATTCACTCTGATAATCACCACTATTCCTTCGTTACCAATTACTCCAGTACAACATTCAAACTCGCCACTGTGTTCCATACCAAAAATGTGTTCGCCTAGCTGTTCATCGCTAGTTGAGCTGCAGGTGATCTCGCTGTTCGATTGTTCAACTTCATTGTGATGGACCATGTGTGCTTCACTTCCAGTGTCGTCGCCAAACAGCGAAATATCAGCCGGATTGTAAATTGCTCGATGTTCTGAAAACACGCTAGGTTTGGGGTGTGCTGGACGTTTAGGCTCGCTTTCATTCTATATTCGCTATAAATTCTACTATTGAGAGATTTGCTGTTGTCATTCATTGTGGCCTTGAGCAATAATATATCTTTCCTCATCTTGCGACTTCAGCACAATGTTTGGGCTCACCGGTGCGTTCCATATCGACAACCTGTTCCCCTAGATGTTGTTTGTTAACTGTGGTGGACGTGGTCTTGTAGTTCGATTGTACAGTTCTAATAAGGTCGGCCTTATTTCTTCCTTCTTCTGTATTCCCACCATCCAAGGAAACGTCGACCAGATTGCAAATTGGTCGAATATCTGAAAACAAACGAAATTAGAAAAGTGTTTAATCCAGGTCTAGGGCTGGAGTCCTCAGCAGTTGTGCCCTACCAAGATTCGTTTTGGGTTGTATTATTGAGAAATTTGCTGATTGTAATTCTGGTCATTTCTCTTCATTTCATTCTGGTCATAGCCAGTTTAGTTCAACGATCATACTCACTATTGTGTTCCATATTCATATCTTGTAAGTCCAGGTGTTCTTCACTAGTTGAGCTGGATGAAGTTTCGCAGTCCATTTGTTCAACTTCGAAAACGTCTAGAATACTTGTTTCTGTTTCAGAGTCTTCACCAAACAGAGAAATGTCGGCTGGATTGCGAATTTCCCGGATATCTGGAAACAAATTTGGGAAGTGTTGAATCTACGTAGGACGCACGACTTATGAGCAGGTATGTTGTTTTAGTATTCGCTACAGAGTGCAGTACTGAAAATTTCATTAGCGACCGTTCATTTTCTTTATCAGCATTTCATTGAAATGTTTGAGCTCACTATTATGTTCCATGTAGTCAAATTGTTGGCGTAGATGTTCGTCGCTAATTGAGCTGCAGGTACTTTCCCCATCTTTTCCAATGTCGTCATCAAACAGCGAAATATCGGCTGGATTGCAGACTGGACGAACACCTTGAAACACGCGAAGTTTGAAAAGTGTTCAATCTAATTTGAGTTCTCTACGTCTAGCCAAGTAGGGCTTGCGTGGTGCAGTGGTAAGGGGCGCTGCTGACACCCGCATGGTCGATCGGTCTTGGGCTGCCTTCCATCCCTTCGAGCCCTGACTTGGAATAGCGGCTGGCCCCCTCAAATCATTGTATAGCTAAACATCAGCCTTCCATCCCTAAACAACTCAATATTCGTTCTGTCGGTAGATTTGTACCAAACTTATCTGAGAAGGTGAAAACCGGCGTTACTGACTCGTGGTCGAAAATGGAATAGCAAAATATGTATCCATTTTGAGACTCCACGCGCCCCCATTGGAGGAACAAATCATTGTAAATCGCGCCACTGCTCGGCCAAATACGCATTCACCATGTCTCTATGGTTCTGAATGCAACACGATTGTGCGAACCACGGCTCAATGTCTGCTGACGGACCATGCAAGAGGCAGCTCGCCACATGGACTCTCACAGTGAGATGAGGTAGCGACATCCTTGTCACATTAACATCGCAAGTTTCAGTGTGATCGATCAACGCCGACCCCTTAACCTTAACCTTTACCTCTAAACAACTGAGAGTGTTCAATATTCGTTCTGTGCTGTGGACTGGCCAGTTTGTTTTCCTGACTGAACATTTTGCTTATGAACGTTGAAGTTCTTGGGACGACGTCAGCGACGAGGTGATCCGAAGTCATGGGTAATCGACGATGTCATTATTACATATTTTGAAACTAAAAAAATTCAAAAACGGTCTGTTTTTGCTGGAGATGATTATTTTTACTCGTCTTATTATAAGGTGGATACATACTTTTGAAACGCACTGTATTAGTTAGGCTCAACGTTCGAGCTCACCGTTATGATCCATATTGACAATTTGTTGGCCTAGATGTTCTTCGCTCGCTGAGCTGGAGCTGATCTCGCAATTCAGTTGCTCAACTTCCATACGATCGATCATGTGTGCTTCTTTTTCAGTGTCCTCACCATAAAATGGAATATCGGCCGGATTGCAAATTGGACGAATATCTGAAAATACACGTTAAAATGGGACGCGTTGAATTTGAATTGAGGGCCCAACTCCTTGAAGTTATCTACTTTCAATATTCGCTTAAGATTGTACTAGTGAGAGATTCATTGGAGGCGTTTCATTTTGGTTATCAGAACTTTATTACAACGTTCGAGCTCACCGTTATGTTCCATATCGACAACTTGTTGGCCTAGATGCTCTTCGCTATTTGAACTGAAGGTGATCTCGCAATTCGATTGTTCAGCTTGAGTAACTTTAAGCACATTTGTTTCTTCTCCATTGTTTTCACCAAACAACGAAATACTGGCCGAATTGTAAATCGGTCGAATATCTGAAAACACAGAGAAATGCTGAATCTTTATTGAGCGCTTGACACCGTAAGATGTCTTTTCACCATTGCGTTCCATATCGACAATTTGTTGGCCTAGATGTTCTTCTCTAGCTGAGCTAGAAATGGCTTCACAGTTCGATTTTTCAGCTTGAGTAACGTTGAACACATTCGTTCCTTTTCCGGTGTCCGCACCACACAGTGAAATATTAGCCGGATTGCAAATTGTTCGAACACCTGAAAGTACAAGAAGCTGCTGAATATTGAGTGTCGAGGTTCTACGACCGATGTATTTTCACCATTGAATTCCATATCAACAATTTGTTGGCGTAGGTGTTTATCGCTAATTGTGCTGGAGGTAGTTGGGCAGTTCGATTGTTCAGCTTTGGTATTGTTGGCCAAATTTGCTTCTCTTCCTGGGTCCTCATCGAACAACGAAATATCGGTCGTATTGTAATTTGGTCGAATACCTGAAAACACGCGAAGGTTGAAAAGTGCTGACTTCAAATTAAGCGCTCGACTTCTGAGTAGTTATGTCTTTCCAATAATCGCACAGAATTGTACCAGTGAGAGATCCACTCGGGCTAGTTTACTCATCTTTATCTCTTCTTTCCTCTTGCTACCTAGTTTCAACGTTTGAGCTCACCGCTGCGCTCCAAATTGGGAATTCTTTGGTCTTGATTTTTGCTGATATTTGAGCTGAGGGTGCTCTCGTTGTTCGATTGTTGAATTTGAGTAAAGTTGACCACGTTTGCTTCTCTTCCAGTATCCTCACTAAACAGCGAAATATCGGCCGGATTACAAATCGGTCGAACATCTGAAATGACGTGAAATTTGGGAAGTGTTGAATCCAAGTAGAACGATTGGCTTCTGAATAACTACATGAAGCTGTTCACTGTTCAGTCTAGGTTGTATTAATGAGAATTTTACTGATGGCGGTTCAATTGGGTCAATAGCCCTTGTGACAACGTTTGAGCTCACCACTGTGTTCCATAGTAGCATTTTGTTGATTTTGATGTCCCTTGGTATTTGAGTAGGAGAAGATTCTGCTACTCGATGGTTCATCTTCGGTAAGATCGATAAGCTCGATTTCTTTTCTGGTGTCCTCACCAAACTGCGAAATATTGACAGGGTTGCAAATTCGTCGAGCATCTAAAAACGAATGTGGGAAACATCGAATCAAAGTAGAGCACTCAACTTTTTCCTTGTAACATTCGTTTTGGGTTGTACTGGTGATGGATGTACCGATGTTAGATCATTTGGGTCATCAACAGTATCTTTTTCTCGTCTTGTTAATTCAGTACGCCATTCAACCTCACTTTTGGCTCCCATATTGACAATTTGTTGGCCTTGATGTATCCTGCTATTTGATCTGAAGGTAATTCCGCAGTTTGATTGTTGAACTTGAGTAGAGTCGACCACGTTAGAGTCTTTTCCAGTGGCCTCACCATAAAGCGAAATATCGGTCGGATTGCAAATTGGTCGAATATCTAAAACACTCGAAGTACGGGAAATGTTACATATATGTATGTAGAGCACTCGACTCGTGAACAGTTACGACCTTACAGTGTTCGTTCTGAACAGTTAAGCTCTTAAAATGTTCGCCGTGAGCGGTACTAGAGATGGATTAACGGATTCAGACCAAATTGGTATCTCTTACTACTTCAATCCAAATTCAACTCACTTTCGTGTCCCATATGAACAACTTGTTGGTCTTGATGTTCCTTGATGTTTGACTTGGGAGAGATTACGCGGTCCATTTGGTTTGTTTCTTTTCCAGTGACCTCACTATTTTGCTTATTATCAGCGATATCTCGAAGTGCTTGATCATCTGAAAACACGAAATATGACTAACTAAATACGAAGTAGGTATTGAATCTAAACAGAGCGTTCGACTTCTAGCCAGGTATGCCCATTCAATATCCATTTTGAATTCAAATAGTGGAGATTTACTGATTCCGATACATTCCGGTCGTCAGTATTTCAGTTCAACGTTCAAAAGCTCACCTTTTTGTCCCGTATTTGAACTGGAGGAGATCTCGCAGTCCATTTGTTCATCTTCAGTAAGATCGATAAGTTCGATTTCTTTTACAATACCATCACCACCCAGAGGGATAGTGGCCGGACTGGTAACTGGACGAACATCTGAAAACACTTGAAATTTGGGAAAGGTTAAATCTACGTAGAACACATGTCTTTTGAATGCATGCACGTAGTAATTCAATATTAATTTGATTTGTACTGGTGGAAGGCACACTCATGACGGTTCGTAGTAGTCATCATTTCGAAGAATAACGTTCAAGCTTACTCCTAGTCTCCATGTGGGCACTTTGTTGGCCTTGATGTTCCCTACTACTTGAGCTGACGTTCGATTGTTGAATTTGTGCAACGGCGGCTGCATTTGTTTCTTTTCCGGTTTCTCCACAATACAGCGAAATATCTGCCGGATTACAAACTTCTGGAATATCTGGGCTTGAATAGTAAGAACAAGCGAAATTGGAGAAGTGTTCAACCTAAACTGATGTCTTGACTCCTCGGATATTCACTCTTGGTTGTCTTAGTGAGAGATTTACTGATGTCGGTTCATTTTGCTCATTAGCTCTTCAGAACCATCTTTAAACTCACTGTTATGTTCCATACTGGCAATTTGTTGACCTTGGTGTTCCTTGATATTGGAGCTGATGGCGATTTCGCTGTTCGGTTGTTGCATTTTAGTCAGGTTGACCACGTTTGTTTCTTTTCCGGTGTCCTCACCAAACAGCGAAATATCGGCCGGATTACAAATTGGTCGAGCATCTAATAACACACGAAATACGAGAAAAGATGAATCCATTTAGAGCACCTGACATTTGGGCAGTTACGCTCTTTCAATATCCTCTCTGTGTTATACTAGTGACCTCACCTTTGTGTCCCGTAATGACGATTTGTTGGCCTTGATGTTCCTTACCATTCGACGTGGCAGAAATCTTGCCTTTCGTTTGATTTGTTTCTTTTCCTGTGGTCTCACCACCTAGCTTAGTATCACCTCGATTACGGACGGGTGGAACATCTGAAAGGACACGAAATTTTAAGGTGTTGAATATATACTGAACGTTCAACCTGTGAGGAGGAACTTTTTACTGTCAGTTTAGTTCGGTCATCAACGCCATCTCTCTACTGGTTAGCGTTCGCGTGCTTCACTCAAGTTCAGTGAAGGAATTTGTTCGTGAAATTTCGCTTTTACCTTTCTTTGGCGGCGGTGCCTTGCGCTTCTGGACAGGCACAGCCTGATCTTTTATTGATGCCATGGCTCTGTGCTCCTCCTGTAAGCAGAAAATACATCTGAAACTAGCCAGTGGTCTTGATTGGTCTTCTATGTATGATGCACTTCAGATGCCGGTTTATTTGAAATGCCAGTTTTGGGCACCCAAATGAGCCCAGTCCACCAAACTTTTCTTTCTGCTATTCGCGTTCCCCCTATTTACCTTATCGGTTACAAATGGGTGGTCGTGCTTCTTCCAACTTTATAGATTCAGATGTACCTGTTTAATTGGTGAGACGGTACAAGATTGAACAAACCAGAAGTCTTTTTCTTGTTTCTCGTCGTTTCCTGGCAGCCTCAAGTCTGCGTTGACGTTCTATTTCCGCTTTCATTTCATTCTCATACTGTTGCTGACGTTCGAATTGCCTTCGCTCTTGTGCATGAGATCTCTCCAACGCAGCCCAACGAGGATTTCGTTTCATTGCGGCTTCTACAACAAGGGCAGATTATTGGAAATGTTTCACTACAGAATTACATGGTCATTCGAAATCTGTATTAAGGTACCGTTGATCTTGGATTGCTTTTTGCTTGCCTCCTCTCTCTTTTTGTCGTTAGCCTCCAATCGTTCGCTCTATAAATGTCTTAGTAAAGAAGGGCCTCTAAGATGGTTACCGATTTTATCTATTTTAATTGTGTTTGTAGTCAGAACTCTGGCAATGGACTCTTGGTTTGATTGTGGGATCAATCAAACAGCAGTTCTTACTGGTTTAATGTCCATTTAGACTCGGCAGCAAAGCGGCGCTAGCAGAGACGCAGGGCAGAGCCGTAGCCCCAGGCACTGAGATCAGTGCTGTTAGGATTTTTCCATCGGTTACGGTACTCCTGCCAACGTTCTAAAGATGATATGGTTCTCAGTGTAGACTGTGCCGCAGAAAAATCAAGAAGCCCACGCTCGAGAAAGGCGTCGTTATAACGGAAACCCCGCCCAGCCACAGTACTGCTCTGCTGCCAATTATGAATGGCTCTTTTATTGAGTGTCCGCTGAAACAAACCTCGGTCTTGGAGAAGTGATACATCTGATAAGCCATAGCAAAACCTTGATGTTGTACAATGTGCTTCTGATATTCATGCTTATCGGTGTACAGTTCTCCACACAAATAGCACAAGTGATGTTGAACATCACTAGGCGACATCCTTTTGCTATTCCTGCAAGAGAACCGTTTGCTATTTTACTTTGAACTCTTTGTATTTTGCTCCATTTTTCCGGTAAACTGCTCAGTGAAGTCTGAGCAAAATTAGAGGTGAATCGTCTCACTCCTAGGAGCCATCCACCTAACTGCAACATTACTCTCCTGCAGGATTTTAACGGATGGGCAGGTAAAAGCAAAATCAGAACTCACACATAGTACTTGCAGTTACTGGTTGCCGGATTTGGCCTTTCTGCTGCCATTTGTAAATGTTTTGAACAAATTCTGAAATGATTCTTGCAATATTGTTGGAACAAAAAAATATATCGTGTATTCGCAAAAAAGCGTTGAAAAGATTAGAGAAGTCCATCAACAAAGCATCGCTAGCCTATGATTTCTGTCACTTTTTCACTACGGATTCACCTAAAAACAATCAATATGGTCGTGACCTGCCTAGAAAAGGCCAATTTGGTCAATAATTACAATAACAGATATGAAAATAGAATATAAAAGAGAGCAGGAGGAGAGACAAGACCATCCTGGGGCGGTGCACGCAGCAAATGACGCTCTCAGGATGACGCCGCAACCGACGCCGTCTGTGACGTGGCGGCCGACTATGGACGCCGCTTATGTTAACATGTCTTAACCTGTAAGAACAGGTAAAGTCCTGTGGACAGGTGTTTTGAGCGGTGACCTCTAATTTATTGAAACAACCGATGTAGTGATGTGGTCGATGTTGATCGTCGATCACTTTGCTATATCAGTGAAAATGGGTATGCGCCATGCATTCGTTTCCCTTCCCAGAAGGTGTCACGGATTCAAACCTGTCCTACACCAAGAATTGCCTGCACCTCTGTAGTGTTTGCCTTCTTGGAGTTAGACAAGATTCAGACCGATATTTATGACTTCATGTGGATCGAGAGCTTGGTTGTTCTTAAGCGTGGATCGATCACTCGGCCGCGCGCATGAAAGTACTGCCTCTTGCCACTGCACCACACGCATCATCACTTTAGCACGGCAAAACTTGGCGCTTATTCATCATATTATCGACAGAATCCAGTAATGTTAAAATAGTGGGGTGGCTCACGATTGTATTTTATGAGGAAAAACTTAAAAACTCCATGATTTGCATGTTGTCCATATTTTTTTTAGTGTGGTAAGGACATGCCCTCTTGTACACTAACTCTTTTGTCAATAAAATTGTCACGATTGGCTGACATATTCGTTTGAACAGATAAAGCGTCCCATATTGAGAATACTGCAAACCTTTTATCGAGGTGAAATGAGTAGCGCAGCCAAAGAACACCATTATGCACAATCCATCAAATGAACTGCTTAGTTATGGCAGGGCTAGCCCCTATCGGGCAATTATTACTCGTCAACAACACAAAATTTGGCGGTTTGGTAGCTGAATCAACGGTTCCAGGGTCTGTGTTTCTGGCTTCACCGCGGCAAACTAGCAATTTCTCAAGTGGGAAAGCCTAAAATGCTCGCCTGTGATTAATTTACAGTATTAATTTCACCTGCCGTAAGAGTTTAATTACTAGCCAAACTGTCACCATCTGTACTGTTTGGTTTGTACTGTAAAAATTGATTACATCGAGACCGTGTTCGAAAACAAGAGAACTTGGAGATCACTTGTGATGCCTATAGCTCTTCCTCTGCATCTCTGCGATATACTCACATATAATGA
Source organism: Nippostrongylus brasiliensis (assembly GCA_030553155.1). Taxonomy (NCBI): domain Eukaryota; kingdom Metazoa; phylum Nematoda; class Chromadorea; order Rhabditida; family Heligmosomidae; genus Nippostrongylus; species Nippostrongylus brasiliensis. Next base: position 10,065,409 of record CP130737.1, read on the forward strand.
CGCACTGCTCTGCTGTCAAGTATGAATGCTCCACGCCAAAGAAGAATCCATCACCCGCTCTCCGCATCCGTGAGATTTTATTTTCTATTCACCCTACACTAGTGATTGTATAACAGAGTGAGAAATGAATATACAGCACTTTATATACACATCCTTTATTCCAATGGCACTTTAATCAATCATGTACATAGATAGAATTAACTGCTGCATAGATTTGACGTCACGTACAAGAGGCGGTGCTTTGCCTATCGTCTAAAGTTGTAAAGGCGGAATTCTTTGAGATACTTAGCCGTCGCATACTTTCACGTGCTGTTGTGAGATCAGGAGTTGGTGATCGACTCTAAAATGAATGAGTGACAATTACTGTCGTCATAAATGTGTGAATCAAATAGTTTACTCACACATTCAGGTGTTCGTATCGGCAGTGCAGTTCGTTGTTCGTTTTCGACTACGAACGTATTTTGTCGTGGAACCACCTCACCAATTCTGAAAAAAATATTTTTCCTGAACAAGATTGTGTAACAATACGATTTTTTAGGAAACATTAAGAAATTCATCGCTCACCTGTCATAGATAACACCGTCGACGTGAAGACCACGGAAATACTCCACATTCTTCATCAGATTGAGATCATCTCCCCATACAAATGTTACCAAGTTAAATTTAACAGCACGATCAAGTGGAGAGGAATTCTAAACAACAAAATTATTCGTAAAATTCTAACGAACAGGTAAAAGAAGATCATGTTACATACCTGAAGCAATTCTTCACTATGAAAGTTAACACCTAAAAGGCCATTTCCGGCTGCGTAATTGACGGCGATTTTTGAGCAATCTGATCGTATGTCCTTAAATGACGTGATTAGTTATTACGGTATGAAATGATCTCCTCTGAGAATAAAAGAAGAACGAAGAACTGAAAGAAAAGTGAAGTAAAAGTAATGTACCTGGAAAGGAACATATCGCGTTGTTTCTCCAACAACTAGAAACATAACAGGATAAACGTGTTGCTTCAGCGTTATTCTGCAAACGTCTACACTAATAATGCTTCTTGCAGAAAAATGAAGACGAAACTATGTTTCTTGAAAATGATCTGTTCTGTTCTGTTGTTATTCTGATTTTAGTAGTTCTGTCTGTTGTTGCCGATATCATAACGCCTTTTCCACTATTTGAGTCTTAGACTTCTCAGAACACTATCAAAGCTTTCTTTCTTGAAGATTATACCTTTTTCAATACTTATCACATTTACGGAAAATTAGTATCATCCAGATCAGGACAGCTTCTTTTTATCACCACTTCAAGAAAAGGGTAGTCACAACGTCACAGTGAGAAAAGAGTCTATACCGAATTCAATATTAGAGGTGCACGACTAAGTATGATTTCAAATACGTAACACTGAAAGAAACGAAAAATTCGAGCTGAAAACTCACAAACTACAAACATCGGGATCAAAACTAGAGAATATGACACGGCGCCGGCCAGCGTGTTCTAGAACATTCCTCAGGATCACGTCCACGAAATCGTTTCGTTCCATGTACGCCGGACATTCGTGCGTACCGTCCTAAAATCATACGAATTGCAAATAACTCGCTTTTCGTTGTTGGGAGCGTTCACACTTTGTTGCAGCAGCGTACAGCTAATTAATCTTGTTGTGTGCCCTGCGTGTCTGCCCATAAGCCTAACCGTCGCTAATTTGCAGCTGTTGTCGCAGCAAAGTGTGAAAGTCCATACCGCACTGCCAACGATATCCTAAAATGTCTTACCTTCATCTTCATGGGGTATTTCACCTCTATATTGAACCCTACATCGAGGTTCACAGAGTCGAGGACATGTTTCAGATGTGGAAACGGATTGTTGTCCGCTGCATTGCATTCCTCTTCAGTTGGTGTTACTCTCCACGTCTTGTGTGTTCGTTCGGCTGGATGTTCCAGTTGCAAAAGATGGAGCTGGTCAAGATTCAGGTCCTAAGAATCATTTTCTTGATTTCTGCACGTTGGATATATCGTGACATTTAAAAGGACCTTGATAGCTAACTGATGATGGCGTGGTTTTTGCTGAAAGAGATCCAACTTTCGTCCGGCGACTTCGACAAGCACGTGGAAGTCGTGATATATGACAGGTTGCATATCCTTAAATTTAGTGGAATCAGGAAATGTTCTCAAAGAAACACAACTAAAAAACAACCTTGGTAAGCTGAACGTCGAACTCGACATAATCGGCACCTTTTCTTGCAGCTTCGCTCAACGAATATACAGTGTTTTCTCGAGCTACGGCCGTTCTAAATTTTCAAATGCTTGTTTACTTCTTAATATGGGCGACAGCCACTGTTCTGAATAACATTCAAAACTTAAATTTGACTCGACGACCCTATATAAATTGCTCTGGTGAAAATCTGACTTTCAGTAGGCCGTTAGAATCGGTAGATCGGTACAGTAAACGACCCCCACGAACGAGGTCCTTCATTTAGTGGTCGAACAGAGTAAGAAAACAATTTCGTGAAGTTCTGATAGTTGAGAAGCACTTTCAGAAACTCGTTACCTGTAGAACGCAAGGAATTTAAGTTCCCAAAGTTCTGCAGACTTCATTCGTGAGAGTGAGTAAGCGTACCCGAGACAAGAGGCACGAAAACAAACAAAGTAAGAAAGATAGGAAACATTAAATGTGCTTACTTTGTATAGGAACAACCCATTCCTCGATGACCAACTTCGAGCGTATTTCGCTTCTTCCAGTATCTTCCCCATGACACGGCCATATTATCGCGTACCGATCTGTCCATTTGTAGAGGCTTCACCAGCATGTAATCAACTTGAAATGTTTCTTTTTTATAAAAGTAGACGAGCAAGCGATTGTTCCACGTGTTCATCATTTTCGTAGAAACTTAGCGACAGAACTATAATAACTTTCCTGAAACTTTCCTAGTACTAGTATTTTTACTAGTATTTAAAGTCCTAAGTGTTTACATTTCCTAGTTGGTCCAGTAACGAAGTCCCCAAGAATTTAATCGCATTGTAATGTAAATATGCACAAAAACTTGACAGGAAATGCGAATAGAAAGCATTTCAAAGCAATTAGAAAAAGGATGACAATTTCGCTCATAGTCCTGTTTTTACGTAGAGTAATTGAATTTAGAGACATTAACCCCAAGTTCCTCACAATTTACCAGAATTTTGAATTAAACTTTGCATTAATGATTGAAATGCATCGATGAAAAAGTTCTTACTGTCTATCTGTCCGATGGGGATGTTTTTGAGCGAAATGATCGGAAACGTCGCCTTTCCGTAGAGATCAGGTAGCGCTGCCGGCAGGGCGTATGCAAGTCCTACACGATCCATTCCAGTAAATAGTTCAATGCGGAATGCCTTAAGCAAAAGTACAAATGTGATTAATAAAAATGAGATTTCTAACTAATAAATTAACACTTACAAGATGTTCTAGTGAAACCGTATGTGTTCTAAATACGAGGTAATCAATATTATTGCGAAATACAGATCCATTCACGTATTGTTGTCCGAAAATTGGATCCTCTCTGCTCAGCACCTTAATATCATGAATTAAGTAGGCAAACAAAATATGAATGAAGATACCAGATATACAGTCGATTTTACTTTCAAACATTGAATTCTAATAGCAGTTTTTTGAGCACTACATAGTTAAACTCCGACTCCACCGACCAGGTCTGGGACAGAAAATTAATTTTCGCTGAACTTTCGTCTAACGGGCTAATTTGGAGTGATGAACACGAATCTGATGTCCGTATTCCGAATTTCGGTAGAGGACCATCCATATTGACGATTTGGTTGGTGAGGTCAAAATTTCAGATTTGGCTCAAACTTTGCCCAGGTGAGTTATTTCGCATGCTAATCACGATTCTGGGCACTATTCAGCTTAACACACACCAGTACTCGATTTTTTTCGGTCGTCAAAATTCGCTGAAAATTTGTTCGAGTGGGGTAGTTGAGGGCGCTGATCACGAATCTGCTGACCGTTTATCACGCGGTTGGTCTCGGACCACACAAATCGCTACTTGGGTGGTCCAGTCACGATCACCGATTCCGCTGAACTTTGCCTACAGGGGTTATTTGAGGCACAGGACACGATGGTGAAGTCCGTTTTCCAAATGGCGGCCGAATACGGTTGTTATGTGTGAGTTTCACCAGGTGAGGTTGGTAGGTGTTCACGTACAACTACAGTATTCGGCCGCCATTTGGAAAACGGATTTCACCATCGTGTTCAGGACACCAGGAAACCCCCATAGACGAAGTTTCAGCAAAATCGGTGATGCTGACTGGACCACCCAAGTAGTCGATATGGGTGGTCCGCGACCACCCACGTGAAAAACGGACAGTAGATTCGTGATCAGCACCCTCAATTACCCCATCGGCGAAGTTTCAGCGATTTTCGACGATCGAAAAAAATCGAGAACTGGTCCTGACAACCAAATTTAACGATAAGAAACGATTTTATCGGAGAGAGTCCATTTGTCTACCGTAACCCGTCGTCAGTTCAGTGATTTTTTCGTGAGTAACAAATTTATACCCTTGACATTTTTTACCTTTTATATACGTTCTCCTAAAGAGTTATAAAATAGCCATGATGTCGTGTCGATTTTAGCCCTTATACAAACCCGCAGATGTAATTTGCTAGGCCCTCTGACCGAATTCGCACCGAGTTCGCGCCAAGGGCCGCACTGACGCAAAGTCGGGGCGAGGCGCCTGTCGCGTGCTCTGTAACGACGGATTACGGTAGAAAAATGGACACCCTCCGACAGAATCGTGCTAGTATCTAACGATAGGGGTGGTCCTCGTACGAAATTCGAAAAAAAAAACGTCGGAATCGTTATCAGCAGGCAAAATATTCACCGTTAACGCTGTTTCTAGTAACGAATAGGTGGTCTTAGTTGGACCACCCTGCTAGCCCTGCAAACGATGCGGGTGGTTCTCGGGCCAAATTAGGGGAACGTCCATCAGATTCGTGATCAGCGCTCAGAATAACCCTACACGCGAACATACAATGGAATTCTTTTGACCTAGGTCCGATCCGTGGAGTCGGAACTTTTAACGAGTGCCGTTTTCTGATAATGGTTCTATTCGCCTATTTTCTGATGTCATACTTTCTATTGGCTTCAAAAAACTCTTTGGCCACCACCGAAACACACCTTGAGATGACGGAAAACTCTAGTTTCCCTTGAGCATTTTAGGGGCCGCTTCTTCTTCATGGACATGAAGGCAGGGGATTAAGCCTTGTTTAATGCGAGGGGGACGCGTGCACACTAAACACGGCGTTCGGGTAGGTGCGGAAGAGCAAAAAGCACGATGAAAGTGAAGGAAGAAAAGAAAAGGATCAACACAGGCACGACTCGAAGCTGAGAACTCGTCCGATCTAGCGCTACAGGACCTCCCGTCAGGACGCGATCAAGTTTTACGAACAAAGTCGATACAATAAAATCAATACGAAAAGGAGTTATTGTTGAACTCGTAGGTTTGAAAAAGGTTTGAATTACTTGCATTCAACTCAATGGTCTTATAGCTGGGATCTACCCCTCTCTGCCGAGAAGATTAAAGTTCTTCATTTAGGAAATAGAAATCCCGCACACATTTACACGGTAGGACCCACAGCCGTTGATGGTGTGGATCAAATCAGAGATCTTGGTTTTTTAGTTACAAAGGATCTCTGCTTTGATAGCCACGTTCAACTTATGGTAGCAAAGGCTTCGGCAATCACTCACAGGATCTTTCGTGCCTTATCTCCTTCTTTGTCACCAAATTGTCCATGGGCGGTCAGGTTTGCTCCTTAGTCAGCTATGTTCTAAGAGGACATATGTCACTAGAGGAGGCTCATCAAATTTCGCTATTGCCAGGGCTAGAAAAAACTGTAGGTTGCACTTTTTCACCAACAGAGTCCTTCCTAGTTATGTACTTCTTAGCAAAAAGCAACCTATTCCTGTGAGCCACAATGCTTTCAAGAAAATGATAGATAAACTATTGCTTTAGGCATGACGGTGTTCTCGTTTTTTGTCTTTCCTTTAATCTTCCTTCCTCCGCATATTATTTGGTCTTCTTTGTCAGCTTTTAATGCTCTTCTCATCCTTGTTACCTCTTCCTCATTCCCGTTTACTCCAATTGTCTTTTCATTAGTTCCTGAATTGTTTTTTTTACACATTGCCTTGCAATTTTAGCCAAATGTTCTTCAAAGATCTTTGTTACTCAAGTCCCCTTCACCTCCTTGTTCGATGTTGAGTTATTGTCGGTTTGTATTGTACTGCACATGGTACTTCCATGTAATAAACAAACAAACAAACAAACAGATTCATATTCGGCAGCAATGAAAAGTAGCTGGGCAGAAATTAAAGTTTCCTTCAGAATTTCGCCCGTTTTCTGCGGCACAGATCATGATCGTGACAGGACCTAGTCTTCTTCTAGAAGGTTGCTAAGCATTGCTATATTATTTCGGAATGTCTAGAAATTACTCGCAGAAGCTCACTAGCGCACAGTGTCCTCTGCCTCTCCAATCTGCGCTCTGCAGCACTGCGCTGCTTCGCTGCCGAGTATGTGTGAATCTTCACTCGACCCTACTGAGCCCACAAGTTTTTAAGAAACCTGCTCACCGATAGTTGAGTGTTTGAGAAGCTTGGAACATCTGGCAGTACGGGGTCATTGTCCGGCAGGCAATCTTCGTCGATGCTTTCGTGCTGAAAACGACCAATTTTATGAAAGTTGTTATTCAATTTTATCTATGCAGCACAGAGCACATCACTACCACCAAAAAATAAAGCGCATGCAAGCCATTGTATGGTAAAAGAAGGTCCGACAGCGGTCGAAAGGTCCTTCATGCTTTTGTGATGTTGTGGCCGAACAGAAAACGCCAAATGACTTTATGATAGTGACGAACCCCATAGCCTCCATTCCCTCAGGTATCGTTTAGAGTGCGCGCGACGCGAGCACTCTAAACGATCCCTCGAGCGACTAGTGCTCTGGGTGGTCACTATCATTCTGTATTGTTGATGTTGTTGTAAATGTAACGTAATAGATGTGCAAAGCATTGCGATAGAGATGTTGAATACAGTGTTTTGGTAGACAGAGGATGCCCTCCACAGCATGCCCTTACGTGTATGACGATCCTCGTATGAGTATATCTGCAACGACACTCTTTCGATCTTTATCTACGCTGATTTTTGATGAATACAAGATGAACTCAGTGATTTTGTAAGGTTGTAAAGTAAAATAATAGGTTTCTTAGCCCTTTTGGCTTTTCTGAGGGCAAATTTAAATACTGATTTCTCACTGAAAACGTCTTGCAAATGGAACTCCAGCCGTTCTTTTCTCGAAAATTTTATAGGTTCCATAGGTTCATAGTGAAAGCATTCCACCTAACGAAAAACCTAATTCATTTCTCAACAAAAACTTTTAATTCCGAAATGGAGGGCTACAAATAATAGGTGACTACAGAAGACAAAAAACGGCTGAGTCATGAACAGCACAACCTACTGATTCATTTACTTTCCGGTAATACGTTTCCCATAACGATTATTACCTGAATTTCCAAAATTTAATCCGCTCAGTTCACCAAAAATTTTTGAATACTTCTTGAAATTCTCTATCACCTCAGACCTAACATATCTGTGAGCTGATCTGTAATCTATTTACCTGTACCACAGGAAAGTTAATGTAGATAATAATGGTACAAAATCGAGAAATCAATACGAAAAAAGCAGTCAAAGTTGTAGGAAACTTTTCAGATGACCTCATGATTATGTTAACGGTTTTCACTCAAGGGAGTAGAACCAATGACGAAATTTTAGAAAATGGAATACCTCTTTGAAGCGCACATCGAATGGCACGATCTTTATACGGTGCTCCTTACCTCTGTGTGAGGGTTTGTAAAATTTGAGAGCCTGGAAAGTCGTATTTTATTTCCAACGAAAATACAAAAAGTGCTGCTGTTTTGATATCATACATACGCTGACGTCAACCTACCTCACCGTGAATTCGCAATAGAACCACATTTTCTTCGTTATGTATAATCCATCCATCAGATAGGAGACTGTTTCCGGCTGCAAATGTGCACATTTTAGGTATCTTATTAGCTATCAGTGTTTTTTACCTTTTCAGCTACGAAGAATATGCTTGCCTTGTAGCAATGCCTTTCATCTACTCTCGCAAAAGTAGTTTGCATAACAGGTTCACTCCAAAAAAGTAGTTTTTAAACTCATTTTGAAATAAGAGTTGAAGGCTATGGTGTAACCAACTTGGAGGCAAAGAAATGTCTCCTTATTAGTTCCCACCATTTTATGTTCTGCTAAACAAGCTAATAAAGTCGAGATTTCGCTTTGGAAATTTCTCCAGCATTCAGTTTACGTAAAATCGTGTGGATCAAAACTTTTGGGTAGGGAAGCGATTGAAACAAGAAGAGTTCTGCCGTGATCATGCTTATCAATGAAGTTTAATAGAAGTTGCTTCAGCTTACCGTAATTTCCGAAGACGTCGTCTAGCACTAGTGCCTGGCCAGGTAATGGCTTCACCGAGCGCGGTAAAAGAAAAGATTCCCATCTGGAACAAAAAACATGTCTTTCTCTAATGTGGTTTAGGAGATTCATTAATAACGTATTAAGTATTAAGTAAGGAATGGTGATAGGGAAACAAGAAGGCTCCTGCAAACCCGAAGAAAGGTGTGAGCGTTGAAAATAGGATTCTGTATTCCTCTCCTTTCTCCCTTCCTACTCTGAACCTAGTGAGAAAATGAATGCTAATGTAGTTTTAGTTGCAGAATGTACTTTTTTCTATTTTGTTTGATATTTATTTTTCTGATTTCCTACCTGTGCACGATGAGCAACTGCTTGCTGCCTTCCGTGCAAGGATCAAGGTAGTAGCCAACCATGTAACGAAATTTCAATTCCGAAGTCCCGTTGATCACAGCAGTACCTTGCCACACATCGCTGAAAATAGGAGGTCAAGATGGAGGTAAATGTTAATGTAAAAGTGGTCAATCACTCCTGAAAAACCGCGCCATGCATTCAGCTTCTATTCTAAATTCCAGAAGAAAGTTAAATGCAAAAATGGGAAACTGTAAGAAAATGGAGTCCAAGGAAAATTCCACTTGTCTTTCTCAAAAGAGGTACTTCAACTTCTACCCCGGTGAGGAATGCAGCTCCTGTGATCTTGTGTTGTACTGTGAAAACTGCAGGTCAAGATAAATGTAGAGGTAAATGTAAGTGTGCATCACTCATTAATCGTCCACCCTGAATCCTAAGGTGAATGTGAAAACTGGGAAGCTATGAAAAGGTATTTTAATCCTTCTTCTGAGCAAATGGTTGCTCCAACTTCTATTCGTGTGGGTGATCGCGCGTTGTAGTGCTGGTCTGCTCTGTACCGCTTGTTCCGCCCCCATTGGAACCTAAAAAAGCTGGCCGGAAAGCCTAATTCACTCATACATTTCTGCCAAATTTTTCCATCGGAGCAAAGTGCGCTGACGGGAGTGTCTGACAATCTCCGGTTGTATTCTTCATTGCCAGCGCATGCGTTTTTTATTAATACATGAAGTTCAATGTAAGAAATGAGTGAATGAACCCAAATACAATTAAGTTTAGTGTCATATAATAAATATCGAAAACAACCTGGCGAGATTGCCTTTATGCGGTCATCATATTGAGGAGGTCAGAGAATTAGGTAGCCACATCGTTAAATCGATGAAGCACAGTAGGAGCACTAATATCGCGAAATTCTAGTTTTAATTTCGCGTTTTGCGGGTTACTACTGAGCACACAGGAAGAACATACACGATGGTGCTAGGAGCATCGTGGAAAGGAGGATTTCGAGTAATAACAATTATTTTAATTGGAGTTGTAGATATACCTGTCTGTAGCAGACTTTGTCAGCGGAAATGCTTTCAGTGGATCCCATTCACCCAGGGCGACGTCCGAACCACAGACGAACACCTTCTCCCACAATTTCAATCGAACAGCTCTCAGTTGGAAATGTACTCGCGTCTCTTCTATCATCTGTAACGACAACTAGAAGAGCTCGTTCCGGAAGGAACCAGCAAATAAAATAAACATGCAGCATTAAACGGAACTCGATTGGTACATCAATGTGTTACAAGTGGTGTAGCGGATTAATCTAATGGCAGGTCATCGAATTGTACGCAAAAAATTCTCTTAGGCGCTCATGAGCATGCGTTTGTGAGATATTTAACTTCCGTAACTTCAAACCCACATGTGAACCCCAGTATCTAATAAATTATCATATCAGAGAGCTTCGTATAGTGCAGAATAGGCATTTCTTCCCTTTCCTTGTAGGTGAAGATGGTCATAATGGTAAAGCGATTAGCATTGGCCAGTCCCCCTAGGACGCGCCGCGCACTCATGTCCTATTGAGATTTGAAGACGTATGGAGAATGCATGAACGTTTTCTATAAATAAAAACGTTGGGTCAAAATAAACTGGTAGAATGTGAAAGCATGTGCAGACATGTGCAGCTGCGAAGTCTGAATGTGTTTGGCACTTTAACAAATATGAAAACACGAACATCTACGTAGATACATATGTGACACTGGAATGAGTAGCAAAGTTGCTAGTGTGATGTTTTGAGCATGAGCGCCCACGAAAACTCAGTCGACAGCTGGGATGACTCCAGCTGAGTTCAACTCGATAAATAGAACCACTGAAAGAGCACGAGATTTTTGGCGCTTTCAGCGACCAGATGATAACAACACGATTCGATGAGGCCTCCGGAGGGGGATTTTTCAGCCCACGCCCGATCGATGTTGTGGGTGGGAGAACAACAGAAAAGAAATAAATGATTTGTGGATCTGAAGGTTATCACGGGGCGGTCTTGCAAGCCGATTACCCATCGACAATTTTAACGTTTTAACCTTTCCACGTCACTCAGAAATAATTTTGCACCCATATATACTTAGTTATCTCACAGTCAACGTGCTTGTAGTGAAGAGAAACCAAAAGCCGCTACAACCAGGCCAAGGAAAATTGAGAGATATCGTCTTCAGCGAGCTTCATAGCAAAACGCGCAAGATATTTCACAACGGAGCGAGCATATTATGGGGTTCGGTCCTGCTTCCCTTTTTTATTGCTGTCCATTCACGGCTGGCTCTCCAAGGTTATGGATTTCAACTCGATGAAACGAATGTAGATGGGGCCTAGCTCGTTGAAGGCAATGAACAGCTAATGAGATGGTTTAGAGGCGTGAAACCGCAGTGTAATTTCGATATATTCTAATAAGCTTCTCAGTGTGAGCTGACGGTCCCAGACCGACAGCAGTTCGTACAGCATCTCCATAGTGATGACATGCAAGTGTCAGCGATTTTCGATGGATAACTGTATGTGGAAATGCCAGATTCCTTGAATGGATTTTGCGCTTTTCTATTTTTCTAACATTTCGTTTCTAACAAAAGTCGCTGACGTCGAAAGGTCTGCACCACTGCCTGCTCTTTTGAAAATAGTGGTGACTTTGTATGAATCTAAACGAGGCCAAGAAATAGTTCAGACATTGATGGAAGTGACTCATTCAACTAAGCCAGAATGTCAACAGAAAGAGTCCAAAGACGAGCCAAGTGAATAAACCATTGATTAATTAGACACAAGTTAGGTGTGTGTAAATATCGCTATAAATATCTTCAGAATTAACGGTGGACTGAAGCGCGTGTGAACAAAGAAGTCAATAAGACCGATGGTCGGATGCTGTAAGGAGGTGAAAGGACATGCATGGCGTGACTAAAAGTCAATTGTTATGTCTTGAATTGAAATGAAAAAATGAATGCCACGATGAATTTCCACGCTCACATTCTCAATTCAAACTCTACCCCGAGGGTACATCTTCCAATCAAATTAGACGTGCAATTGTGAATAAATAAGGATGCAAATCCATTCAACTTAACATCCCCTCAGATATTCAAAAGTAGTCGCTGAGAAGTTTGAGTAACTGGAAAGAATTTTCGGTCAGAGATGACTTGAGTACTACCTTATCAGCAGGAACTACGACAACATTGAATTTGATACACTGTAGAAAACCATAATAAACCTATAATTGAAAATATTCTCCATAGGTGATCAATTTAGTCCATGACAGCACCCAAAATGGACGCAGTATCTTATCAGTGCTGCTTGCTCCGTTAACCAATCTGTACCACAATTGTGATAAGCTGATTAAGCGTGTTGTTGTCACAGGTTCATTTAGAGCACACAGAACGACCAAAGTCTACAGAAGCAGAAACAGACAAATCTATCTAATTTTGCCTCCATTAATGGATTTCATCATTAGGTAAAAGAACCCAATATTCTCATATGAAAGTGTTCTAGAAGAAAGCAAAGATCTAAAAACAACTGGACGTAACATCTGGACTTTGTTTTTCCTCGATCTCTCAAAAGATTGAAGGATTTGAACCATCCTTTGCCAATTATGGGACATAAATTAAGGTCGCGCCATGTGCATACTATAGTTGTGCTCTCCCAAAAATTTCGAATAATCGAATATATTCGAATATCGACGATTTTCGAACGTTCGAATTCGAATGTCATTCAAAAATCGCGATTTTTCGAGCATTCGAATTCGAATACATTCGAAAATCGCGTTTTTTCGAGCATTCGAATTCGAATACATTCGAAAATCGCGACTTTTCGAGCATTCGAATTCGAATACATTCGAAAATCGCGATTTTTCGAGCATTCGAATTCGAATACATTCGAAAATCGCGTTTTTTCGAGCATTCGAATTCGAATACATTCGAAAATCGCGTTTTTTCGAATGTTCGAATTCGAATATTCGATTTCGAATAGAATTATTCGAATTCGAACGTTCGAATATTCATTCGAGCACAACTATAGTGCATACATGTATAGATCCGGGTCAAAGTCACCGGTAAGCTTTGAGTGACCAACAAGCAGATGAAGTTCTTCTTAGGAAATTTATGTATTGTTGAAAAAAATTGTGTTGTTGAAGTTCAATGTAATTAAGCTGATCAATATTGTGAAAACTTGAAAGCTGCAACGTGAAAAGCTACGGAGGTCTATGCAGTTACCATTTTTCCATGTATTCTGGTTTTCTGCTTCTGGTTTTCTGCCCTCAGGGGAGAAACTCAGTAATATTGAAAGAGTATAAAGTAAACAACGGTCTCAGAGCAAATGTGTACAAAGAGTTAAAGTTCCGAACCTAACAAAGAATTAACCCCTGTGAAAGCATACGCCCGTAACGTGACAGTTTTATAACAGTTTTTTCATATGGGAGTGACGAATTTCACTACAGCATTTCGTTAAAAATTACCAAAAGTCATTTCGGAGGACTAAACAAGATTGCACTGAATAAGCAGCCTTCCTATGGTACTATTTCGCCAGACAAGGCCATTTTCATTCGTAGAGAAGCCCAGAGCAGTGCACCCGACCAGCGCTTGAGCACTTATGCCCTACTTTTTGGAACAATTGAACCACACTAATCGCTATCGGCGGCATTCGCTTATTCAAAAAAGGATCGATTCGCACTTTTACGCTCTTTACGATGCCAAAACCACCCTCCAGGTAATTGTCGTCGGCATGTCGGAGACATTCTCGATTCCCTGCTTCTATACGGAAAGAAGGCGGAGAGTCTTGCCGTTTTTCCGGAATTGTGGACGGGAATTGGATTTAGTGAATTTACTTTTGACAATCAGCGGTGCGAGACTGGCTCAGTTGTCCCTTTCGATGCTTTTCTCTATTTCACACCTAACAAAATATCACATGGATATGGAAGAAAGACAAATTTTCTTTAACTGTTCCATTGAAAATAGTGAGGAGTTCACAGTTTAGGTATTTTCTGAAGAAAAAATAAAAGTGAATAGAAAAAACCCTCCAACACAGAGCGAAATTCCCTCACTGAAGAATGACGAGCGCATCTGAAATGGTTTCTCGAAGAAGAGCTAAACGAGCGTATTATTCAGTTTGGAAGTGACGAGGATCAGTCGGCACAATAAGAAGGAGGAGAAGGAAGAAAAAAGGGAAGTATAATAGATGTACGAGAAAGTGTCGACGAAAGAGCAATTAACAAAGAAGTAATTGAGAGTCAAAAGGAATAGCCAGCCAAGAGAGATTAACCGGCGCTGATTTTGCTGAAGAAAACGACTCGCTGCCGTATTGACTTCCAGGCGCATTTGATGTGAATCGAAAAAAAACGATGCCACGGCTAGCGACAGCTCCACGAACACGATTTCTTCTGAAATGTCAGACATCAGCCCACCCATTTGAATGACGTCGCGAAAACGATAGATTGAATTTCTTGCGGGTAAATGGACAAAGGGTCAACCAGGCAGTAGTTGCTGGGACACGTCGTGACCGCCAAAACAAAGTTTGGAATAACAGAGAACAGCTGAGGCGTAGAAATTCAATGGAGTCCAATAAGACGTCTGTGCCAAACATGTTAAATATTCGTAACCGATAGGAATCGGGCGCGAAATCAGATCTAATTAGTAGTCACGTGAGGAGAAGTTTCGCAGGGTGGGTTTCGGTAATTATTCTGATAATGATGCCTATGGGTGTCTTGAGAGTCAGGTCGAGTGGCCAGCCACGTGCTTGACACTGTTACACATCAAACGAGCCATCCGCGAGGTTAAAGATCGATACGATCGAAAGTTCGATGAAGAAATGAATTAGTGCAGCTTAGATTGGATGATGTTGTTTAGATGCAGCTCAGCCAGGCCATGAAGTATACATGGCTTGGCGAAATCGATTCAACAGAGGCAGCATAAGGAGGGCTGGGCGGAAAATAGAAGTAGAAGAAGAAACGGGGCTGAGAGGGATTGTTAGCTCGTCGGCTTCGACTGCTCTGACTCAGCTGCTCCCGCTCCAGTAACAATCTGGAAGGGACTGCCACCCACCGAGCTAATCCCCGTCTATTCAACGGCTACCAGGCGAGCAAGCAAGTCGGCCAGGCACCTGACATCACTGGAATATGACTCGTGGACTTAATAATACGGGACCCTTAACAATTTTGGAACTCATTCTGTTCTGAGTGCTAGTTACTATGTGAATAGTTTTTAAATGATGCAAAGTCGAAGCAAATTCTACGAAACTGGTAAAATTCAGCTTAAGCCGACCCACAAACATCAGAATGATTTCTGAGCGAGAAAGCTCTCCGCTTAAATCTAGAAGAACCAATGAGTTCACCTAAATCATTTTTATATACGCAGATATTAGTAATTTCGTCCGGAGTGGTGGCTCCTTAATCAATAAGTTTTCAAAGAAAAAAAACAACAAAAAGAGCCAAAGCACCTTGTGGCAGGTGAAACAGTCGTATGAGACAGTCGTCTACTACGTCATACTAGATCTCATTCATTACTTGATCCAGACAGGTAATTAGTAAAAATGCATGTGATTACACAAAAACATTTCCACGTGAGCCTGACTGGAAAGGTGACTGGCAGTCAGTTCATAATTCAATTTCTACTAAGCAAAAATTTCTTTTAATCGGTAAGGAAGAAAAAAAATTTGGGTATGGCTTAAAGAAGCCCATTTTGCTTTATACCTGATTATGAGAGCCTGATTGCGAAAATTAGCATTACTTTCAATAATTACGTTAGAGATGTAGGTAGTATATCGTCGCCTAGACAGTTTAATTGTTAGTTTTATTCACATTTGATCCTCCATATATCCTAAAGTCTGAATAGGTGAAGGATTGAGTTTGAAGAAAAAGCCTTCACTGGGAAGCCCAGAGCCCATCAGCGCTTGAAAAGAGGCCCCATAAATCTCGGAAGTTATACATAATAGTTACAGATGATGAAATGAATTGAGCTGAAAAAGGAAGAAAGGAATAGGAAAAGTAGCGGAAATAGCCACCGTGTTACCTGCTGTGTACTTCGAATGCACCTAAAACCAACACGGTCGCGGCGCGATCCGGTGCAGTTGCACCTGAGTTGGACGGACGCGAACAGTGATCATTGACTCCAACTACGTTTCAGGTGCAGGGTACCATTTCAGTTATGAATACTGAGATATTCACAAGAGTTACCCTGTTGATATTCAGATCTATGGCCTTGAAAAGAAGAAAACTTTATAAAGAAAGAAAAATACATCTACATGGTCATCTTTCAATCAACACCTGAATGGCAAACAAATGTCACGATCTCTTGATATTATCGGCCTATTTCGAAAATCTTCGTCCGGCTCACAATAAGGAACGAAGCCTAAATAACCACGGCCTGTATTGATGAACTTCAGTCTTTCTGTTAAGTCGTTACTTTGCCTTTTTATTTTCTTATCATTTTTATTTTTTATTTGTTTTCCACACGCAGTTGTTGAGTAAAAGCCGAGGCAGGCTGAAAGTGGAGCTTGTTTGTGGCAGCTGAAACAGTCACAAGATTCTCCTCTACGTCATTCTACGTAGATATCAATCATCACTTGAAAGAAATATTAATTAGCTACGCATTCGTATGGAAAGGGACTTTTTCCGCATGAGCCTAATTGAAAACGTCGCTGTAAATTGATTTATTTTTCTATTTATGCTTTTAAATTTCCATAAAAACGGGAACAAAAGGACAACCAAGACAAGGTTTGGAAAAAAAGCTTTCTGAAGGAAATTGAATGCAACACACTCAAAAGACCACTGCTAATTCAGGTATGGTAATTTAACTTAAATTTCCAGGTGTTTCACCGAAATTTCAATTTTCTCTGAGTATTCCCAGTTTGATGTTAGTTCTCAGAAGTCATTCTATCACAACAGTCATCATTCGTTCTAAAATCTATTTCTGCCGCTTTCATTCATATTATACTTTTTTCAGAAGTTGGTATTCCAGAGCTTTTGAGATACATCAGTAGACAATAAGATTGCAACTGAACACAAATGAACAATTGAATCAAAACTAGGCTGGTGTTAGGCATTGTAGGATGGCCTTTAGGCTGGAGTTACGGGATAAATGGCGGTTCCAATATTTCATCGAAATCCTAACTAGAAAAATGTTTTGAAAGAGCCGTGTCAAGGTCGATAGTTTAACTTATCGAAGACTACCCATTAGTGTGCCGGAAACGATGACTATTACGCCCAGTGGTATGGGAAATGTGGCGATAGCTGCCGACTTGCGATTAATCAACTTTGGTAGAAAATTGAACTAGATTGGATTCAAACAACTAGACTTCACCCAAGGGAAAAGCGTATTTAGATCATTGAATGAGCCCTGGAGGGTTTGGTGACAAAGCAGCTTTAAAGAGGTATTGGTATACAATGTGAAGCGACCGGAGGATGGAGTTTTTGTGAAAAAGGAGGAGTTGGTTGGATGAAGCATTCCCGTGGTGATGAGTGAACTAATCTTGTGCAACTTTACGACCTCAGCTCGGTCAAGCAGCCCGTTGAACGAGCGTCAACGGCACGTGCTGCTGGCTGGCTGGATGGGTGTGATGATGGCGACAAGCTGGTTCGAGTTTGCGCCGTGGCGTCGTCAGACGGCCGTCAATCGCGGTTTTCTCTCGGTAAACGATCCGTATGACCCGCCAAGCTCTTCTCTATTCTAAGTCCAAAGACCAACAATTTCCCATCCAATGCAATGCGCCCTCCGAAGCCACCTGGGAACGTATTAGCGGAAAGGCTGAGAAATAGCTATCATCGACCTTCTGTATTGTGCTATTGCACTCGATCAATTAAAATAAAACTGTTAATGATTACATTACAGTTGTAGCTAGCATGACATAAAGCTATCATAACAATAGTAGTCAGGCTATATGAACAGACTAGACGCTGTTCGGTGCATAAAATTGTAATTGCACACGTAACCTGGAAACGAAATGTTGTGGCTTTCAGTCTCCACAATTACCGGAGGCCGCCGAGAGAGCCGGGTCTCGAATGCCTTTGCTCCCGAATTAATGCTGAACTACTTCTTCATCTAAATCTTTCTTGCTTAACTATTTTCCTTGCATTTATATGTGTCCTGTTGACCTGTAATTAGTGTACAGACAAACGAATGAATGAAGAGCGTCATAAATAAAATAAATTCGATCAGTCACGAAATCATGCTGATAGTAAGCTGAGATTGGCTTGATTGATGAATCAAAAACTGTGCGCCAATAAAAGCGATGCGGAGCTTCACAGAGCCTCTTGAAATTCAAGTCAAATTCGGTAAAGCTGAAAGTCTAGATAAGTAGTGAGTAGCACTTGTTATCATTGGATGTTAGCCAATTACAAGTCAGAACGTCACAGAGGCTGCCTTTACCTTTCTACTTTTCATCTTTATCTTTTATCAGTTTTATACATTTCTATCATTATCTTCACTCTATTTATCTCGGTGTTTTGTTAACTCTATACGATTTCCAGTGCTTACTAAATTCAACTACTTGGGAGCGACGCATATCTGCTATCCGACGTGGGAAAAAAGGTTAAAGCATTGGTTTGGTCTTGTTGACTGACTACATTCGATAAAAAGAGAACCAGCGCCATTCACCCTTCCGAAGGAAGAGCCATATAGCGACGTAATTCTGCGCTGCCTTACACCTTACATCTTGCTATTTGTCTTTCAATTTTATCTGTAGATTATGAGCGACAGAATAATATTACACATTACTCGTGGTTTTTCCCTAGCGTACCCACAAGACTGATGATCTCACTAGACAAATCACGTGGGATTCGAAGAGGAATGACGTTGGACGGCTGTCAGTCATTTTGCTCGCAGCTGACCGTAACAAAAACAAAATGTCACCTGGTGCAGAATTTCAACTCGACACCTGTTTTTTTTCGAATAGTAGGTGATGTAGGGGTAAGAGGAGCTACTGACACCAACACGGTCGAGCGATCGATCCTCGCCAAAACCAACCCTTCCATCCCTCCGGGATCAAGTAGATTAGTGCCAGGCTTGTATGGGAAGGTCATGGCACTGACTTGATACAGGCACCTGCAAGTCACAAGTCACTGTGTAGGCCAAATACGCATTCACCATGATCTTACGATTCTGAACTGAAGAAGCACGCATGGCGCGTCCCTAAGGGAGTGATCAATGCCGGCATCTTTAATTTACCGTCAATTTTTTAGCATTATGGACTTCTAAGTGAAGATGCAGCTGCAATCTTCCTGAGAAATATCTCAGGCTGACATCTGCTGCAGGAGCTGAGATCTGCAGACATTCTCAAGTAGTTGAAAATGATTACATGTTTTCATCGAGAGTTAAGTAACCACAAACAACCACGACACAATGATTCTGCTAGTGTTCTGCTGGAAAATAATTTACCGACAGAAACGACTGTTTATCTATGTAGCGTTTTGACATTGTATTGCTAACAAAGAATACTCCAGAAATGTCGCAATACTGAAAATATAAATGTGTTACGGCAGTATACCAAGAAAGTTTATTACGCCAACGGGAAGCATGTGGGAAAGACAAAAAAAATCCAGAAAAAGAAGTAACCAAATTCTTGACGAGTGCAGCGTACTTTATTTTTGCCATCTTTGAAGCAATATTTAACCAAGGAGGTCGAAAGGTTAGTCGAGTCCAAAATTATTTGCGTATACGCTACGATTTGACGGTCCCGCGTGGTACTTGTAGAAAACGGTGCTAAAGAACGTTTCACTAGACGGATCATTTGAAAAACGAGAAAATAAGAACTAACACTAAGTTAAGTGAGAGCGCTGTGCTGTAACCATCCACCACTATAGGCTGGTGAAATGGTCTTGACCCTTTTTGCTCGATAGTTCCAGAAGTTGCGACTTTGAACCGCTTCTATGTCTTAGCATGTGATGGTTGTTAGTTACACACGAATCATTGTTGAGATGGGCATGAAGATGTTGCCAGAGTGTCTTCTTCAACTTTAATTATAATGCTTATTCCACAAGAACATATTTGAGTCATCTTTAGTGAATCGCGACACAGCACTGGAACGATGGAAACGATTCGCAACCTCAGCATTGTACTCAGCGAAGTCACCCCAACCTCAAGCACTGAAGAGCTCCCGGTTATCTCGTTTCAGAGAGCGAGGACTTGTCTTCGAAGACAAGCCTTGGACGGGACGCCCTCCATCGATAGAATATTCTATCGTTCATGAAGTCGTCAAAGCAGACCCAGAAATAAGCAGTCTTACAAGGAGACTATGACGGATCAATCCACCAGACGGCTCCATCCCTCGGTACAGAGAAATGCTGAGTGGACGGAGCTCAGGCGTCCTGACGACAGCACGCGGTTCACCTACATAGGTGTCCACTGGTCAGGTTCCTTACTCCAACCTGTCAAAGAGGGTCCGGAAAAGCTTAGTTAATTCGTATCAGCGGTGGAACCCTTGCGCCCTCAAATTACGTAGTGTTGTTTTACTGCCCCTAGCAAAAGCGCTTTTACGGAAGCAAAATAAAGGGTGTACATGTTGTAAAGGTTCTACACTGCTGCTTTAAGTACTGGACAAGGATGATGCACAACAAGATGGTTTCGAAAGAGCACACAATCTCTGCCGACGTATGCGCAGTTCTGCTTCGTAAACTCGCGCACAATCCATGAAGCCATCGGGGGATGAAAAAACCAGTAAAAAATTAAAGAGATACGGTTGGTACACTACATTCCACAATTACCTTACTTATTGTACTTATATTGTGTCCTACAGCTACCAATTATTTTCCTCTCATGTCGCTTGCTAGCAGCGAAAAGAGACACCAAATTCGAAGATGTCAAAGGGGCAGTCGCTGACTTATTTGGCTTCCAGACTGCTCAGTTCACCAAATAGAAGGCGGCTGACCTGTTCATCAGGGGTTTATTGTTCTGACTGGTGATAATATCGCGGCGTAAAATGCAGTGCATTCGAAAACAAAGAAAAAGTAGAGATCAAACGGGTCAAGACTTTCTTATCATCCTATTGATATATATCATTAGGCATAACTTGCTATCAGTATTAGGAAAATGAGAGTAATATTAACATAGAAAAAGAGCTTAGAATTACGTGTGATAAAACACAATTAGGTGTCCAAACTGAGAGAGTGAGACTGCACCCTAAAACGAAAATAAGTAGGTAGATAGAAAATAGTGAAATAGAAACTTCAGCGCCAGGAACTACGTAATCCATACCTTTGCTGCCTTACAACCGTGCAGTATTTGATGAAAATATCATGCATAGGAAAGACATCGTGTGGTGAATGTGCTCAATACGATGCGTAATTTTAAAGGATTCTGAGTCTGGTTATTGATTTCGCTCTCGTATCTCGGCGAGAAGCAAAGAAAAATCAAGAAAAAGTAGGGATTTTGTATAGCACTGGAACAGGGAATGTCCGAAAATTCAGGCAGTGTCTGGGAGCAGATAGAATTCAGTCTGACGGCGGCGGACACATGCCGTCGGTAACGAGCTTCGTCGCCACATTTCCTCACCTCGTCAGTCGAACACGTCGGCGAGGATCCATAAAAGCCGGAAGAACAGCGTTTTCGATGATTAGATGAAAGAGAAAAACGCCGTCGTACGTCTACTAAGTGGCTTGATTAATGACGATCGGAAGAATCGACGGCGACATACATATTTGAGCAATGCGTTAAACCAACTGAATCAAACGTCATTCGCAGCTTGATGAAAAAGTTTCACACGTAAATGAACTTGCAACTTTCACAATCCTGCGCATAAAATTGGATCGGAAAATCCGTTGAGCTGGACAATTCGGGGAGAGATCATAAAACTTTCCTAGCCAAATTCTGAGCTGAGGATTGGTGAGGAAAGACTGAACGATATCCTTTGAATAAGAAAGAGAGTACAGAGAATTGTTGATTGACGATGTTCTTCCTATAGGAAACGGTTACTCGTAAGTACAGTAAGAGATTTTGAAAAGAATGAACTTTCCCTTCCTTTACTTTTTCATTAATAAATGAGTGAGCGAATGAAGAAGGAGAGTAATTTCATGGAGGGATTATTAGCACTACATCATTCCGGATTTCTCACAAAAAAATTCATCCAAATTTTTGCAGTTTGAGTCGAAAGGAGTTACGGTAAACACGGGAAATGGTTTGAGAAATTCTTAAATGCTGCTATGCCGAACGAACTCAGTAAGGTGGATCAAACTTTATCTGACCTGACGTTTCGGTTCTTTCGTCGTCGTCAGAGGCCCAAAGGGCTCGGTACACCTTTTGGTGCCAGCGGCGGCGGCGACAGCGGCAGTTGGTGGGCGGAGCCACGCTCCTCCCACCAGCTGCCGCTGCCGACCCATTGGGCCCACGTCGCCGCCGAAGTATGCGTAGCGCCTTCTAGTATTTTTGACGAACTTGAAGACCCCCCCCATCAAACTGAGAAGTCAAGAGAAATCCAACGACTTAGTCCTTGATCAACCGTCAGAGCGTTGCTGATATGGCAACCTGCTCTGGATATCAGTCGACTGACACGTGAGTCACATCATTCATTCCGGTGCTCACAGAAACGACAACATTAAACGTCAGCTAGTGCGAGGCAGGGCTCTGCAACACTGAATGGATGTCGGAGAAATGCTTTGTTTGTCCTTACGAAAAGAATGGGGACTGTGAGAAATCGGGAGTGGTATATGAGAATTTATGCAGGACTTGCAACGGAAAGTGCATTCGTGGGGACCGGTTGCGTTTTGTTGACACGAATAAACGAACATTTGAACAGAAAGAGAGGGGTTAACATAATATCACCACTGGGAAGGCACAGGCATGAAGTACAGTACGGGAATGATTTCGATAATTCTATCCTACGAGGCTGAGATATCAAATACAATGAGAAGTTAGATAGGTAAAAGCTGGATGTCAGCTGTTCACTGTCCAGCCGAATAACATCGGCTATGCGGTCTGCAGATTGCGACCTAGGATCGAAGATGTAATCAGTCTTCATTCTAACAAGAAGGATGTGAAAGAAAAAAGAAAAAAGCAAAGAAAGATGGGTAACCACTTGAATGCCTATTTTCTGTTAGTCTGGTAGAATATGGTCCGGTGCATCGTTGAAAAAAGGGAAAGAGAGATCGAAGTCACGTTCGCGGAGGTGCGACAGTAACAGGAACCATTAAGTCAGGGCAACCTGTTAACGGTGAGGTGATCACGTTTGGGGTACGATTTGTCTAGAGGAACTATGAGTCATTATTTATGTGTAGCAGTTAAAAGACCCCGTAGTACGTCCTTCCTCATCATCTATAATTTATTCATTCTCTGGTATCAGCGAAAGAAATCTCAGAAAAATTACAGCCGACTTCGGATTGTCCGTGGATGGCATACCCTGAAAACGTTCAATCCAAGTCAACAGTATGGGGCAGGGAAAATAATTCAAGACGATGCCAAGCACCTGCAAAAATGCTGTGTTACAACAATTAGGCAGGGCTTCTCGCGAAACAACATCACTATAGAGTGGAAAGTTATAAATTGGATTTCACGAGCGAAGGAGTGGCTAACGAAGCTCACGCTTTTCTCTGGCTAATTTTGAGCTTGAATAATGAGTTCAAGTAAACAATAATTAAAAGCCAAATTCTAATGACTTTTGAAAGGTTTAATAGAATATATTCATCAGAAAAGAAATATTATAGTTCCATTGACATTACACACGTCAAATTACAACAATACAATTTAACAAATCGAATAAGAAAAATACAAAGAACGAGCGAGGATTTATTCAAGAAGAGGACATTTACTGGTAACCGACTCCGGCAATTTATTATGAACATCATGTAAGTAAACATGTATATAAGGAAAATAAAATAAATATGATGAGAAAACGTATTCGATCGCCTAGATCGTGGGACTTGAGATGAACATTAACAATTATAACACCAGATCGTTTTATTTGTTATCACTTATTTCATTTATCATTCATTCTTCCATATTCCCTATTTCTCTCACTTTCCATTTTTTACGTTAGTTATTATGACCTTTGTTGTTTTGTTGATTGTTAGTAAAACGGAAAAAAATTCAAAAAACTCTGTGCTGTGAAAAATTGGAACAAATTTCAGGCTCTGGTCTTGCAGAATGTGCATGATATAAAAAAACTTCCTACCGTATGTGGCGGACATACATTTTCATTTTTCTATGACTTCTAGAATCAATCAAAATACACAGATGGCGGATATAGAGACGAAAAAGTTGTCGATACTTGATGTAGTGGATGAAGTACTAGCTTCGTATGCATCTTTCCAAATAGGAAAAGCAAAAAAGGAAACAAAATAACTAAACTGGAACATAAAGAACTGCATGTTGAGCATAGCACTGCGATGGTTCTCATTGTCTTTGCAGTCGAATAATCTGCGATATGTGGCCGAGCAGGTTCTCAACTAGTGAATATTATTGAACACTTCACGACTCATGTCATGGACAAGTCTTGTGAAAGTATAAACAAAAAGTTACGAAAAAATCAACTGCGTCTTAGAGACCACACATTCTTTAATATTCAAAAGATTATATTTGAAAGATTACTATGTGTTTTTGAAATGCAAACGTGACGAGCTGGAATTCATTGACACTCCCTTTCGAAAGAAGTTCTATCTGGAGTCAGTGGAGTTTATGTATTAACGGAGGGGATCACCGAGGTCATTTGAATCGTCTTAGTCGAATGCTTTTTCATGTGCTGCTTCAATCACTTCGATTTACTTTCAAGTCTGCGAGTTACTGGAAAAATTTTTGAATCTAAATAGAACATTCACAATTGTCGTGTGCTGCTGTGTCGAACGAGGTAGGTGGACCAGATTTATTTTGGTCCAACGTTTCGACCTGTTTGTCGTCAGAGGCCTGAAAAGAGGCTCGAAGCTTATTATCTTAGGTCTCTCCTGCCAAACGCGGAACCATCGCTAGCAGTTTTGACAGTCTTGGAAAATCTATCTCAAGAAACTGTAGAAAACGAGAGATATCAAATGATTTACCCCGTGATCCACCAGCAGAGTGATGCCGACGTGGCCACTATGTAGCTCTGGTTGACAAATGATGCGACTGACAAGGGAAGCTTGTGAGCGATCGGTGACAATTCATAGCGAAACCCATATGAGCGTGTAGGGCTTCGCACGAGAAATTCAACGATATGTTCACCAAGTGCAGACGTCACCTGGTTGATCTGAAAATGGCCGGTAAAATTCTGCACTGCCGCAGACGTAGGCTCCCTGCAAGAGAGAGTAACGGGGGCGTTTTTTTTTCAGATCAACCAGGTGACGCCTGCACCTGGTGAACACATCGTTGCATTTCTCGTGCGAATCCCTACGCGCTCGTATGGGTTTCGTTATGAATCGTCACCGATCACTCACAAGCTTCCCTTGTGAGTCATATCAGTCATTACAAAACCACAAAACGGTGTAAATAGTAAGAAGTCATTGCTCATCGAAAGACACTCATTCCGGTTGTTCATACAAGGGTTTCTTGCGGAAATCCAAAACGCCTCCAATGCTTTCCTAGACGATATCTTGGTCTCATATGATAAAATTCTGCTAATTATGTCAAAATCATTACCGTCATGCACATCATGTTTGTTCCTTCCGAGCGGTGCTATTAAGGTACATACCTCTTCTCTCACCGACCAAATGTTCATCTACCACACGTGCCAGCAAATCACGACCGTTTGCAACAGCAAGTGCATTGGGGAGACCGGTCGTGTTTTGCTGGCACGTGTAAATGAACATTTGGCCAGTAAGAGAAGGGGTACCTTAACAGCACCGCTGTGAAGGCACAAACATGAAGTGCATGACGGGAATGATTTTGACATAATGAGCAGAATTCTATCATATTATGCAACAGAAAGTACATTGGGGAGACCGGCCGTGTTTTGCAGGCACGTAAATGAACACTTGGCCAGTAATTGAAGAGGTACCTTAACAGCACCGCTGGGAAGGCAAAAATCAGCTTCAAAAATAGCCTCTAAAAACGGCAATAAGAAGTCACCATAACACAGGAGAGCGACCACTGTCCAATGCGCCCGACCCTTTCAAAACCGTGTACCCTTATGTCTTCCCTTTATCTCTGACGCATTCTCTTCTGCAATACAACGATGTCTAGTTCCTGCTCAACTTTAAGATGATGTTGTTCTTGTTAACATCCCAAGAGACAGCATCAAACGCCAGTTAGTACGGAACAGGCTCTACGACACTGGGTGCGTATCGGAGAATTGTGTTGTTGGTCCTTACGGAAATAATGGAGATTGTGAGAAATCAGGAGTGGTGTATGACACGGAATGCAGGGCTTGCAACAGCAAGTGCGTTGGGGAGACCGGTCGTGTTTTGTTGGCACGTATAAATGAACATTTGACCAGTAAGAGAAGGGGTACCTTAACAGCACCGCTGGGAAGGCACAAACATGATGTGCATGACAAGAATGATTTTGACATAATGAGCAGAATTCTATCGTATGAGACCGAGATATCGTCTAGGAAAGCATTGGTAGCGTTTTGAATTTTTGCAGGGAATCCTTGTATGAACAACCGGAATGAAAGTCTTTCGACGACCGATGATTTCCTACCATTTACTCCGTTTCATGAGTTTCGAAACGACTGATTTGACTCAATCGCATCAATTGTCAACCAGACCTGGATTTCACGTCGGCACTCCTCTGCCGGCGGATCACGCGGTAAGACATTTCATATCTCTCGTTTTCAACAGTTTTTAGGTAGATTTTTCAAGCTCGTCAAAAATGCTAGGGATGATTCCGTCTTGGTCGGACGGACCTAAGATAATAAGTTTCGAGCCTCTTTTCAGGCCTCTGACGACGGCGAACAGGTCGAAGCGTTGGGCCAAAATAAATCTGGTCCACCTGCTATCCTCGTTCGACACAGCAGCACAATTGTGAATGTTCTATTCAGGGATTTCAAGGAGAGGGAACTTGGAGAACATTCACAGTTAAGCAGCGAAACAATTAATTCCAGCAGTGAAGAGTTATTTTGCTATTCACCGTATCTTGCGAGCCTTTAAATCGTGCAAAGATCCAACGAGGAGCAAAGCAAGATCAAAATCAGCACAACTTTCTACATTTCTTCCTCGATTCTCTCTCATTTTCCCGGCTCTGCTTAGATTTTTTTAGTCTTTTCAATGCAAATTTTAATGAATATTTAATTAATTTTCTGTTGATTGCGTAAGTATTTAGTTTTCTTTGCATTTTTTTGCAATTTTTTGCTGCGAAAGTTAAAAAAAGAATTCATAAAATGCAAAATGCAGATCCTCCTTATCTATTATTGCATACATGTATTTACGACGGAATACAAGAAGTGCAAGACAAATTCACCCTGATGGCGTGATTTTTCAAGCGATCGTACATAAGCGATCGTTCGAATCATCGGCTTTCAGTTGACCATCAATCAAAAATCAATCAAAAGCCGCAGAGACGAAGCCGGCGACCTCTCTGCAATCTCCTGCGAAACCGGGCTTGTTGACGGTCTACGAACTTGATTACTTATGGGCCGACCGTCGAATCGTGTCCTTGATAAGAGAGAAGACTCTCCATGTGTATACGGTATAGAACGTTCTGGTTTGGCGTCAATATTGAGAAGAATTCATTACTGTAGTATATACGACGGGCCTTGTGGTGCAGTGTTAAGAGGCGCTGATGAAACCCGCACGGTCACGCGATCGATCCTGGCAAGGGCAATCCAAGCCTTTCATCTTTGCAAGGTTGGGTGAATCGATACCAGGCTCGCCTGGAAAGGTGAAAACACTGACTTGGTATACAATTCTGAATGGAACATGAAAGAATGGAGCCATTCTTTACCTCTCTTAGATTGTACAAGTGCAACAGATTCTTTTTATCTCATAATTATGTAGTTGCAAATTAAGGGCCATCGTTGATCCCTACTGCAAAGCTTGACTTCGAAAACGTGCACTCTATTCAGGAGCGAACGAAGTGGTCAAAAATGTGGTAAAAATCCACAAAAATTGCTTACACCAAGAGGGAGCGTTCAACACCAATCATGCTAGGCGGTGTACGATTACACAATCTTATTGGGTTAAGGTGCGGTTCTCCTCACTAGTAATCCTGAGCAATATACCTTTCTGTTAACCACAGCTGTTGCGAAAAGACAACAAAATAGCCCTAATGAATAGATAATTGGAGAAGTTCCGTCATCGTCCTTCTTTCGAAAAATTTACCTTACATCCAATCGTGATTGAAAGCATTTCTCCGCTACAATGGCTATGGTGAAGGTAAGGTGACTCCTCAGACATGGGTGAGGTGATT
Source organism: Nippostrongylus brasiliensis (assembly GCA_030553155.1). Lineage (NCBI taxonomy): Eukaryota > Metazoa > Nematoda > Chromadorea > Rhabditida > Heligmosomidae > Nippostrongylus > Nippostrongylus brasiliensis. The sequence goes on from CP130737.1 coordinate 10,093,455, forward strand.
GACTAGTCATTTCTTTATACTTGAAGCGTTGGTTTCCTTGGATAAGCTATTTCAACGAGAAGCTGTTGAGATCAGCGCTATTTCGAGATTTTATTTATTTATTTATTCGAAACTCACCGAAGTACCCACAACTCTGAGAATAAAAGGAAAAACAGCAAACAGGCTTGTAATCATTCATCCAAAAAGGAATGAAATAAAGAACTAATCCATATGGAAAATCGAAACCAAAGCAAAAACAAAAGTGGAATGAAACATTGGTCCAAAAATCAAACCATAAAGCTAGCAACAACACTTCAAATCTAGATCCACCTAGCACGCAGGTAGAGTGTGGGAACCTGATGATGAAGAGCAGTGGGGGCCAGCACTGTAAATCGGGGGAGTGGGCGACTCTGTATACTAGCTTACACATGTCCATCAACACCATCATGTCCCACATCACGGATATATTTGGGTGCTCCATAGGAAGAGTCTGGAAGTCTGTACAAAAACTACATAGGTTGGAAATTAGTGCGACACAGAAAGACTCGGAAGAAATAGAGAGAACATCAAGTAAAATGAGTCGCTTTATGTCACTTTTAAAATCACGATCTAGGTAGTGTTGTACAGGACTGCTCACTTAATGTTATGGAAAGCGCAGATGATCGAAACATACGTTCATTGAAGCATTCGTTTGAAAGCATGACTATCTTTGACATCTAAACATCTGATAGCAGTAAATCATACTATCTGACCGCTCTGTAGAACGAACAATTGAAGAGCTGAATGTAATTTCTGTTCAAAATGCTATGATATTGTATATGAAAACCTGTTTTACTGACACTGCTAAGACGAAAGATCCAACACTTACTCGATCTCATCTTTATCTCCATACCAAGAATTCGAAAAGCAAATGCAAAATCAACTACAGTCCTCCTACATTACATGCGTCTAATAGTAAGTACTCTTACTAATAGGTGTCCAAAGCTCCAGTCGAGAATTTTCAAGGTCAGAATTAATGGTGTTGCGTTCGGGTAGACTTCCAATAATTATTTATTATTATTGTGCACGCTCTATGTAGGACAATTTACAATCAGTAAACATCTAATCTTTATCGACTCCAAGGTCGAAGTACAAATAGCAATGAATGACAATGGAAAGGAACCGTCGTCGAGGAATCGGAGAGAGAGACGGTGGTGGATTGGATGTGGCATTTCTGTGAGCAGCCATTAAAGCAGTATTTGCAAATTTGGACCGAGCTTTTTTAAAGAGGGCTTGCGAGCGCTTCCGGTCAAGGATGGAAACGATTATTGCTGCTGACGGAGGCTACATTGAGCAACTGTAATCTTAATATACCCCTCTACTAACATGCAGAAGGATGGAGCCGCGGTTGTTCGGATTTAGCTGGTGCACCCTGTACATATGTACTAGAAGACATCGTCGTTTGAGCGTACTTTGTTGGCCATACTCCTCACAAACGCGATTCTATCCCGCAACAGCGACAAAATTCCAAAAGGAGCGTATTTTGGTATCTAGCGGACTACAATGACGCGTTGATTTCTGAGATTGAACAGTGTATGTGTATGTAATGAATAGAAGAGGAATCAAATACAACGCTTGATGAGCTATGGTACTGCACTCCAAATATTCGACGTGTTACTTACAGTCGAATTGATGAAGACGTTTCTTTGTTCATGATGGCACATTGAATCAGGCAACTGAGGCTTTGCGATGACAGTATTCAAAAAATGACGAGAAATAATAATGAAAAACGGTATACTCACGCACTTCAAAAAGACAATATACTCGCGCAAATTCGAATAGAGGACATCTGGATCTAACAACATCGAACGGTGACGACTAGTTTTCCATGTGGATTTTTGTAGAACAGCGTTATTTCTGTTGTAACATTGTTCATGACGATGATGTTGACGATTCTTGAAATCGACGACTTCGAAAGGTAGTTTTTGAAACGACGGCGTGTGTGTCATGAGTCGGAAGAATCTCGCTCTTTAATGGCTGAGATTGCGGGAAAGGATTGTGATAAGGAGTAAAATGTGTTAGGAGAAAAAGATAGGAGAGAAGGATGAAGAGATTGTCAAACGGTTTATGGTTTAAACTCGTTGATGTTCGAGCTGTTGTTGTGCAGCAGCTAGTTGTGCCGATTGTAGTGGATAGGCCCCAGGTACGATTCCGTAACCGGCAGCGGCTGCGTATCCATATGGGTCAAGACCTGCAGCCTGTGCTGCTTGTACTGAAAACAAAAACACATGTTGTCACATTAATGCATACACAATTACAGTACTGCATACGTCGCTTAAAAATCCTTTAAATTGCGGTTTTTGAGAAAACTTATGGATACGGTGGTTTTCGGCGCGAAAGAGCGCCGCATTCGCCGCTTCGTTGCAGCGGACGATTATTTTAGCTTCCTCAAGGCGATGAAAATGCTCCGCTTTGTAGTAGTTATCTGTACAAACTAGTGCAGCAGATAACGAACGTTTAGAGATGAGATAAATAAGTTTGCTAATGACAGCTTTCTCTATAAGAAACAACTTACATAGTAAATTAAAATTTTGCTTTTTAAAGGCAAGTTTGGTGCGGAATTACTGATTATGGAACTTGCGCCGCCATTGGAAAGTTATTTGGCGGATGGGCCACATCTGTGACTCTTTGCATAGCGGCACTTTACCTCACTCACAGCGGTCCCAACGCGAATATATCGTTTCGCAGCAGCTCGCCCCAGAGGCATGCATCTATTGCGGTAACATTATCAACCTCCTTGTTGCTGTTCGACTCTTACTTTAATCTTCCTGGCACACCGATGGCTCTGTTATTGGCCCTAACTCTTCTGTCACGTCGCTCAGTAAAGTTGATATAATCCACTCAACTGTATTAAGGGAAGAATTTCGAGAGCTTGATGAGTAATGTCAGCTACTAACCCTGAAATCGTGATCCGGCCTGTGGAATAGCGTACGCTCCAGCTCCTTGTCCATTAGCCACAGCAGCCGCCAGTGCTGTATAGTCGACCGCTCCAGGGCTCTGAGCAGCAGCAGCTCCAAGCAGTGGATTCACAAGTCCGGCTGAGTGGTAGTACAGTTGTGGCAGTCTATAATGAAAAAAGTATTTGACACAATCAGTCACACATTGTTATGGTAACGCACGCAGCTTCACCCCAAACGCACATGCGTGCCGTCACGAAATCGCTGGTTAGTGGCGAAAAGAATTAGAAGAAATTCGGTCCGGACTAGAGCCGAATAAAAAGAAAGAAAGGAGAAAGTCGGTTTTGAAAATGGGTGTGGCGAACACGGCTTAGTGGGGGAGTGAGGTTTTGTGGCAGGTGATATCGTTACGCTCTGCCAGCCCTTCACCTCAACACAATCGGCTAGCTAGGCGGAAGGGAAGGAGACGAAAAGATGGTTTTGCGGCTCATTCGACGGTGGACCGATCTGGAGAATGGTGATTTTGTTGTACAACCCACTATAAATTATGGATTTGTGCCCATAATGGACCGTACTACGCTCATCTGATCGCCATTTCCAATTTTTTAAAGACATATTCTCCCTGAACGAACGAGGATGGAAAGAATCTCGAGCAGAGAAGATCACACCGCATCGGCACGCACTCTTCCGCTCTGCAGCTACACAACAAACACCAAGCGAGACAGAAAATAGAAGTCATCTACACAAGCACGTAATCCGAGCGTACAGAAATGAATCCCATATGTTCCTGAGGACTGGATTTACCCAGTTTGGATGGGTTTCTGGGAGCAGGGATCGCTAAAGAGCTGACTATGATATGTGTGTCGAACAATACCTCTGAGACTCATTCATACTTCGCAGCAGAGCAGCGCAGTATTTTCTAAGCATAGAACAGATGCGCAGTGAATGTAGTATAGCAGTAGGTGCTATAGGAATTGAGAACAATTGCAGATTCTATTCGAAGGAGCGTAGTTTAGGCGGTGGATCTTCTCATTTGTGACACTACTTTGCTGCCAAGTATAAATCAGCCTTTTGAGAGCTACTGGTCATTACCCTTAGATGGCTCGGATGTGGGTGTGACTAGATGGATGTGTTGACTAGCGATTGAACATTGCGAGTAAGCCAGATCAGAAACAAATCAGTGATACGGTCAATTAATCAATAAATCAATCAAATCAGAAAAGAGGAAAACAACTATCAGTCAGACGTCTCCTGACACCTCACGAACCACCTAGCTAGAAGAGGAGGACGGTGATCGGCAGGCATGCGTTGATCCGAGATCACCTTTCATTAACTAGGTGCTATAACCGATATGTGCATGTGTATAGTATGTGTATGTCTGTCCGTGTATATGACCCGATTCGACCCGATCCAAACCGATCGACCGCCACCTCACACACAGCATATAAATATATAATAATGTATGGAATCAAATCGCACACGCACGCCTAACCTTTTTTCTGTTTCATTAATCCGGTCAACCAACGAATAGCATACAGCTAAAATGATGATACATATATATTGACGATTATGAAAGACCCGAGTTGTGATCCCGTGTGAGATGATATGACGATATGGTGATTAGTAGAACTTGTATGCGATCACAATAAACTTACCCAATGCGCGTAGGAAATAGCGCTTGCAACTGTGTCTGTAGCGGTAACTGAACCTGATTCGCCAGCGCTGAAACGAGAATGATTAGATGATGAGTCTTGTCGATCATGAAGATAGTGTTTAACTAAAGACCCAATCACACTTGGCAGTAGGGCTGCGCAGAATGGTAAGGTATAGAGCAGGGACGCAGAGAATACAGCAGGGGTTGAAATGTCGAGGTTGTTCAATGGCCGCAGAGAAGCTAAAAGTGCATGCATGGGAACAGTGGGTTTAGCAAAAACGGCGCGCTGTTGCAGCGTTGCTTCGCTGCTGAGTATGGATGGGCCTTGGGAGAAGCTGGTACTATCCAAGACCACCACTGCGCTTTCGATCACTTCGCTAACGAGTATTAAATTCTGTTCCCAACATAGTGGGAATTTCATAAGCCAGAAAAATCTACGTGATTTGCTAACCTCGAAGCTTTGTCTACATGTATAAATTGAAAATAAAAAAAGAGGCCCCAGCTCTTGTGCTCACTCGTCATGGTATCGATTAATGCTCATCAGACAGATGCACTAGGAATCTACACATAAATCAGAGAGAGAACCAGCGGTAGTTCTTTCACAATAAACAGCGTTTTTGGTAAACTCTTCAAATACAGTATACGGAGAGAACGAGGTGGTACTTATCGAGGCGCACATTTGTGTTCAACTTGAGCCATTCAGCCGGAGCATAAGCAAAAACATCGAGCATCGACGCTTCAGCTGAATGAGCCAACCATCTCAGCTTCAGTCGACAAGCTTTCGCCTTTTCTTCGTTTTTTCTCAAGCACCACTGCACGACAAAGAGATTTCAAGAGCGCAGCGAGTGAAAAACGCTCGTCTCGAGCTCCCGGAGAACGTAATGGGACAGCCGGTGTTGTTTGAGACGTTTAAGTTTGTGAACTACGATGGAATATTTGCTCACGTCTCGTTGAAAAAAGGTGCTAAATCCGAGATTTGCTCCTATCTAGATTTGGTTGAAGTTACCGTACATAGGCGGACGGCGGATAAGCGCCGTAACGAGGTGTTTCCCATGGAAGGACAGCATGAGCCATTCTTATTTGTTGTAAAATATCACAAATTTCTTGAAGAGGGAACGTTTTCAGAAGCTTCAACTGTGCTCGTTCAACAACTCGTCTACGACGGTAGAAGCAAACTTGCACAATTTCAACTTTTTTTATTTTTATTTTACGATTTTTTCGTGGTGAACGCTAAGTGGCCTTAGACCATTTGAACCCCTACAAAAGCACTCACCGGCAAGTTGAACATTAGTGCGTGGTTTTGCTCCCAGATACGCAAGATTCACATTTGCTTTCCGTCCATCGATGATCGGATTCGGGTCCTTACAAGCGCGTTCGGCGGCCGCTCGATCTTTCATCGTCACCTGAGCGAATTACATTTATTTTCTGACAGTTTATCAATAAAAAATACATTGTAGCACAAAAATCTGGGGTTCCCTTTCTAAGATCGATCACCTAATATTTATTCGGCATCGGACCTTCCCTTTTCTATCGTCAAACATGAAGAAGTTTTTGGAATAACAAATTTCCAAAAAAATCAAGCCGCTTTCAGACTGAAGTGGCTGGAGAGTTCTTAGACTAAAAAGACTAAAAGTGAGGATATTTCCTCGACGAAATGAAACCGCTGGCAATTTTCTCGAAAAGTATTTTTTACGGTTGTAAAGCGACCGTTCTTTTGGCGACGGAGGTTCAAAGTGCGTGTCTAGATCCAGTATAAAAAAGAACTTCAACTTTTTTAAGCATAAACCCGGTTGTCAGGTCAGAATGAATGACAAGCTTACATCGCTTCTTGCCTGCACTTTTATTCTCAACCAGAGTAACGCACTTTTTCTCCTAAACACATGTTTAGGGATTTTTCGGTTCTCAAATCTAGCACGTACTCTTTTTAGTGGCGCTAATGAGATACAACTCACAAATCCGTATCCTCGGCTTTTCTGCGTCTGACGGTCCGTGATAACGACGGCCTCTTCAATGTCACCGAATTGCTCGAAATATTCATGTAGAGTTTTGTCGCTGGTGTGATACGGTAGACCACCGACGAAGATTTTTGTAAACATCGTGTCACGACTTCCTGAAAATGGACAAGTTCATTCTCAAGTCTGCAGATGAAATACAGCCGAAAAAAAAAACTAAAACGGTGTCATTCCGAGAGTTCCGTGATTGCTGAACTCGTATTTCAGGTGGTTACAGTCAGTTTTTTTTATTAAACAACGAATAGGGGAGAGTAACTTGAATTTGGCTCTCGGCGTAAATTAATGGGAGGATTCGAGCGACCTTCCATAGGGTTTTGTTGTTGTTGAATAGGAGCAACCAAGAGTTGTTGGGTGACACTGGGTCAGTAGGCACAGGCGCAATATGGTCCGTTCTTAAGGACCATTCATATTCGGGAGCAACGTAGCCCAGCTAAACCGCTATCTGCTATAGCATATGCGGCATAGTCCGCAATCGCGGTGGGACCCATCGCTCCCTAGATCTTTACCAGGATTTCGTTGCCGTTAAAAAAACTGTGCTGCGTCGCTGCTGAGTATGAACTGGTCTCTAAAGGGACGGGCTTTGAATACTCTTCTCCATCTTTACCTACTAGTTTAGCAGCTAATCACCCGGCCTTTTTCGCTTCCTGTGACCAACACCGCCACTGTTTCTAAAGGCGATAAAGTAGTTGCGATGCTCTCTGCGATTTGTGTGCGCATTCAATGTTTGTGAGTGTGACTCGAAATGAGTGCTAAACCGGGTCTCGTCGTTCTCGCCATACAAACACACCGAAACCGGGCGATGGTGTGTGGGATTCAAGCTGAGTATGGTTTACATCTACGTCTGCCCGCGTTCTTTGAACCTCTTAAATGAGGTCCCTTGACCGTCTGGCCGATTACGTGGCATTCGGACGTTCGAACGAGTTACCCCGAGATGTTGGTTGACCCTGGGTCAGTCAAAAGGTCGCAACATGCCCTTCTCACTGAGGAGTGTCGGGCGCGGTCTATTATTTCTTTATAACTTTCTCTTTCAAGAGAAAACACAAAACGAGCAGGTAAGTGCCCACACTATTGACATTTTTATTCACTTGTTGTCTTGATTTATTCTTCTATTTGCTTGCCCTGATAATAACACCTTCTAAGAGAGAAGTCCGCGGTTGACTTCGTTGTCGTTTCAAGTGAATCAGTCTGTTTAGGTACACCAAATGATCCTACTTCACCACTGTATTCGTTTTCCGTCAATTTTACTTTCAACAGCTTCATTGAGAACGTTATTCTTGTCTTCATTTCGCCTCCACTAGACCCATTCAAAGTCGGCAACAAAGCGGGCAGTAACGGCAAAGTTTGTGGTACAGACGCAGAGGATGCAGCGTATCAATAGGCTTCCAAGTGGGAGTTTTAGACAATTTGCAGCAACTGCGTAATTTCTAGAAACGTTCCAGGAATGAAATGGGTCCCTTTTGGGTTATGGTCTGTGCCGTAGTAAAAGTGTAAAGTTCACTGTAGTACCCAGAGGTTTCAGTTGCAGTACTGAAGCCGCTTTGCCGCCGAGTATGAATGAATTTTCAGTGTAACCCAAGCCTATTTAATTCTTCTTTTACATCCACTCACCTATGACTGAATCTGTTCCGGCAGATGCAAGAGCCGCAGCAGCTGCCTGCACCAACGGATCACTCAACTGTCCATATACTGAAGACGGAAGCATAGCTGAAAAAATTTCCACCACTGATAAATTTTTCGGTGAAACTCCACGAATTAATAAAATATCGTGAAAAGAGTGAAAAATGTCGACACTCACCTATGATTGAGACGAAACCAACACTCCACACTGCACACACACACGCACACAAATGCCCCGCAGGGATGTACGATAACCTGTAACAGAATGATAGAATAAAATGCATAAAATGTATGTAATGTTCCAAAGAAAAAGATCCGATCAATCGAATCCGAGCGAATGTGACAATACTCTATGTACGCGACGAATGAATGTTTTCACAACGATATTACGTGTTTCAACAAAATTCTATATTTCACCCTCAAAGGACGATTTGGAGTCAATGAAAAGCAGAAGAATTGAAGATAAGAACAGAAATTGATAAAAAACTGTGTTACGGGATAAGAAATTCAGATATTTTTCGCAATGGCAACGCTTTAGACGTGAGGAAACATTGAATGGGAAATTGTACCAGACGAATGAGTGATGAAAATATCAGTGAAATAATAAGTTAGTCCAATCGAATTAATCTGTTGTCTGCAGTCAACAAAAGATTCATCAATAGCGTTTTTTATCAATGAAAAGCACTCGGAATGAGTCGTGGTTGCATCACTAGAGAGCAGTGCTTAAAGTGCATAAAATTATAGAATTTTGAAAGATTTTGAAATTTTGAAAAACAGAGTGGGAGAAGCACAGAAAACTTCGGAGATCCCAACGCAGTCACCAACTCTGGACGTCACTGTTTGCCTTTATTGTTTGAATAGCTGAAGTATCTGACGAAAAAAAAGACAGACATAACAACAGCGAAATCGGTCATGAAATAATTTGGATGAATTTCCAAGATACGCATATTCAAAAATAGCTAATTCGAGATAATAAAGAAGCACGAAAGAATTCAATATTGTACAGACAATTAGCGAATCACAGATAATATCAGGATGTATCTAATTTTGAAAATTATCAATTTTCTTTCTTCCATACCGTGAGTAGGACGATGGAAGGACAATAACATTCAACGACAATGAAGTAAAGTGGAAACCAGAAAAGCTGGATCTTCTCTTGAGCAGGTAGGTTTAGAATTTGAAGATCCTTCAGTGCGACAGTGGAGAATCAAGAACAGTTCATGTTCTCTCACTTACCCAAACAAAAAAGACCACTGATTAATGAAGTACAAGATGGTTGAACAGTTCAAATATGCGTATGGGCGACAGGAAATGCGAAAGGTGAAATCGGAGATGTAAATTCGATCTTTCGCATAAATTGTTGTACATATTAACTCAGCAACTCAACGAAGCCGTAGCTAGAAAGCTGACAAAGTGTTCTGGTCTAAAAAAAGCACGAAATTTGTTAGAGACGAATGGCAAAAAAGTGTCGGCAAAATGAGAAAATGCTTATGATCTTCGAGACGCCTTTACGCAAATGCGTTCTGGATTTTGGGGAAGTTGATGCGTTGAGAGTAAATTCAGGTGCTCCTTCGACAATTCTGCGTTGAGATAAGATGAGAAGAGGAGTGGGGTGGGAGGTCTGGGAAGTCAACACCCGACGGCCTGACAGCCGCTCGGGCAACTGTCGCCGCCGCCGACACCGCTGTTGCCGCCGCTGCGGCAGCGGCAAAAGGAGCGGCGGCAACGGAAAAGGGGCAAGGCGTAGCCCAAATCCTCAACCACACCTCAGAGCACTGTAATGCACCGAGAACATTCTCATAGATGGGTTATATCCCGTCGGAGCCAAGCGACAAGATCTTTTTTCTAGCGTGCGACTTCAACTTGATACATTCTCTCGTCACCCAGTCTCCGTCTGACTGCCTGGCTTAATAAGCAGCATTTTAGCTACCATCTGTAATTAACGCCAACTATTGAACATGGAAAAGTCATAGCGTCAATTTTCACTAGAAAAAACTCTGACACTTCTAGAGCAACGCATGCGCTCATAAAATGAACAGGAGGCGCTAGATATGTAATTGAAGAGGTAAATATAATAGCAGTGTGGTTATTCAAGAAACAAAACAAGCATCTTATAAATTGTTCAATTAACACTCAAAACAGTAGACGACAGACATTTCAGTGTTCAGTTAACGTTAGCACCTTGGTTGGCGTCGGTATGTGAAGTTCAGAATACAAGAGTTTAACAAACGCATCATCTCAGATTTTGATGGAAATATCCGAAAAAAAACCACAGCACTAAGGCTCCTCTCTAATATTGTGTAAAAAATAAAGGCTAGCTAAGTAATCCAAGCTTTTTCGGTATGTGGGAACGAAACGTGCGGTGTAAAGATAATGAGTACTAAAACGTGACAACAGCAAAGACTCTCGAGCTCTGATATCGCAAAAAAGAGGCCATTTTACTAATGAGTTACGAAGTAGGGGTTAGGAAGAGCACTTACAACTCATTTCAAGAGTATGCTGCTAATTACTGTACCGCAATAGTGTGAACTTCACTCTGAGCTTCTCGCTAGATTTTTGTGGGTCTAAAGTAGTAGCACAGAGAATGTCTTCCATCATGTCAAATTATAAGTAAGAGAAATGAAACGAAATTCGACCGGAAAGGAGCTCATTTGGTATAAAGGAGTCTGCCGAAGAATTACAAATAGGCTTGACATCGTAGCCGCGGAGAAAAGCATTTTGAGTATTTTGTGCGCCTTAATTAAACACAAATAGTCCATTACGACTGATATTCTCATACTACCCTAGAATTCCTCTAGGACAATAGAGGAGGAAACTATAATATTCACAAATCTCATCAAAATTCTCTCACAGGAAACTAAACCTCCTCAAGAAGTCAATCTACTACATCTGCTGACAGGACCTTTTTACTTTGTTTGGTAGTTATGTCTCCTAGAGTGCCCTTTTCAGAGCGAAACTCTGGAAGAAACCAATTGACACAAATGCTAATATAGGGATCATACTTATATAAAGCAAATTTATGAGTAACAGCTGAATAATTGAATTAAATAGGGGATCAGTCACGTAGGAATGTGCACTTCTTGCTTCAATAATCGATACTTCGACAGTTGTTGTGTGATGATGGTGGGGCCTCCACTGCTGCTGCTGCTGCTCTCTTACACTGTGTGACTCGGCAAAACGTGAAATTTTCCAGCACTCTCATCCATTACGATGGCTAACATGCTCACACTGAAAGCACATCATCGTGTGCATTAGTGCATATATTAAAGCTTACGTGTGGATATCCTACTGCAAAATCTCTGAAGTGACTTTGAAAACTTCAATTTACCCAAAGGAATGGAAGGCTGCTACGGGTCCGAGGTACAGGGAGTGGTTTGAAAGCTTTTCAACATTTTGTTGAGGTGGCAGAGGTGGCATTTTTCAAATTTGAGATAAAACATGCAAAAAATGTACAATAACGGTCTGAAGAATTTTGAGTAATTTGTACGATCTTAATTAAACACAAATAGATCAGAAGCTACTGGCGAAATTTTCTTATTGAAACCGATTCCAATTCCTTGTCAGGTCTAGACGAAAATTGACGACGATTGCCCATCTGGACAATCCAATTCTTATTGCTCTAATGCGTTTTCTCCCCAAGACTTTTTACCGTTGTGTCAATCGAATAAAAATTCCACTAAATATGTAGGAGAATCAGAATAGCTCCTCTCTCTAACCATATTTCCTCATTTCTTCCGTTGTTTTTAGAGCGGAACTAATTTTACTATATTTATGAGCCAAGATAGAACGGTAAAAATTTGTGATCAGAATAGACAGTGACACTCTTCAATGACCAGCAACCTTGGAAAAAGTGAAAATTGCAACTTGAGAGTCATATTTAGCGTTGTGATTGTTTGGACCCGTCTATATTACCCTAGCATAATTTCAACTCAGTAATATGCCAAACTTCCCTGCTAGGTATGTGACTCTTATTTCTACTTTTCTCACGATTTCTGCGATAATTCAGATACTACATAGCAGGCTCATATTGTGGTCTACCACCTTGTTCGAATTTATTATTGGTGTTCTTTCGGTAACATAGAAAAACATGTTTATCAGTAGTAAACAAATGAGTAAAGTCTACGTAGAAAGTGGCAGTCTCTTTGTTTGTCTTTGTTTTGGAAGAAAAGATATCGGTGAGTTATGATTTTTACAGCGTGATTACACAAGCAAGAGATGGTAGTGTGTGATGGAGGAGGAGTGGATGATGGTCGGTGAGGCGAAGATGAGGCGAGCCGGCTGAAGAAACAAAGAACTGCAGCCTGTGGTGGTGAACGAGCTCGTGCGGATATAAGTCGTGGTGGTGCACGTTGAAATTCCCCACTGTTACACAACAAACATTGAAAAAGCAAAGCTCACAATGACGTCCATACAATGACGCCTGTGCCTTGGGGGCCCAACAAAAAACTTCAGAAATGTAACCATCAACACCTTTTCACTCATATCCAGTGAGGAAAAATGGCACCGATGAGAGCAGTTGGCCCAAGTGTGACGGATTTTTTCATCTTTGCTATTTAAGACAGTGTCAATCAGGAGGAGTTCACGGTGATGATGCATGGATTGAGGAAGGGATGGAATTTTAAGTTACGAAGCTCTACCAATGTAGAGCCGAATTGAAGGTGGACCTGGTAGTAAACAGAAATTAGCAGAAAAGCTGGACTGAAGCTTGCAACATGGCGACATTTGAAAATGGCGACTCTTCAGCATAAATATAAATGTGCTAGCGAAACAGGATTATCTTCTTAGATCCGAGATATTTGAAGAATATGCTACATTTCGTTGAAATATATACGAGCAGCGATATTGGATAGGAATAGATTGATATTAAAATGGTGCGCAGACTATTTTCTAGTTACAACAAGAGATGTTACGATTGTTTAAAACGATAAAGGTAAACGGCAAAGGTGCCGACATTGATCAGTGCCCTTAGGATGCGCCACGCACTCGTCCTCCATTTCAAATTGTAGACACGTGGTGAATGCGTATTTGGCCGATACAATTACTTGATGGGCCAGCCGCTATAACAATTCAGCGTCTTCACATTCCTAAACAAGTTTGGCAAAAATTTGCAGACCCTGGAGCGATGGAAGACTTGGTGAGCCCCTGCGGGGACCGATCGCTCGACCGTGCAGGTGTCAGTAGCGCCCATATTGCCACCGTACCACGCGCGCCCGCTAAGCGGCAGAAACACAGAATGTCTCATTTTCTTCATATAACGTAAGTTCCCGTGAGCTCGAGCATTTGAGAACTTCAAGGTAAGACTGATGAGAGGTGAACCATAAGTGTAAGGGCATCCAAAGTCAGGAAAATGTTTGAGGAGTGAGTGCTACCGCTGAACTCGACCCTGTCGTCAGGAGGAAGCGTTCCTCTCCTCATCCGTCCATTTACAACACGAATAATGTCTGGTAGAAAGATTGTAGTGGTTCGAGAAGTTCTTCGCGTTCTCTGAGCGAAACAAACGGCGACACCACTCGTGTTTGTCTAACATTGCACGAAATGAACGTCGATGTTCCTTTCGTTGACTGGAAACACCGACACAATTACATGAAATACAGAAAAGGTGTTTCAAATCTACATTTACTTTGAAGATTTGAATCAATATCGATCGATGTTATGCGAAACAATAGGGCACTATAAATCATTACATTGCTGGTTGACGTAGATACACATTACAAAAATTCTAGAACGATTTCAAATATAGAGCAGGAAGAAGGAAGGTGAAAATGAGAAGCAGCAGAAACCCGCCACACCAATGTTGTTCCACCCCTCCGAGCGGAACACGAGAAGCCAAAATGAGCAAATATTCTCTGGACGGCGATCAATACGACCGTAACTAATCATCAATTACGGTGCTAATTATGTGTCATTGTTTGACAACAAAACATTGACATTTTCATCATAACTAGCAATTAAAAGAAGCAATTTGATTTGACCAAAAAACGTTAATTGGGCTGGTGGAGATGAAATGAAGGGTGAATCGAACTGCACTTGAAAAATGCAGTCTCTGGAAAGGGTATGAAAGCTCGAGGAAAGTCAAAGGGAACTTGATGAGTATGAATCGGATGGCGATCAGTGGTGGTGAAGATGAAAAGAATCTCCCTCGACAAGCGCATAATTAAGGGGATTTCGCTGAAATGCAATTATCACATACAACACCTTTCATCCGTGCATGAATGCAGAAATCTTGTCGTTGTGTACGTTACGGATAGCTGCAGAAGTGTGAGAAAATGAAGAGTTGATTGATTGAATATCTGTGCGTGGTAGAAAAAAACTGAGGAGGGCACATTATAAAAATGATGGCACAAATAGAAAGTCGAAATGACCGGAAAAATTTCGTAAAAACATGAAATTCGAATAGCAATATCGCACTTCTCTATCAAATAATGTTTCATGGAAAACCAAAAAAGACTGTGACCAAGAATTATTTCAAAAGATTCTTTCTCTCATTGACGTTGTATCCTCTGACATTATTACAGCAAAAGCGGAATCAGGATAAAAATCAAGGAGAATCACTCACAGCAACAATAAAAGGTGGAACAGCGAGCTTTGTTGTACTTTTTTGTTAGCCAAATGCTATGTCCCAGCTATCAAGGTATCTTAACCACTGGAAGGGTCTCAAAATGAGGATAAGTTCTTGTTGTAGCCACAAGGAGTGGTTCGAATCAAAAACTGATGAAAGTCTTCAGCATGTAGGTTATGATCAAGTACTCCCAACTGCTGAAACAGTTGAGTGATCCTTATCTTTTGTTACAACTCGGCAAGGCTGTAAATGAACTTGATTTGCTGACGTTCAAGCAAAGTTGCTTCCTTCTAAGCCTCAATCGAACAATTGAATAGAAGAAACAACGAATAGGATAGTCGCTAGTTTGAAATGAGTATATAGGCCTCTGAAGGCGACATGAACGGAAAGTTTTCGAAAAATCTCGAAAGGTAAAAGAAACACCTTGAAGAACAGTAGCATGAATGCCAAGGCTTGAAGAGAAGTCGGAGGTGATAGAAAGCTGCTTCGCCTGAGGCAAAACGTGACCAACTGACCGACGTGAATCAGAGGCATACGATCGGCTAATGAACGAGTTACTTGGAGAGACTCAAAGTTTTCAAAAAAAAGTCGAAATGTACAAGAATTACGATGAAGAACAATACCATCAGTGCCAAGTTTTAGAGATAGCTCGAAAGTGACAGAGAGCTACTTTGCCTGAAGCAGAACATGACCGACTGACCGACGAGAATCAGTGGCCCACGATCGGCTACTGGGCGGGTAGCTTGAAGCGGTCCGAAGAGGCCCAGCGGCGTTGTTAGAGCACAAGTGTCGCCGTGAGGACACCCTTTAGATAGATACACAAAGAGTGCGACTACACGCAGCATGTCGAAAGTGCTGTTGAGGCTCAAACGGCGATTCTTCAGAACCTGAGCGAGCTGAGGCCGAGCTGAGTTGGGTGTAGACCGGTCTGGGGAGGGGTCAGCAGCAGCAAGTGCCGCTCAGAGCTCACACCTCAACCCACAACTCGTTGGCCGAACTCACGGCAGCAGCGGCAGCGGGAACAGCTGGAGCTGGAGCACCAGCCAGCAGTCGTCCTCCTTCCGTTGCGTAGGCCTGTCCTGTCCTCCTGTCGAAGTTGGCAGCAGCCCCACAGCAGCCACACCAGCAGCTGGTTATGTGCTGGTCGGGTCTGCTGCTGATGCTGCTGCTGCTCTCTCTGACTGTTCAGTGGCGGCGAGTGCGTGGGGGGGGGGTGATCGCGGGCGCCCGTCTGCTGCTGTTTGCTCAGCGCTATTTCGCGATATATCCATGCCGAATCGATCTGCTCACTTCTCGACTCGACAATCGTCTGATCAGATCGGATATCGACAATCACGACCCTCATGAGAATGTTTAACTCGACACTTTAGCTGTACGGGGAATGCCAGCTCGGTTCTGTGCGCACGGGAGATTTACTGTCTCTTGAGAAACTAGACTGCTCCAAATTATGTGCCCAGGAGACTTGAGGCTTCTACCTGCCAGAAAACTCTAGCTACATGCGTATGGAACACTTGAGGTTAATTATTCCGCTACACGAAATTCATTGGTAGAGAGTGGTTCAGTGGAGCTTTATTCAGTGTCGGTAGGACGACCAAGTGAGGCTTGACAATTGTCTGATCAGATCGGATATCGACAACCACCGCTTGAAAGATTTCCATGAGAATGTTCAGCCTAAAATTCATGCTTTACGGGAAATGCTAGCTCGGTAACATGTGTACGGTGGAATTGGTATCTCTTGAGAGATAGGCTGCTATAAATACTGTGTACGGGAGACTTCAGACTTTTTTACGGGACACGGGACACGGGATGTAGAGAGCGCCCGAGCATCCCCACAGGGTGATACACTCTTATTTCTGCTGACGATCCTAAGTAAACTTTACCCGCCTTCAGGTGAAGCCCTGCGGATCCTTTTATCCTTCATAGGGTGAAAAGAGTAAAGGATAAAGGGTAAAGGTGTCGGAATTGATCAGTGCCCTAAGGAAGGGTTCCACTCAGAATTGTAGAGAACGCGTGGCGTCATGGTGAATCCGTACCCCGGGGGTATGGAGAGTTTAGTTAGACCGGGCGAGGAGCGATCACTCGATCGAGCAGATTTCAGTAGCACCTCTAACCACTGCACCCCTCACGCCCAGAGCGAAAGGGTCCCTGGAGGATTTCACCCTGTACCCTTTATCAAGCCATTGCACAGAATTTATTGATAGCGAGTGGTTCAGTGGATCTGTGTGGGATGAAAGAGCAAGTGATGACACTGTCTTCGTTACAGGACGCTACGAAGAACCAGTGAGCTTGCTATCCCATACGCACTGTGTTCATTTGCAGCATGGGATCGTCGTTGTTAACGACAAATATGAACAACTGACCTTCAGGTCAGGTCCTTGCCAATGCGTTTTGATTGAGGCAGTACAGTAGTTAACTAAAGTTGGACAATACCCAACATAGATGAGCAAGGAAAATGTGATTCCTTTAGTGCTTTCCGGTGTATCCAATAATCTTGATTTTTGGCAAAATTTGATTAGACTGCCCTGGATTTCGATAAATTCCCTCACATGAGCTCTCTAAACTCCTTAATTTTTTTCAAGAGGTCCATATCGGCCTGCGAAGTGGTTCGATTAAATAAAAATTGCATCACATGTTGGATGACTCACTTCTCATTACACAGCGAGAAAGCATCATGCTTGTTCTAAAAAGCCATGGGCACGGTATCATCCACGCGACAAGTGCCTGAGAGGCTCGAGCAGTTCACGGAGGATCAGGTAGAACACGGAAAATGGATGGAGAAATTTTCTTCGGAGAAGCAGGTAAAACATGAAGAAACCCCCGAAAACATGACTTATGCTGTCGAAAGCCTGATTGTGGGGTCAAGCGTCCTTGTTCGAATAAACATTAGTTTGCCCTGATACAGAATTAGATAGAAGAGACGAATCCATAATTTTGACTGACACGATGACACGCTTGATTCCCAAATTAGGTTAAGGAATTGAAGTAAAATAAGCGGATTAAACTGATATGAAATTGTCAAAAAATAGTGAACGGAGCAACACCGAGACAAAAGGCATGGAGGTGAGGAGAGGGCTTCGATAGCGACTGAAAGGGAGAATTGTAAAGAAAAAATGACGAAGGGGACTTTTTAGCTTGATAAAATCGAAAAACTCGTTGTAAGCGTTACGTGAAGCCCGGCAGCAGCTTGCAACGATTAAGAGGGAAAGTCGACTGATCTAGTCGCAAATTTGCCGAAAGAGGTTGGCAGCTGGTCCACGATAATGCTGAGATAGTCGACTAAATCCTTAGCGATAGACTGGAGCTTGGGATTGAGAGAACAATTCCAGGATGTGGAGCAGGGCTCAACCAGTTAAGATGAGGCTGGTTAGGAAGAAGCTACATATTTCACTTTCAGGACTACTGGGGGGGGGGCAACGATGAACATAGCCGTGCATATGTGGGTCTGAGCATCCCAAATGGTCGATGAAATTTTCAATTCTTTTTTCTTGCGATAACTAATGTCAAGAGAACTAATAACATGGTCGCGCGCTGGAAAAGATTGATTGAAAGTGAAAAACGTAACATTGCAACGGTTATCTTCACCGAACAGTTGGCTTAGCTTCACGTCGTTCCATTGGTTTTGCAGAAGCCACAGAACTCAGTGAATCCACGTCATTCGTAGAGTTCAGCAACAACAACGTGATGAACGTGTTCACGGTCAATCGGGGAAACGATCGCACGCGATCAAGAGAGACAAAAGTTCAATCGAATCAAATCAGTTTCACATCGGTTCATTGTTTCGGAACAATTCCGGAAGTGACGGAAAATTATTAAACATAGGTGCTTGTAGATTTCATGGAATTCTACAACATAGAAGTTTAATAGATAGCTTTCAGAATTGTTTGGAGCCGTAAGTTGTTCTCAAAAGTCCGGAAATTATCAGCGAATATAGTAGACATGATGCAATTTGTTTTCACTTGCAGATTGCTGTTCGTTCAGAAAGATTATTTCGACGCTATGAATGATAATTTCACTCAGGTTCGAGGTTTTTTTTTACTTTTTTCTCTTTCAGATGAGCTTTGATATTTTTGAGAGAAATTGTTCTTCCTATTTTCCACTTTTGGTGGTAAGACGCAGCATCGTCGGAATCCGCTCGTCAAAATGCAGCTTGCGGCAGATTAATCCGCCGTTTCTGTTGCAAATCGGTACAAATGATCTATCCTATGATTCACGAGGCGCTTAGAATTTCTGGAAATTTCGAGCTAAAATGAGCTTTCGAAAGGTAAAGCGATGTCCGAACAACAACAAAACGTTGAAGTTAACAGAAGGCATTAAGTTTGTAGAGATGCCTTCCAACGACTCCTCCCTTTGAAGCTCTATAATGACCCAGCAAGTAACAATCGTCAGATTAGGGTAATTAATTGCGCCATTGAACTACTATTGTTAAGTGTGTCTCTTGGCAGATCACCGGGAACGATTGTTAATCGAATACAAGTAGTGTTGCAAAGTTAGAGAAGCATGAAGTAGCAAGACGAGCGCTTTCAGTCGAACGTCGCTGATTCTATACATATTTTAACAGAATTTGCTTCTATGGACAAGGAGGGGAACGACGGCAGCACTTGTTTACCACGTACGAAATCTCAATTTGTCGTTCAGCTAAGGTGTCTCAAGTGCAGACGTCCTACAGGTGCATGATTGTCAGTAAATCCGGTAATGATCTCAAGGCTTTAATGTCAAAAATCTCGTGCAAGCAGGACCATTTTTTGATGAGAAACACCTTTCAAGTCCTCGGCATAGTCCTTCCGTAGCATTTTTAAAGAAAACTGACGGCAATAAGGTCAAAAAGCGTGAACGCATGAAATTTCTGCTAAAAATGACAACAGATTATGTGTACCGGATTAGAAACGAGCCGCTGATATGAGCTCTCAGGCAGGGGTGCAAATGTTCAAGTAAAAGCAAAAGAGTCAGGAAAAATACAAGTATCGTAGTCGTCGTTTTCGGCGAACTGTGAGGAATGAGATACCCTTATGCTAAACATAATTTGTTTCGCACCACATTTTGGTTCGTGTCTCCGCTAGTTTTCTACAGCTCTAAACTGCAAATTCGATGAGCTCACAGAACTATTATGAATTTTTTTTTCAGAATTTTTGTTGCAAACGACACTTTTGGATAACCTATCCTGGCCTTCGACTTCACCTACCCTTTGATGGATGCGAGAAGCTTCGAGCATCTAAGAATGGAAACTGAGGCAACAAAAGAATCGAACAATGCTGATTAAATAACGTGTACTAATGGTATCCAACAGCTGTACGCTCAGCTACTCATAGAAAATGCAAGCGCTTTGCTTGCCAGACACCACCACCACTTGACCAGACCAGCCGTAAACGGCTTCCCTGAGAGCCAGACCTAGCCGACCGAGAGGGCCTTTGTCTGTTCCGTGATGGGAGTGTGCGAGAAGTTCGTGTGACTGGCCCATCCTGCACCTTTGCCTGACAGGTGGGAAGTGACGGACAGGAGTGGGGGGTGGGCAAAACTGGCCTACACCCAACAACGCAAACATTCATTGCATTCAGACCGGGAAATATACTCCGCCAGCTGCCAATATAGACCGATAGCTCAGTGAATGAACTACTTTTCCTCAGACCTCGAGGAGTTGAATTGCATTTTGAGTTTGAGGCAAAACGTCCTGGATCTTACCGGTTCTGGCTTTAGAAATTTGCTAGCAAACTTTGCTTTTAATACGAATTTGACTTTTCTGCGTTTTAAGTGTGGCTTTAGCATACGTCCTATGTAAATAAATTGAAAGTAAATAAATGAGTTGACCGAATACAGCCGCTTAGGAGAATAAAAGCACTGTCACTGGGTAGTGGTAAGATAGGCAACCAAATAAGGGCTGAATATATTGGAGGCATTTTCCTGCTCCTTTTTTCCTGCATTCTCCTCGGGCAAGATGGAATATAGAGAAGGAAGTCGACTCCTCTTTCTCACCGGTGGTTCCTTTCTGGGACGTCTCTTTGAAAAGAGCTACAGGTAATGTGAGTGCAGCTTGTAAGGTTTCGCAGGTTTTACATGATTCTACCCGGATTGATGTGTTAGAAAATTCTTGTCAGAGATGAAATGAGTAAAATAACAAGATTTGAAATAATTAAAGGCAAGAATGGTAAAGTATACCTAATGTACAGTTTGAGAAGAGGTAATATTTTCCTGTTTCACTTTTTCGCCCCAAATAGGATAAAAGATTAGCAAGAATCATAGCTAGAGAAGAGCTAGAGTAACAGTTCTCTTAGATCTCCAGTGAAACACTCATTAAAAAAGAGGACAAAAATATAATAGAACAATGAGCAGGAGAATTCTGTACAACTTTCACAGGTTTTGAACAAGAAAACAACAAAATGAGATAGAAGAAATAAAACAGGGAACTAAATAAAAATCAGGTTCGAAACTTAGAATTCATACGGAATGTGTACGGTGTACGGCAGACGTCGTTAACTTTTAGTTCGGGAATTCTCAAAGAACTATAATGAAGTTTTGCACAAGAAATTCAAGGCAACCTCAGAAACAAATTGTGAAAAGTAGTAAGATAGCGGAAACGAGAAAATGAACCAGATGAACAAAGCCATCATTAGTGGAGGAAAACGAGAACGACGATGAAGCAGCTTTTGGTAGAAGGAACACAGACGTCGTGTGTTATGTGTGTTGGTGTTGGATGGTATGATGAAGCGAAGAACCGTTAGTTGCGGTGGCCGCGTAACAACTGGTTACTACGGAAGGAAGGAAAACTAGCTCATCATCAAGCGACAAATGACGTACAACACTCACTCACTCCACTCGCGGTTAATGCTACTATGAATCCGACAGACTTGTATGACATCGCCCTGATGATGAGGGCGATGCCCAGCTTCACCCTATCCACAATAAGCTCGAAGGAAGTCGTCTGCGTCTCCTTCACCCCATCTCCACGCCTCTTGTTCCCGCCTCCTTCTTCTACGCCAACACCAGGGGGCAATCACCTGACCAGAACTTCTACGCCAACCCTGACTTTCACCTTGATTCTTTGCCAAGGTATTCTAGACCCTTAGTGATCGCCATTTCGGTTCACAAAGGTCGAGGGTTCATACGAACCCTTACGAGACGTATGTAGGAAGAAGGTTAGCTAGCATTTTCGATGAACAGTGCTGTTCAAGAAGAACCTGATCATGCAGAGGTTTTTCAACCTTTTTTACCACCTTGGTTCTTCGCCAAGTTATTTTAGGCATGAGATAGGGTTTGTCAGCTGTTCAGGGTCAGCGTCAGCAATCCGCAAAGTGGAAACCAGATGCAGGAAATTTATTCATCTACTCATTCCCTAAATTGGGCTTGTCATCGCAAGCAGAAGTGTGATATGGTCAAAATATGTTATGAAACAAAATATGAATACCAGAGATGACTGTGATAAAGCAAGTTTGTCCAAATTTTCTGCAGTTCAGACGGGTCCGATCCACGTCTAGTAGAGAGTGTTGGAAGGTCTCTACAAGAAAATTCCTTTCTCAGTGATCGCTGTGAAGCTGGAGCTCAGCTGATAGGAACATACGAAAAATGGTCACCTTTCGTTATTTTTTTTTGAGAGATAATGACGAAGACGGTTAGGTTGGGAAGATTACGGATCAGATTCATAGGCTCCGTAAATTTTTAAGTTGCCCTTCAGCTTCCATATGCTCAACAACAAGTCGAGAGGGGGCTGCAGTCAAGCATAGTTTTTTTTTCATTTTGTTCACTTTTTTGCTATTTTAGTCCCATTTTTAATTATTTTTTTTTCTGTAGCGGCATCCAAAATTCTACCATTTACAGGCACTTTTCTGGTTCAAGAAATTCTTCTAGTGGTTGCATGTGTTTTCTTAGAGAAAAAAGATCTTGAGATGGCTTTGGACCAATACAGTAGATTGTATTAGAACACCTTTATTAGGTTTACGTTTCGGTATCCGCCTTCTACAGAGCCTGGATGATCGCAAGAACATTAGAATACTACTCTTTCCATGAAAAATAAACTCCAGTTGTAAGGAACAGGCTAAGCTCAAAAAATATCCTGTTTTTCGATACTTTGCATTAGGAGGCAAATGAGAAATTTTCAGAACATTGGACATCTACTTCTGAAGAAGATAAGATGCAGTTTAGGTTCAGATCCTTGAGCCGATGACGGAAATGTATCAGAACGATGGGTGTAAATCATGGGTGATTGGCGGTTTATTGATCCCGCAATCATCGTCACATCGTCACGAGCATGTGATGAGAGTGAGAGCGAATGTTGCAGCAGCCCCTTCCGGACCCGGTCCGTACAAGGTCGACGAAGTCGCGCAGCCATGGGAAGCGAACTGGACGCTTCCGATCACCGCCCAGCTTCGAGAAGCTTATTGAAGCCTCCCAATGACGATGTCGACTCGATGTCAGCCTCAGGCAATTGATGACGTTGAAATTTGAACAAAATTCGAAACGAAACGATCATTAGAATGACTGTGAGAAGGAGTTTGGATGTCGGAAGCCGATGCACATGTGACAACATTGGCAACATCTACACGTTTCTGATATGCTTTTGCCAGCTCATTCGCCTCGCAACACCGTCAGTATGAGCTGGACGTGACGTGTTAGAGTTAATTACGATGCCAATCCTGTCTAAACTATCATTATATCACATCATTAATTTCTATATCATTAATTCCTATGCGAAGAGTCTAGCGATGATTCTCATTTGAATTTTACCGACAAAAAAATGCCGCACGCATCAGAGATCTAGCAAATGTTACCATCATAATCTTGCCAAACCCTTGCACTCACGACCTACTCTTTTTGCGCAGAATGTAGAAAGATCCGTTGCCATGGTGCTAGGAGGAGTAAAAAGGGAGAACTAGCCGAAGTGTGGACGAAATTTGAGGGTGGAACAACTCCGATTCTGGAGTACCTAGGAGGTACACAAAGGGGCGGCGCCTAAACGTCGCGCGTAATTTTCGATCGATCAATCGATATTCATGTCGCGCGTCTGATAGTCTGAAAACGAAAATTGCGGCCCATAAAAGACAAGTGTCCATATGAGCCTCTACGGATTGTCAGAAGAGGAAAATTTAGCTTGCATTCCCCAAGACCAGTAATGTGTTACCAACATACAAGAAGGATTCGAATTTTAGTGATTTTGCTGCTTTGAATAGGAGCTTCTACATTTTTTACCTGACCTTTTTTCTATCTTTTTTCTGTCCTTTTAACAACCCCTTTGCTCGGTTTCGATGCTTTAGAACTTCAGAAAATTCTCGCAGAAGAATTGAACTGACGTTACAAATATCTAGCTGAGACCTTGCAACAGGATTTTTCAAGACAACATTTTCTCGAATGTATTATTTCATTAACTGAAATGAGCCACTAGATCAATAATTCATATCTTTCAGCGGAGGCTGGTCGTCTAACTAATGGACATTGCTTATAGAATAGAAAGGATTTGCACTCATGAAACGTCGTCACGGATGAAGGAGTGTTTGATTGTTGAGGAGGCGAGCTCACGAAAGCAATTAGAATTCATTATTGCATTGATGGATGCCTTATTGTTACTCCTCAAATAAGATTAAGACAGCAATATAATGCATTTGTATTTGTGGCTTCTCAGAATATGATCAAAGTTGTTTTGATATCTATCACAACGTGCGGAGACTGGATGAGGAACATTTACAACCTCATGGGATAATAGAACGGGAAGAATCCTACATTGTTGTGTAAGGGCCATTCCTATAGCACCATCTATAACTTCGAATTTTAGCTTAAAACTTTCGAAAATTACAGAGAAAAAGCAGACTCATCGGGCTAAGCTCAGATAATAGGTATGGAAGGTGATAGTAATGTGGAGCCGAAAAAATGCAAAAAAAATCGTATGCATCCATCTGTCCTAAAGCGTCAAAAATTCCCGATGCAAACTCTTCGTCAAGGCGACCAACTCGATGTTCTTCCATTTTCTGTTTTGAAAACTATTCATATCGAGCTTTTTGTTCCTTCTTCCGAGTTATCTAACGACTTATTCTCCTTTCTTATAATTGTCTTAAACAGGATAGCAAACAAATAAGAATAATTTATTTAGTTGTTGAAGGCTGCTGGGCTAAACGAGACTGGAAAAGTTAATCGAATTTTACTTTCGTCTTACATTTGGATTCTTTCGAGACCAGGTAGAGGCAGAGGCCTAATGAATGGTTCGAAATTCCTTGAGTTCATAGGTGTACCGGGCCAAGTGTCGCGTACTCGCTAGCATTTTTGCCCAACATATAATGTATAGTGCTAGTTTGGAAACACGTTTCGGCAGAAGGGAAAAGCCTGAGTATTCGTGACCGAAAAGCAGTAGATAGAACACTGCTGACAAGAGGTGATAAATAATATGCGATCGCTAAGCTTTTGCCTCTGTTGGCCGATAGATGACAAGAAACCGGCTCGGGTATGGTGACGACGCTGGTGACGGCTGATATTAGATGGGGGAGTCTGTCTGTTTGACGTCCAAAGTCAAAATTTTCGGCCGAATAGGACGGATATTTCTGAATGCGGGGATTGATTGCGCACATGGAATAAAAGCGTGGCTAATTTGCGGTATTCAATGTGTGCCGGCGAAAAGGCTGACGAGAAGAGGCGCTCCCGCTCTCAGACGACTCGAGACAAAGACCGTCGGATTGGCGGCCGTCGAACACCCGGTCCTAGTTGATCCATCACTCGGAGAACAACATTCTCAGCACTGGCAGCAGTTGCAGAACGCATCAGAAGTCTTCTTATCGGCTTGTGATCAGCTCCGGAGTAGGAATCTATGGATGCTCTTTTTTCACAAGGAACCAAGGGAAGAGGCATTGATCTTGACTTGGCCAACAGTGTATTTATTTACTCATTTTCTAGGCCACTCAAGGGAGTGCCAGCAATCAAACAAAGTCATACGAATAGAACCACGCTGAAATTAAAAGCGCAGGTAAGGTTTACGTATGAGATGAGTTATATTCAGATGGAAAGGACGATCAAAATCAACATTAAAATGGAGATCAATAACCACATGCAGGTTAAAATATGCACTAACACTGAGCGCTATATTTTTCAAGAGCACATGGGCGCTAAGTTGGCATTGGCATTCTGATCAAAAAGTACGGATGATATAATCCATTAGAAATCCTAAGTGACTGCAGCTTAGAGGCTCATGAGTCTAATGCTCATTGTTGAGATGAGCTTAATTTTCGGACTCGGCATATTTAAAAAAAATTGACTCTTGGTACTAATAGGAATTCTTGGAGTTGGCCTGCATGTTTATCTATTGCGATGAGGAGCTCACACTGCCAAACTAAAACGTATGGAATTTTTGGGAGCTGAAGAAAGGAGCTAAAACTAAGCTTATTGCAGTTCCAGCAACTAAAAAGCGGTTTGTTCAAAACCATGGAAGCACAATGGATGTCCTTCGAGTAGGAAAACTAACAAAATCGAGAGAACAATATTAAACCGGAGACAAAAATTAGCTTATGAATTATTGGGTCTATGTACGTTCGCCGGCCTGCAATCGAATTCGAGAAAATAGGAGGAGCACACGCAAGAATTTTATAGAAGCTTGGAAATGAGGTTATGCAAACAATGCGAATATTAGGGTTGAATATTGGTTGTAAAAACAAGTACGAGGGAAAAAGTAGAGGAAAAAAGTGCTGAGAATTCTCAGAAATCCCTTGAGAGATTCCATCTAGTCCCTTATGAGTTCTTTTCGTGAAGGTTTCCATGAATAAGTGAAGAATGGAGAAATATCGGATACTCTACGAGTCTTTTGCTGAATGTTCCTACTACTACAGTTACTACCACAGTTAATTTTCTGTATTTCGAAAACTTATTTTTTACGTTCGTAAGTAAACAAGAACAACTAGTACATAATTTTTTTCTGGAACTATTCACCTGTTTTCACTTTATTGCTTTTATTGAAACTTCTTTTCTTCCTTGTTTTTCCGCATTCCCTCTACCTCAAAAGCGGATCTATTTCAGGCCCCAGATCTTACAATTGATGAAGTCATGTAAGTGCCTCTTCGTTCGATTGAGAGAAGCTATATCATGGACTCATTCCATCACAAACTTTGTACCGATTTTTTTCTTGTTTTTTCCTTTTACCCTAAAGGCATTAACCGAAAATAGCATTCCGACAAAGGTTGTCCGCGGCGCACTGGCGAACGCGACTTCATGGAACATGTGGGTGAAAATCACTCGCAAATTCAGCATGTTCCACCTGCATCACCGACACGGAATTTCTTTGAAAATAAAACTCCGAGATGGGTTGAAATGCAATGGCGTGACAAGCCGTCCATGATGGTTGAAGTGAAGATGTAGGGCAGAACGAACGAAAGAGGACGGAGGCGGCTGGGCTCTCAGGCAATAAGGGAAGATGAGGAGTGGATGAGTGTGATGATGAGTGGGAAGGAGGCTGGGGAGGGAGTTGGTGTGGGGTGGTGGTACTGGGGAGACGGCCGGCCATCGAGACTTTTACGAGTTTCGGCGTTGGGTCTCTGTGAGTGCTGAAAAAGTCGCCAACAGATGTGAGCAGAAGGCTAAAGAGGTGAGGGTGTGTGTGAGTCAAAGAAAGAGAGAGAATGGAGAAGAATGGAGGAGAATGAGGACGTTTAACGCTCTGTAAAGATTTGCTGATTAAGTGGAATCTCAACTCAACCGAGTTATACCCGTCATCTGCAAGTGTTTTTAGAAAATTTGCAGCTCCTGCATCCTGAGAAGCTCAAGAATGAGACAATGGCTGCAAAGTCTCCTTTTCTGAGAAGTAAAGGGCGCATTAAGAGAGAAAACCATTTATCAGCGAGTCTAGTGTATTACGAAATGTATAAATCTGAATTGGGGCTCAAAGTGCAGAGCTCCAAATATCAACCACGCGGTCGCTGTTTTGGAAGTTTGTGGTCAAGCTGTTTCATGCTTCGAATTCATCATAGAGTGACTCCCAAGTTCTCTCCTTTTTGTATTGATATGCGAATATTCTGTAATTACTTTTGTTTTGAAGTTGTCAATTGGAAAATTTAATTTACCGCATCCACTCTAGCATTTCTATCGAGCTCATAAAGCGCAATAGGCAAAAAATTGGCTTCAAACGTTCCTGTGAAACCGCCACTTTCCGGTACGAGTAAGGCGACCTTGGAAAATTGCACCTCACTCGATTTTTTATCCTATATTATTCAATTCTGAAAACTTGGAAAACAAGTAATGATCCGTTTCATATTCTACATACTGCGATTTATGCAAAAACCTATCCTATCGCACCAACGATTGATCCCAAGTGGAGAACTGTATGCTTCTGGGATAGCATAATGGAAATATAATAGGAAAGTAATGCTCTTTATGAGCACGAAATGAAATTCGGAGCAAAAAAAAGGTTGGCCAGTCCACACAACGTGTGGGCGTTGATATGATGGAGAGCATAAATAAACGATGAGAAGCGTCGCAAATTTAACCACTTTGAATATTTTACTTCGAGAAATAATAGAGGTCTATGACGTAGAATTGTCAATGAGTGAACTGGTTCAATGACCAAATGTGGTTCATTCCCACTTTGTTATCTTCGACTTCCTTTTTGCCAGGGTAATATAGTTCCCAATTTGGCAGGGGTTTTTTCGTAGGTCGAAAACTCAGCATTGTGTGGGTTTGGGGTGCTGTCAAAGGTAAGAATTTTTCGAGTTTATGTTTTGCCAACCTGTCCATATTGGTGTTTGAGTAGGTGGGATTCGATAATACACATTTAAAAGCAATTGACCGCTTCTGAGCATTCTAGCAAGTGCAGGAGTCACACCACTTCTACTACTGCACTCTCGAACCCACACAGCACCAGGGTTTTGGTTTAATCGAGGCGAATGATTTAATCGAAGAATAATTGAAAAAATAAGGATCTACTAGGGAGTAAAGTCGTTTTCAATGGCAGTTCGAAGAATGGAAAAGCAAGCCGGCGGGTTGGGTATGAGAAGGCCGGCCGAACGGAGGGTGTCCATGTGCTGTACACCCAGGCGAGGCGCCGTTGAGGCTTTTCTGAATAGAGAGAGAGAGCCAGAAGCCTGAGCCGCAGCGCTCCAACTCTTCCATTGTGTCAAGTCACAATTGTGTCGGCGATTGTTTCCAACTATGTACCTCACATCAATTATTTCCTGACGCTTTTCGCTCCACATACACGCATGCACAAGTGGAGCGCCCGAATCGTCGCGCACTTACCCCACCCTTCAGAATAAATTCTGAAGCGGCTTTGGTCAACCGAAGGGACGCACTTGAATCTTGCTTTAAAAATGCGTCCTCAGTTTTGAAGAGAAAACAAGTCAATAATTAATCAAAAACAGAGATTCAACAGCATTCCGTCGCGGTTGTACTGTGTAAACAACCAGTAAATCTACTTAAAGTAGCTGAGGAACATGGATTAGCTCATTTCAAGTATTGGAAGATATTTACATTTTCGGTGAGCTAATTCCTCGATGTTCACTCGTTTCCACAATTTGTTGCTCTTTAAGTTTGCTTGCTTACAGATACAGCACCTTCGCGAATTATTCTCCAAAATGTGTCCACTTATGTATGGCCATTGTTATACCGACGCTCACCCCCCAACGTCTGCCTGCGCAACTCGTCCCATTCAGTATGAGACACCGTGGTAGCAGACGTGCGTGTGTTAAGGGGCTTGCAGACTCGACGACGAGCAGTTTGCGCGTCAAATTCCCCGTTATAAGTGCACTTGAGCAAAATACGCTTGGACGAGCATTCTCGTCCAAGCGGTGCCGTGTGCTCTACAGTCAACACACTGCATTGCACGAAGGCACCGCGTTGGACGAGAACGCTCGACGTCGCGTCGTCGAGTCTGCAAGCCCCTTTAAGGCCCCTGCAGACTCGACGACGCGACGACGTGCATTCTCGTCCAACGCGGTGCCGTCGTGCAATGCAGTGTGTTGACTGTAGAGTACACTGCACCGCTTGGACGAGAATGCTCGTCGCCGCGTGTTTTGCTCAAGAGCACTTATAACGGGGAATTCGACGCGCAAACTGCTCGTCGTCGAGTCTGCAGGGGCCTTTAGTTCTCTCGCCAGGACAACTAACACAAGCACGTCTGCTACCACGGTGTCTGATACTGAATGGGACGAGTTGCGCTGGCAGACGCTGGGGGGTGAGCGTCGGTATAACAATGGCCTATGGATTGATCGGTCGTTTTACCGCCTTGATCATGACTTGCTTCGTTCCACTTTTAACTATTTCCATAACAAATCACGTGGTTCGCATCAGAATAACAGGATCTATCTTCTGGGCAAAAAATAAAAACCTTGAAGCTGGGGTGAACCTTACAAACCCTCTTCTCTGAACCTTCTTCTCTGTGGTTCAAGGTTATCATGAAATAAGATAGTTTGGCTATTGATTTGTCTATTGTCTGTTTTAAAAGTTATCTTAAGCCCTGGATTTTCTCAACCACGACAAGATGAGCTCGTGAGTGGTGCTCTCAATATTCCCTTCTTCTGCCTCACGATGTTGTAAAATGGAAGTTCTTACTTAACGGCCTAACGTTGCGACCTTCCCGACGCCTTTCAAGGTGGAATGCTGAGGTGAACATGTTTCATTCGATTTTCTTTAGTTTCTTTCCTAATCTTCTCAGATATTCTATGATGAAAAGGCTTTCAGCGGGCCTGTCTGGTGAGTCAATAACACACACTATTAAGAAAATATCACCAATATGAACTGCCGGATGAGCCGAGTATAGCGACCCTTCAGACTGGAAACAATTACAGAAAATGGAAAAAAACAAGTGAAAAATCAAGAATCTGGAAGAAATCAGTGCTAGGATTGGACAGCACGTATTTTGAAAAACTATTATAAGTTAGTAGCGGAGACGCGTATTGAGGATCTGAAATAGCAGCGAGAACTTTCTAGTTCTCCGACGTGACAGTTTGTGCACTTTGTCATTTCTTTCACTGCCATTTTAACAATATGTATGTCTGCATTGTGGCATTTTGGAGTTATTCAGAGAGATGAAACGACAGGACTAGTCTTCAAA
Source organism: Nippostrongylus brasiliensis (assembly GCA_030553155.1). Taxonomy (NCBI): domain Eukaryota; kingdom Metazoa; phylum Nematoda; class Chromadorea; order Rhabditida; family Heligmosomidae; genus Nippostrongylus; species Nippostrongylus brasiliensis. The sequence continues at coordinate 10,124,212 of CP130737.1, forward strand.
GGAGAAACTCTAACCTTCAAGGCCTTTCACACTAAATTCGTGGCCGAATACAAATGATAACGATGGCTAAATAATGTTTTACTTAATTTAATAGCGTATCACATTCTCAACAACGAGAACCGCAACTGTGCAACGTGGTTTTATGGTGATTCCACCGAGACAAAAATAGCCAGATCACATTTGTTTTCTGCTGCGCTAACGTTACATTTACACTAAAAGGCTCTATGGGTGGGTAAGGCCATTTGTATCTTGGTCAGTTGTTATTCGCGTTAGACACTTAATATTCATCTCTAGATTATTTACAGTGGGATTAGGATGCTCAGAGCCTTGTTGATGGTAGTTTCTGGTAGATGAGGAAAAATCGGCTGAAAGTGGAAGTCAATCGTTTGGAAGCGATGACAGTGAACATGACGGGTTGTGGAATTTTATGGGAGAGATGCAGATATCCAATCGATGCGGCTCAACAAAACAGAGCTAATATTGCGCTGTGACACACATCGTGGAAAGCTCGTCAGCCTCTCTTTGCCTGATTTTCAGGGTGCTTGCTCATTACTGTAACGGAGATGTAAAGGAGGGTATTAGGTGGTCAGCCGTCGTATATATAACAGTGTCTCGAAGGGCACAGCTATGATACGATAGCTGAAGGTCTTCTCTCTATGAAGAAGCGGCGTTCGTCAAGTGGGATTAGAGCACCGTGACTGACTGGCAGGCTTTACTGAGGGGACGATGTGCTTCTTCTTCGGAGAGAAATCGTCGGGGATTGACGTCGAATGATCCAGGGGGTATTAGAGAGCCTGCGGCAACGTTAAACAATGGCGGAAATGCACTCGAGCCCCCCGTCGAGCTAACACCCGAAAACGGCCCATTCAACCCTCCCCCATGATTCTGATACATTCAACCGGACGGATGTAAATTTTGCTCAGTACGTCGTCTAACATTGAACGGCTTGAAGGGGCTCAGCGAAAAATGCTCATGAGAGAGAAGATCATAGAAAACTGATAGTGGGAATGATAGACTTTCAGCGAATCTGCCATCGAATGCTTCTTCAGCTATCGAGCTTATTTATTTATTTATTTATTTACGTTGCTCAAAACAATCGTAAGATAGAGGAATGAGATATATCAAACGAAGCACCGAAGAGCTAAGAGTACAATGCGACGTGAATTGGAGTCAACAAACAGAAGGACAAAAGCATTGCACAGAATAGAAATGATAGCGATAACAACTATAAAACCTAAGGAGTTTCTTAGCAGCTATCCGCCTTAAAGCTAAAAAAACAATGTGGGACTGGTAAGAGAAGAAATTGCTCACTCAGATTTGAGCATTGACGATGCGTAGCGTTTACACAAATTGGAGCGCTAAATGGTGTAAGAATAGTTTTTCTGACAAAAACCTAGCAGATGTATCGCAAAAGCTGCTTTATAATAACTGTTGAATAATGTGAAAAGGTCTGATAAAAGACAGGCAGCGGCCAAATGGATCAAACAGTAGTGAAGAGAGACTTGAAAAACAGTAATTCTCTGTTAGTACGTCTAATCTGGGTGGACAAAAACTAAGCCGCTTTTCAAGAAAATCATTTATCTTTATTGGGATCGATGCAAGAGAAAATGTTAATCTCAGATTTCGTCCTGGCTCATAGAATCTGACGAATTATGGAAGTATGTTCTATATGCCCAGGGATTTCAATATTTCGTATTCTCTGATTATTGAGTTTCGTAACCGACAAACTAAAATAAATTAAGCATAGGGGAGGACACTGACTAGAACTGCGGCTGATCCCACTCAAATCATGGTACAGACCATATGAACAACCAAAGGTTTCGGTGATTCGGAAAAGAAATTGAATACGTGGCGCTTCCTCAGGAAGTTAACTGAGACTGGACATTTTCGTAAACTTGACCATTTCTTTGTTGCTAGTGAGCTTTAGAACAAAATGAGAATGCCCATGAAGATATCCATCTCTATACCCACCTCATTTCCTAAAAAATACTCACCAATCATTTTCGAGAAATTAGAAAGGCATAAACTAATTAATCATAATCTAATTTATTAGCAAATGTCACGTCAGAAAGCAACGTCGCCAATTTGACATGGAGAACTAATTTTCATTAAAGTAGTGCTCATCAAATAGGAAAGGGTGGGATGCTGAGCGAAAGCTTTTCTATTTGCCTTTCCTTTTGGTTAAGTTGCTGAGTCACAAGCCCGGTGTTCGAGACAGAAATGGAGGAAATACATCTCAAAATTGGCCCACTTAACCATATATCGCCCCTTACAAGGAGGGTCGTTGAAGTGATGGTGAGCTTTAGCGATGCGATTTCTATGGTATGTAGGGCTCCTCATCGGATATCCAAAAACATGAAAAAAAATTTCGGAATCGCATTATATGGTACTGAAAAGGGCCTGCAAAAACGAGGAAGCGCTACATATCAAAGAGCTCATTTCGATTTGAGGTGTGTTCGGAGGCGCAGTGGGTAAGCGGTTGGGCTCTAGTTCAGAAGGCCATGGGTTCGTATCCTGTTGGTGCAATTTTGTTTTGCTTCAATCGCATTGATGCCAAATCGTGCTCATTTTACGTTTTTGTTATGGAGGTGGAAGAAAATCATGTTTGGAGCAGCGGAAAATGCACAAATTTCGGTGAATGGCAAGATTAATATGGGTAACCAATACCTAAGGTAACTTACCTTAAACGGAAACAAATTCAGAAACTAGTGCTAGATTCGTTATTAGCGACCCAAATGACCCCCACGAACGAAGTTTGGACGAAATCGGGTATTTTGACCAAGACACCTCACTTACTCACCCTTACCATAGCTAACGCCCACCAGTCGGAATTCCAGAAACAAAAGTAAAATTCGTGATCAGCAGTCCAGGTGAGACTACTAGGTAATTTCTGGATTGAAGGTAGTGGATACTGAAGATTTTCGACAGCTAAAGTCTGAATGGAGGCATAATACATATTACCAGTAATTCATCAGAGACCGAATCTTGGGCAATTCTACCGACACCTGACATGAGGCTCGAGATGTCGTGGTCACCCATTTCGCCCAAACCTTGCTAGTGAGACTAGTCGAGACGCTGGTCACGAATCTAACGCTAGCTCTGTGATTTTCAACAAGTGAGACTATCAAGTGGTGGGTTTGGTTTTGTATGTGGTGGTGAGCGCTAGCTATGGGAAGGTTGGGCAAGTGAGGTGCTTGGGTCAAAATGACCGATTTCGTCCAAACTTCGTCTGTGGGGTTCTTTGCGTCGCTGATCACGAATTTAACATTAGTTTTTGAATTTGCGTTCGTTTAAGGTAAGTTACGATCGAGATGAGCGCTTTAATGTGTAGCGCTTCCTCGTTTTCGCAGGCCTTTTTTAGTACCATACAATGCGATTCCGAAAATTTTTTTCATGTTTTTGGATATCCGATGAGGAGCCCTACATCCCATAGAAATGGCATCGCTAGAACTCACCATCACTTCAACGACCCTCCTCGTTAGGCATTAAATTTCGGACATTTCGGAGCTCAGATTTTCATTTAGAAACATTCAAAAGGCTCCATTATTGAGTGTAGAATAGTTCGCTAACGAGTGTTTGCAAAACCTGCAAGACTCAACTCGAAATTTCAAGAAGAAAAGCTGTGAGCGCTGAAAATTGAAGGAGGGCCTTTAAGAAGACAAAAATCAATTGTCTGAGAATAGAAGGCTTCATTGTGTGCACGTTCTTGCGTCGACTTTGAGCTCGGAATTGTGCTATTACGTGAATTATGGCGTGTTCTACTACTTTAAATGCCCAGACGTCTTTATGAAGGATTAACGAGGCAACAATTGCCTAATATGAGATAAATTTCATCGGCAAGTCGATCAGTCTATCACCTTACTCAGATCTTCGTGCAGAGGGCTAAGGACTGGTTCAGAAAGCACCGTTGGCATTGGAAAATGTCCTTTGGGGTCGAATATGTAGCTCCAGGCGTTTTACTAAGAATTGCAGCATGATAATTTTGCTAGAAATCGTTGACACACGGCTTCAACCATCAGCAAAGATTACTTCAGAAAATTAATCCGTCAATGGCTTCTTGCGAACGATAGGGGTAGATGGACGCAGGGAAATCGCTGTGGGCTGTCGAGTTATGGACTGAATATATTTGCTAGCCCAGTGTGTTTGTGTGCATGTATTTCTGAATGAATAGCGAACAATGTAATCGACAGAAAAATCGCTTCAAAAGTTCCGGTGAAAAATCGATATTTACGTAAAACACGGTCGTAAAGTTACATCTGGCACTGAACGGGGCTACGCTTGCGAGAAGGTTTGTGACAAATCGTCTTTAGAGACGGAGCCTGGACAACATTTTCTTGGTGTTTTTTTAGGTTCATTGGAACGAATAGAAAATAAGTTAGCAAAAAGAATATGCAATGATATGCAAAAAGCTTCTATGCATAGAGAATATGCATGAAGGCTTTCTAATAGTTCGTTATGATATAATATATTCAGTTTTAAATGACCACCCAGTGATCCGAGGTGGACGTTTTTCAAGCAAACAACGGCGCTTTTGGGAGCAAATTGGAAGCTGTTCAGCTCAATCGGCACCTCAAAAACGTTTACATTTCCTTTGGAAAACGTCCAATTGGGTTTGAATGCGTCCAAGTGAAACAGGAAATGGAGTTCACTTTGCCAAAAGTGGAAGCATTGAACAAAAATTCTCCAGTATTGAAATCATTAAGTAAATGGAATCTCCAAAGTCCATCTTGAAAGGAATCATTTTTACGCTCTTTCTTCTCCTCACAATTTTTAACTGTATTACAGTGGTTTATGATCCATTGTTGAAAACCAATTCACTCGGTTTGTGAACGATGGTTTACGTTACGTGATTGCCCCTCTGTGGGGATCGATCGCTTCACCGTGAAGTCAGTCCCTTTTATTTTTACATCTCACTCCTACGGGTAATATTCAATGGTAGAATTTATGCTTATATTATTATTTTTAAATTATTTCTATTGATGAAAGTGTTTAACTTCATCCTATCTTTCCAAACAATATCTGGTGATTTATCTATTTTGCATATTAAAAAACGTTGGAATATTGAGAGTGTTGGTAATGCCTCACCTTCCAGATGTTCGCAACTGTAACCGGAATCCCCTAATTCCTACTTACTTCTTTCGACAGGACTCCCAATTTTTCAATTCCCTGTTGTGTGTGAACTCAGGGAACCTTATTCTATTCACATATTGCTATGGTGTGTGTTAGTTTGAAAAGAAGATGAAAGGAGCCGGAGGGTGTTAGTAGACATGTACAGAGCGCGGAAAAGGAACTGAAAAGGGAGAAAGAGAAAGAAAAGTGAAAGACGATGTGAGCATATAGATGGGTCTATCATTCCCATAGAATGCTCTTCGCAGTCATCACTCGACGTTCTCGAGGGCTTTCTAATTTCGAACTTCTACGGCTCGACAGCAAAGTGGCCAAGTTAACATTCTGGACGCAAATACTAATGAGGGTCATTTTCACCACTGATGGCAAGGATTTTCACTGCACTATTCTCACAAAATCGAACAAGAGTACAAAGAGATGATAGTTATCAATTTGACAAAATATTATTATTATTACCTCGGAAATGTTGACGTCAAGCGTTTTGATCAGGTAACTTCCGCCTTTCTCGCTAGCCCTACCCCGTTTTAGCCCGACTTGCATATATATTAATACATTTGACCATCGGTAAAGAAGCTGTGATGTGGTTCGAAGGCTTTAGAGATTCGCTTATTTTTCAACACGTTCAGGTTATTAGCCATGGTTCAAAAAAATTGGAAAGTTTTTCTTCGCATGTCTTTGCCTAGGTCACCTTGTTTTGCGCAGCCGGGAAAAACATATGATGTCAGAATGGAGAAAGCATTTGGAGAAAGGCTATTCAACAATGATTCCGGAAGCGGATCAAATTCCAGCCAATTCTCCGAGGAACAGTTTGCACTCGAATGTGGTGACGTTTTATGACGGCAGTGCATAGCGGGTGAGCGACATAGTCCTTTTTCCCCACCAGACATAGGCTAGACGAGATTCATCTCTTTTCAATATAAATGTTAGAATTGATCATTCATGCAACCAGCAAAGAGCGTCATTGAGATTTATTCGGATTCTAGGAAACTAACACTCTTGCAGCTCTTTACTAACAATAAGATACGGTCAGGGACGATCGGATCCGCCTGGATACGAACTTTGAAATCTTTTTCGCGTGCACATTTTCCATAACATTTCTCACAAATTTTTCATCCAGTGCATTCTACAACTGATTTCAGCGTGAGGCGCGGTATTTTCCATAGCCCGTTCCTTATGTCGACGCTGGCTCAACAGTTTTACTATTCTGTTGGCTTTGGTTTATTCCACTCCATAAGACAGTTCGCGATCTAATAAATTCTATTGCTGTGCGAAAAATCAGAAAACTTCTTCATTTTGTCATTGTTTCGTAAAAAGTCATTGAAATGTTAATGCTTCAAAGGTATTAGGAAAAGTAAAAATTTCTGATGCTTATTTGGGAGGTTAAAATTCAAATGTTAATATCAACGTTGTTCGTGCCGAAAAAAGTTTACCATTACGGAATTTCGACGGTTTTTTGCTACCACTGCCGATTCCGCTGACCGCTGACCTACAGTTATTCGTTGTAGTACTGATTGGGCCAAGGTGGAGAAACGAAACATTTCCGGCCTCGAGCAACAAATGTGTTTTACAGTCGAAATCGAGCATTGAAAAATGAAAAGGATAGAAAGATACAGTAAAACGATAGAGTAAGGAGGGAAAAAGAAGAGGACGCATCTGAGTTAGGGCTACTGTAGTGGTTGATGTTTTTTCCTTGCCAGAAGTTCGATCTCGTAAAGCTCTAGTAGAAACAATCCTTCTATTTGACTTTTTCTTTTGTTTGAGACATCTATTGGCAACAAGCGGACTACGCATTTTTCGACCGAACGACTGATAGAGCTACATATGAGGAAGTAGAGGACGTAGAACGGTTCATGAATTCAGACAGCAGCTACGTTTCGTTTTCAGAAAGTGGTATATGCAAAAGGAAGAATGGAGGAGAGAAAGATCGAAGAAGAGATCAGGAGAGCATAGGAGATCAGAGCGAAAAATGAGGAGGTGAACAGGTAAAAAGAGGAGTGAAGGAGCCAATATTGGAATTGCGTGCAACTCTCGTCTGATGACCATCAGCAACGAGTATTACAGCACACAAAGTTGAGGAGCGGAGACGAACGGAAATCCGTTTTAAGGACGCAACGCTCGTCGAATTTCTGAGACACTCACGAGGACATGGACGAGGAAAAAGTCGTCGCGAAGAAGTACACGAGAGGCCCTCAGCACGGCTCGTCATGTTCAGCCCTCAATCATCATCACCACACGCACTTGCGAAGGTGTAAAACAGGGGTAAAGCTTCGAGTTCTAGCCCTTTCTGGAATGAAAGAATTCTGTATTCTAAATTTTCTCGATCATTTGAACGAAAGTGTGAAACGAGGAAAAAGCTTTGGGCTTCATCCCCTTTCTGGAATAAAAGGCCCTAAAACTTTATGGGGTGCGTATGAAAGTCCCACGCAGATAGAAAGCTTCAGAATTCAACACCTTCCGAAAATAAAAAGGTTCGGTGTTTTAAAGTTTTTATGGTGGGTGCGAATGAAGGTGCAAAAAGGAAGAAAAGCTTCGGTTGTCAACACCCTTTTAGGCTGAAAGGTACGGTAAAGATTTATAGGGGGACATCATTTGTGTGGAGGCATAACGAAATGAACGCCTGCAAAGTGAATCACCTAAAAAATCTGAAGGTGCTGAAATTCCCTCTTAGAATAATGGATTTGATGTCCTGTTCGGGCTCCTAATCTTCCCTTACTGACAAGAGATTGTGTTTGTTGCTGACTTTTGAACATAAATAACGTGCAAATGCATATGATAGGAAACCAACCTATTCAAAAAGCTTCCGACTCCCTGAATTGCATAAAGAGACTTTCAGGGAAGCAGTCGTTGCCGATGTGCAAAGAAAAAAACCGGAGTTATAACACGAAACAAGTCTGTTAATTGCCGTTTTTTGTTTAGCGGTTTATAGACGAGAACTAGTTGAATGGCTTATATATTTGGAGATGATAGGTTATTCGCAAAACACTGACATCGGACGGGAACTGAACCCGCGTCTTTCTGTCTCCGGCAGACTGCACTAACCACTGTGCTGTAAAGTAGCAATTAACAGACTAGTTTCGTGTTATATCAAAAATGCTAGGAGATTCGCAAAACTAGCGTTTTTATGAGAAAATTGTAATTTAACGTTAAGCTTCAAAATAGGATGCGGTTCACAGTTACATTTCACCACCTGCTTTGCTATTATAGTTCTTACTTCACTGAAAAAGGCGAGGCCTTCCTTTTAGGAATATGTTTATCAGTACGTGAAGCAACTTTGAAAGTTTTATTCATTGAACACAGAGAGTTTTCTTGCATTTTCAGTTTGGCTTTTTTGGAGAAACCTGTTTCGCTTGAGCTACAGATTTTGTTAAAATTTCTGTAATTATTGAAAGTGATGCAGAAAACTAGCAGGACGTACAGCCCACTCGAAGTACTTATGGAGGACGGAAGCCAAAGATTCGAGAACAATGACTTCAGCTAAGAGTATGGAATGGAAGAGGTAAAGTGGAGGCGAAAGCTGGACAAGGAGCACGGATAATCCGAAGGGAATGGAGAATATTATTACCCAGATGTGATCACACGCAGCCTTCATTCTCGGATGAAGTTCATAGACAATAACATATATTTCCTATAAAGTGGAGCGGCCTGCTGATGAGTTTGTTCAGCGTTGGAATTAACCGAAACTACGGGGTGGTAAGAAAGTCTCGAGCCGTTTGACGTCTACTTTTTTTGTCTTCCAATGCATTTCATTCTATTTCACGACATAATCATCATCGTTAGTCAGAGCAATAACGCCTCTGATGGGTAGATCAACCGTCTTCTACTTTCGGAACTGAGCAGTCTGGAAGCCAAATGAGTCGCTGACTGCTCTTATGACGTCTTCAATTTTGTTGACTCTTCTCGCAGCTAAAAAGCAACATGGTAGGGAAATAATCGGTAGCAGAACGGAACAATATAAGTGTAATATGGTGATTGTGAAATGGTGTACCAACCGCATCTCCTCAAAATTCTTCTGAGCCCTCTGTCGACAAAGGGTCCGGTGGCGTCATGGAGAGCGCGCACCGAATGTACAGGGTGGTTACAAAGTATGTTCCGCAATTTCCTGATAGTCGTTCTTGAAAGCAGATCCTCGTTTCACAGAAATATCATAAACGTTTGGTAGAGCAGTACTGGCGTGTGGTCGTGTTCAACTCCTACATCGGTTGGATCAACGCTCAACAAGCTATGCGTCCATCTTCTCATCGAGCCACCATCGCGCACCTTGTGGACGAAGGACTTCGACCTGCGGAAATTACAAGAAGGCTCCCCATCAATGACAAGACTGTGAGGAAGATCGTGGCGCAGCACAGACAGCGAGGGCATCATCAACCGCTTCCTAAGCCAGGTCAACCCCGGACCGTCAACGTACCTGGAATCCGCAAGACCATCAGGAAGAGGATACACAGGAACGACCAGGTGAGCCTGTCAACAGGCGTCTCGAAGCTTGTATCCGTGCAGAAGGGGATTATTTTGAACAGGATAAGGATTGAATGATCTACGATCATTTTGTATATCACGAAAAAATTATATAGAAATATCTGCTATCGATCTTTAGTTATGGTAAAAAATCCAGCGGAACATACTTTGTAGCCACCCTGTACTCCCGGCCGTTTATGTCGAAATGCTTTGGTGGAATCCCAAAGTAAAATGGTTCTCACGACAACAGGTACCGAAAATCAAATGCATTCACCCATTCAGGTAGATTCTCATTGAGTGGTAATTGCGATTTGTATAATACATGTGTACATCCTACAGTACGAGGAAAGCCATGAAATTTCTATTCTGGTCTGGTCGAGGTTTTCCTTTCCAAGGAACTAGAATAATGAGAGTGGCATTAACCATCATCAGGAGAATGGAAATTAACTAAGCTGAGTAAAACCAGTGTCTCGCAAACCCAAAACTAAGCAGTCACTTCGAGCTCATTTATTTATTTGTTTATTTTATTTTATTAGAGAAAAAACGTAGGCTGTGAAATATGTAGGCAAAGACTTGGAGTGAGGTGCATAGTCGAAATAAAATGAAAAAGTTTGCAGCATCATTGACGAATTGTTAGGAAATACTTTTTAATTACTTAGAAACACTAGTTATGTACCATTGTTCTGAGTTACAAAGATACGAATATAGTGTGCCATGTCCAACCGACGAAGCATCAGCGAGAAGTTAATTTCGAGGACACCGAATATCTCCAGAAAAGCTCGAACTATGACAAGTTTAGGTTTTGCGATACGGGTTTTTGGCGACACAGTAGACAGGTTAGTCATGTCACAATATTTGAACCAGTCGGCTGACAAATTTATGAGAAGCCATTGATCATACACGAGCGTCAACTGCTTTGAAATGGAAAAAATTCGAAATCTAACGAACTGCAGCGGATTTGGCCAATGGCTGCTGCTAGATTCGCAAAAACCGTGTCGTCAAATATTCCAATGGTTAGATACTTCAAGGCTAGTAATACTTTAGAATACAATATATTTATTACGTAAGTAGCTGCTTACTTATGCGAGGTAGTAACCGAAAAAAACAACTTCAGCAAAATCTTTGAAAATAGCAGACGTGCTCCATTAGACAGTCGTAACGGAACAAAACTCTATGAGATAACAAGCAGAATAAAACGAAAAGCAAAAACGTTAACAGGCAACCACCATTGAAGGAGGCAAAGAAACAAGCGAATATTGTGGAAAGAGGAAAATCCGCATCAAAAACGACGTAGGACATCATGAAGAAATTTCATTGAGGACGCGTTTCATGAGGCAACTGTAGCAAACTACTGGATATTTCATTGTTTTTGAAATAGAGGTAACATTCTATTAATGAAAAAAAGCGCCGGCAATTGGTTCTAGCAGTGGTAACCTGAAGCTTTGTGGCTTCACTTCCAGTCGCAGACTTCCTGACTGAAAGGAGGTCCTCTAGTATGATACTGCATTTGCCAAAAATAACTTTATGGAGGAGCTGCACGTCATTGACCACCCTTCCTTGAGATAATTTTCGAAGACCAAAATTAACGCTTCGCTCGGCGCTGGAGGGAATATGATCATAGATGAAACCTATGTAGGAGTCCAATCATAAGCTTCCTTTTAATGCTGTTCTGCACATTCTCTATTTTCTCGCTAATCGAGCGTTTGTATGATGAAAATACCGGAGTTCCGTACTCGAGAAGTGGTGTAATGCAAGATTTATTTTACGTCGAGACCAAGAATGTAGAATCCTTTGTAGACAAAGCCCTAAACAACTTAGAGACCACAGTTGCAGCTTTACTAGCGATGATTTTCCATGCTTATTGAGACATAGATTACTTCTTAAAAGGCCTAGGTCCATTACCTCATCCGTTTTAGCGACTGGAGATCTGCCTAAATAATAAGAGGAAGGTGGATTCTTGGAACTTAAATGAAGTGCTTTGATTTTTTTCATGGGAAGTGGTAGTTTCCATCATATGAACCAATCATGCAGAGCATCTGTTGATTTCTGTATAACTTCGAAGTCTTCTGTAGATTCGATGACACGAGAAATCTTAATATCATCAGCAAAAGCGGTAAACTCGACTCCGCCCCCTCCAAGTAGCTGGGCCATTTCGTGAATGTATAATACACCCTGGTGCGAAATTATAGGTTCACCCCGCGATTTGTCCATAAGTCGTGGGCGTAGAAAAGCATCTCTAGTTTTTAGGTGATATTTTCTGATGAGAAAAAGTGGAACCTCGATGGGTCCAACGTCTACAAGCACTACTGGAGAGATCTGAGGAAGGAGAAACCAGTATTCTCTAGACGCAACTTTGGCGGTGGAAGTGTTGTGGTCTGTAGTGCATTTTCCGGATATGGACTTGTTGTTCTGGAGTTTGTCTCATGACATATGGAGAGCGAAGAGTATCAGGATGTGCTAAAAGAACACCTTCTCCCTTATTTGAGAAGATTTCGTAGGCACAATCTTATCTTCCAGCAAGACAATGCTCACATACAAGTGTTGAGGTCAATTACGAGTTGGTTCGATTTGAACAGAATCAAACTTTCAGCGTGGCCCAGTTGTTCTCCCGATCTGCACCCGATGAAAAATTTGTGGGTCATTCTTGTTCACAATTTTTACAGGAACGGCACCTTTTACACGTCGGTTTTTGATCTAAACAACGCCATTCTTGATGCTTGGGCTCATGTAGAACAAACTGTTCTTGATAATCTTATTCGAAGTATGCCACATAGAATGTTTGATGTTGTTTATAACAAAGATAATGTTACAAAGTACTAAACTTAACTTGAATGTTCATATTTTTAAAAACAGACAGTTTTTAAATGAAGTGAACCTACAATTTTGCACCGGTCATTATCCCTTTGATTTTTCAATAAAAAATTGTAGAATCTCACAATAGCAAGACGCCGAGAATTTTTATATCTAGGTTTTCGATGGTAAGGATATGACAGTAATGTTACTAGAAACCCTTAATAGATTCTTTGAACAGTTATGGGGTGAACATTTCATATTCGTGGGGTGAACCTACATATAACTTGGCACCGGGGTGTATTAAACAGAATCGGTGATAGAACACCGGGGTGAGCTGCATAGTGGAAATAAAATGAAAAAGTTTGCAGCGCCACTGAAGAACTGCTAAGAAATACTTTCCAATTAGAAACACTAGTTATGTACCATTGTTCTGAGTTACAAAGACACGAATATAGTGTGCCATGTCCAACCGACGAAGCATCAGCGAGAAGTTAACTTCCAGGCTACTGAAAATCTCCAGAAAAGCTCGAACTATGACAAGTTGAGGTTTTGCGATACGGGTTTTTGGCGACACAGTAGATAGGTTAGTCATGTCACAATATTTGAACCAGTCGGCTGACAGATTTATGGGAAGCAATTGATCATACACGAGCGTCAACTGCTTTGAAATAAAAAATTGGAAACCTAACGAACTGCGACGGATTTGGCCAATGGCTGCTGCTAGATTCGCAAAAAACCGTATCGCCAAACATTTCAATGGTTAAATACATGGAGACTAGTAGTACTTCAGAATACAATATAAACATGTGTGTCCATATTAGCATCAGCATATTTAGAGATGTTCGACTTCATTACCATTTTCTCAATGTAGATTTATAAGCAGACACTGAACTGCTCTGTCATAATTCCTAATGAAGTGACTTTCATAAAAAAGGTTCAAAATTGGAAATTGCAACAACGCAAACTGCCTAGCAAGCCAAAGCATCTCCACCTCTCCCTGTATAACGTTTTTACAAACAAGAACTGACAAGCAGAGCGAGAAGTAACGAAAGTGATAGAGTAAGGAGAAGCCTAATGACAGCTGGAGGAACAGTTGTCCACGGAGAACTGCCACTGCCACTTTTGGCAGCAGCCATGTCGCAGTGCGCGCTTGAAACTGCCATTGTAGACACAGCAATGTGGTGACGAGTAGCATTCCCGTGAGACCGGCAATCCATTCTCATCCAAAGAATCAGTTTTCTGTTTCGAAACGTTTCACGGACGCTGGAATAGAAGCCCAAAGTCATACTGACGTTTTTTTCTTGCAGCTTCACCAGTGCACTCACAGAAAACGCCGTTTTATCCTTGTAAAAGTGAATCTGTGACGTCTTCATCCCACTGATTTCAGATTTTGAGAGAAACAATGATGCTTCCCCACTTTTCAGAGCACTATGACGTTTTTGACAGCTTCGAAAATGAAAATGCCACGTGTTAATTCGAAATTTTTCGTATAAATATCTAGCTTTTTTAGAGATATTGTGATCATTAGCAAATTTTTGTCATTTACGTATGAGATGTTGTAAACTAGATTTCCATTACTACAACAAGTACCACAGTATTCCTTCGATAGTTCCATTTTCCATGCAATATACTAACTCTAACTCAATGGTTTCTAACGCTTGGACACAGATTTTGAAGGATCTACGGGTTGGTATTCATATTCGTGTGTAAGAGGTTATCTGTAGCGTTTCGTTTATACCCACGGGTAGTTTTATGATGGTATTTAAGGCTAATTTAATCTGTAACAATGAAGCAGGACTTGACACGACTGACAAAACAACTTGGCGTTCAATTATAAAATGCTCTACATTCCAGAGTTATTTTACATTGCATTAGGTGTATAAAGAATTATTTTGTTAATTTTATATGCTCATGATATGCTAATCTTAACAACCACCGATGTCGAACAGCTTCATAAGGAGCATATTGTTTCCTCGGCAACGACCTCGACCAGCTGTCAGGGAAATACAACTTATGCTCGTAATTCTATTCAAACCTAATAAAAAGGTGGTCTCCAAGACAGCAGCTGTAAGGATGAAGTGACAGTATCCAGGTAGCTACACCTGTTAACAAGCTTCTTCATACAATTAGTAGCATAACGTTTTTGGTGTAGATTGGGATAGATTTCTTTTTACAACCTAATAAATCAGTTCATTATAGGGCACCCTAATAGTAGACACACATTTGATTTTTGCAAATTATCACTTGAATTCCTAGTTGGTTCGGCACTCTTTGAGAGTTGCGGAGCTGTTCAATTCTCCATTTTTGATGTTTTTTTTACCAAAAATCCTGAATACTTCCAGTAACAGGCGTATAATCTACAACACAACAATTTATTACGACCATTATCAAACAACAAAGCTCCTTCCTTTGTGAGGATCATTCTTAGCAGCGTGTTTCTTAAAAAGAAGCATAAACACAACAACATGATAATTTGCACTTTTCTAGAGGTACTTGTACTTGACCTGTTTCATCATCTCCCATTTGGATGGATGAGATCAGGAAACGCTAATATCTTTCTAACTTAACAACGCTTTGATAATTGCTCTGTATTTTTACATGAAACACATGTCTAATATAGAATCTATCGAGCAATTCAGCAGGAATATGACACGGACACACACATTTTTGTAGGATTTCACTGCCATGAGGTAGGATTTAAAAGCAGTCACCGATCTGCACAAATGGTAGCACAATAATCCGCTGGATACTGAGATCTGTAGGTCTCATGTTGCTCTTATGGGAATGAGTACATCATCCTTTAGATAAATTGGCAACATTGACAGCTGCCTATTCGGTGGGTACCGTCCATTCTTGGAAGACCATCACTACCGAGCAGTTGTTCTCCTTCCAATGGGTCCATCGTGGTGAAGTGTATGTAGCGGAAAGCACCGATTTGTTGGTCCTTGACACCGTCTTGAATGGTCTCATTCCAATGCTGCAACAAAAAATTTACTATAAAAATCGCAAAAACACCACAACAAACGGAAATTTTCGCGTGCGACGTCGCGTCTCGGGACGCGACGTAGCGTTCGACTTTTGTGCTTCCAGCAGGTTTCCACATTCGATATATGTTTTACCAATGCACTTTAAGTGTTTGATTTGATTTATTCATTTCATTTTCTTCTACAAACCTACAACCTATCCTTCCCATGCATGTCTGATTTCTTTAACATCCACGTTTCATTTGATCGATCATAAAAGGTTTAGATCACAAATAGTTAAATGTTGGACGTCGAGATATATTTATCAAAGTCAAAATAGAGGCAGATTTTCAGATTTCACTAGGAATAGGCAAGGAAAAAGTATAAGTGTCGGCGTTGATCAGTCCTTAAGCCACGCATGCGTTCAGAATGGTAAAATCATGATGATACAGTACCGGACATAGTTTTTGATCACTTCCCGGAAAAGCCGCTTAGGAACGTTCCAAAGCGGCTTTTTTCAATGACTTTGTTGAAACTCAATTATTTGTAAAAATATACACATATTTGAGCTTATCGAGCTCTATCGAGTGGTACTCAAAGATCGGTACAAATGCAAAATATTGCCCTTTTGCCGACCCCTCAAATCTCGCCTGGTCGGTACCTCTGGGGCTGGTCGGTCCCTCAGATGCTGGCTAGGCGAGATTTGAAGGGTCGGCAAAAGGGGCAATATCTTACATTTGTATAGTTTGAATACCAGTCGATAGGGCTCGAGCTGCTGAGCTCAAATATATGTATATTTTTACAAATAATTGAGTTTCAACGAAGTTATTTAAAAAAGCCGCTTTGGAACGCTCCTAAGCTGCTTTTCCGGGAAGTGATCAAAAGCTATGTCCGGTACTGTATTTGGTCTTTTGCGGTGGCCGGCCGGCGGTGTTATTACCTTTCCAGGTAAGCCTGCTACCATTTTATACAACCTCGGAAAGATGGAAGGTTTGGTTAGCCTCGCCCGAGGCTAGTTCGCTTGACCTCTTGGGTGACAGCAGCACTCCTGCACCATTTTACTCATTTATAGGAACCACAAAACTGAAATTAGACAGCTATAGATAAGTCTTTCTTTCTAATACAGAGGGTCAAATGGTAGAAAAGAATCCCACTTCGTGAAACTTGCAGAAAAGAGCTAATATCCTAGAGCACTTTTAAAAGGCTTTCTGGATTTCCTTTCACTTTGTAAATCTGCTCTTCATCTTTATAATTGTTGTTTGGAACTGTTTCTCCCACGTTCCGTTTTATTTAGGGGAGGAGACTACAAATCGTTGAAACATTGAGTTTTAAATAATAAAATTGGATCCCAAATTGCGTAACACAAACATTAGTAGAACCACGGTAAATGAACTCACGAATAAACTAGGAAAAAGGCAAACCTGACACATCGCTGCGCTAGTTTAGACTCAATTGCGGCTCCGATTCCTTTTCGACGATGTTGAGGAAACACGAACTGATTGTTGAAGAAACCAGCCGGATCAACCATTTCGAAGGCAACCGGCACACCTTCATGCCGAACACATATCGATGGCAGTCGTAGCAGTTTTGCTCTGAAAATAATAAATTTCGAGGATCTACGACTCCAATTATAGCTGAATGTTGAGTTACATTGTCTGCTCGAGATCACCATCTTGGGCATGCTGCCACGTGCTGTTAATGAGTTCACCTTCATCGATTGGATTTACCTGGAACAACAACGAAATTGGAAAGAGTATTGTGGAAAATCTAATGTACATTCGGCATTTTCCAAAGTATTTGTTATTTTTTGAAGATAATTTTGTGAGGGAAATGAGGAGAACTTTTCGATGCATGTGTTCTTCAATGAGCTTAGAGCTTCGTTAAAATTACAAATAAAAAGTGAGTTGCAGGATTTCTCGAAAATGTCAATATCGACAACTACGTGTCGGGAAACTACTGTTTACATTCGATTCTAATAACGTGAGAAGTAATTAATTTGAATGATCAAACAATCGAAGTGTAATGTCTTCACAGATTTCTTCGAATGATCTACGATACTAAACCAGACTCGTTTTTTGTTTAAACAAAGGATGTTAGAATCGAGAGAAAACGGCATACACTTTGTCAAGTCGAGAAATCAAAAACTGTTGTGCTAGAGTCTTTTCTTTCTCTTCTCCTTTCAACATTTTCGTTCATAATGTGACCTGAGCGAATTCCTTCACTTAAGAAAGACTCTCTACTTCTACAAAAAGATGCTTCAAAGGACGAGGGCTAACTTTGGTCTTCTCCATGAAAGATTGACAGGATTTCTAGGCGCTTGTCATACTGCCAACTGCGACTCACACACCAGATGGAAGTGTTTTTGGTGACACTTCATCAAAAGGGTTCTCAGAATTTTGTGGAGTGGGATGGATGGACAAAGTGGACGCAAAAATAGAATTTTCCTAGTAGACTACACTGCGAAACAAAATTCTACGGAATTCTTCAACATTCATCTTTTCTTGATCACCTACAGTGTTCCCTTCTTATAACGCAGCCCACGAGATTCACTTTCCAAATTACTTCTTTCATTCGGATTAACGTCGTGAAAAACATCAATTTCTAAGGCTTTGATGCCCCTAAAATACTTTCCATATGCATACTAACAGAATAACATCAGATTTCGTTTAACTTTTTTAACGTGGATATTTTTCTCCTCACTTCGATTGCCATCACCATCTTGCTAAGCTCTAAAAGAACTGAAGTAACACCGCCGCCAGTATTACTGATAAGATGACTCTTTAAATTTCGATTTCCAAGAAATTTCGAGAGTATCCCAATCTCCAGAATGATATTTCATAGAAAAATTACGAGTAGACGCTTCGAAGGGAAACAGAAATCTCACGAACATCATCAAAGTAGTATCCATCTGGAAGGGAAGATTGCGTTGCGTCGTCATGAAGCGCAGTCCGGCATTGTTTCTCATTCATATAGAATAATTCCAAATTCAAACTGCTCTCCTCCAAGTCGCACACCACATTACGCATCATACAGGTATACTGTAAAAAAGCACAAAATGCGGCAAAAATTTGAGAAGACGGAATGAAAACAGCTGCTGCTACGCGACCTAAACTGTGAGGCTGTTGCCAAAATGACGTCCTGAGAACAAAGAAATGACCCTATGACATTAAACAGAAGTCATTGAATTACGAGAACGACTAATTACCGCTTTAACAAGTTCTTCTTTGCCAATAATTAAATGAGACCGACTGCTGTCGAGAGCTCCGAACGCTCGAACTCTGCAACATAGGAGACTTGCGAGAAAATTCACGCTTGAAATTGTCTCACCTGAATTCGCGAACACAATCGTAGAATTCGCGACGTTCCAAGGATGTACCAGCAGTTTGTGCAATCATACAATATGGCCTGGAAAGAAATTACGTTTAACAGCAGACTTAAGGACCATTCACACTCGGCAGCAGATCAGCTAATTATGGCCTGTGGTAGGGCAGAGACGCAGAGGGTACAGTGCAACGTTGGTAGCCTCAGGTGAGATGCTAGGATGCTTCAAAACGGCAACACTATGTTTATCAACGTTTTTGGAATGAAATAGGTCCGGCACGATTATTGTACCGTAGATCTAGTGTTAAGGTGAGATTCAGCTCAAATGCAACCCTACTCTGCCGCTGTGTATGAATGGGAAGTTGACTTTTTAAAATGAAATTCAGAATGTGGTTTTACTTGATGTGCTCGTTGTCTTTGATCATAAACCAGTATTTTCGCGGTCCTCGAACTGGATACACAAAAACACGAATAGGTGATTCAGGAAACCTGCAACTTCTTCCAATCATGGATAATAAATACAAAGTGATTTCACATAAAGTGGGGGAAACTCACGTATCATCCAAAAAACCACGTATCGAAAACGGAAAATATATAGTGTTGATGTCATTTGCTGTTTCATTCATGGCTTTTTCGAGCGATTCTCGCGAGATGAGTTGTGCGAGCATCCTGAAGAATCATGAATAATTAACAAACGTTAGAGCGCGCCTTTCTGACGACTGTAAATAGACGCGGATAGAAGGAAGAAGAAGAAAATTGAAAAAATGAGGAAAAATCAGGTCTACACTCGGTTGAGAAAAAATGATAACCAATACATTGTCCCGTTTGACCAAAAATAGCTGACACAGTTCAGATCAACGTTGCATTCAAACTCGACAGCAAAAATTGCTGCCAAGCGAAACCGGAGCTTTTCTATACCAAGCTCCAGGCAGTCGACCCCAGTCATGAAGGGATCCTTGGAGACTAGAATTTTACTGCGAGTTGCGTTCCTGTGGTAAAATGGTTAAGCCTTCTGTAGTGCACACCTTGTGCGCCTCTTTTCGGCACTTCACCGCCACTTGGCTGCCGAGTATAAATGAGCCTTGGTAGGATCGATATGACGTCATTTCGAGCAGCAGCAAAAGCGGTGTTGAGAAATTTGATTACGGCATGAGAACTCTATATGGATTTTGATTTTGAGCACATCATTAAGCAAATGTGCAGCAAATGCAAATGTGCACTACCCACGCAATCTATCCAATCTGCTTCATCAGAAGGAGCGACTTTTTTCTAAACTAACCAATCCAAGCAGTAGTCCATTGTATGCGAAAGTGTGTTCTGACATTAACTATCACCTCAAAAAATACCTCGCAAATATGCATAAACGCATAGGCACAAGTAGTTCCATGAAAAATTTACATCGTTTCGTTCAGCGTAGGATCAAATCAGTTGCTGTTTTGTCAGTGTTAAGTGACAGCGCTGGGCGACGATATTACCTAGATGAAGAGAAGGCTGAAGCGTTGGGTATTCAATTCGCTAGTGTTTTCAATGTGTCCAGCGAGGCAACATCTCATGCGAACTATTTTGAAGACGGAAGTAGCCTTGACAGGATTCATTTTTATCCTAGTGATGTAGCCACTTTATTGAAAAAGCTCAAACCCTCATCGACGGAGCCATTTGACGGCATTCCTCCCATAGTGTATAAAAAGTGCTGGAGCACGCTGAGTACTCCTCTAGCTCATATATTTAATGTCTCTTTTTGGATGAATGATGTACCTCTTGCCTGGAAGCATGCAATTGTTACTGCCATTCCGAAGCAGCCTGCGAGTAGCAGCTTAGGTGATTTTAGGCCTATCAGTCTCACTCCTACATCAGTTAAAATTATGGAAAAAGTTATCTATACGAAGCTAATTGAGTGGCTGTCAAATCGCGGCATTATACCCAAAGAGCAGCACGGTTTCTTACCGGGCTCATCGACTTCAACAAACCTAGCTGACGCGCTTTTCGATTGGAGTTTGGCACTTAATGAAGGGAAGTTAGTTCATATTATTTACTTCGATTTCGCCAAGGCTTTCGACAAAGTGTGTCACAAGAGGCTGGTTTTGAAGTTACAATCTCTTGGAATTCCCCAGTCTTTGCTTGCTTGGATTAATTCCTATTTGTCTGAAAGGTATATGACGGTCAAAGTTCGCCACAGTTTTTCGTCAAGCTTTCCGTGCACCAGCGGGGTACCACAGGGTGGGGTGTTATCCCCCCTGCTCTTCCTGCTGTATACGTCAGATCTTCCTGCGGCTCTCAAAACGCATCTTAATATCAAAATTCTGATGTACGCAGATGATCTTAAGGTGTATGGAGTTTTTGATCAATTAAGCTCTGTGGAGGTTCGGGAAAGCCTGCAAAAATCTATTGACAACTTACTTGTTTGGTCAGAAAAATGGGGTTTGCCTCTAAATCCAAAAAAGTGCAGTGTTATGGTGTTGGGTGAAGATAATTCCAGTTCAAGCTATTACATCCGAGATTTGCGCATTAGCATCTGCGATTCAAAAAAAGATCTTGGAGTAATCTTTCATACGAAACTAAAGTTCTCGGACCAGGTTAATACTGCTGTAAAAAAAGCTTTGGCTGTGCTTTTCACACTATTCCGTACCATTCGTTGCTCAGATGAACGGATGTTTGTGCGACTTTATAAGAGTTATGTTTTACCTCATCTTGAATATGGGAGCGTCGTTTGGAATCCAGAAACCAAAATGAATGCGCGGAAAATAGAGAGGGTTCAGCGAATCTTTACTCGGCTGCTATGGTATAGAATGTTGAAGGCTCAGAGCATAAATACTCCATCTGTTCTTCCCTGTTATCGGGACCGGCTCAAATTGTTTGGTCTTGATTCGCTACAATTCAGACGCGTGGTACTTGACCTTCTCTTTTGTTTTCGAATGTTAAGAGGTGAGCTCAGACTCCAGGCGAGCAAGTATTGGATTTTCCGCCCCTCAAGTGATAGGTTGTGCACACTTAATCTGCATTATCCCAGGATTCAAAATAGGTACAGAAATCTGATGAATAACAATGTTTTCTATCGTTGTGCCAGGTGGTTTCAGTACATTCCTAAGGATTTCCTGTCCTCCCCAACGAGCAAAGTCTTCAAGAGGAAATTGTGTAGGCTTGATCTATTGAGAATGCTTAATATTGATGACATCTCCAATTCTCCTTGAAACTCTACCGCCAGTGTCTTGTTGGACGAATATAATATTGTTCGCAGTGATCTTCGTTTTTTTTTATAGTCTGGCCATAATGTCTGCAGTGATCTTCGTCTTCGTACTTGCTGCTATTAATCTTTGGAGCCGTTTCTTTTAGAAAGGTTCGACGAAGGGACTCTAGTTCACCATAGTCTAGAAAACTCGGTTGTTCTTGTGACGCTGCTGGGCACAGAGCCGTGTTTTTATAACTTGTTTGGTTTTTGCACTAGTGGCGGATTTTATCCAAGGCCTAGGGCTGCACGGAGCCTCCTACACCTACTCCCCCAGAACCACTGCCTGGCGTACGTATTTAGCTTAAAGAGGTGTCAACATGCACCCGCGCCAGAATGACATAGTCAGTTGCGGTGGTATCCTTGGTAGTGGAGTAGGGGGGCAACTTGTCTGGCAAATGGTCTTCGCATAAGTGCTGCTACTAGCTAAATTTTTTTTAGCCTTGAGCTCTCTGTGCTGGCATGCGCTGGTTTCGTCTGTATGATCTTGTTGAAACTATGGTGTTCTGGCGAACTTGGCCTAACTTTTCTATTCGGTAATGGACCTACTTTGTGTACTACTGATATTTTTAGTGAATTACTCCAAGGATTAGTGATAGGCTAACCGTTGTGTTCGTATTACTATACATAGTTCTGCTTGCTTACATGTTGTTTGCAGCTTACAATGATTAGCTTGGTTTCGTGACGGTTTCTTTTTTATTTTATCGAGATTTTCTTTGGCGCACGAATAGTGCATTTGAATAAATAAATAAATAAATAAATAAATAAATTTATAGTTTCATAACATATTATAAATTGCTGCAATTGTAGATTTCGGGTTGAAGCTCAAGACCGAGATTGGTACAGATATATCTATTAGATTGTTAACTAAAATTTGCCTGTTTTTTTTCAAGCTTCTATTGTGCGTATAGTAGAGAAGCGTTCGAAAACATCTAGATAGCGTTTAATAGAGAATTATTTGCTCTTTCACGAGATATATCCGCTATTTACGGAACTTTGAAATTTTGGTAACTTTTTGGCCATTGAAGTTGAAATCAAAAATGAGAAAAATTGACCCCATCGACAGTGAATTTTCCCTGCTTCGTTTCGAGACTTCCTGCAAAACTATATATACCTTCTGAAAGTAGACGAATTTCTCTATGAAACAGTGTACAGCTTGTTTCGGTTTTCCGTGGCTTTTGTTTACTTACAGAGCGTCAAAGTGGGGTATCTCAAAGAAAAAAAAATTTTTTGGATGCTTGTGCTGCCTTTCTGCCGAAAGTTTTCCATCAGCTCTAAACACGTCACGAGAGAGCATATGTTGCTCTATCAGACAGTATGTTTATTTTTCCAGGACAGCCATTTTTGAAACTTTTATCATGAAGGCGTTTTCCAAAATTCTCGAGATTCATAGAGAGTCGAACATGGCAACTATAAATTATTGCTCCGAAAGATGTGAATTTCATTATTATGATTGAAGCTACTTCTCAAACTTTTGAACGTCTACTACGGTAGGTGTTACGGGAACCTACAAGAATTACATAAATGTAATTTACTTCTCGATTTTGATCTCACAGAAGCGCTCAGAACTGAAATAGGGAAACACCTGAAGGGGAAAAAAGTTGTATATATAGCTGACCGAAGCAGCAGAGGCTTAAGTGAATGTACACAATGATGGTCTTGACATTTACAAAGAGAAGACGACTGCTTTCAGCAGCAGCTTCTACGGAGCACTCCCGCTATCCACAACAATCACGGGATTGTAAGCCGTGACTCATGGTCCGATAGTCACCTACACGAACACAAGCCGTAAATTTTCAAGCTACGGAATTTGGTAATATAGATTCTAGCTCACTTCGCTGGACGGCCACATTTTCCAATGCACTGAAGGGACTGGCTCAGAACAACGGAAGCAGCCTTGTAGCGTCGATTGAGGCCCTCGGGTGTGAAAACGTAAAATGCGAAGGCGTGAGAAAAAACGAAAAAAGAAACAAAAAATGCGAAAACGTGAAAGGCTGCACTTTCTCCCTGTTCAGGGCTGCTAGTTTGTAAAGACCCGATGGAAGCAGAAGCTGTCGGTCGAAAGACCTTCCTACAGACGTATTATTGATTTACTCTATTTAATTCATAATTATACCCTTACATTGGTGCGCTGTCAAACAAAATAAATACGCTAATTAATGACACTGTATAAAATGGAAAAACGGAACGAAACAGAACAAACTAGTTCAGGAGGGATAGCAGGACAAAGGTGACATCAATCCGTTGCGGTCAATTCTCTTCACTATAAGATTCGAAAACGAATTTCAAAGATTTAAAAGGAAAAGGAAGAACAGCTGGAAGCCTCATCCGTACCAATTCTGAGAATCGATCAAAATCAAAAACGGGACTCCATACCCTTGTGGAATGAAGTCTTTTAGTTTGAATAGGCAGTTATAAGACCACTTTCAGTACGTGGAGGTTCCTCAAGAGGTCCTGAAATGGTGCCACATTCGCCTAATTCGAAGCATTTTCTAAAAGTTTTCATAAATTTCCAGGCAATTAATTGCATGTTTCACTGAACGACTTGCCTACTGACCTGGTAGACGTCTCCAGAGGCCTGAACCCAGTACGTGGTTAGTAAAATCTGGCTAATTAACCAGAAGCCATACATTCTAAAAATACAGCACAACTCTTCTAAAATTGGTATCAAGCACCGGAAATATCTGGCCTCTCTATAAATAAAATTGAATATTAATAATAATATTAATATCAATAATTTTGGCAATAATAACAATAATAATAATAACTCTCTATTAATTTTGGCATCGTGTCATGAACGCTTTACTTTGGACTGCCAAGATACAGTTTACAGTGTGTTACAGTTTTTCGCCTGATATTTCCGCTTACTCGCTTTCATTGAAACAAGGAAAGCCAAAATCGTGACTGGTCATTCCACCAAAGACTATTTCAAACTAAAACGTAACAACAAAGCGCTGGAGTAATAAAAAAGCCAAACCCGTTCAGCAGAGGTAAGCATTTTTTCAACATCCACATCCACAAGAAATGGAACACATCAATACGATCGTCCAAGACATTAGTTAGGAGAACCAAGGAGAAAGAAGACGAGGCAAATATCATGAAAGACGTACCCCGTAACTGATCTGGATAAAAACGTTGTGGAATAAAATAAAAAGTTAGGAGAACACGACAAGAAAAAACGATTTTTCGGGCTTCGATAGAACAATGCTTCCTTTTCCTCAGAGAGCGAGACAATCTTTGGACGAACGGGGAACCGTGTGGACAAAAGAGCTCGCGTGAGCGTTGAAAAGCTGCGAGCCGACTTTTAAACGTCTTTGAGGCCTCGTGGAGTGACTGACGAGGAGTATTCCCCGACTGGGGTTGACCAACTGGGCAGCTGCCTCCATTCCTGATGCCCATTTCACGTCGCCAGTCATCGGGTTGTCCCTAGGAGCTCTCACTTCCTCGGACCTCCCCTCCTCCCGTTCCTTCTCCTCCTCCTCATCCTCCTCGTCGTCGAGCACAATCCCGCACGTGAGAATGCCTACAAGTAAAAAAAAACCAATCGGTTATGCATGTGCGACGTCGAAAAACGGCGAATTCGGTGGATTCAGGCAGCAGCAGCAGCACCGCTTAGACCTTCTACGGGGCTACCAGTCATCGCCACCACAATGCGCGACAACAAAAACAAGTCGTTTGTAATAACAAAGAACAGAAGCGGGGCGTCCTCGGGCAGCCGTTGTTGGTCTCTCCCCCAGCTTTTCCATCGAGAAGGCCCCTTCCTTCTCTCCTTCAAACGTCCAACACGAAAAACATCCCAACGGAGAATGCTGTGGTGCGCGCCAGCAAGCGCCCCACTCTGCCCCCTCCAGCTTCATCTAAACGAAAAAACGCCGGAACGCATTCGTTCAGTTTGGGTGTGTGCGGTCCGATCAACAGCTGAAGGGCCATTCTTCGCACGCTTGGCATCTTCTTTTTTGAAGAATTGACAATTAGATAGAAAATCTTGTAGGTGGGTAGCACTTACAAGTAAGGTCAGTGAATTCCCCCCCCCTCCCCCGCGGTTCTAAACAAGACCTGTGTGGTCTTATGGGGCCTGAAACATAGATCACAGACAGGTAATTTATTTTTGCCGAATAACTGCCGTCGGAGAAGTTCACTGATCTCCCTTGTTAAGCAACGAGTCCGAGTTTACGAGTTCCGAGAACGAGTTTCTGCTTTCTCGGAATGTTACTACCCCTCCACTGCGCTCTAAACAGAACTATGTCTTCACTTTATCCGAATTTCCTAAGACTCTCATGGAAATGAATTTTAAGGAGGAAGACGACAGCAAATGTGTTAAAATTGTAGCAGTTAATGGTGGTTTAAAGTGGAATCAAATATGTATAATAGCCATGTGTTTCTCTGTGTGTTCCCGGGGTAGGAGTCCAGTGAGGAAATCTCAGCGAATGAATGAACAAATGTATTTTTAACTTGTTTGAAAAGAATCGAATTAGATTGAATTAGCAAAGGAGAACAACTGTAGGTGAAATGAACGTAATTACTCGATTAGGTTTGATACCCTTGCGGCAATTCTTCAGGCTTTAATGGGGTAAGATCATAATTTTGACAGCACCAGCAACGGAAATTTCAAAAGATCTCATTCATACAGAGTCAAGCTCATCCCGCTCCTCAGATCTATCCCTCATTCTAGGAGAAAACACGAAGCATCATGCTAGAATTTTCCACAAGAAAAGATCCTTCGGCTGTGCTCACAATCTGGTAGCTACTGCTTAAAGTCTTCTACCTGAAAGGAACAAGGAACTGGGAAGGAGGCTAGCAGCAGCTGCATCAACTATTTTTAGACACCGTGACTGTGGCAAATTGTTATCAACGTGGTGTTTTTTGATTCAGGTGAGAATTTGTGAGCCAAAATAGCTACAGGATAGCTGCCACGGTGTTTCAGCCGTACAATTTCACAGTTAACATTATGTTTTCGTTTTTTTCGTTTTTTCTAACAACTTTCCTGAAAAACTGGTTCCTGTATCGTCAAGCTGGAAAAATAATACAGAAAGTGAACGTTTTCATAAGCTAACAATCTCGGAAAGACCACCCAGACTATTTTACCTTTCAATCATTTCGGTCAACCACCAGTATGTTCCTTCAGTGTTTCCGGCGACATTTTAACCCACTTATTTGAGCCAACGTTTGATACCCAAGCTCTACTAAACCTTCTACTCCTGCAGGGTTGGGTATGTTGGAACCCAGACTTTTCTGGGAATGTGGAGGTATCGATTTCCTTGCGCTCACAGATCATGCTTGCATTCAATAATCCTATACGACTTTGAAAGGTTGAGGGATGCCGTGACAAGTCTCTCGGAGGCTAATCAACGCTATTGATATAATATTTTCGTTGGTCGCGGTGATGAGCTGCTTGCGTGTGCTTGTCTCTCGTGCCCTCGAAAGCTAATAAATAGCCAAGTAGGTGACGGAGAAATGATGTGTGTACTATGAATAAAAGTAAATAGAGTTTAGAGAGATCTGCATGATGACCAAAAGTGCTCGGAGTAGCCAGGAAGCTTTTCACTAATAAATAATCTTATTATTGGTACATACTCACTACGAGCATAATTATCGGGCAAAATATTAGTGAACTTTGTAGAGTAATAATCAAGTCAAAGAAAGCTTCTTCTCGCCGACAATGAAATTTTTATGATCAACTCTCTCCAGAGACATTCAATCCTTCGTAATTATGAGCCACAATGTCTATCTATTTACATATTTGTTATATCCATTTACAACAAAGATTAGTAACGAATTTAATTTGGAAAAACTCATAGTCTTAAATAGGATGTTGAAATAATATCCTTGCAAAACTGAAAAGGAAATGTAGACAACTTCGGTAAACCCAGACTATGACAGCCCATCTTTTGTCTTGAACGAAGTCTCATGTGAGTTCAGACAATCCGCTTATCAGTAGACGTAGGACATATTACAAACATAGTGTCGGATTAAGAACTGCTTAATTGCCTACATTCCTGCAGAATATGATAGTGAAAATTATGTACTGTGGAAGAAAAAAAACGGAACATTCGACGTTCGATATATAACTGAATAAGGGGAACAAACAGATGAGCATCTATAAAGCATAGCTGTCAAAACTTGACGTAAAACGCGTCTATGCGCTCGTTTGGGGTGAGAACTGCTGCGCGTGTGGCCCTATTCCAAAGATCGCTCCGTGCCTCAGGCAAACTCAGAGATCGCCGACTCATAAGAGATGACCTTTGGTTGAGAAGGACGACGATAAGGAGGACTTCACACCCACTCATGTCTGCTATAGCTTTACGACAGGTGACCTACGTTTATGGAGGAAATTTCACGAGTAATATAAAAGTGTAGTGTAGGGAAACAGAAGTTTACATATATTGTGGAACAAGTAGAAGGAAGAAAAGGAACACTCCACGAGGCATAATAGTAGGAGAGGAATGGAAAAATACTCTTAATTATAAGAGCACGATAGGATCCTGCTCAGGTTTCCTTACAGTCACAATAATTTTCCAGTTTAGAGCAAGGAGGCGAAGCAGTATGTTCCCTTTCTATTTTCCTTTCACCTTATAGTTTTCAAGCAGCGAATACATTCCTCTTTTCTCCCCCAAGGACAAGGGATTTCGGATTCTTCAACGATTGTCCTTTGACGATAAATGTTTAAAAACAGGATCTATTTTCAGTAGTTTCACAGTTTCAGAGACAAAAACTAAAATTGAAGCAATACGCAATAGCCCCAAAGTTTCCAGAATTCCAAGTGTCGCCAAGAGATACTCCTCACACTTCTGATCGATGCTGCACTTTTCGTTTTTCGAAACGAAACTACCGTGAAAGAGCAGTACTGGGGCAGATTTTTGTCGAAGATGAGAGATTCACGGTGACAGGAATCGGGCGAACATTTGAAGGTAAATTTGTTGGGATGAATGTGGAAAGTGAAAAGTGGCACAGAACCAATTTGGGGACGATTACTGAAAAAAGCAGCTTTTGGTTGTTAAGAATCATAAAATGCAATAATTTCAAAGTAGATGCTTCTTTGGATGTACACATTGTGCTTATTAACCCTTAAACGCTAGGGAGAAATTTGTTTTTTTCTTCCATAAAAAATGAGGGTTTTTATTCCGCTGGTTAATAAAGCGTAATTCACGGTAGTAGAAATGAAAAAGGTGAAGAAATATGTGAATAGTATCAAACCCTCACTCACAGTTTAGCTGTTTTTGGGAGAAAATTACCCTCACCCTCTCCCTTCTCCTTCCCGCTCCCAGCGCAAATTTGAGAAGGATCGACAACGCCGACAACAAAAACACGCACTCCAACATAATGAGTGATTTCGCGCGCAGCAAAATATCCGTCGTAGTTCAGCAATAGAGCCTAGAGCCTTTCTTGTGGCTATAGCAGGACTATCGGGCCTATTAGTGGCCTTTCTAGTTATCGATGAACGGAGAAAAGGTCGGATTTCTCGAGGAACACCGTCATAAGCGGGGTATTCGCACCCTCGACGTGAATCGAGCACCAATTAGTGGCGCTTGCACCGGTAGAGATATGTTCTGTTGGAGCAAAGACTGAAGTTCAAACAACTAAGAACTACAATTGTACGATAATTCAAATTACGTCCACTAGAAGCTATGGTGAGGCTAGACATTGGAGGCGCAAAGTAAATAGAATAGTTGACAAGATCGACTTGAATAAAAAGGGACGAAAATCTTCGATCACATCACAAAAATCGTTTAGGAATTGCTAGTGCGAAAATCGTGGTTATGCGATTAGGGAGAATGAAAAACACTCAAATGCGAGTCAACGGACTTCGTTTCGAAGTTCCTAGTAATTTTCCTTCCTTGAATTCAACACAAGCTCAACCTATTGAAGTAGAGGATCAGTTTCGGTCACAAATAAAATTTTTTCACAAATTGTTTTGAAATCGCATCAGTGAGTGGTACTCAAGAATCAAAAAACTCCAGAAAACTCCAGAATCCCTGTTCTGTCTTTGGGTTATCATTATGTTTGACCTTTTCATAGCAAAGAAAGGCGCACCAGCAGATGAGCGTGGAATTGTAAAAATACAGAGTTGAATGGGACTGAATCGCAACTCAATAAGATAGTGCAATTACCAATGGTAATGTCGAGTTAAGAAAGAACTTTTGAGGTATTTACCACAATAAAAGCTTCAGTAAGAGGAGGACTACTGAAATACTTTTGATGTAGCCGAAAAAAAAACAGATAGGGAAAATAGACGACAACAGAATGAACGCATCTAGAATGAGATCCAAAAAAAGATCATTTGGAATGCGGGCACGAGAGCATTTCGGGCCTTTCAGTGGGAATTGAAGCACACTAAGGGCATAGAAAACATTCGAGTAATGTAGGAAAGTTACATTCTAATGCTTTTCCATAAAATTGAAACTAATTTGACCTATCATTCCTTTTTAGTGAAACCAACGAGATCGTCTCCACACAATAACAAATTGAGTGGCAGCACTCAAACCAGTTTCATGACCATCTCTAAGTCGATGTCAAAGCTGCTCATTAGATCGATCACCTCCGTCGTTTTCCCGACTGTTTTCAGCCCGTGTCGTTCATCTTAGCTATTTCTCACTTTGAAGTATCGAATTGCGCGATTTTTCTCCTTATTTTCCTTGTAGAGCATTCGTTTCATGTTTAGTCTGTGAGTTCAGTTGTGTATTGCCTACTCATTTCAACCTAATTTATTTTTAGCTTCAATCTTTCTAAAGCTCATATTTTCTATTTTACTTGTCGGTTGCGCGTTTTTCTAGCTTTCAAGCTGATATCTTCAAAATCTCTCCTGCCTACAGCTCCAATTGATGAAAATTTCGTTTGCTCAGTCGACAAGATGCTCTTTTATTAGAACCCTTCTGATCAATATCAGACAAAGAATGCTGTGAAACGTTAAGAATTACAGAAGCCGACTATAAAAAGGTTTCTTTTGCTTTGCAACGATCCATTTTAACTACTTGCTAGCCTTCGCGTCATCCGATAAGTGCCAATTTCGCAGTCCTTGCAGCCATCGGGATAGGAAATTAGATCAATTAGAGGAGATGTGAAAACAGTGTCGCACGAATGTGTTTGTCAAAGGCAAGTGACTTTTGAAGCAAATCTTATTGATTTTTATGACCATCGACTGGATTTATGAGCATGGATATCCCGTGATTTGTAAAACCACCTTGTCGCAAAGTTGTCGAGATTTCTGACTTAGAATGAGTGGGGCATCCTATATCATGGGGTTAGGTTGACGGATTCAAATTTGCCTAGTCCTGCTTTAAAGGACTGCGGTTAGCGATCTAGTCATGGT
The DNA here is from genome assembly GCA_030553155.1 of Nippostrongylus brasiliensis. Lineage (NCBI taxonomy): Eukaryota > Metazoa > Nematoda > Chromadorea > Rhabditida > Heligmosomidae > Nippostrongylus > Nippostrongylus brasiliensis. The sequence continues at coordinate 10,155,398 of CP130737.1, forward strand.
ATATTTGTGGATTTGTGGTGGATTTGTCATGAATGTATTTGTATTAAAGGAGCACAGAAGGAAATTGAGAGCATGTGTTACACTTAGTAGAACTTATGCGATATATTTTTTAGAAAAATATCTTTTCAAGGTATTACTGAATTTCAGAGCGGTGTCATATCATAACGCGTAAAATCCGGTGTCCTAGCAAACAATTCATATCCTTTGAATTGTTTTAGGGGAATTTCCGCCACAAAGCTTGTTGAATATTCCAATGAATTCCAAGCATTTACTACAGGAGGTTCCGTACCAAAAACATCTTCCAATATGAAAGGTGAGAGGATAAGTTTTTTATTTCCTATTTTCAGTATTATGGTGTTTTCTAAATTCAGAATTTGACCAGAGCTCTATCTACGGATGCACATTTAATTCTAGAGCTACAGCGAATGAAAAAAACAACAGGAATTCTTCTGCTGACGTTTGCCCGGGTAAACAACATAGAAAAGCATAAAAAGCAAAAGAATCCAAGTGGGTTGCGCTACGATTTACAAGGGTCATTTTGTTGAAAGCGAATAAAAACTAGTTTGCACGAACCCAGGTAATTATAAGGAACTGACAGGAAAATAGGGGCAACTATAATAGTTAAAATGTAAAGGAAGATTTTGTTGAAGGGTGCGGCGAAAGTTTCCATGAGACGCTTGACTCCACAGCTTATCACAGCTCATCTATTAGTATTTTATTTTGTCTTCATATAAGAAAACAAGCAGGAAGTGAAGAAATGCTGCTCACAAAATCGGTGAGGATAACTTCGCAGTTTGTTGTTTCCTTTAGGAAGAGAAAAATAGCAAAGCATTGACGTAACAAAACGATTCTTATGAGGCTGATCTAAGACTTATCATGCTCATTTTGTTGGAGTCGAATGAAAACGAATTTTCACGTAGTACCCAATCAATAATAAAGAGCTGATCAAAATGGAGAGACGATTAGTAAAAATGAAAAGAGAGGTTCCGTCGGGGAATAGTAGAAGCTCAGACGTCTCCATGAAAGGCTTGACTCGATAGATGTCTCACTCATAGACGTAGTGTCTCCATAGGCGGGCAGCTCGATGGGCAGCTTTACGAAAAGTACGATATCAGGAGCTAGGCTGTGATAAATAAAATAGTTATTTTGAGTCGTACACTCTCTCGTTTCACAGCATACAACTAGCCGATTCTCTCGTCATCTCTCCTCCCACCTAGGCCTGCTCACCGTGAAGAGAGTATTGGATAGACGGCGGCGGAGGCACGTCGAGGAATGGGAGGAACTAGTGATGACTGCCAGAGAGGCAAAACTGACGGCTACGGCTGACGCTGCTTTTGCAGTAGCAGCATCACCAATAAGCAGCACAACTACTCTCCTAGAAAAGAAGTCGAGAAATAGGAAATGAAATTGTCTGCGTCGATATGAATTCGTCACTCTGTCTATCAACCATTGATGTTCAGCTGAGTGGAGTGAAACTGTGGAATAAGTAGGTTCAGGGCACTCCAAAAAAAGTGTGAGCTCAAGTGTGAGTATATTCAGTGTTTTATTCTGACTGAGAGCTGAGATTGCTGTAAGTCTCTTCACGTTCGATTTTAACGTCCATAAAACCCTAAAATTATGTTCATTCTTCCTTTAGACGTTTTCATTTTCTTTTCTCTGAAAGACCTCTTCTGCATGATAGGAAATGGGTGGCGACTCGAAATGAATATTATGAACTTCCGTTCCATGCGTTAATTTCACAGTGAAGAACATGTGTTCAAAATGCTAAATGGATAGAGAAAGCTTACAATCTAAAAACACACGGAGGTGATTGCTTCGAAACAAGTAGAGGGATGAGTGTTTATTTTGTTTTTAGATTATTGTCCGAGCAATTCTGTGCAAACCCATTCGCATTTTAGAAACCGGTTCCATCAAAGACAAAACACTATAAAATATGATGTTTGAGACTGAGACATGGATCCAGGATGCATTCAGTGAGAGTAGGGGCATATCATTGTACCTGGCATTAAAAGTAATGTTATACCTTTTCCTGAAACTTTTGAGTCCTTCCAATCCGATATCACAAAGGGAGCTCTTCTCAACGGTTGGTGTATTTTGTTTTTTGAGCCTCTGTGTTTGAGAAATATTAGGTTGTGAAGAATGTTCTGTCCATATAATAGGTTGGTGCAAAAGTCTTGCAATACTTTTCAAAATAACAGCAATTTATTCAAACGAAATCTCAGTCAACGATATAAACGCCATTCAGATATATGACTCTTCCTCAGCTTTCGGGCAACTTCTCAATTCCTCTCCGCCAGAACTCCGGCAGCTGTGACGAAAAAAAAATTGGCCAACCTCTATTTCCAGCTCATCTCGGTGGTCGAATTCCATATCTCGAAGGTGTTGCTCTAAGGACCTGAATAAGTGATAATCTAAATCAGCAAGGTAAGGAGAGTACGGTAGGTGCGGTGGAATTTCCCGTCATGCGATGAAAACGCCCTGAAAGGGAAAGGTCTGCCTTTCGAATGACAACGCTCGTCCTCATGTCGCAAGAGCAACTCGTGAGAAAGTTCAGGATTTAGGCTGGGAAGTTCTACCGCATCCACCTTATTCTCCAGACCTTACTCTTTCAGATCATCACTTACTCTGGTTCTCAAAGCAATACCTTCGAGATATGGAAATCGACAACCGAGACCAACTGGCGATAGAGGTCAGCCAATTTTTTTCGTCACAGCTCTCAGAGTTCTCGCGGGGAGAGGTTAAAAAGTTGCCCTAAAGATGGGGAAGGGTCATAGATCTGAATAGTGATTATTCCGTTGACTGAGAATTTGTTTCAGTAAATTGCTGTTATTTTGAAGAATGTTGCAAAAGTGTTGCAAGACTTTTGCACCAACCTAATATTTAAAACACCATAATTCAACTCAAGTCTAGCCCTTTCTCTAAATTCAAGCACCATTCGAAAGAGCATATCTTTCTCTAAGAAAGCGGTATAAAAAGTGCCACCTTCGCAAAAACCTGAAGATCTGGATTAATTAAAATATTCGACATCAGTTTGGTAATTGGACCCTCTGCTCCAAGTGCGAATGAGGGTTGTGGGTTCACCAATTGGAATGGATTTTGCGAAGCCACTTTCCCAAAGATTTCTAACCTACGACGAAGAGTGCATATTAGACGATGATAAGAAGGGATCTGCACGTTTTTTGCACAACAACGAACCTTCTAAGACGTTTAAGAAACCAGGTTTTCCCGACAGGAAGACAATGGTGACGTTATGATGAACTGCAGCAGTACTAGTGTGCCTTTTAATCCTTACTCTCTACCAAACGATAGAGAAAGAAGTGCGCATCGTAAACGTACCTATGTAGCATTCAAGGCGATTCAACCAAAGCTAGGAACTGGAATTTTCGCCAGTTATTTTTTCTCTGTCGAATCACATCTTCAAGGATTCATATCGATACCAATTTTGGTCTCATTCGAATTGAAAAGTTGAATTGAAATGCTTTCCCTAAAAAAATTTAGGAATTACATGGAAATCGGGCCCTGATTGCAAAGGAGGAGATACCTTCAGGAGAAGCTACCTTTTTCGCAGTTCAGCGCTTTCACAGGAACATTTTTGAGTTGCGAAATTGGTTGCTCGTATCGGAGAAGTAGTTACGAAAAAAGGGATTATGGTGACAAAGTAGAGCATCTGAATCGGTTTCCGCCTTCATTCCCGGATTTTACCTAGAATCAATCAACTTGTTGCTGTTAACAATATCCTTTGTTTTGTCTTCGCCGAACTTCCCAGACATCCATGAGAGTCGTGTGCAAACTCGTAGTCATAAGTTCCCAGGTCGACGAAATTCCTTTTGGAAGCTATTGAGGCTGTGGTTTGTAAGAACCCTAGCACGAGGATGTGATCCACAACCAAAAAATCCGAGGGTAATCGAAAAGAATCAGAATAATATGAAAAGAAGAACGGATCGGACGCGAAATGCTGTTTTAACACCGACACCCTACTTTATCCAAATTCTCGTATCACTTTTTTCAGTTGCAAGTTCAATTAAAATATATGCGTCTAAAGATGAGAAATTGTGGTTTCCATCCAATTGCGAGCAGAAAATAGTTCTTTGTGCTTCTCTCACATGGTGTTGAGAAGTCTTCATTTCACCGGAGATGGCATATGAAGGAAGTTCCTTGGATGATGTAAAATCTAGACGGTGTCATATTCGTCTCCAATGAAGCTCAGTGCAACATAGTATCTTGCTTTCATTTCTTGCCTTTTCAATTTTCTAGAACTGATAGTGGAAATGACTCGAATCATCCTATACGTACTTTTTATTCAGTTCTGCAGCCTGGTTGCTTTTTGTAGGCTGGGCATATCAGGATGTAGGGCGCTAGCGTTACCCTATTGGGTATCATTGCAGGGCCCTAATTAGAAGATGAGACCACTTGCCCTCCACATGACTCATATGTCATCTATCACCGTCCTCCAATTCGCTTTCATGCTTCCAATTTTGTCCATTAGTCTTAGATTTTGTCCTATTTAATTACTCATTATTCATTATTTCTGTTTAAGATTGACAATCTGACAGAGGTGATTATGCCGAAACGTGAAGTGGAATGGAGTTCGGTATCCTAACGTTTGCTATCTAGCTTAGGTTTCGATTATCTTCTGTTTCAACGTTATGCTATGATCGAAAAACTTTGGACCTTTAATTTAACTTTTTGATTCTTCGATTTTTATCTTTTGCTCCCTTTTCTCACTTCGCAAAAATGAAAATAGGAATGAATTCGGAAGTCTCGGGTTGCTACATGCTCTAGCCACTTCTCGAATTACTGTGTGTTATGCTGAGAGCGTACAAGTTGACCATTTTGCCAAATAACTTTGTTTACCTTAGAGAAACGAGCGATCTGAGCTCGTACTACGTGACCTGGCTTAAAGTTCGTGCGAAATTATGCGATTTTAAGTAGGTCCCTATTTCGTTTTGTAGATCTCACAGCTCCCAGGGGACGGAATGGTAAAGAGGTCAAGAGCTTAGGCTCGTGGTCTCTATGGTGAAGGTTCAATCCCGTCCCAGGCAGCAGGCCCTGCGAGTAAGCTGGGTATCGGAAAGGTATTAGTGCGCCGATCGTATGCAACCGTGATCAGGCTCAGTGAGGTGTCCCGAATGTTCAAAACGCCGCTATCCCTTACATTCAATCGATCTCAAGAAGGCCTTCGACTCTGTCTATATGGAAGCGGTGATTAAGGTTTTGTGCAAACAAGGCGTCTCCACTCAGTACGTGAAGATCCTCAGTGAGCTCTACAAAGGATTCACGACCGTGATCACACCATTCTACAACAACGTTCGCATCAACGTGAAGAGAGAGGTATGCCAAGGTGATATAATATCACCAAAGCTGTTCAACGCCTCTGTCGAGAACATCATGCGACCACTAGAATGGGACGACATGGGAGTGAAGATCGAGGGCCGGCAGTTACACCATTTTCTTTTTGCGAATGATATCGTACCGATAATACCATCTGTCACCTGTGCAGAACGTAGGTCAGCTGATTTTGATGGCGAGCATGGATATATTGCAACTAAAAATATCGAAGACAATGTTCGTGTGAAATGGATTAGTTTCTGAACCCCTTTCACGCTCGACGGAGCGAATATCTCTGAATACTGCAGCTGCGTGTGCTAAAATCGTGAAAACGACATAAGCAACTACTTGAGTCGAGGGTTGTGCAGAAGGAAGGAAGCGTTTTCGGATGCTTTAAGAGCATTGGAAATGGAGAGAAAAGAATTGGAGCGGCTCTGGTCTTCCTTCTTGACACCACGGCTTTTCCTGCTTTGACTTCGGTGTCTCAGTATCCTAGAGAAACGTGAGCAGGTCGATGCAAATTTGCGCAGAACGACAGAGAATAGAAAGGGACATTCGACATGGCTCGTTCGCGACTACCATTAGTGACGGTATTCTATGGGACGTCAGAATGGTCGCCTGCACTCACGATGGTCAGACGTTTTCTCCATGATCAGCTTTATGGTGTCCGTTAAAAAAGTAGGAGTTTTGCCAGGTTCGGTCTTTGGCTCCGGCTCTCTGGAAATTTTCAGAGTCTTCGGCCGATCCCGCAGCGATCCCTTGGGGTACGAGCTACCACTTCTGGAACATAATATCACCTGTATCACCTGTCGTCCCGTTGATCATCGATTTGTTCGAACATCTCCATTCGTCCCTGTCGCGTGCCATAGTAGACCAATGGGTCTTGCTCGCTCGAGGAACACGAAGGGCATCGAATCGATCGTTCAGGGACTTGACGAAGAAGTCCGACCAGCGCAGTGGTGGGCGACCTGGTATTCTTTTGAGGTCCCGAGGAATCCAGTCAGTAACGGCTCTCGTCCAACGGTCGTCGCGAAATCGCATTACGTGTCCGCCTCACCTGATCTTCGACAATTTGGCCCATGCGACTGCGTCTCTGATCTTCGACTGTCGACGTAGCTCGGAGCTCCGTATGCCGTCTCTCGCTTGGATGAAGCGAGTCACTCCGAGCATCCTTCTCTCTATACTTCGTTGCGCGACGCAAATCGCATGTTCATCCTGCTTGCGTAACGCCCAGGATTCTGAAGCGTACGTCAACGCAGGAAGAACCGCAGAGTCGAAGAGATGGGCGCGGAGTCGGGCGTTCTTCGTCTTCCGAAGATAATAAGTGAGGTAAAAATTTTACGAAAGGTTTACTGTCCACGACGACGACACACGAGAGCGAATCGTTTCTGTGGGATTTAATAGAGCACTCTATACTCAAGTTCCGCCGTATTCGAATTGCCAAAGCTGGGGCGGATGTCCGTCTGTGAGAGAGTACGGTCATGTGAGTCATCAGTGCATGGAAACCATAGCACCATTGGCAGGGATGTACGGTTTTTTTTTGAAAAAGCGGAAGACAGAACGGAAACGGCTAAAAACGGATGGAAATCGGTATACGAATTACGGAAATAGTGCAAAAGTCACTGAATTATTGGAATTTAGCCAAAACTGGACCACAAAACGTCTTCATCAAAACACGAACATCATTCAGGCTCATTTCCACTACAGCTTCGACATTAGGGATGAGAAGCCTAGACTCAAAGCTCATGTATGAGTACAGGTGGGTTCTCAAGCCACAACATACCACCACACAAAGCGCACTGTAGGCTAAAAATCCAGGCTCGAATCTAACCGCAAGCTTAGGCCTACACGCCCCTCACTCTCAATGCCGCGATAGCACGAAGCCAAAAAACACACGCGACATGAACGAAAAATAGCAACAACGTAGGAAACGTCCCAAAATCATATGCAACAAGTAACGGCTTCGCCCGACAATCATACGGGACTTGCACAGCGAGGTTCCTTCATAGAAGATACCGTCCTGACCGTGTCACCCTCTCAAACGTATCGATGTCAGCACAATAACGTCAGTCTCCCTCGTGTTACCCTGCTTTTCGATTTCTTTCCGCTTCCCTTTTTCGTCAAGGAGAAAGCGGAATACGAGAACCGAACGGAAGAGCCAAAACCGGCCAGAAACCGGAATTCGGAATACGGAAACGGTAGTTCTGCACACCCCTGATCATTGGATTAAAATGTCAGTCCATCGTTTGTGGGATATATCCCGATGCTGGAACAACTCACTGGTCTTCGTTGGAAGAGGCGAAAGAAAATTGTGCTCAACAACGGAAGATACGTTCCGTTGAGAAAATTCGAGTGTAGACAAGTCACGTGGGGTAAACGAAAGTCGAGCAGCAGTTACTGGACGATGTGTTGCGCTGCTGAATAGTAGCTGAAGAATGTGAAGAAAATGAGCTGATGTTGCTTCTTTACTTGTGTATGTAGCGTGTGTATTGCAAACACGCAGGCTAGTTCTGCGAAATGTCAACAGATCTACCCCGGTTAAGTGGTAAACACGATTTTGAAGGGCTGTCTGAGTATTCTAACTATACTAGTTGATAGCAGGGATGCTTCTATATCTGAGGAATTCTGAAGACTCTGTTGTAACTTTGATGAATTCCACAAAGCGTTAATTAAGGCGTATTATCAACATTATTTTGCTTCTATTTTTTTCGCTAGTCACTGTCTTCTTGGCAGTGGTTTGTCAGTTTACATTTATTATTATGCTTTAATAACTTTGATGAACTCCACAAAGCGTTATTAAGGCGCTGCAGGCTTCTTGGCAGTGGTTTGTCAGTTTATATTTACTCTTATGCTTTAACAATCATGGACGCGACAATAAACTTATCTTCTTCTGTTACTTTTCACGAACTGAATGTATTGATAGCAAAGTTACCCGAAATGGAGTCAAAATTTCAGTTTCTGGCTTTTCAAAGGTGTCGTACATATACATATACAGTAGTTCGCGAAAAGATATGTCACCTTGCATTTTTAGGTACAGATCGGTGAAACCAAAAGGAATTCTATTCCAGTTGACAGTTTTAATAACTCTTATTGAATATACACTAATATGTGCCCTTTTTGGAAATTCTAGATTTTTTTTTTAAAAATTTTAAACTCATTTTCATATGCTTTTTCAAACGAATTTATCTTAGAAACCACTGAGCTTCTGCTTGTACTGCAGTGATAATCTGATGAAGCATGATTGGCTTGTTCTTATAGGCTATGAATTTTGTTTCAAGACATTAATAAACCATAGAATCTTTTGTGTGAATTTTTTCATGGTCAAAAAAATGGTGAAATCATGGAACCATCTTTCATATAAAATTTCATATATCAGTAACTAGCAGATGAAATATCATCAGATTGAGAAATTTGATAGCATATGATTTTTTCTTTCTCATGCATATCTAACTTTGGAGAATAGCCGTCTGATTACTGAGAAAATAGCTAATGAAATTGCGTTTACACAAGTGGCCGTTTTACGAATACCCGGAGGGCATTCGACTCCAGATTTCTCTAGTGCATAGTAAACTTATTGCTTGTTAGGTACTTAACAGGTAACAAAATAATTCCCGCTATTATTCAGAAAATCGTCTTCTAGTTGGACCGAGAGAAAATGGGGCACAAACCCGCGCAGCGTACGGTGGCGGGATAGTGAAGCATACAACAACAGATGATTTTCCGAACATAGCGGGAATCATCTTGCTAGCTGTTAAGTACCAAACAAGCAATAAGTCTACTATGCGCTAGAGAAATCTGGAGTCGAATGCCCTCCGGGTATTCGTAAAACGGCCGCTTTTGTAAATGCAATTTCATTAGCTATTTTCTCAGTGATCAGACGGCTATTCTCCAGAGTTAGATATGCATGGAAAAGAGAAAATCATATGCTATCACACCTTGATTCGATGGTATTTCATCTGCTAGTTACTGATATATGAAATTTTATATGAAAGATGGTCTCATGATTCCACCATTTTTTGACCATGAAAAAATTCACACAAAAAAATTCTTTGGTTTATTAATGACTTGAAACTAAAATTCATAGCCTATAAGAACAAGCCAATCATGCTCTATCAGATTATCACTACAAGACAAGCAGCAGCTCAGTGGTTCCTAAGATATATTTGTTTGAAAATGCATATGAAAATAAGTTTCAAATTTTTTAAAAAAAATCTAGAATTTCCAAAAAGGGCGCATATTAGTGTATATTCAATAAGAGTTATTAAAACTGTCAACTGGAATGAAATTCCTTTTGGTTTCACCGTTCTGTACCTAAAAATGCAAAGTGACATATCATTTCGCGAACTACTGTATATGCTTTCCTTTGTTTTGTTTGTTGCCTCCCACTACTTTATTATCGGCGTTTCTGAAATTGCTCATACATAAATTTGTTCGCAATAATCTTCGAAAGGAGTGCAACCAAAATGCTCATCTTTTATTTATTCACACGCAATGGCGGCGCCATCGCATCTTGGCCAATCTTTATGATTCCAACTGGGCAGAAAGTCATTATTTAAACGAATTGTGGGAATAAAATCATAAGGAGGGTGATATGTAAGGGATATAAGGAGTAAGCTGCATACCTGCATGTTCACTGCTTCTCAACGAAAGCTTCCATATACATACTCATCGGCTTGTTATATCTACAGCCATCTCTATGTGACCATAACCTTTTTGACGTACTATTTTAAGTTTAGCTGCCACAGAAACTACTGCATTTCTGAAAATGCCATTTCACAACTAGTACAGGGGTCAGAAGAATTAAGGAAACTTGGAATTACTTCAAAGTGTTATTTCGAAAGTGGTCAGATACATATTTGTCATTTGGAGGATAGGATATGTTTCCACGGTTTGCTTAGGTTGCATTTCAGTTTTGAACATGTTTTGGTTCCGGTGGAATACCATAAATTTTTGTGTTTCCGAATTGGGCGCTAGAAACTACTTGTTCAACAGCCCTGAAGCATAGGCTGCCAGTCGGCGAAAAATTTGATTCCCGCGAAGTGCGCCGTAATTTGCGTGATGAGCATTGGTCCGAGAATTTAGGGAATTCCACTAGGGGACACTAGGGGATGATCCCCCTCAAGTACTGCAGGATTTTCAGTACGCAATCTGTGGTCCCGAAGAGGTTCCTTTTTTGGTAATCAAAAACTATCAAAAATTAATCAATTAATAGGTTCATGTGAGCATTAAAAATCGATTCACGTCGTAGAACCAGGGCCTAAATTCATGACGGGTATCGGCACATTATACACGAGAATAAACCCTGGTCGGCGCGAGTATTCGCATTCATGAACGCGCCGCGGAGTTTATTGGAGGGATATCGCGGGTCTATTCCACTCCGCTGGCGCGGCGATATATCGATCGCTGCTATATGAAACCCGGTTCTAGCGACGCGGTCGCGGCGCGTCAAAGGTAATGAGGCGACTGTACTGGGCCTCAGCAGGCATGAAATAGGCAAAGGCGAGCTGGATGGGTCAAGCACCATTCAGTAGCCTATTGTATTGAAGCCTAGGCTAAGGGAGGAACTCCGGGATGGATGACCTTACTCCTTTACGGGTGGTGGAGAGGCTTAGCGATGAGGATACGGAGGAAAACGATAACTCAAGCTGCAACCACGCATTGCAAAAGCACAGTACATGGAAAGACATTATCCACGACAGCTAACAATGAAGCAATCTGTACCTTACGCTCAGCCTAGGCCTAAACCTAAGCATAACCTAAGGAAGGAACTCTGAGGTGAATGAACCACTGGTGCCCTGCCAGTGGAGAGTGTGAGCGATAATGATCGAACAAAAACGATGGCCAAGCTTACCCTAAGCATTGCAAAAGCCACAATTGCGGGTGGATTTGAACCCTTAACCATTGCACAATAACGGCCATCCCTGTCACTCGACCATTCCCACTACTTCTCTCTCGGTTCCCTTATGACGGGCCACTCCTAGTCAGACAATGCCCTCGACGGCGTCGCCACTAGATGTGCAGGTGCGCGCGCCATTCAAACTGCAGCAGTGGGTTTCAGTTAGCTCACATCCGATATATCGAGCGACCCGCTGTAGTAAGTGCGCTTCAATGTTAACACCCGCACATCAGCTGATATGCCGCTCAGTTTCCATTTTCAACTTCAATTTTTCAAAGACCAACGGGTAAACAGTACTACTAACGAGTAAACAGAGAACTTAGTTAAAATTACAGCGCAAAAACCAAAGCGAATAACGACCGAATACACGCTAGAAAAAATTTTGATGAAAAATCGGACCTATCGTTTTGTGAACTGACGGCCGCTTACTCATAACAGCCATGATCACGGTCGTTGCATTGCTTCACGTCGAGCATCGCAAACTCGATTGTCATGAATGCGGATATTGGGGGATGGTCCGGGTTTATCTCGCCTGGAGTGTTATATTCCCCAAATTTTCGTTCATGATTTTAGGCCCAGGCTCTAGCACAGGGCACAGAATATCTCAGTTTTCATTCTCGAAAGGCGACGGACGTGTAGTTGTTCTAGCCTATACATTAAAAGTGTCCATAAGTTATCGAAATTAATGTGCAGAATTGAATTGCACGATGTTTTTCCTGGAAATCGATTTCTATATTATGTCACCCTGCTGCATGGAATACTCGGTTAGCTGCAATTTATACTCCCTTACTGGCAACTCTTTTACTTTCGAAGGGCGATTAATACAGGTTACTTCGCCTCCTATGCCTGGTAATACAGCTCTGCTTGTTTAACTTCTTGACAATCCATTCCCTCCTCAAAATTCACCAATTTTGGTTTTTCTAGAAACCCAACCAAACTTGATCTACTGCAACAATTGCGGATTTCGTCTGGTCCAGATTTCCTTAATCCGCTTCCAAATGAACCGTTCTACTTTTCAAAAAGATCAGCTGCAGTTATTGGTCTAAAAGAAACTTTATCGGTCGCTATTCAGTCGGCAGGTATTCAATCATGATAATTTTTACCCAATTCTGAATGCATTTTTTTACGGTTGCCATTTGGTCTAGAAATCTGGTTAGCTGCCACGACACCTGCAGGGCAACTGCTTTTCCAGTGCCATATTCTTAGAAATCGTCTGGGATTTTGTCTGTCTGTCAGCCTGTGAAATATTGCTCCAGCGTCACATGAGCTCAGTTGAGCTTCAAAAAATAGTTAGTTACTTGGGTGTGTGAAAAGTTTCAGGGGAATATGGTGGTTCCGCTCGAGAGTAAATAACAACAAGGAACAAGGGAGATTTATTCGCAGTATTTGCCTTGCTGTAGCCTCGATCGTTCTCCAACGAACAGGCAGGGCAGTGATTCCATCCCTCCAGAGCGAGGAGGATCGTGACGAGATTCTTTGGTCCACTGTGCGCTACAGATCGCTTCAGATTCGAACTAAGCGTTCAAAACTATAACAACATCCAAACTAGCAAATTTAAAGCGAATTTAGTACGTCTCCAGGACAGCTGGCCTCAAGGTCACGTGAGTGGTATCACTCCGAGACATTCAAAAGCTTCCCCTAACTTTTCTTGATATTTAAGGGCTTCTTTCAATTCTTGAGCCTTTGAAAAGGACTGCCAGTTTCATTTAAACCCACAGTTTACCAGCTCTTCCCGTAGTCACTTCTACTTCCTCTCTGCAAATCCTTTTATCTGGTTTTTCCTACATGTAGGACGTTCTTGTTGTGCTGATTAAGGACTACATGGAAGCAACATTATTTCTTTCTTCGAATAACTGCCTTGTCGACTATACTCATGCAACAAATCAAATCAAATCTAACCAAGTGTGAATTGTCCTTTACGGCTGCAAGAGAAAATTTCTCTCGAGCGAGAAAAGACTTAACTCACACGTCTCATTGTAAGCTTTGCGGCGAGCAATGGAACTACATGGATTGCATCAGGTTGGTGGGAATGTTTCCTTCAACAACTTCTGCACCGCTTTGAAATTCATTCCATCATTCATTTCATTCAACATCTTATGGATTTATGTACCATTGAGATGAACAAAATCTCCCCATTCAGGGAAATTTCGAACGCTCTCTCTACGAAATCCCCGATGTTTCGATGAGAAAGCCTTCAGGGCACTTTTAAGGTGCTCACTAAGGTGTTGGGCTGCTTGTTTGTTAGGTGAATGAATAGCAATACGATAGGTCCGAATATGTCATCGGAGTCTTTGAAGGTTTTTCTGAGCCCACAAATAGGTTGCATAGTGAAGTTTCTGTATTTTGATGAACAGCGAAACTGAGTAGTGGAAAACTTTCTCGTCAACCTAATAGTTTACCTTTCGCTCGAGCGCTGGTTAACTGCCATGACACATAAAGGACAAGTGCTTTCCCGGTGCCATATTCACAAAAATCGTCTGGCAATTTGGTTCGCATGACAGCCTTTAAAATATTCCTCCAGTGTCACATGAGCCCAGTTGACCCTAAATATTTGGTTATTAGGGTTAGTTTTGAGAAAGTCTGATGGTTTCATTCAAGGACGAATAACAACAAGGAAAACGAAGGAGATATATTCGCAGCAGTTGCGATCTGAAGCCACCACGTTTCTCCAACGAACAGGCAGAGCAGCGACTCCATCCTTTCAGAACGATCAGGATCTTTACGAGATCCACTGGTCCACTGCTAGACATCGCTACGACTATCGAATGTGTTCGCCGCGCAGAAGGCTTGGAGGCTCCTGAAAGCATGGTACTCACAAGCGCTGAGGTCCAATGAATACGGTTGATGAGTCAGCCATTTTACATCTATTCGCCCCAGCTCGTCCCGCACCCTCATGGTATGGTGAGGTCTTACGTTTTCCGCGCTGAGATGGATTTTTCCGCCGTTCAGCAAGGAGCGAGGTGCTTTTGGACGCATTGGATGCATTCAATACAATTCGAAGGTCACAATTTCTCACTCGCTTAGGATGTCATGATGAATACATCCATCTGAGGAGACGAAAATGAAAGCATCTCATTTTTGCAGTGCTCACGTCGCATCAGGATACATTTCGGCTTCCGGTTTAGTGGGAGCCACTGCAGTTTTCTTTCAAGGTTGTCGTAAGAAATGCATTTCTCATCCTGAGCGACAAAGGATGTGATCCAGGCAGTTGTTCTCTCGTGCTGCCTAGCTTCCAGCAGGCCTTCACTCTCTCTCGACGCTGTGGCACGGTTAGAGATCGTAGGATGGTTCCAAGACGCCTAACACCTTAACCTTCTCGGAACGGAATTCTCTGAACAGTTGAGCTTGGAGCACGTGTTGTGCACCATTGCTCTCAGGCTCCGAGCTGGATATTCTGCACGCACGCTAGAACAGCGTTTGATTTTGAAGATCGTCGTCGACCACAGCGTGGGAGTTGTTTCAAGTAGAAGTCGACTGCCCGCATGTTGGTCTAAGCGCTGCTACAACCTGTGGCAGATTATAAGAGAGGGAACATGACTGGCTATTGAACGTATCAATTCGTTCCGAGCTTCAGTCGCAGAACGTTCTGGCGGTGGAGGAGGAGGCGTCGGTATTCGTAGCAGTTCGACATGTTTCCAATAACAGTGAAGAGCTATCGAGATGGCCGAAGGTACTGATTGACTGGTGCACAGATACGTTGACATCCCTCTCTTATGCAGCGTTTGCCCTTCGACGTCAACTTTCCACGTTGGCGTGCCACGTGCTTTGAAATAAAGTACTCGAATTTTCTAAGGTTTTTGGCACACATTAGTACAATTCACCCGCCGTTCTGCAGTATTTATGGCTATCGAGTGTTTTAAGTGGAAGGTTAGAAACGCGAAGTTCGAGATTCTGGCCGTTGGAATAGAAAGCTCTATCTAACAATCCCATAAAGCACAGAGGCAATAATACTGAGGTGCGGTATCATCAGTAACGATCGTTAAGGCCAACACTTACTTGAGGTTCAGAATGTTTTCGGAGCGGGCTATGTTACAAAGCGGATGAAACGCTAAAAGAAGTGCCAGGAGTACCGATGTCTTAAAATGGATGAACTCGATTGAGCCCGTAGTTTCCATATATCCTATTAACACCTGCCTATGTTTCTTTTTGTCTTCTTTTCTTCTCATAGAGTATTGAGCTCTTGTTGCCTTGAGGGATATGTAGTACTTATGAACAGTGTAATTATATATGTTTCTTCGATTGATTGTTTTGCTCTTAGGCAGATATGTACTCACGTGGTGAATCATATGAAATCAAGTGTGAATCGTCCTTTACGGTTCCAGACCAAGGAAAAGTTCTCGTTGACTCGGAGCGCACTCTACTCAGAAGATCCTTTCAATTTGGGTGAACTCTGAGTCAAGTTGGTCGCATAGCTTTGGTTTGAGCTCTGGTTTACCATCTCGACACCTGTAGGGCAGGTTGTTTTTCTGGTGGGGTGCTGAAATATTAGGTTGGTAAGAAAGTTTCCGCCGTTTTTTCAAACGACTGCTGTAAATTCAGTTCGATAGCTTTTGCAGAGTTTGACCCTCATCGACAGCGGTTTTTTTCTGCTCAGTTTCAAAGGCATAAATAAAACTTGATATACCGTACGATAGACAATGATATTCGCTATTAGACCGTATATCATTTGTTTTTATTCGTCTCGAAAATTACAACCGCATAAGATTTGGTGAAAAGATTGGAACTGGAAGTCTGCTCTGCCGAGAAACTTCAAGGCGCCCTTCTCGTGAAAATGTTTAAATTTCGAGCGCTGTTCAAAAATAAACACATCTTCTGATAGAGCGAGAAATACTGTATAGAAAACTGTACAAAAGTCAGCTTGAGCGTTCACAAGGAAACCAGGTGCACCATCGGAAAATTATTCTTGCCTTTCAAAGGTCGGACTTCAGTGGTTCAAAACTTTGTAAATTTCGAGACAAAGTAAAACGAATGATATACGGTATAATAGAGAAAATCATTGTCTATCGAACGGTATATTAAGTTTTATTTACGCCTTTGAAACTGAGCAGAAAAAAATCGCTGTCGATGAGGTTATTTTTTCACTTTTTCGCTTTTCACTTTACTACCCAAAAAACAATGTCATTTAGAGGTATCACAAATCACAAGCACACAGCTCGGAAGAGCAAATAATTCTCTTCCGAATTCTATGTCAAACTCTGCAAAAGCTTTCCAACTTAACTTACAGCAGTCGTTTGAAAAAAAATGGCGGGAACTTTCTTACCATTCTAATACTTTTACAAAATACGGCGGTTTGCTATTTAATCACCAGCTTTAAAAAATCCTACAGCATCGGTTGATCCTACCACAGTTTGCTGTCGATAATAGACACCTTAGCTACAGTTCAGCACATGGTTTCAGATGCCTCAGTTACTTCCACTGATTATTTTTCATTTTTTATTTTCAAAAATTTATTTCCAACACCATGCTAGCGGTTAAACGTGAGTTAATAAAATAAGCAAATAGAACTACGATATTCTCTGAAAACAGAAGTAGAGAGGATGAGAAGGATTAGTAATATAACTCCCGTCAGCGATTGAATAACATCCCAAATATCTTATGTGCTTTCATTCTTCGTTTTTAGATTCATTTCTTTCTCGTAGGGATTTCTCGGGATAATGAGAGTGCTTCTTTCAATGATGAAGTTCCAGTGAAAATATTCCGAATAGCAGAAACGAGTTGTTCAATGATTACTGTTGTTCTTGCTCTATCTCCGTAATGTCAGGCTCAAAAGTCTATTACACTTGCTCGTTGACAGTGCTGTAGAACACCAAATCATTGAAGCGACTCTTTAATATTAATAGATGCCTTGAACGAGTTTCTCTTTTCTCGTATGTATCCAGTCGTTTTTCATTTCACAGACATTCCAGCTATTGGCAAAGTGTTGGGTTGTCGCGTTGGTTAAAGTCTAAAATGGAAAATTTCACTTCGAATTGTTTTTTCCAAACGAACGGAACTCGAAACAATCCGATGTGATTAGCGGTCGGTCGGCTTCTTCTGTTCCCATCTCAGCCACAACCACAATTCTTTCAGTTGTTCACAAGTTTGGTCAAATCGGCCGAAGTTCCGTTTCGTTGTTAATGTTCGCTATTCATTGGTTAGTTGGCGCTCAACATTGATTTCATCTTGTGACACAGCAGACCCCCGGAGTGAGAGGAAGTAACGCACGCATCCTTCCCCTTCATCTCTCTTCACGAACATGTTTTCATCAAAACATTCTCTCTAATCTTTCATCTCTTTTCTCCTCATTCACGCTGTGCAACTCTTCGATACGACATCACTTGATCATGTTTGCTTTCAGCTGTTGCCGATTCGGGTCTATGTGTGGTAGCGAGCAGGTCGTTCGTCCGGTGGGTAGTTGAAGTTGAAGAAGTTAAAGATGCGAAAAGGTTTTGAATTTTCTATGAGTGCAGCACTTCTGAAATTGTTAGCAGTCGCCGAGTTTATCTGAAGCTTGAGAAAGTCATTTTGTTTCGTCTAGAAGTGCCTTTGAACTTTTGCAGAAGCTCCTTAGCAGCTTGAAGAGTGCGAATGCTTTTCTTATTTGAAGAGCGTTTTCCTCACCCTTCTCAGGGGATTCTTGAAATTTTAAATTGTTCACTCGAATGAAATAGCAGGCTCTATATTTTTCTGCCACATTCTCAGACTATGCCCGTATTGAGACGGAAATATAATCCGCCATTCATTGCTTAACTATTTCGCATGCTCTTCTCTCATTCATGAACATATTTCTGATAGTCATGTAACTATTGATGTTGTCGTTCTTATGGCAAAGGCTTCAAAACCTTATCAGACTTTTGTTCGCATTTTCCGAAGCCATTCGATGAAAACCGTCGTGCAAGCGTCGATGCAGTGCCTGGAAGTGCTGCTATTCTGCTGAAATTCCTACTTCTTTCATATTCTCAGGATCTCTATATTCTGCGCATCTTGAGTCTTCTTATCGAGAGCTTCTTGTTTTTCAAATCTTCGTATAACTCCGATTCCATGAATATCAGGCGACAGCTAAATTCTTGCTCTTTTTCCAAGCTTGCGTTCCGCATTATTAAAGGGCTTCATGGCATCACGTTCAGAAGTTGTTCGGAGAAAAAGCCAAGAGGGAGCGTCTAAGTTTAGATTTTGCAACTGCTAATTTTTAATTTTTTTTGGCTAAAATTTGTTAAATTTACCGGTCATCAAAACTCTTAGCCGATCTGAGTAGATATCCTACTTCAATCAATCCTTCTTGGCATTTATCTACGACACCTTCAGTCCAATTCATCCTCTTTTCACATCTTCACCTTCATCAATCTCATGTCAAATTTTCACTACTCCACAAAGAGGTCAGAAACCTGTAGGAAATAGACGACTTCCTTGCAAGGTGGATGCTCATCCTTCATCCGCAATTCCCAATGAGTATTTTTTTTCGCAGTACTTTTGAATGCATCTACAGTGAATGAGCTATTTTAGACAGTGAAATTAATCAGGCGCTGGAACCTTCTCATAAGTATATTAAATTAAGGAGGTCAGAAGAAGAACTTGATCAGTACTAACAGACTCTTAGTTTGAGATCTTGTTGCTTTCGCATGAAGATGAGTGTTTTCACGGTCCTTTTTCTCGATTCTTCAATTGGGCGACGATGAATAGTAGAAGATGGGGGTGTGGACGGTGACATTAAGTAGGAGAAATAAATATAGTTGTTTTTATGTGCTTTCTATTAGGTTGCTGGAAAATAAATGCGCGTTGGATTTGTTCCTTTCTTTCCCTCCTACTATAGAATATTTCTTAGAACAATTAACCTATTAGAAAGGAAATTTTTATCAGTTTTTTGATATATATATATATATCCTCTATGTCTGCTTTGTTTTTCCTAACGAAAAAACGTAAGGAATTGCTTGACCAAAAATGTCGAATCCAAGCTTGCATGTGGTACGGCGTCAACGAAGGCGTATCCGGTGCTGAACCCATCGTGCGCTATCCGAGCTACACGACGAAGAAGGGCTGTTGGAAAGCCAGTGTTGGCGATGGTTACAGCTTTTCGAAAATGGTAGTGATAACTTGGAGGACGAAGAATATGGAGCTCGGCCTCAAGTCGTCGATAAGCAGGTGTTGGAGTTCGTCATTGAATCGATTCACGCCAAACCACCTCAAGAAAATAATAGAACGGTTTTGGCTGCACAAGCTCACCCATTTATGAATATCTGCTGGTGATTGGCAAGACGAACAGGTGCTGAACATAGGTGCAGCACCAGCTGAGAGACCCAAGTGAGGCAGTACCGGTGGCAATGGTCGGAACTCTCAATTGTTACATCAGAGGAGAAATGGACCTGCTTCGACGACATAACGCAAAAAAGACAGTGGTTAGACACCGGTGGCACTACAAAACTGACTCCGAAAGGATATGGATACACACTGTGAAATGGAGGTGCTGTGTGTTTGGTGGAGCATCAAAGAGTTGGTGTACTTTAAAGTTCTGGATTCTGCTCAAACACTTTCAGTGGACATCTACAAAAATCAATTCGACGAGGCATGACGGTATAAGACTCTCTGACTCGGTGGCGAAAAGTCAGATCAGAGCAAACTTCTTCTCATTGCGGTTGTTCCTTCCCTTTGTCAAGGAAGGGGCTCTAAAAATGGGTACGGATCTTTTTAGAAAGTTTCTTGACCACCGACTGCAACAATCTCTTACATCGAACTTATAGCTCTCCTCTAGTTCATCGTCCTTTCATTCTACTGTTAAATTTGCTGTTTCTGTTTTTTTATGTTCTTTTTTCCTTTATTACGATTTCGTTATACTTACCTCTCTTGCTCGGGAGAATCGTGTTTGTTTTGAGTTGTCTTCTTCAATTGGCCAATGTGTTTGTTTTTACGTGGAATTGGATGTCCACGTCTCAATAAAGTAAAGTAATTGAACGGCATAGATCAAGCACTGTGTCGTCAAGGTGTCGAAACGCCGTCGACAGGTTTCCTCAACAACATCGCCTATCGGCATGTCACCAAAATCAGTTCGGATATAACCGAGGAATTCGGCTGGTAAGTCCTACCCCAACCACGAACACAGCCAAGATCTGGCGCCAACCTCCTGGTCCTAAATTCATGACGGTTATCGGCACAATATACCCGAGAATGAACCCCGGTTGGCGCGATTATTCGCATTCATGAGCGCGCCGCGGAGTGGAATTGACCCGCGATATCCCCCAAATAAACTCCGCGGAGCGTTCATGAATGCGAATAATCGCGCCGACCGGGGTTTAATCTCGGGTATATTGTGCCGATACCCATCATGAATTTAGGCCCTGGTTGATCCAGCACCTTCCTGGCGGAGCGAAAGTTCAGAAATTGCAAAGATGTATACCTGTGGGTGTTCATTTACTTCGAGTCGGAGCTGGGCGAGTTCTACGAAGGTGAATCCATTCTTTAGGCAAGCGTAGACAACCAGCTACAACAACAGCAATGGAGATAATTATTGGATCAATCTTGTTCAGTGTCGCTTCTAGAGTAAAGCGATTTTTGCACTCAGATGGGCATTTCTTCCCGAACAGCCTAATATATTTCTCTGCTCCAGAATAAGGAGTGGAGGGTTGTAAATAAAGATGCAAAATGCGGCAGTAGCAGTCACAAATTTACATTGTCAACCTGCATTCCCATAACTCCTGTTGTTTTCTCCATACATTTCTGTTTTGTTTCACACTTTTTCATTCTTTATGTGCATAACCACAAATTTATGTCTAAAAACACAATGTAGCTTTTTTCGTTCTATTCCTCCTTCTGTAGCTTCACTCCAACGTATTTTCGTTTCATTTCATTCTTCTTCCTTCTTTCCTGTCTACAATTCTGCACTTGCTTAATCATTACTAGATTCATCAACCAAGCCTTTTTGGATAATTTTTTAGCGACTTCGTCAACACAATTTCGGTTTTGAAGAGTATTCTCTGAAGTACATATCTTCTATCGTACATCAAGCAGTTGCTGTATATTTCGACAATGATCAACAAGGACTTGTCTAACTTTTTCTCGTTGATGACTGAATAGAAATTCATCCGGAATAGGTCTCTTACGAGCGCAGTGGGTAAGTCTGTAGGGTATACGGTGGGTAGTACTCAAAATTAGCTCAAGTTCTTGGACATTTCATGTGGAGATTGGATTTCCGTTCAACAACTCCTTCTAGGATGAAATATCGGCTTGCAGAGGAGCTTTTTATAGTCCTTTCGAGTGCGCATTACATGATTAGGGGCATGTTTTACGAAAGTTTTTTTTCAGTTCCCGCCATTTACAATGAACAAACAATAAATAAAATTCAAAAAGGCTGCGCGAGTTTCGTTTGCTCATCAAAACTATATTAAAACAGCTGGATTAGGTGTGGCAATTCTAAAACATTAACGAAAAGGAAAGATGCCAGAAAAGATTGTCTCGCCAAGTGGCCTATGACTGCAGGTTTCGGTCTTGTTTAGCATCGTTCAGTGATAAATAAATAAATGGATAAATTCGAAGAAAAAACACGATTTCTTTCAAAAAATTTCGATCGAACAAGAGCAACTGAGGAGAGTGCTTCTGCTGTCGATATGTGCACTTAACGGTTTATTCAGATCTGCTAAGAATTTATTCCGAAAAGTAGATTTGTTGGTTTTTTTCGAATTCATGCTTGTTCTAAAATTAGGCCCGCCTAAACCACATGCGAAGCAGAAGCAGCACTTTTTCATGTGGGCGTGTCCGAGCGAACAGCTTCTACAGCTCGACAATGGATAGAATCACTTGCTTATTCACTTGTTCGAAAATCTATTTTGACACTGAAAATTTTAATGTTGCGATTTAAGTGTATTTTATCGCGATGAATTCACCTGAAGTAACGAAATTGCGATGCAGTTTTTCTCCGCCTACGATCTCTTGAAAAATTTTGGAACTTCCCAAAATCTCTCGCGTCCAACCTTCGCATCGGGATAATTAATTTACAGTGCTAATTTCATCTCCCTTACGAGGCTGTTGATTGCAATTAATGCTGCGATTCAATTGAATCGATGCCGAGGTGAAAAGTTGAGAGAATTCGATGAATTTTTGGAATTTTTTCGTCTATTTTCTCACCGCTCTTCAAAGTGCATACGTACATATGTTTGTACTCCATGTGAAGTTAAGCAAGTGCGATGGGAAGTCCGTGAATTCTTGGTGCTGGAAACTAAACGGATTTTTTAATATAGTTATTGAAGTTTTACTTCAGATCGTCTGGAATTTTGTAATTTTATTAGGTTAGAAAGATATGATTGATACCATGGTAACAACCTAACCAAATTTTTGAAAACACTATCAAGACCTGAGGTTAACAGTGCTCGTAGCGCCTTCTAGAATTGATTTGCATGTAAATGAATGAATGAATGAATAAATGAATAAATAAATAAATAAATAAATAAATAAACAAAATAAATAATGAAAAGCTTTTCAACCGGAAAAAAGAAACGATAAAAGGAAAAAGAAAAAAGGAAGCAAAAAAAGAAAAAAGTGAACGTCAGTCAGCTTAGGACTTTCTTACCACCGTATATTTTGCTAATTCTTCTCTGTAGACTGCCGCTTCTCTATATTTTTCAGAAATGTGTTTATCTAGTTCTAGTTCTTCTAATAAGCCTACGTTGCTAAAAATTTGCTAGAGGTTTTCCAGAGCTGCGTGAAGAGTCGAACTCAAATCGATAATATTTTAAGCGAAACCTTTTTTGAACGGAAATAGGACACCCTGGTCGTTTGAAGTGCTTGTTACACGTCTACTCAGTTTTCCTTTCCGGCGGGCTGTTTTTGCTGAGAAACAACGTTTCCGTTTCCCGTTTGCCTCACTTTTACAAGTACTATTTTATCGAGCCGCTACGTTAATGCGGAAACACAGAACCGGAATGTTTTATAGACTATTAAGCTCTTATACTCTATCGTCAACTGCTATGTACCCTGACGAACTTAGAAGCAGCGTTACTTTTTCACCACTGCCCTTCCATCGAAAGCTTTTTGGTATTTCTAGAAAACAGATCTGCTTGTGCAAAGTTTTGTGGTATGCCAGTGTTAGCCACGAGAAAAGTAGGAAATAAAATAAGTAGGAATAGAATACGGATAGAATTTTACAGATAGCGAAATTCTCACCTGACAAGATGCAGAAAGAGAAAAAATGCAGGCTAAATTTCACTAAGTGAGAGTTTGTGAATTGCACGCTTAATTTGCGCTGATGATTTATTGCAGCTAATTAGGTTGTTAGGTTAATTGCATTGCATAAGGTCAATTGCAATAAATATCGTGCAGGATTTTTCAATACCCTTAGGGACATGAAACCTGTGCGAAATCCTGGCTTATCAAGTTGGCCAGGTTAATGTTAGTCGAGGGAGATGAAAGCGGGAAATCGTACAGCATTTGAGACATTTTTCAACTTTCGAAGCACCCGTGTGGTTCAGTGGTAAGAGGCGCCACTGACACCAGCACGGTCGAGCGATCGATCCCCGCTAGAGCTATCCAAGCCTACCATCACTGCGGGTCGGGTTTATAGGTACCAGACTTGTCTGGGAAGATAAAGACACTGACTCGGTAACTTTTCATTTGCTTTATCCAGCTGGAAATTGGAAGTTACGCCCAAATAACGGTCTAGACGTGGTGGAAGACAGATTTGAATTTTTCGAAAAATCACTTGCTGCTCCGCTCTTCAACTGGAATCTATAAAATGTTGCATCGGCTGGGAGTCGAACCCGGACCGCTCGAGTGGCAGGCGAGCATTCTATGTACCACTGTACCGCTGATGTCGGACCCAGAATTTCAGCTTTTCATATAAGTGGTCCAGTCGAATCATGTATTTCAGTAAGATTCGTCGCCTTTTCTATGGCCAGCGCATTTGCCGCCGACCGCAGCTATATGCAGGGAAAAACATCGTTTTCAAAATGGCAATATTTGAATGCAATTTTGGGAATTTTGAAAAACCCATTCCCTTCATTGGATACATCCCGTCATTAAGCGTGTGGTCATCCATTAGGCAGCTGCATTTGTGCACCATTAAGCTATTAGTTTGCGGAGAAAGTCCTTTCTGTTTGTTTCTAATCCTTCTTAATGTGACTGTTCATCAAATTTGTAAAATAGGGCAAAAAAAAAAGTCGACAGGTTGTGCTTTTGAATAAGGTATTGTTGTTGTTCTTTTTACCCGATTGCTTTTTCGGTAAAGATTCAAATCTTTTCTATTTTAGCAGCTTTAACTTCAGGGTTCTTGAGACAACTTATATTAGTTAATACGTGTTTCCTCCAATGCTACTCAGAAACCGAACACATACAGCAACAAAGAATGAAATAAAATTTGCCTTCTAGGTGTTTCATGGAAGTATGGATAGTTCAACGACGCCGTCCGATCGTTCTATGAATGGACTCGTAGTATTTCTGACGTTATTCGTGTTTTTGGCCGTTCTCACCTCCGGTTTGTTGGTGTGTCTGGTGAAGATTTGGTGCGGACAGAAGAAAACGTGCAGTCAAACACCGGCTGAAGTTGGTTTTGCAGTTTATTTACTCTATTTATCTATCTATTTATTTCTTACACCGCATAAAGGCGCACAGGCGTTCAATCGAGTAATAATGTAATGCGCGATTAGAAAAACGATCAGCTCTATCAATGAATATTTATTATTAGTTTATTATTTCGCTTTTTTTCAATTGTATATGGACACTTGGATATGTTATCATTTCTTCGAGCTCAGTTTTTTTTTAGTTTTTTTTTTTTTGCAGAATAGGCGGTAGTTTCACTTGCAGCACCTAGATCTGTTGCCTCCTCTGTGTCTCTATCTTACATTTGATTACTACTACACTTTTTTGTTGCCAAGTACGAACACGCTGGACTGCATTACGTCGCTGTTTCGCTCTAGATTACGTCCAGAGAACGCGCTTCAGCTGTTCTACTTGATGCAATCATTTAAATAAATAACAAGTGGATTTGAATGAATTAATCATTCTTCAGGCAAGAAAAAAGAGCCTGCTACCGGCAATTCACTGGATATGATGGGCTATTTTTGCAGAACACGAGCTTTTTGACATATTCTTGAATTGAAAATGCTGATTTGACGTGAAGCTTTCAAGCTTCTCCAAAGTGTACGGTGCAGCTGAATGATGCCCTCGAAACTGTTCCCCTCATCCAAAGCAGCGATTCGGATCTGGACGTACTTTCTCGTGCCAAGTGTCACAGAGTGTCAAAGCGAAACCCTAATTGCGCTTTTATTATGTTTTCATCCAAGCAGAAATAAAGTAAACAGAATGGGCCAATTCATTTCATATGCAACAATGAAAAATTCTTTTTCATTGTAAAAATTTTTTCTATACAGACGTGTGGATATGGAAAACTTCAGGTGCAGCGAAACTTGCTAAAACACCTGAAGTTGGTAATAGCTATCACTCCTTTTATCGAGCCACGATTCTGTCGCCGTAATTGAGCTATTTTTTCAGCTGAATCTTCAGCGAAATAGGAATATTCAGTATTTTTATATGCTGTTGAGCTATCCGGAACCTGATCCTTTTGCTTAATTTTGAGCACTCTGCTCCAGTTTCAAAACAGTGAAAGATGGGTCATTTTCACCTGAATGATGCTAATGCGTTACAACGAGAAAAGCAACATGTTCATTAGTGCATGAATTGCAGTCAACTTCTTCTTTTTCAGCTTCTACTTTTCTTTTTAACTGTGAAAATTTTCTTTTTTTTCTTTTTTGGAAGTTCTCTCATTCGATTAGCTAACCATGAAGCTGTTGTTTAGCAACGACAATCAGTAGCCGGATGTTCAACGGGCGAAAGCGATTCGGACGACGATGCTCAGCCACCGATTCTCGCTCCAGCTGTTAGGCGATTTTGTAAGCTCTGCTAAAAATTGTAACAAATAGGGGATGTATTAGATTGACTTGGATGATTTCCTTTCCAGCTCAACGGATCATCAGTCTTGTCCAGCGAGGACCAGACAGGCGTCCGACGATTGAGGTAAGAAATTTATTTATTCCTCTAATTATTTAGAGGACATGCAAATTTCGTACGCATGACAATGAATTGTTAACAAAAAAATTAAGGACATATATTAACTCTTAATCAATATCATTGCTAATTATTTGATACTACTACCACTTGAACTTTAACAAGCATAACTATTTAGTTTTCCTCCAAATATAAGAACAATAATCCAACGAGAACCTCCATCATTAGGTTGTATCTGATTCCTTAATTTTTAATACTGTCTAATGGAAATATGGTTAGCAATTCTAGGTTAGCCCTGATCCGTCTCCATCAGCACCGTCACCTCACACAATACATGGAGCCATGGAAGAGAACACGGTATTTCAACAGTTTACGAGCTTCTCCTCTTAATTCACAGATTATAGTGGTATTCTTTTCGAAAGTATTTTTTGAAATTTTATTTTCAGAGAAAGGGTTAGTAATTTTGCTCTAAACTGTAGCCCTTATTCCGTAACTGTAGCAGCGTTAGGTACAACGTTTTGGTAAGTTAGCAGAATGTTGACCGATGAAAAGGTAAAAAATGTTGCCCAGTTGTAAAAGCGGAGAAAGAATAAAGTGAAATTATGGCGAAAACATCAAACAACAAAAAGCCCTGCGTCTCTGCCAATACATTAAGCCATACATTGCCGCAGAGCATAAACAGCCCCTCTGCCGAAAGGTATTCGCGACAGAAGGTTAATCATGATTTCACGGTTATGATACAAACAAGCCCATCTTTAATTGGTTACGCTCGGAAATATGCTCGAATTTTGGCGCTATTAGTTAAGCTGGGAACCAGCTGTACGGGATTGAAATTTAAATATCAACTCAGATTAATAAAATGTCCAAACTCAAATAGGCATGAATCGTACAAATGCGACAATCTGTGCAAATGTCTAATACCCTTGGACTCGTTGTCCTTTTTTGTAGGCTTCTTTATAGACCGATATACACTTCAGGTGTGTATTTTAGCATGTTATTATTCTGAAGTTTTTGTTTCAGGGTTTATCCGGTAGCAATCCAGTGGAATTGTCCATCAACGATCCCTCATGTGTCATCTATCTGTGAATGTCATTTTATTATGAGCTGTAAGCAAATCTAGTCCGAGTTTGTAAACAATGATCCTATGCTTTGTCACTGCTTACCACTTGCATCTGAGGCATGCCTATCTAAACTTTCTGTTGTTTACATAGCTATGGCTTATATTTTTCTTTGAAAAAAAATTATATGTTGATCGGTAGAATAGGCCACTTACATATGTGTGCGTGTCGTGTAGCGGCTACTGTTTGCTGGTAAAATTATACTGCTGATTTACCCAACGTGACTGGCTAGCTTAGACCCTGCCTAGCTCAAGCAAGTTGGTAAGACGGTGAACTGAAAGCCCAGTTTGAATTTTAGTCGCGCCGCAGCGCGATGGCACGGTGACTGTGCATATCGCGTCGCGGCGCGATTGACCAATTTCTTCTTGCCTATGTATTATTGCTCCTGTCGGGCTCTCTGTCAGGATTTGGCTTCTTTGAAATAAGATAACTCCGCTCAAACTAAAAGAAAGATAAATTGTACCCGCGCTGATGACCTTTCGTTTTGGTATATGTTATGCACACGTACACATGTGACATCGCCTGTTTCGAAAATGTTTCCAAATATGCGCTGAATCAATGCTTTGAATGTCTAAGATCTCATTGTTCCTGCAAAGATCATTATTTGTCGTTCTTATCTCGCTTTTCTTCCGGTTGATTTGCTTACCGTGGACTTGTTGCCGGCAAAACAACCGACGATCGTTTTGAACGTGTGCTTGCCAGCGACTGCGATGTTCGAATTTGAAACACGGGTATTGATGTTAGACGCTTGAGTAATAACTTTTTGGCTTCTACGGATGGTTTTCGTCCTTTCTTCCATTTGTGTCCATTTTTCATCTCCGAAGATTTTGTTCCATTTTATGAGATAAATAAGTTGATGTACGAGCTCTCTGTATGACATACTTTCTTTTGTTATACGACCACATTCTTCCAAAAACAACTACGTTCAGTAAACCGTGATGTTGCAATTACTCCATGCTCACCCATGCGGTTTGGGCCTCAAATATGTACATAGATCTTTTAGATCTGGCGTGTGTAAAAAAGACATTTATTCATTTATTCTTTCAACATTGTTCGATCCTTCTATATTCAAAGTTTCACCTCCACTGTTCTCTGAAGCTGTTCTGAAGGCAGTGAGACTCATGTAATTTTGTTCAGCATATAATCATTTCTCAGTCTGTTTCAATTTATTACAATTACCTTGGGCAACAAGTGTCGTTCCATTGGCTAGCAATTGCTACAAGAGTCAATTTTCGCTCACCAAAATTGGAATCGCGTCTTTTCAGTGGGTCTTTCTGTGTTCAATAATATAACAGAGAGCATTTTGAATTTGTGAATGGAGAATGTCACACAGGCGGGACTTGAACCAGCATCCTTTTTCCGATAACCTGGAGCTGACGCGCTGCACCTTAACTTGCAAATAATGCTTTTTTCATAAGCAGAGTGTTCTTTTCACAAACTTCAGCATCTTAGCTAAGGCCATCAGATCATAGTTTGAACGGTACTTTCCTAGGACTTGATCCGTTCTTCTCATATCATCATATCATCTATGGCGAGTCATATCATATCTGCAGCCGACATTTGTTTCCTCATTTTGTTGTGATCCGGTTAAATATGAATATGTTCAGTTTCTCAAGAAGTGCGGAAGATGCGATGCACATTTACAAGAAAAAAATGCTTCCGAGACGGGGTGGGAAATTTTGCTATAAAGCAAGTGTGTACCGTCATTGAGCTTGTCGGCATACAATTGAAGTGAACACAGCCGATCTCAGCAGCCGATCAATCCTACTGTTAACAGCAGATAGAATGTTAACGATATGATGTGGTATGATATGATGATTTGAGAGGAACGGATCAATTTCTAGTGAAGTACCGTTTCAACCTCTACCGCGTTTCTGCTGATCGATCGTGTAGGCAGTATGGCTGAGTCGTAAGAGGCACCGCATTCACCCACCCTTTCAAGTGATCAACCCTCGCCCAAGTCACGGTGATGCCATCGATCCTGTCCTGGCTGACCAAGCCTTCCATCCCTTCGGGGTCGGCTAAATTGGTACTAGACTTATCTGGGAAGGTGAAGACACTGTCCTGGTATAGTGGCTGGCACCTCTCAGGTCATTGTAAACGGCAAATGAATGCACCTCCACCATGCCATTACGATTCCGATTACGCCGCATCTTTAATAGAGGTCACTGTTTTTACTTTGCAGAGACAGTGTTGGATTTTACGAAAATGCTGTGTATTTCTGGTGTATGAAAGCCCGCACTGGATGGCACATGCAAAACAGGACATTATCATAAAAAGTTGTCATGAAAAAACTGAAAAAAAAACTTAAAGAATTTCATCACTGTGGCTCTCTCTTATACTAAAATTACTAAAATGTTCAGTTCGATCTGAAGCCTGGCTACATTTCATTACTGTGTGCTGGTCGGAATTCAGAATGCTAGTGTTGACACATTCGTTGTCGCTGGTTCGCCGCCCGTTAATGGCTATTTTATCAGCACTTTTGTGAGTTACTCCATGATTCCCCAATTTCGCCACGTTTTATTTTGTCTAGCATGTCTAAGCTTATGGATGACTCACCCTGTATCCGCCTGAAGCTATTTCGATTTTTTAATTCGACTCTGAAAATTATGAGCGTATCAACTCCTATCGCTAATGTGCATCCACTTCGCTTCGGTTGATAGTATTCCTCATCCACAAATTCTGTCTTAATTGGTAGTTAATGTTTGCTAGTTTGCAATGTTCACCTTACATTAATTAAATTTGTTGAATTAATTCTGTAGAACCAAGTAATTAATCATTCAAATTTCAGTTTATACTTTTAGACCTTAGTTTGTCAAAAATTGCAACGTATTGACACGATTTTCTTCTGACGTTCAAAAAATGACGTAGTATTGAGCCCCACAGAATCAGAATGGTCGCTTTGGGAATATTTCGCGTTTTTCGTTCTACGATTAAATGTTTGGGTATTATTGAACCATTTGTAATACAAATATTTTAGTGAGCAATGCAAAATTGCGTTTTCAACTGTACCATGAGAATGGATTTGTTTTTTCTCACTTTTGATCACTATTAGTGGTGCAAAGAATTAAGATAGTATGACGCCGGGCTTTCTAGAGCTTCCGAAAAAAAAATTCCACTGCATACAATCTATGATAGCATTCGCCACTTTCAGATATGCAAGCGAAAAGAAGCTCTGAATGCTAAAAAATATAGGCTGACACTGAGCGGAACATCGTCCTTTTTCGAACATTGAAATGCTGCACATATGCTATTCTATTATCGATTAATTTTGTAGCTTTCTTGTGCAAACTAATGAGTAATCACTGAGTCCTGATTTTCTGATACTCATGAGCCTAATTTTGTGGTTCAGTGATTTTTGTGACGTTCACATCTTTCAATCCCAGAATCGTCATGAGAAAATTGTTCATATTCTTCTTAATAGTCCAGCAAAAACTGAAGCCACTCACATCTTCTCTTCTTCATTTTTCCGATATCCTTTCCGTACCGAGAGCATGTAGTTAACAAATTGAAAATTTAGATGTTGCTGCGATTGTCGTGGTTATTGATATTCTCAACGGTGGTGTTTTCCATAGAAGTAAACATAGATAATGAAACGGAATTCTGGAGCGATATTCTTAACTATGCTGACAGTGTTGGAGTGCGAAGGTGAGCGATTTCGGTTTTATTATCTACAGAGTACTCCTCTCTCAACCTCAAATCTGATAATTTGGTAGTTTTTCTGCTTTTTCGATATCTTTTAACTACAATTAACTACACATAGTGCATACTCCAAGACGCGATATAAACTAGGTGTTGCTCATTCCTAAACTATTAGGGTGTTCCATGAATAATTGGTCAATCGTACCATATTTACTCCAAGTAACCCTAACAAGATCACTATCAGAGGTGATCAATCGACATAGTTGGTGAACAAGTCTGCTGTAATTGCCTGCCCATTCGATAAAAGCGTACAGTGCATAACTCCACGACTAGTGAACCAAAATGAGAGCAGGATCTTCTTCACTTAAAGGGCCGGCTCTGGAAGTCGTTCAGGCTTCACGTACTTCGGAAGGCCCTGGATCACCTGTGTGGTGTTATCGTAGGGGCACCACTTCTCGTCCTGTACCGCGATTGACCTCAAGCACGAAGTTGTTCCTTAACGGTTGAGATGGCTCTGGCAGATGACCACTCGTTGCCGCTTCTGAGCCGGAGTCAGTGCACGGGGTATCCATCCTTGCAAGACTGCTCTTCTTTCACTCCGTTTTAGGTAGCGGTAGACAGTGGTACATGGAGTGTTGGTAATCTCCAATATCGTTCATACGTTCCGGGCAGGCTGCCTTCTAATTGCTGTTAGAACATCACGTCTGTTCGGTCTGATCGGACTTCTAACACGCTTCTTATACGTAATGTCAAATATTCCTTCGGTGGAACCAACTTTGGCATGTTGACTTGCAACAGGCATCATTGCCTAACAAAGTCGCGATAGCTTGATAAGCAGCGTAGAGAGGCAGACCAGAACAGAACTTATGAAGTAGCACGTCGAGATAGGTAGAGCAAAACAGTCGATCAATATGCCGTTGGAAACTACCGTCGAAAAAACTTCATCATACCGAGATGCTATCTCGTTTAGATATTATATAAACAAGTCATCTCATGTGCAACGTACAGAGTCCAAAAGACCAGAAACTTATGGAACACCCTAATTGTTTGATCGTTTTTACCGTTTTCCTACCTTAATTCTCTAACATTATTTTATTAACTAAAAGAGGCATGGCTGGAATCGGAATACTGTGGTCTATCTAATGGTAAATAAAGTGTAGTGAAATTCGGATAATTTTGATTTTCATGTGTGTTACCTTGTTAGGACAGAGGTCACACAAGGTCAACGTCATTAGGCCGTTCTTGTTAATTACGTAACTAAGTTATTAACGAAAATTATTGTTTCTGCAGTGAATCGGAACCGAATTTCGTATTTGGAGGTCTGCTTCTCCACGTCAGCTATACAGAACCCGGACCGCGTGAGCAGATAAGGCCCATTTCTGAGCTGAACGCACCGGAGCTGAAATTTAGTGACCATTAAAACATTTATGACGTTGTCTGGGTCGACGTCGCTTGTGACAGAATGACCTAGAAATTGGAAACTACACCCAAAGATTCAAAGAACACAAAGTAACGGTCAAAAAGATATGTCACCCTACATGTCAAAGCACAAATAGCTTTAATAAGAATTAGTCAAAATTCAGTTCATAGTTCCGACAACTTGAAAATGTAATACACCGAAGCATAATCTTTTCCTGTAAATTCTAGATTTCTGACAATTATTTTATAGTGATTCTCATGCGCTATTTCAAACGAAGATATCTCGAAAACCGCTGCGCGTGTGTTTAATGTGAAATGATGTTCTGATAGAGAATTATCTAGTTATAATGACAGTCTACCACGTTTTATTCAGACCCCACTGAATAGTAGTTTTTTGAGTACGTGGTGTGTACTGTATATCTAACAGTTGAGCGGATTACCTTACGTCGCAAAATGATGTTTATACCTAAAAGTGCAAAAAAACAATTGCAGGTCTGTCCTGACCAAACTTCTTGAGTCGAGCTCTACTCCAAAGGCACCGGATGAAGTTGCTGAATTAATATACGGGACCAAGTCTCCTGTAGGAGACGATGACCCGATGCATCATGACGATCATCATGGAAAGCACCATCATGGAGTAAAAGTGGCATCGTTCAAGTTCGACTATGTCAAGGAGCCACTGGTACTCACAATATTCATTATTGTAATAGGAATGTTCAAATTAGGTGGGTCACCTACTTTTTGATTCCTTTTCAACCTAACCGATTCGGTGATTGTTGGTCTCTAAGTCACTTTGTCACTTACTTGTCTCACATCCCTTCGCATTCTTGTTTTTTTTTTCTTGATAGTTTTCAACACTTTTGGCAAGCACATTGAAGAACCCTACGATTAAATCTCGGTTTGCAAATGATTCAATCTTGAAACTCAATCACCTGTCCACATTAGGTACTAATCACAAAAGCATAATTACAAAAACAGCAAGCAAACAAATGTCACCTTAGCGATACCTATTTCACAGTTCGTTTCACAGGTCTAGCAGGTCTTTGGAGGTATTCCACATCGAATTGAATGTTTTTTCAAAGAAACTTGACGCTTTTCCACCGAAATTCGGACTTTTTCGAGATTGAAGCATGTTCAGTGTGGTTCGATAAACATTCAGCTCAAGCTACGGGAGATTGTCCATTTTGGTTTTGCCACAGCGATCGGCGAAATTCTCCCTTTCCATTTGTGAAGTTCTCCTAATAAATAGGAAATTTAGGTAGTGAGTAGATAACTCTAAAATGCAGTGAGTTTAGAAAACGATTCAGCGATTAGACGGTCAGGAGCCTCTCCTAACTTTTCAAGCTTAGAGCAGAGTAAATCCTACGCTCACTACTTCTCTGGAGAATAGAACATGGTGTATGGCACTGTTTTTTAAACTTTCTCCAATTCTCCGTAAATTTGCTTTTTCGTTACTGTTTTATGGATTCATGTTGATGTCCTTTTCGTTTCAGCTTACCATCACACCCACTACGTACAGAAGCTCATTCCAGAATCATGCTGTTTAATTTTAGTAGGCGTAGGGCTTGGACTGATTTTCATGTGAGTCGACGTCTTTTCCTACTTTCACTAGAGCGTGGTGCGATAGTTCCTGGTTAAATATAATACATTGACCCCAGCATTTGTTTCTCGCACTATTTTCCTTGCTTGAAAATTTCTTCTAGAGGCGATGATACTCACGAGTCCGTAAAATTCCTGGAGTTCAACTCGAAAACGTTCTTCTTCTTTCTCCTGCCGCCGATTATTCTCGAATCTGCATATTCACTTCGTGATCGAGCTTTTGTTGAGAACTTTGGCACAATCATTTTATATGCGGTTGTGGTGAGTAATTGAATCGTAGTCCTTTTTACAGAATTGTAAAGCGATTGAATAATTCGGTTCAATTAAGGGTACTGTATTTAATATCGTGCTCATTGGTGGAAGTCTTATTGCTCTGTCGGATCTCGGTTGGATAGGAGGTTTTCGAATTGATCCTCTCGATTGTCTCGTGTTCGCTTCACTTATTGCTGCCGTTGATCCTGTTGCGGTAAGAAAGTTACAAAAAAGAAGAAAACGGAAATGGTTCCAGAGCCAACAAAAGCGAAAGTTGTCTAAAAACGCCCAATTGATCCCAATTTTCTGATGTTCTAGTTACTCGAGCTAGAAAACTCCAAATCAAATAAGAAAGTTTGAAATCCTGATACCGGTCGACTAACGGAGCTAAATGGAGAGGCTCAAATAATTAAATAATCATAATAATAAATAATTATAATAATTATTACCGTCTCAACATGAACTGAGGCGGTTTCTAATGACTCTGGTATCGAAGACGTCAAGGGAACGTCCATCCTAGTTATAACTTCAAATTTCTAATTGTTTAGTTTTTTAGAATTTTCAGTAAGCCGCTGGGTAGATCACATCATTCTTACTCCAATAATTGTATTTGAGCTGAAATGTTTTTTCTTGAAAAAAGTGAAGCAGCAAAAAAATCAGATTAATCTGCCGTTAGCAGTATTTTGGTGCACGGATAGCGATGGCTCTGCACCCCACTTTATTCGACTTGTCTCCAACACTTCTGAATAAAAATGGATTATTTCAGCTACGTGATCCAAATATTTTTGCTTTTTAGGTGCTGGCAATTTTTCAAGAAGTTGGCGTTAATAAAATGCTATACTTTATGGTTTTCGGCGAATCGCTCTTGAATGACGCGGTCACTGTTGTCTGCTACAATTTAGTCATCGAATTCAAAGAGCTGGAATCGATAGGATTCTTGGACGTAAGCCATGCATATTCGTAACATGGAATCTACTTGAATTTTAGCGAGAATCGAACTTATGCTTTTGTAGTGCTTCATGGGCTTTCTAGCATTCTTGTGTGTTTCACTGGGTGGTCTCTCGATTGGACTGATTTGTGGATTTTTATCCGCTCTTATAACAAAGTTCACAAAGCATGTAAGAGGTAGGTATGCTCTTCTTATCAACAGCTATCAAACATATGTGTGAATGGTTCTACTGGGTTCATAATATCAGACATATTAATGAGCAGTTTCGGATTGTTACATTAATACATTACCTGATTTTTTCAACCTTCTCTTTAGCTTCGCACTCCAGATAGTTCTCTGTCACGTGAGTTTAAGGAGCGAACATCAACTGTTTAATTATGTGCCTGAATTCTCCCAATCATTGTCTAGGTCACTCTCTCAGCTTTTCGGCTTTTCATCATTTGAATATTCCACACCCAGCATGTCTGTTTGTCTTCCTCACCTCCTTTAACGTCGAAAACCTAGACGGGGAATTTTTCATAATTTTCATGATCAGCATTTCTGTCACCTCACTTGCTTTATGTGCGCCAAAAACCTAAGGCTGATCCTAACATTTCTCGCTTTCTATATTTCTTGAAATTTCTGATCTCCGTCTTTTGAGACGTTTATCTGATCACAAAAGAGACGTCAAGCTCGTTCAGCTATGAGGGATATAGTCAAAGTTCTGTACCTGCACACTTTTTCCTTACATTCAGAAGGCCTTATTGTTAAAGAGATGCTATCTCATTCTCCAAAAAAAGGTGTTGTTTCTTCCATGGAACGTCAACATTCATCAATATTTCAGTGGTTGAACCTGTCATTATGTTCGGCATGGCATATTTGGCGTATATGGGTAGCGAACTGTTCCATTTCTCAGGTATTATAGGGTACGTGTTTGAGTCGTGCATTCAAACCCTATAGCATTAGTAGCTTTCACACATAAATAATGATTAAACGTGTTTAGCATTATTGCTTGTGGTCTGTTCCAAACACATTATTCGTGTGGAAATATTTGCAATAAATCCTTCATAAGCGTCACGTACTTTGCCAAGGTAGCCAGGTAAGAGTTTTCTCTCCAAGCATTGATCTCTTATATCTTCTATCCAAGCATTGATCTCCTATATCTCTTATATCATATCTCTAATATCTTCATAAAAACGAACTGTGTGTATTAAAACACTAAAAAGCATTTTTTCGTAAAATCCCAATTCTAGAAAGGTGAAACATTATCTCTGAAAGATCGGCCTGATAGGGTTCCGTCTGATGAACTGTTTTCCCTCGACTGCTCCCTTTTTTCTATGAAGACTCTAAACTAGTCTCATTCTACCTATTTCCATTGTATCACCACTATGTTCCATAAATCTTGGGATGCGTTTTTGAACTGCGACGAGGGGCGGTCTCGCGGATGTTCACATTGGCGCCGCGTACGCTGCGCCCCTGCCCTTTCTATTGCCGTTCCCTGTCGCGCCCGCCGAGCATAAAATCATTTTGGTGTAGTTGTCGGGCCTTTTTTTTCAAATCTGAAAAGTTACATCACACTGCAAACGCGAATTATAGTAGTTTTATATGATTGAATTACTCGACATTTTTCCTTACCTTCCAAGTCTAAAAAATTTCAGTTCAATTTCTGAAGCGCTCATATTCATCGTGTTGGGTGTGGTGCTTGTGAATGAACAGGAATGGTTCTGGAGTGAATGGCATCCATTGTTCTCGCTTTATTCCGTTGTTCTTTGCATCGGAGTTCGTTTTATAGGTTCGTTTTCTCTTTATGAAATAAGATTGTATTAGAATAGTCAAGAACTAGTTGGTCAATGCTCATGAGTCTCTTGTCCTTGTCCTGACCTTGTCTGGCTGAACAAGTTTTTTTCTCTATCAAAAGGTGTTGTAGCTTGAAAATGCTGTCATTGACCTGCAACCTATTATTATTATATTATAATATTTCGCTTTTTTCCCCCAAGTAAATTAGAAATCATTCCAGTTGTATTCTTTCTCACCTACATTGTGAATCGATTCACCGGCGGAGTGCGTCACATCTCGTTTCAAGAGCAATTCATCATGGTAGATGTTAATTTTTGAAGCACAAACGAGGTCCTGTTCCCGTTTCATCAGTTTGCACCATAAATATACTTTCTCAGGCCTACGGAGGACTGCGTGGAGCTGTATCGTTCTCGTTAGCTTTTATGATTAGCGATAAAGTTCCAGTGAAGAACACCATTCTCTCAGCTACTTACATGGTGATCTTGGTCACTGTATTTCTGCAGGTCAGTTTCCAACCATCGGAGTAGTTTTTAATCTTTGAAGCTCTAGATGGTACATCTACAGTTTTTTTTTTGAAAGACGTGAAACATCGGTATTGAAAAGCAGATGTCACTGTATATGTATTTCTTGTAATTTCATTGTCCACAGACCCATTCATACTCGGCGGCAAGAATTTCCTCTCTGCGAGGTCCACAGTCACGAAGAAAACCATCCGTTCTCTGTAGCGTTAGCGGTATACTTTCCTAGATCAGGTGAAAATAGCTAGAACAACCATTGTGACGCCTACCGCTGCACCGCGTCCTCTGCGTCTCTGCTCACCTTTGGCTTGCACTATTTTGCTGCTAATTATGTATGATTTGGCCTATGCGCAGAGTCTTCAGCGATTTGATGTAATCAGTTTCATTATTTGAATCGCAGGAAGGGAGTTATCGGCGAGCTAAAAAAGATGTTGCCTACGGTAGTGTACCTGTACATATTAATCACCTCCTTCCATGTTTTTACACGCTTTTTTATTGATTCTTATCTAGACAGTTTGCTTACGTCGTTTCAAATCCTGTTAGTTAACGGCGACTGAAAAATGAAATAAATGCAGATATGTTGTAGAAACACTATAGCCGGAAAACTGCACATTTCAGGACTGTTTTAGTTTTAGGGAGGAACAATAAAGCCATTGGTGCGTTATCTGAACATACGGCTTGCGAGAAAAGAAGACAACTTCCGTCTTTTCATGGAATTTAATCGCGGCATGATCGTACACATGACGCAAGGTATCGAAGATCTTTGTGGTTACAAAGATCGAAGCTTAGCTGTGAGTGTCTCTGATAAGTTTTTAAATTTGTTGTGTGACAACCCATATCCTTTCAGCATCAGCTGAGCGCATTTTCGAAGGCTTATCTGCGCCCCTTGTTACAACGTGGATATAAACGAGAACAAAAGGAAACCAATCGTTTAGTGGAAATGGATCGATTCGAAACAATGAAGTAGTTTTTAATATCCATGTCTTAAGAATAATTTGTCAGTATTTTTTTTCAAGAGAAATGAGATCCAGTCCGTCACAAAGCTCGTTCAAGCGGCAGCAAACCATCGATGAAATGGCAGAAAGGTGAGAGAATTAGAAATCATTATTCTGTTTTTTCGCACTAAACTTCGTAATGCTGAAAGGTCGCTCAATCTACAATTTGTTGAATTTCTCAAGTGTTCCACCTTCGAGTAACTGGCCAACAAGAAAATCTAATGTAGGTCTTACCCTCCATCTCATTTCAATCTTTCTCCTTTTATGCTTAACTTCTGGTCCTAAACAAACGACTACTCTTCCTTATTTCACATCTTCATCATGACCTTATAAGACAACTATGACCTTTTTAAAATGCAGTATATATTAGGTGAAAAACTGTAAACAAACGCACTCTCGATGGGCACGCCCATAAGTTCCTCTCAAAATCACAATTTTGTTTCTCACCAATATTAGGATAGCACTTTAATTCTGAAATGCTCTGCAGAAAATTTTCAGTGGAGAGATTCCAAGAGACGTTCTTGAAGAAGAGGAGTTCTTCGTTAGCAAGAAACAAGAGGATATTGAAAAGGAAACGTTGATTCTCACGAAGGACATTTCAAACATCCGACAGCTACTTCACAATCCATTTGAGGAGGTTGGTGACAAAAGATTTTTGCCCTTGAGGATTTTATTCTTGAAGTTAACAAGACGCGCTAGATTTTCTATTTGTGATATGCAAGACTTTAACAATTATTCTTCATAAATATCCTACTATATAATAAGCGAGACCGCGATGGCTCAAATGGGTCCCGCCGCGATTGCATGTTACCGTACTCCTAGGAACGCATTTCCTCAGTTCAGCTCGCCGTCTTTTGCTATTTGTTCATCGTTTTATTTCAAAACTTTTTTCTTTTACTTCAAATCTTTATTTTAGTGTATTATTGGTTAGTTTCTGTTTTTATTTATCATGTATTTAGCAGCCGTTTGTCAGCCCGCTGGCCGCTGAACGGCTGGTTTTTTCATAAATCCGATACCGTTGATGGTGTCATATAAGCCTATAGAGCAGGAAAAATTCAGAAAACGTACGCTTTAGTACTACGCTAATCGAAATCTGGTCGGTGAAGAAGAAACGGAAAAACGACGTGCATCGGAAGTGAATCACATGAAAATGCTTCAACATCGCGCTCAAGGAATGCTGAACATGGAATCGTTAGTCATTTAAAAATGGATTTTATAGTCAAATTGTTCCAACAAAATGAGTGTTATTCCAGAAGACCAAAACGCTCGCTATTTGGCAGACGACAACCGAAAAACAGCACTCGTCAGGGTTTGATTTTAGCATCGATGGGTTCTCTCGGAATTCACACCGTCGAGACGGGTTCAAGAGACCGAGGTTTTCATTTTTATTTGTTTGTTTTATTTTTCGAAGTTTGAAGTGTTAAAGAAGTGTATCTTTTTGTTCAGTTCCATATTTATTAACTTATTGATTCAGCATGTTGTTCGACAATGAGGTAGAAAGAATCAAAACTAAAAACAGACCTGGTAACCTTACAGCCCCATGCAAAAATAAAAAAAACCTTGCGACTAGGGGCTTAGCGATAAGACGAGCTAAGCGATACGACAGAGGAGCTCTTTTTTGTTGACTATTGTTTCTGTAGATTGATCAGATGAGAGTGACTCACCTTGAAAATCAGTTGAATCGACTTGACTAATTTAATGTTAAAATTTCATCTTTAGCTGACCAATGAAGCTAAATACATAGTTGAGATGGAAACGATGAAACTGGGAAATAGATATAGCTTACCCAAACTTTCTACGAATTACGTTCCCCACTTTGAAACTGTTTCACTTCACCCAACACTTTTAAGCTTAAAACTTTCTCAAAATCGATTGAGCTGAAGTGCTCTCAGGTCTTCGAATAGAGGGTGTTTGACACTCTTTTCCGTTCTTTTTCATAGCATAAATTTTCCGGGTGAACATGTTTGTTGCCAACAGAAAAAAAACTCAAGTTCTCGTGTGTAAGGACGAAAAGGTAAAACAGGATATTATCACCCACTCTTATACTACATATTGAGTGCATTTCAGAAGAAAGTGTCGGATCACCGAAAGACGAAGGACTGTTGATGCATCATCAAACCGACGAACACTCACTTTACACGATCCGAGAGCGTGCAGAATCAGGATCATAAGCTTTTCCCTGTACGAATCATCTTTTTTTATTTTTGTGTTACCTATTCTTTCCACTGACTGCGCACTCGTCGGATCTTAGCGTTCCTCACTTTCTTATATCCTACTGATCTGCAAGTACTCTTGACATGCTAGCCTAAAGGAAGAGGCGAAGGTGAAACGATTATTACGCAGCCCGAACGGATTCTCATTACGCGTGAAAAAAGCGCGTTGTGTGTAACTGCACAACATTGTACACATTTCACGCGCATGGTACCGTATATGGGGGAGGATCGACATAGGAGCGCCAAGAACAGTCCTAATGTGTCGAAGTGTCGAAATGGCTGAGTAGATAGCGAAGGCGATTGTTGTCTGTGGGTTGCAGGTTCGAATCCTTCCTGCTGGCATCCTTTTGCAGTGCTCAGTTTAGCTTCAACTGTCGCTCTGCTTTCGATCGCTACCCTTTATTGGCAGGGAACTAGTGATTCACCCACCCCGATGTTCCTTCCTTAGCTTGTGTTCAAGAAGATCTATTTGTGAAAACTCTCGCTCGAAAGACGTCTAGTTGGCATTTTCCTTCCCAATCGCGCTCTATAAACTTGTTCCTATCTCTACTCGTTGCCAAAAGGCTCCTCTTCTTATGTGCATTTCCATTGAATGCGACTATGAAACGATTTTATTGCAGAGAGTCCATTTGTCTACCGTAACCCGTCGTCAGCTCAGTGATTTTTTCGTGAATAACAAACTTATACCCTTGACATTTTTTACCTTTTATATACGTTTTCCTCCAAGAACTATAAAATAGCCATGATATCGGGTCGATTTTAGCCCTTACACAAACCCGCAGACGTAATATGCTGCTGACCTATTTGACCGAATTTGCACCGAGTTCGCGCCAAGGGCCGCATTAACGCAAAGTCGGGGCGAGGCGCCCGTCGCGTGCTCTGTAACGACGGATTACGGTAGACAAATGGAACGACCTTCGATAGAATCGTGCTTGCGAATGCGACATATCCCCACAATTATTGTGCAACTACACACAACACGCGTTTTTAACGCACAATGAGAATCCGTTCGGGGTGCGTAATTATCGTGCTAGTGGGGCATGTCAGTGCCATTCTTTTTATTTTTTTTTTACTTTGTAGATGTTACTGCTTCTACTAATTGCCGCGTTTTTATTGATTTTCTTGTTGTGAAACAACATCTATGAATTGAACTCAGATGTCTGCCCAATACACCTGTACTGTACACATTTATTGACGCCTCTTGTTTGTTCGTTATGAATGCAGGACAATTTAACTTGACGGCAATTCAAAGTTTTCGACAGTAAGCTTGAAATCGAGCGAGATCAATGACCTTGAAGAAGCTTACAAATATTTTCTATACTCTATTGCTTACAAGACTATCGGGATTTATCTAGACATCTGAATACTAGCGCGATATTTCCGGCCGATTACGGAATTCGCACAGGCGTCGAAAATCCGCGCGCGCCGCAGATGCACAACAGTTGTCGAGGGTTCGCTGTGTGTGACGGCAGATACAGCAAAAATACGCTTCACTTGAACACAAGAATCCGTACTATTACTGGAGTTCTTATAACTACGCTTTATCAGTAATCTGATGGAATGTCGCGCGGTCGACGGAACCGGAACATGCCCGGAATGCGGATTGGAAAGAGGGAAAGATATCTATCGTCACCTTTCGAAAGTCCACTCGTGGACGAAAGTTAGAATTGATTCTTTAAAAATTGAAAAACGAAATAAGAAGGTGATTTCTTCTTCGAGGAACGCTGATCAACTGCTGCGGTGCGGAGAGGGATCCCCTTGTCCCCATGATGAGGGAAAATTCCAGTATTATGAAGTTATTAACTGAATGACTTGTTTCGAGGGAAAATTCAAGTATTACGAAGTTATTAACTGAATGACTCGTTCCGAGGGGAAATTCCAGTATTATGAAGTTACTAAGTGAATGAATTGTTTCGTTGTACATAGTTAATCCACTAATGTTTGTTTTGTTTCTGTATAAATATGATACCATTTTGTCAGCTACCTCACTGAATAGTTGGTGGCAGACACTAAATATTGTGTATACTCACAGAGACGCCGTCCTCTTTCATGCATTAGGATTTTTTCTGCATGCAGAGGATTTGCTCGTCGAATGTGGGCAATGCTCTGCGACTGCAGAACGCGCGGATTTTTTACGCCTGTGCGAATTCCGTAATCGGCCGGAAATATCGTTTCACACATCTGAATGCCGACGCCGCTGACGGCCGGTCGTGTCGATTTTGAATAACTTTTCCTCAAATGCCCCTGATTTTGGTCGATAAATCCGCTTACCCTGTCGCTTTATTTTCCCTTACGTTTGCTCGTTTCCTCCTTATTGTTTGAACTTCGTTATTAATGCACATTTTCTAACTGTGCATTTTCTGATTACGTCGATCATGTGCGATCGGTGATCAATATCGGGATTGTCACATCGGTCATGTCATGTCGATTAGTTCGCTTCTCTGAACGTTTTCTGCTAGAACACCTGTCCATTCACTATCCTTGAATATACTAAAAATTCGTGCTTCTCTTCCGATACTTCCGAATGCAGCTGGCAATTTCTGCACAGATCGCAGCGTGTATGAATCAATAAATGTCAAAAGTCTATTCTTCGAACCTCGGGACTGAGTCTAACAGATGTTTTTTCTTTTAATTCCTGCGTCTCTCGAGGTAATTTTTACATATACTGTACGTCTCGAATTTTGTCATACTCCTTGCTTCCGCCTACTTCGTATACCGAAAGCATCGGCTGTTCCCGAATTCTTTGATTAGCCGTAGTGAAATTTCTGATCCTTCAATAATCCACAAAGAGCCTCCATTCTTGAAATGCAAAAAATAAAAAATTAGGACTACAATTCCAGTTAGCCCATTTATCTCTGTAACTGCTTCAAGAACTTCGCTGTGGAGGAACGGCTCGGTTACTTCGTGTTTTTATTGAAGTGTTTCAAGATCTCGAACAACGTTCTTTTTTACCCAATGATCAAGTTGTTTCCATTTTCACTATCAGAAAGCAAAGGAGAGAGAGAGTTTCACAGGAGTGCAACAGAAGCGCTTGATTCTCGGATTCCGTGAGAGAATATAAATACAAGAACTTGATATACTTAAAAAACATGGATGAAATGAGAAGGGCGTTATCTATCCGAGGATGAAAAAAGTGTAGTGAGAATGTGAAATTTTTGATTTCCTTGTGAGTGCCCATTGACCCCGTCAGGATGGCGACCGCTAAAGGTTAGCCTCATTAGACCATCCTCGATAATTACACCCTGAGGCTACAATTATCCAAATTACAATCTTTTTTATTCCACAACGTTTTTATCCCGATCAGAGTTACGAGGTACGTCTTTCTTGATTGTTGTCTTGTCTTCTTTCTCTTTGGTGCTGCTCCTGCCTCGCTTCGACCACAGGTTCTTGAGCGCCATTTCTTTCCATGCGACTATCGTTCGGTCTTGTGATTGTAACAGTGTTCCTCCATCAGCCGACCTGTCACCCGAGTCGGACGCTCGACACCATTTTCAGCTACTTCTAAGTTAGGCAAGGTTTGCTGCCTAGGACGGGATTGAACCCTGACCACCGAGATGAAAATCCTAAGTTTTTAACTTCTAGGCCATACCGCCCCAATTAACCAAATTACAAATAATAGCTATTATTTCTGCATTCAAATGATATTTGTATTTGTAGACTGATTGAATGAAAGTACTTTCATATAATATGTGGACTTCACGTTAGCAATAGGGTTTGAAGTCGGAGAGGCTGATGTTTGACCTCACTACCATCACCACCACTCGCGGAATTGTCTGAGATCACCCGACCAGATGTTTCTTATAAGAAATTCGTCCCGTCTAGGCAAAAACAACGAAAATGCTGCGCGCCATAGACATATTCGATATTTCACATTCGCTACATAAAAAGCTAATGTGTTACACCGCAAGGCACGCGTTTGTTCGTACGAATGAGTTTTCTTTCAGTTTTTGTGTTAGTGGATGGCAGTTGTGTGCTTCTGAGAGAGTAAAAAAATTTTCGTGGTAACCGGCAACTCAGGTGAACTATTGAAACACCTATCTCTTGCGTACTTCTCTTTTCAGCGAAATGATAAACCCTGAGTTCTCAAAAAAAAAAACGCCACTTTTAGCGAGATTAGGTACCTTCAGCGAAATGTGAGTTAAAGAGTAGTTAGGTTGGAAAAACTGAGATTTATTGTTCGAAAATCTGGTATTGCTTCTGTTGGGACCTCATTAATTCTATACTTACATATTCCCAGTTT
Organism: Nippostrongylus brasiliensis; assembly: GCA_030553155.1. Lineage (NCBI taxonomy): Eukaryota > Metazoa > Nematoda > Chromadorea > Rhabditida > Heligmosomidae > Nippostrongylus > Nippostrongylus brasiliensis. The sequence continues at coordinate 10,200,304 of CP130737.1, forward strand.
TTTTCAGATTTTTGGATCGAATCGTTTGTAAGGTCAAACGCTTTAAAATATGTCTTGCAGAATGCGAAAGGTACGCAGTCTCCCTTTTCTCGTACTTTCCTCTCTACATGATCTATGTGTATTCGGGTGCAGGATTACGTCAACACAAAGTTGGCTGATTCTTTTCCACAGGGTACCTGGTCTTTGTATGATAAATGAAGAAATTTTGTCGACATAAATGATTTTATTTATTATACATTTGGTTAAGACGTTGATTGAGGCGGCACGTGCAAAACAACATACAATTCGCGTTGATCACTAAATTTGAAAAAAAAAAAAACTCAATAGGTATAACACACAAATTATGTGAAATTCGTATGTTTCGGTAATGATGAACTTTTTGCTTCCTGAAGTTCGGTGAACTTGGTCGTATTTTGATTTGAATTTCCTGCGTAGACGGGCATTTCTTGTTGGCTTTCCGTGTGAGATATTCCATCTAACGTCATGCCTCGTCATGCGATATTTTCTAGCCCCTTTTAGTTTTTAAATATGTCTTGCGGAATACGAAAGGTTGACAATACACAGTCTCCGTTTTCTCGTACTCTCTTATCTTGATCGTCATGAAAATACTATCCTTTCCAATTCATACTTTGACTTATGGAACATGCTTAGCTCCTCCAGATGATCTATGTATATTTGGGTGCAGAATTACTTCAACACAAAGTTGGCTGATTCTTTTCCACAGGGGGACCTCACTGAAAGGTCGTTGATCACTAAAAGTAAAAAAAACATAGGTAAAAAACGTAGGTGCTAGGTATATCATGCAAATTGTGTGAAATTCGTAATAGTATGACACGGAAATGATGTACTTTTTGCTTCATGAAGTTTTGTTGAACTTGGTCGTATTTTGATTTAAATTTCCTGCGTAGACGGGCATTTCTTGTTGGCTTTCCGTGTGAGATATTCCATCTAACGTCATGCCTCGTCATGCGATATTTTCTAGCCCCTTTTAGTTTTTAAATATGTCTTGCGGAATACGAAAGGTTGACAGTACACAGTCTCCGTTTTCTCGTACTCTCTTATCTTGATCGTCATGAAAATACTATCCTTTCCAATTCATACTTTGACTTATGGAACATGCTTAGCTCCTCCAGATGATCTATGTATATTTGGGTGCAGAATTACTTCAACACAAAGTTGGCTGATTCTTTTCCACAGGGGGACCTCACTGAAAGGTCGTTGATCACTAAAAGTAAAAAAAACATAGGTAAAAAACGTAGGTGCTAGGTATATCATGCAAATTGTGTGAAATTCGTAATAGTATGACACGGAAATGATGTACTTTTTGCTTCATGAAGTTTTGTTGAACTTGGTCGCACTTCTATTTGAATTTCCTGTGGAGATGGGCTTTTCTTGTTGGCTTTCCGTGTGAGATATTCCATCTAACGTCATGCCTCGTCATGCTATATTTTCTAGCCCCTTTTTCATTGGCTTAGGCCGAAAGTGGTGTTACTTACTGGTTAGTGGGGCCTGGCTTGAATGCTGAGGTATTGATCGGATGACGAAGCTTGGCGGAGTCGTCGAAAAACGAGACCAGCGTCTATGAATACCATTCCATTCCAAGTGAAATTAGCCGTCATTCGGCCCAGAAATGAAGGCTTTTTGAGTCGAATCTCATTCACATCGTCATACACTAGTTCTATTGTCGTACACGATTATCCGCAGCATTGATCGTGTGGGTATTTTGCTGATGTTTTCGCGGTTTCTCCGTGTCTGTTCTGGCCCTGCCCTGCCTGCCACGTCGTCAATCTATCCGTCACCACACTCTCCGCTCTGTGTTCTGTTCTGTTCGGCTTCCATCACACACATGTTTATTAAGCTGACACATGCCACGTTACATGTATCACGTTTCGAAAATTTTCGCGGCCATTTTCCTCAAAAAATGAAAATCGACCTCAAATTTTCCACGAAAAATTCCACTCTTCACAGGTCGTTTATTATCAAGTCGTTCCTCTGACTGAATTTGTAAAAAAGCGGATTAATCAATTTGCAGTTCTAACAAATATTTTCCTCAAAAAATGACGATCGAAATTAATTGAGTTTTCATGAAATAGACACTTTTCTCCACCGTTCATTAACCTCTCGTTCCGCTGACCGGGTTTGTTTCTTATGAGAGCAAAATAATTAATTTGCAGTTCTACAAAAGGTTTACCTCAATAACGACAATCGACGATCAAACTTTCCAAATTCATTGCTTTCCTTTAAATGAATCACTTCATGTGGAGCCACGTTCTCCAGGAGATAAACGATTGTTGATGTAGAAATTGATACAAAAATTTGCGAAGCATGTACTGCGGTTCATTTTTCGATAGTTGTTGTTGGATTTCTCCTTTTCTAGGTGTTTTCTATGAACAGTTCCTATCGTGAAGTTCCCACAGCTTCCCTTGCAGTTCAAAAATTATATCACTGCAGTCATTTTTTGTAACAAAAAAAACATTTCTCTTACACTGTTACACTCTCCCTTCACGAGAAACCATTCATTTTGTACTGGTTAATCTTTTATTCAATATTACAGCATTGATATTTGAAATCTAGTATGCGTAGAGTTAACTTAATACTACTTTTTGTCCGTTCCCTGAATTTATGGTAACAAAGCCTCACGTATTCCATTTTCTATCAATACTATATAATAGCAGCTTCATTGAAATTCAACCCCATTCAAATTAATTTCATTTATCATCACAAACTTCGATTCTAAAAATGGAGACAGACAAGAAGTGCATAGCAACATGAGTATAACGAAAGTTCGTAGAACATAAAAATTTTTCCATAAAATTCGAAATGGAATTGAAATGAGAAATTTAAATGAAAAATTGTGAACTTTCCCCACAGTGATTAATTATTTGAAGCATATGAAAATAAATTTGTGGACTATGGTGTTTCCCCAAAAAATCCATCCATAATTACGGTGGCAGTTCTGTGGACAGGCATATTCAACCCTGTACGAATTAATTATAATAAACTCAAATTAAAGTATACATCCTACATATCCCTAAATATACCCACTCTAGTATTCATTACCTTCTGCCATTTTCCACTTTTAAATGAGCTGTATTAAGGTGGTAACATATTTTCTGTAGGATAATTACGTGGCAAGGAAGGCAGCAGATACTTATAAATTTGCAATCTATTAAATCATCCCAGGATATTTTTAACGATTTTTGTGGAAATTCTTCGTGTGAAAATTAGCGATGTACGTGGCTGTTGCGACAACAGGCTATCGATGTTTCTCGAATTAATTAGGTCATGCGAATACGGACTCACTACATCTTTCGCGTTGATTTTCTGAAACATTGTGTTGATCGGGCTTACCTGAGCAACACGCTTACCTGACAGAATACCTGTGATTTTTTTAGCATATTACATTTATGACAACGACACAGCTGTTCACCATTTGTCGTTCACAAAATCAACCTGATCTGCATTCCCCTTTTCGTTCTTATATTATTTTAATGATTCGATCGCCTTTTGCTTGCTAAACTTTTCCTGGCCTTCTGTTCGTCTCTAACTACGTATACAGTAAGAAACTTTGCAAACACTTCTCGAGAATGTTTTTCTTTGTTGAAAGTCCGAATGTGACGTTTGACGCGCATTTTCTGCTGAATCATCTCGTTTGCTGGATTTATCACGACGGATGTTTCTGATTTATCCGCTCATAGAGATGACTCGCTATCATATCAGTCAGTCATATCTGTTTTCTATCTGATCGTTCGCTACAAAAATTTCACTGAAAGTTGCAGCACTTTGAAACGTCTTCGGTCTCTATGTTCAGTCTCCAATCCTCGTGTATAGGAAAATGTCGGACGTGTAGAAAAATAGGTATGAAAATAAAACGAATTTGATGCTCTACAAAATAACTCCGATTGGTGAAATTTTTACGAGACCCTGAGTTCCATTGCAGCAGGGCTGCTTCCTTTCGTATTTTTCCGTCAACTTCTCTGAATTATTTTGAAAAGTTCAATATTTTCCAAACAGTAAGTCTCCAAGCTCGAGCTCGGCACTGGGTTAGCAACTCTGTTTATTTTGACATTCCGGCGAAAAGAAGGAATTTGTTCGCTTCAATCGCTCCATTTCGGCGCTCGTGTTTTCTTTTTTTTGAACGAAAACAGTTTTCGAAAGTCCACATATATCACCAAGTGTTTACTATTGAACGCTGCTGCTACACGTTAGTGAATGTTTTCATTTTCTCGTCCATTCTATGATTCTGCCACAGTAACTTCGCGCTCTGTTTACAGACAGAAACTGGAATCGACTCTCATTATGTTTTCGTGGCTAATTTATGCCCTAATCGCAACCATTTGTCTCGCTGCAAATATTTAAAGCTTAAGATGTACTCTTCAGACCATAACCGATTCGATTACTTGCTGTGGCCGTGTTTTCTAGCTAGCTTTTGCAAGAAAAATGGAGGGAAAAAGGGCAAAAATATCCTACCAAAATATCCCACGTGAATTCTCAGATTCCCAATGACACACAAAGAACTAACTATACAGGAAGTTTCATAAGAAGTTTAGTAAGAGGGTTTTTCTTCTTTCACTGTGCTTTGTGAGACCAATATAAAGAACCTGGTAGGTAATGAACATGCGTTCGTACCGTATGATTCTCTGTAACAACCGCTCACCTGTTCTTGATTCAAATATTTTTTCAAGATTTTTCACATGACTACCCCTACTAGTATTATATTGTATATTGTATAATTTAGCAGCTTAAAAACATCACACGTCACCTATAATGGAAGTTCAGCCGATTTTCGACTTCAGAGAAGTGAGAGGGACGCATGCATAAGCCTTTAGAAGTTGTCCAGAGTCCCGTTTATACTAAGCGGCAAGCCAGCTGTTCAGGGCGAAGCTTCTCTTCTTTGCCTACTACGTAGCTTACTCCCGTGAACCCATATTTTCCCTAGAAGATTATTGAGCGTTGTTTCTCCCACAATCTCACCTGTGGTGCCATCTGTCACACTGCATGCTCTGCGTCCCTGCTGCTCACTCGATCACTTCTGCGCTGCGTTGCTGCCGAGTATGAATGAACCTTAACTCGCCTAAACGCCAGCCTGCTGTGTGCCGAAAAACCGCTACGGTATGTATGGGCCGCATTTCACGCCAAACAGCAGTTTGAATGTTCGCTCAATGCTATTACTGCCCTTGTTATGTTATGTACAGCACATTCAATTTATTCACGTAGTTGTTGCTCGCTGTGAGCCGGAAAACCGCTATTGATGCGATTAATCGCGATGATCATCGCCTGCCTAGCACAAACATGTTTTCAAACGAAAATAAAGCTAGCATTTCATTTCAACATTCGTCATTTCGGCTCTACTATCGTAGTGGTTCAATTTTCTCTGGTTTCCCTCCGAAGTGCCCGTTTCAATAAGATCGAGACGCTTCCAATACGTCTGCGGCATCGTCGGCTAAATGAGGCCCTGAAAGGACATCGGTCATTAGGCGAGGTTCGCAAGAAGATCGCAAAAAAGTCGCCGTCCGCTTGAGCGAACCAGCGACGACCTCCGTTTTCTGGCTGATCCTTTTCTTCTTTTCTTCTCGACGACGATATAGGAGCTAGCAATTCACCCGATGATTTTTATTGCTTATGACAGCAGTGGTGAAATGTCACATCAATTTCATGAAGTCGCTTGTGAAATTAGGTCAAATGAAGTAGCTTGCTGGGCGAGATTTTGTTTAACAAGTTAGAAGTGAAAGTAAAAAATCCTCTTCTCTCCTAGCGATGGTCTGTTGCGTATAAATGAAGATACAGTACCGGAGACGTGCCGCAAGGACAAAACAGCGCCAGCGGCGCTTTGTTGCGTAGAAACCGCCTGTTTTCTATATTCTATTTAAAGGTAAAAGTGCCGACGTTCATCATTCCCCAAAAGACGCGTCGCCGTCTTCGTGTTCAATTCAGAATCGTAGAGGCTTGGTGAATGCGTATTTGGTATCTACAATGATTTACGGGGCCCGTCGCTATACCAAGTCAGTGTTTTACCTTGCCAGGAAAGTCTGGTACCAAGTTACCTACCCCGGAGGGATGGAGGGCTTTGTTGACCCAGGCGAGGATCGATCGACCGTGCGGGTGTCAGTAGTGCCTCTTGCCTCTTTGAAATATATTCTCTGTGAAACTGATTAATTTATAAAATTATGTACGAAATTTCCCATATTCGTGGATCTTGTTGACAACCGATTTTTTGACGCGTTTTTTTGATCGGTCCCTTGTCGATTCAGTTCCTCGTTTGCTGACCCATCGCTCGACGAGGCTCCGCCTTCGGCCGGGCTACCACGCGAGGATGCAGAGCATGCAGCTCGTTGGGCATGCAGCTTAAATGAACTGTGGTATGCTCTGTCCTGGTCACCACGTGTGGACCCCAAAAAACGGCACTTTTCGGCGCAAAAAAGCGCCACAGCTGCTGGTTTATCGTTGCGGCACATGCTGTACTGTACATTGCAGAGTTAATGACATTTATTTAGGACTGAGATAATTGCATTTAGTGGAGAACATCCCTTCAGCCTTTCGCGAACCACCCTTAATCACTTTACATCTTCACACAATCACCCAGTTCGCTCCCGCTTTTCTACCTTCTGCGTTCTATTTCCTCGGATTTCTTAATTTTATAAACATTTATACATGAAGTGTTTACCATCTTCCTACTGACTTCTCTTCCTGCAGTATCGCTTCAAAGATAAACTAATCAGTTCCATCGGAGGCATAGCTCTGCGCTGCAATTACAGCTCAATGTACACCCGCCTCCTTTAGAGATCTACAGTACCGGACGCGCCGCAAAGATAAAACGGCGGCAGCGGCGCCTCGGAGCGCCGCAACCCGCCGTTTTTAAGTAAATTCTTTTAAATTCGTTCATTTGCAAGAATACGTTTATATTCCAGCTCAGCAGCATGAGCTCTTTTCCTCCATATGCATTTTTCCCAAATTCATTGAACCTGTTTTTAGTCGATTTTTTTGACCCCTCGATTTTCGAATCCCGTTGCCGCTTCGGTCCCTCGCTAGGTGACTCACCACCGACTAGGCTCCGCCCTCTCGTCGCCGGATATAAATATGCGGCGTCCGTTCCACCGACTAGGCTCCGCCTTCTCCCCGCCGCCTATAAATATGCGGCGCATCCTCTCCTAGCGTCCCAAGGTAGGAGTAGGGGGCCCCACGGGGTGGTTTGAAGGAGCTACCACGTGTGCCCCCCCCCCCGTTGGGCATGGGGCGCAAATGAACTGCGGGTGGCTCTGCCCGGGTCACCACGCGTGGACACCGGAACGGCGCATTTCGGTGCTCCGGAGCGCCGCTACCGCCGCTTTATCGTTGCGTCGCGTCCGGTACTACATTTCGCTGAAAATCGAAAAATATGAAAAGATTGATCGTGCATTGGCTGTTGACAATCACCTGAATGAGCATATCTTCTCCCTTCTGTATGTTCAGTCCTCTCTCTTTGCATATATTTGAAATCATGCTATTCTGTCTCGGGAAAATCGCTGCTATTTCCTACTGATAAAGTAGATCGATGTGTTGTTATGAAATGTGAGATATTTCGCAGAAAGCGAGAAATTCCCCATAATTTGTTATACGCAAGTATCGCTCAAAAAATGGATGTATGTCACATTTCCGATTTTTCTGATAACTCTCGCCGATAGCTTCTCTCTCCCTCGCAAAGCTTTCTTTAGTGAAGAATCTGGGGCAATGTTCTGTGTATGTGAAAACTATTTGCGGCGTTTGGGTTTCAGTTGAAAGACGTTTGCTTTAACCAGTCTTCTTTTTTTACATATTACTTTCAGAAACTTGCATAGCATGAAAAATGTGCTTCATTAAGGAGTATGTTCTAGTTCTTGATCTCCTCAAATGACAACTTATTTTCTACGTCTAAAAATTTTCTCCAACATTTTTCGCATTAGCAGATGTTGCCGGTTATCGCTTGTGATTCTTCTAAACCATATAAAAACCATCGACACCTGGATTTTTCAGACTTTTTTTTATTATCCTGACGTTTGTTTTACCCCTTAGCATGTGGCTGTCAAAGTTTCCTTGGTTGCGACAGATTTGCGCTGAATTTAGTCGCTGTTCATGCCACCATTCTACATTTCGGTCTTGTTTTCTTTTGATGATCGTTCTCTCTGTTAGACGTGGCAGTCACTGCTGCACACAGTCAATATCGTGTAAAACTGCGAAGCTGATATGATTTTTCACTAACGTCAAGTCAAAGAACGTACAGCTGTTATGCAATTCACGTGCATCTTTAGTTCGTTCTTGATTTTCCTCTAGAAACTACCTTCGCCAGGAAATTTTCAACATTTAAGGACCATAAGTTACACTGTATTACCAGTGCTTGTATAAATTACGACAAATACATTATTTTCCTGAAAATTTGTTTGAGAAAGTGCACAATATGCAATCAGGTTATTGTTGGAGATTCCCTTTTTTTGGGGTACCTCATGACATAAATGACATGACAAGGTTTTGGATTTGATTTAGACCATAAATAAGCTATTTGTCCGACTTCTGGTTGTTTTGGAAGGGAAACTACCCAAACACCAAGTTCTAATTAGCAAATCCTTTTCTGGCAGTTGGGGGCGTGCGTAGTTGAGTGGTAAGAGGCGGAAGTGACATCCGGTCGGTCGAGCGATTGATCCACGTTCGTGCTAACCAAGTATTCCATCCCTTCAGGGTTGGGTGAATTGACATCAAACTTGTCTTGGAAGGTAAAGACATTGACCTGGTATAGCGGCTGAGCCCCGCAAGTCATTGTATAGGCCAAATACGCAAGCACCATCGCCTCTATGTTTCGAATGGAAGACGAATTTGGCTAAGCGTCCATAGTGGACTGGTCAACGTTGACTTATTTACCTTTACCTTTACTGATGCCAAGGTAAACCTCACAAGTATTCGAACCGATTAATTCAATATTCGAACCTGGTGTCTAGGTAAGAGCGGCGACACGAGTTTTCACTGACGCTTTTCTCGTCGAGGACGACGAGGACGAGGTCATTTGTCGGGGGCCGACCGATACTCGCCGTAGTCGTTACAGCCGATGTTATCGTCTTTTCAACATCGGCTCGATTGAAAACCCATCGTTTTTGCTCTCGAAACTGTCGAGACTTGCTGAACACCCGTCTCTCACCTCATGTCCTCATAGTGATGTCCGAATTCTGCGTTTTGTCCTCCTCCTTTGTTCGACTTTTCCAATCCTTCAAGCTACCAGGTAGTCAGATGAGAGTCATAGTTTTTCCTAGGTTCTTCCCTATCGTATAGCGATCTGAAGTACTGGTCATTCTGCTCTGACAGTTACGGAGTTCCGCTGAACATCATCGCCGTTTTCAATTCATCCCGTCACGTTTGTCATCCTCGGAAACACTGTAACGCATCGTAACCCTTTCACAACATTGTCGATTCGTTTTAGTTTTTCCGCTAGCAGTTCACCTTAGAGGTTGTGATGTCGTGAAGGCGTCAACAGCTAAATTTTTTTGAAACAGTCGATCTCTATGTGGTGCATAGCCTTTTCTCCTTTTTCTCCTCCTATCATTTCCTTAGAAAGATTAAATGTTCTCGCTAATAAATATGTCCGGTGAGTGAGAAATGGTTGCATACTTTTGGGACGATTTTGCTGTTTTCGAATTTGCTATTTTTTGTTATTTCTCTCTTATATTAATACTGAAGAGTTTTATTAGTTTTCAAAACTCTCGTTGATCCGTGGGCGAGCATCTACAGCTCCTTGCAAGCTTTCCCAGCAGAGGGCACTATTTAGTTGAGCCACAAGTGTCCAGGATAGTTTTTGCCAGCCATTTTTGTCCTAACTTCATCTGGAGAGGCTTCTCAGGAGTTCTGACTTCGATTCCGACTCCCATTTGTTGAATTTGTGCAGAAGACCACCTTCTTCGTTGTGTAACGTAGTAGTACATACAGTAGCGGCCAAAAAAAAACAATCAACACACGATGGAGCTGCGATTTTCCCTCCACTTTGACGACTTCGCAATCAATAACTAGGAATCATCGAGCGGAGCCAAACACGTTGTTTGAAAGAGCGAATCTTTCTCTTTCATGCCGTGTATTTCACGATCTCAAGTATGCTGAGCTGGAGAAAAAAGAGGAAGTTTTAGGAGACATACATTTTTCGTCATGAAAAATTTCACTTTAATGACGTGTAGCTTTTCAACATGCGAACGCTCAGAGAAACAGGACACAGCTTTTAATAGAGAAAACAATTTTCTCTCGAATGGTATATGAAGTTTTGCAAACATTCACCATAGCAGGAAATTATCGTTCATTTTCTAATCTCTTCCATAGCACCCTAATAATCCAAGATTGAAGCTAGCTGATATCACCGTCATATTCCACGCATCCAGTACTATTTATACTATGAACTAGATTAAAAAGCGTTATAAACACAAAGTGATATGAATTTTCAAACAAATTTCTAACGTGTGTTGTGGCGCAAAATTCAGGTCAACAGTTGAAAAACCTCACCTCGTTTTTAAATAGAGAAGACTGACAAATCATTTTTTATTGTTTGCATTGCCTCTGGTGTGATCATTTTTTAGAATTTTATTGGATCCTCTGCTGATTAGTTTAACAATGTGAGATTGGTATAAATTAGCTGGTACACCACACCAGATGTTCCTGAGATCAGAAAGTGAACAGACATGAGGAAAAAACAGGAGTAAGCCTATATTTTTGTACCAGGGTTTAGAACAAGTCCAGCTGTAACGTATTCTGTACTCGACACGTTTGGCGCAGTGGAGAAAGGCGAAATTATCGCCTATACGTCAAGTCTGGCGATCGTTCCCACTTAAGACCAACCAAGCTTTCTACTCTTATGGAGGCGCGCTGTTGATGACAGACTTGTCCAAGAAAATAAAACGCTGGTCTGCTTATTTGAGGGCTCCCGCACATTATTACATGAGCTCAGCAGACGATCAAGTGATCATATGAAGCTATTTTGCTAAACGAAAACTTCAACAATTATTAAAAACAAAATACCGTAACATCAGATCAGCAACTATAAAACATAATTTACACTACATCTCCCAATACAGTAACAACAATTAAACACCGATCGACCTGATCGCCTAACCTGATTCAAGCGATGATACCAGCTAGCCCTAACCATGCATTATTAGTGTGCTATGAGAGAAATTAGAAATCAAACTATAATTCTTTACTGCAGTGAACGTTTGCAAAAACTAATATGCCTTTCCAAGAAGAATTATTTTCTCTATTGAAGCCAACGTCCTGATTCTCTGAGCGTTCGCCAGTTGAAAAGTTACACGTCATTAAAGTGAAACTTTTGATGACGGAAAATGTATGTCTCCGAAAATTTCTTCTTTTTCCTTCATTTCAGCATACTTGAGATCGTTTAATGCACTACGTGAAAGAGAAAGATTTGTTCTATCGAACAACGTGTTTCGCTTCGCTTGAAGATTTGTAGTTATTGATTGCGAAGTCGTCAAAGTGGAGGGAAAATCGCACCTCCATCGCGTGTTGATTGTTTTTTGGCCGCTACTGTACCTACTTGTATCTCTCGAAATGGGCTGCAATTGCAGAAACAAACTTCTGATTCTTGACCAACATCGAGGGGACCTCTATACATAACCTTTGGGTAACATTAGATGGTAAAATTGCCTGAAAATTCGAGCGGTCTAATCTGTGAGATTCTAGGGTAGTTAATTTTAGCATGTTCCATTGTTAGTGTTAGTAGCGATATGCTCTTTGTAGCGGTTCTACTACACAACGTCGTCCAGCTATAGCTTAGGGACGACAACTGTACCACTGAGTTTTGTAATTAATACAAATTATGTATCAGTCGTTTTTGGAATATTTCACACTTCTCCCTATTTATGTAGCGCAGTGGTATGAACTAAGTAATAGTATGTAGTTGTAGAAGGCTCTCAGATGTGGTGGATTTCTTCGTTTTTTGTCTCTGAGTTTCGAGGAGTTCACGCTCTTCACCTTGATTTCGAAAAATTTTGTTGAGTTCACTTCGAATTTCAATCGCCGTGTATTTCTACGTCTTTCAAGCTATTTCTAGCACCAGACTTGGCAAAAGGCGCTACAGCTATTACCCGTACGGTCGAGCGATCGATTCCGGTACGGGCTTACCAAGTCTTCCATCCCTCCCGGTCGGGTAAATTCGTACTAGGCTTCTCTGGGAAAGTAAAAGGTAAAGGTAAAGAAACGGTCTTGTTATAGCTGCTGGCCCCTGGAAGTCATTGTACGGGCTAAATACGCATTCACTATGCCTCACAAATTTGAATTGAACACGAAGGCGGTGTCGCGTCTTTAGGAGACTGATCAACGCCGACACCTTTGCCTTTACCTTTACCCTTACCTTTGGCCTTTCTAATCGAAAAGTGGAACAGCAGGCTAGGCTCTCCAGTAGAACTGCCTTTCACAGTTACGTTTTTTTTTTGTTAGAGAAGGGCGTAGAAAAGCATCTATAGTTTCTAGGTGATATTTTCCGATGAGAAAAGTGGAACCTCGATAGGCTCGACGGCTACAAGCACTAATGGAGAGATCTAAGAAAGGAGAGACGAGTATTCTCTAGATGCAGCTTTGGCGGTGGAAGTGTTATGGTCTGGGTTGCACTTCCCGGATATGGACTTGCTGTGCTGGAGTTTGTCTCAAGTAATATGGACAGCGAAAAATAATAGATTACAGAACAGAAGACTAACAGAACACCTGTTCCCTTATTTGAGAAGATTTCGTAGGCACAATCTTATCTTCCAGCAAGACAATGCTCCCATACACGTGTCGAGGTCAACTACGAGTTGGTTCGATTTGAACAGAATCCAACTTTTAGCATGGCCCTGTTGTTCTCCGAATCTGAACCCGATGGAAAATTTGTGGGACATTCTTATCGGCAATATTTACGGGAACACCTCGGTTTCTGATCTGAAGAACGCCTGGGATTTTCTGATCTGAAGAACGCCTGATGCTTGAGCTCACGTAGAACAAGCTGTTCTTGCTGATCTTATTCGTAGTATGCCACATAGAATGTTTGATGTTGTTTATAACAAAGGCAATGTAACAAAGTTCTAAACTTAACTTGAATGTTCATATTTTTAAAAACAGACAGTTTTTAAATGAAGTGAACCTATAATTTTGCACCGGTCTTTATCTCTGATTTTTCATTAAAAAATTGTAGTATCTTACAATGACGTGAGATCCCGCCCAGAATTTTGATATCGAGATTTCCATGGTGAGGAATATGACAGTAATGTTACTAGATCCCTTCAATAGTTTCTTTGAACACATATGGACAACTCGCGGAGTGAACCTATAATTTTGCACCGGGGTGTAGTTTTTTTGTGTAGAAAGTCCACTTTTAAGGGAAATGTATTGTCATTCCCGTAACTTTCACCGTTGCACATGCGAAGGAATTCGAAGCCGTTGTCTGAATTCACGTCGGACCAATGTTTCGCTCATGAGTAATGCTGGTAGCTCATGAGTAATGCTAATAGTATGCAGTTACATCGACCAGTTTCCATCTTTTATCCAATACGTTGCATTATAAATTATTTTGTTACTCGATTAGCATATTTTGGAAGAGCGTTATGTTCATTGGTTGATGAAGAGAGATAAATTTCGAGTATGACACTCGTATGGTAAACTTACGAAGTTTTTCTTTACAGTGTACTGTTTGGGTTGTCTATTGATTGATCGCTTCGTTATTTCTGTCTCCAAGTGAATACAGATATTTATTCATTTATTCTACATGAACAAGCCAGGTGCAACGGTGATATGGTAAACAAAACGACAGGCAGTCAACATCAACATTAATTCCATTTCCATAATTTGGAACACAAGTTTTCAATGAACAAGATTAGTGGATTGGTGTGTGTTCAGATGCTTTGACTTGGAACCGTTTAACTTCTTCACCTTTCTTTCCTCCCTGAAACTCGCTGAACAGCTCGTTCAGAAATATTTTCCCAACCAAAATAGAACAGTGCGATACACTGACCATCCCTTGTGACTTCGGTGTCAGGTGATATATCTTTTTTACAACTATTACCAATGTCCAACGACGATTGTTGATTAACTGGTCATTGTCACATGCAATGAAGCAAACATGTGTGACATACGTATCTTCGAATGTTGCGATCAAATTGTCACGGACAACTGTCATTTTTCATGTAGTCGACTCTAGACAGGTGATCTCGATAGTCAGTAGGACCGAGAGAAGTAGAATATGCGAATCGCTAACGTTTACCCGGCGTTTGTTTTGTTGTGCCTTTCTGAAATATTCTCTGAATCTCATAATCGCTGGTCAAATATTACCTTTTATCTTTTCCATTCCCTTTTTTTTCAGAGGGCTCTTCGTAGCCGCCGGGATGGACGTTTTTGTTTTTTCAAACAAATTCATCTAATTGACCTTGCAGAAGGCTCCTCGTCTGTGGTCCTCGTCAATAAAACATTTTGTGCTTGAATGTTCGCCTTATAATCGAATTAAATTCTTTTTCATGTTTGAACTGTTTTCCACAAGACCTCCATGCACGAATAAGTGAGAGATATTCGGTTTTTCTACTTTTAACCGAAAACATCTTCCTTTTCCTTATAAAAGCCTCAAATCTTAATTTCCGAGTTGGTTCGGCAACATGTCCTATACTTGAACCAAATTCATTTTTACGAAGTCATTCTAGTGGACGGTTATATGCATAAATGGAGTGTGACTGATTCCGTAAGAAATCCACTAAGTATTCGATTTTTCCTCTGAGTTTTGCAATCCTTTCATTCGTCTTAGCAACTTTGAAGGCCACAAAGTTGCCAGATAAAACAACCGACAAAAACTTTCCCACGCAGCGATCGAAAATATTTGCTTTCGAATCTAGTTCACCGCTGCACTGTTTACCTAAACTTGCATACGAACGGTTCGCCCACTCACCCTCTCCCGGAATCCTCTCAAATGTTCTGTAGTTCCCGCACCCACAGTATCACTTACGTCGATTTAGTGGTGATGAACTCAAGCCAGTCTCATTTTTGTTGAATTCAGTCGCTTGACCAGTTGTCATCCGTAATATCCCTGATCCACCGATCGAAAGCGAGAAGGATCAAGTAAGTAATAGTAATAGTAAAAGTAATAGTAATAGTAATATCTAGCGAAGTTCGTCGTTTTTGATCGCTTATTGCGCAAGGGCTATTTGATGTTCCATCGGAGAAACCTTCTTAACCTCTGCATTGGAAAAAAGGATAGACAACATGTAGCGCCTTTTGTAGGCTAGATCGTTAAGTAATTAAATATACTCAGCATCGTTAGGCGCGTGGTGATATTATAAGAGGCGCTGCTGACACCGACGCGGTTGAGCGATCAATCCACGCCCAGTCTGACCTAGCTTCCCATCCCTCCGGGGTCGGGTAAATTGGTAGCAGACTTCCCTAGGAAGGTGAAGGCCGTGATTTGAACGGTGGGTGACCCATGTTAGTCATCGCATAGGTCGAACACCTATACATTAGGCTTCTACAATTCTGATTGGAAGACGAGTGTGTGATGCGTTCTTCGCGGATTTATCACTGGCGATCACTTCATCCTTACCTTTACCCTTCACTCTTCATAGTCACTTGAAGGCACAAATACATGTAATCATGCGAAATATTCATCGGAGAGCGAATGAGAATGAGAGCCAGGCGGCTTAAGGAAATCCAAAGAAGCTAAAAGATAAAGTGCTCGACATTGATGAATCCCCTAAGGAGACAAAGGAGCCGCGAAGTATGTACCATTCAAAGCTGTAGAATAATGATGTTTGCGCATTGGGCCTACACAGCAATTTGCGGGTGCCAGCTACTATACCATGTCAGTCTTTTTACCTTCCTAGGCAGGTCTGGTATCAGGAACGGAATGTAGTGAGCGATCCATCGAGATTATTATACATATATTCTTCCGCTTACGTTTCGAGATGTCGCCTTCGTCAGAGCCTGGAAGGTCGAAGTTTTACTTGAGATACTATGTACTCGCCCAAACGCTATTTCATTTTACAACAGACAGTTCTGAAGCCTAGAAAAACGGGAAGACAATGAGCAGAGAAGATACTAGAGACGTACAGTACCGGACGCGCCGCAACGATAAAGCGGCGGTAGCGGCGCTCCATAGCGCCGAAATGCGCCGTTCCGGTGTCCACGCGTGGTGACCTGGGCAGAGCCAACCGCAGTTCATTTGCGCCCCATGCCCAACGGGGGGGCACACGTGGTAGCTCCTTCGAGCCACCCCGTGGGGCCCCCTACTCCTACCTTGGGACGCTAGGAGAGGATGCGCCGCATATTTATATCCAGCGAAGAGGGGGCGGAGCCTAGCTGGTGGTGAGTCACCAAGCGAGGGACCGAAGCTATAGTTCGGACCGAATCGAATAATTTCGAACGAATGTTCGAATGAAATTCGAAAATTCGAATATTCGTTATTCGAATATTCGGAATTTTGGAAAATCGAATTTATTCGTTAATTCGTTCATTCGAAATTTTAGAAATCGAATTTATTCGTTCATTCGTTCAGTCGAAATTTTAGAAATCGAATATATTCGTTCACTCGTTCATTCGAAATGCTGTAACGTTTTCCTTCTAATCCAATGAGTTTTTTTTCTTTTCCTCTATCACTTTTACTATCCTGTATTGTTTCTAATTGGGCTCGAGTTCTTGGTTCCCTCCGATTTCTCTTTATATCTTTCTGCTCCATTATGCCCTCAACTGAGCACTATTACCTTCGCCGTTAGAACGTGTGCCGACTCTCGGCCATATTGCAGCCTTGGTCAGAAGTTTCTTCTCAGCCCAATAACAGCAGTATCTCATTTTCCCGAATGCCTGCATGCTAATGGATGTTTCCGTACGGCATTCGACCTCCTAACTGGGCTAACCTATTATTCACATAAGTCATCTGCGCAAATGCGTTGGCTAGCCCTTTTCGCAGTAGTATCCTTGCCGTTTGATTATTATCTTCTTCATTGATTACTATTCTTACCTCTATACTGCTTGCTTGGCCCTGGGAAGTACCTAGCGCACATTACAGGTCTTGCATTCTGGCCGACCCATGATTTGTTGTGCTCATCGCATGGATCGGGCGTTGCTTTTTATTTTTATTTCAATTCTCTGTTCTCCGCTTCTTAACTAAAAAATGGAGTTAACCTCCAACTCGAGCTCTCAGTTCAGCCTGTTCCCGTAGTTAATTTCCTTTTATGCATATTTAAGTCCGACCACTCTTCCAATAGTCAACCTATGTTTGCTTTATGTACTGCGTTGGACGAAATAAATAAATAAATAAATTTGAAAAATCGAATATATTCGTTTATTCGTTCATTCGAAACTTTCAAAATCGAATATATTCGTTTATTCCGAAGAATTTCTTTCCAGATCAACGATCGTAACTTTCCAGATACTTGAATTTCCCAAGAATTGACTCTGACGTCCAGATCAATTTTTCTGACTCGTTCCGCTCAAAATTTGTTTGGGTGAATCAGCTAGGGTACTCATCACGACTTCACGATTCTAACCATTGTTTCCTCTGCTGGTAGCGAGTGATCACGCTAGGTTTGGTTAGTCCAGTGCTGAAGTATTTTGAAAGGGCTCCAAATTTCCAACTTATTAGGTTGTTTCATAAGTTCGTGCAGTTTTTTTTCAAGCGACTGTTGTAAGCTTACTATAGAAGCGTTCGAGGAGCTCTATGCAGCATTCGAAAGAGAATTGTCTGTATTTCAGATAGTCCTTTGAATATTTGTCGAGTTTCAAAATTTTATAACTTTTTTGTCCTATAAAGTGAAAAATGAAAACATGTAAAATTGACCTCATCGACAGCGAATTTTTCCTGCTTTGTTGTGGAACGTTATTTAAAACTTAAAACATTTTTAGAAAGAGGATAAAATTCTCTATAAGATGGTGTACTCACTGTATTTTTTCGCTCCACATTTTGTGAACTTTCAGGCCACTAAAGTGGGACCTTCAAAAAACAGCAGTTTTTCTTTCGATGCTGCTCTTGCTCTCATTGTGAAAGATGAACATGACTTTTAGAGATTGTTTTGGAGAGAATTCTTCGCTCTATCTAACCCTATGTTTGGCTTTACAGAATACTCAATTTTAATTTTTTTTGCAGGAGAAGCATCTTCGTTTTCTTCAGAGGGGGAAATCTCCAGTTTTGATGGTATTGCTGAATCTCGCACAGGCTCTGAAAGAAGACGATACGCTCTACAAGATGGTGTACGAATCACTCTTGAAAGTCTTGCTTATCACTGATTTTCAGGCCATCAAAGTGGACTTAGCGGCGTTGTCCACCCCGCGCCGCGCGACGAGCGCGACGCAGCAATGGTGGGACGGCGCGGCGCGCGAATGTCGCGCACGCGGCGTGGCCACTGCCAGGAGCGCTCGTCCATGTCCACTTTGATGGCCTGAAAATCAGTGATAAGCAAGACTTTCAAGAGTGATTCGTACACCATCTTGTAGAACGTATCGTCTTCTTTTAGAACCTGTGCGAGATTCAGCAAAACGATCAAAACTGGAGATTTCCTTCTCTGAAGAAAACGAAGATGCTTCTCCTGCAAAAAAAAATTAAAATTGAGTATTCTGTAAAGCCAAACATGGGGTTAGATAGAGCGAAGAATTCTCTCCAAAACAATTTCTAAAAGTCATGTTCATCTTTCACAATGAGAGCAAGAGCAGCATCGAAAGAAAAACTGCTGTTTTTTGAAGGTCCCACTTTAGTGGCCTGAAAGTTCACAAAATGTGGAGCGAAAAAATACAGTGAGTACACCGTCTTATAGAAAATTTTATCTTCTTTCTAAAAATGTTTTAAGTTTTAAATAACGTTCCACAACAAAGCAGGAAAAATTCGCTGTCGGTGAGGTCAATTTTACATGTTTTCATTTTTCACTTTATAGGACAAAAAAATTATAAAATTTTAAAATTCGACAAACAATTAAAGCACAGTCTGAAAGTACAAACAATTCTCTTTCGAATGCTGCATAGAGCTCTTCGAACGCTTCTATAGTAAACCTACAACGGTCGCTTGAAAAAAACTGCACGAACTTATGAAACAACCTAATATATGTAAGCTTCATGATCCAATTAACTCTCGTGAGCGAAATAGGTGTGATACCGACGATATTTAGCAGCCATCATATCATCAGCCTCTTATTTAATAGGTTGGAATTTTAAAATGAACGCAAGATTTATGCTCTTCACTATATATAAGCGAAGGCCAGAAGTAGTGTCCAGATGTCGATACGAATTCAAATGAGACCGGTTGGTTGTGGGTTTCATCACTGTTCTGAAGTGAAGGGGTTTTTTGTTCGTTGGCTTTCTTGAAGTGGAATAGCAGCATTATAGTAAATTCTGTACCCCACTTTTTTCGTTAAAAATAGGTCTATAGGGGGTAATGGCCTATGAGAAGAACGAATCTGATACCCGTAGCCGATTACCCCCTATAGGCCTATGTTTAACGAAAAAAAGGGGTACAAAATTTACCATAGTGCCGTAATAGCTCTGTTTTTCTGTCTTTTCGCTGTCCGAATCGAATAATTTCGAACGAATGTTCGAATGAAATTCGAAAATTCGAAAATTCGTTATTCGAATATTCGGAATTTTGGAAAATCGAATTTATTCGTTCATTCGTTCATTCGAAATTTTAGAAATCGAATTTATTCGTTCATTCGTTCATTCGAAATTTTAGAAATCGAATATATTCGTTCATTCGTTCATTCGAAATTCGAAAAATCGAATATATTCGTTTATTCGTTCATTCGAAAAAATTTCCCAAGGACAAGACTATAACCGAAGCGGCAACGGGATCCGAAAATCGAGGGGTCAAGAAATCGGCTGAAAACAAGTTTCAAGAATTTGGGAAAACTGTAGAGCTCAAGCTGCTAAGCTCGAATATATACTTGTTTTTGCAAATAAACCAATATTAAAAAAGTTATTTGAAAACGGCGGGTTTCGGCGCTCCGAGGCGCCGCTGCCGCCGTTTTGTCGTAGTAGCGCGTCCGGTACTGAACCTCAATGCTGTTTGCCGAGACAGACCACCAGTTGTCCTTTGCGGTGGAAGTACGCGGGTGAATGAGCCGAACCCTAGGGACCACCCGCCTTAGTGAGCTCAGTGGCCGCGATCAGCCAGGTCCATGCCGAGATTCATTGAAAGTCAGACATGAAGTCTGGTATCAATTGACTCACCCCCGGAGGACGGGGAGACTTGGTTAGCCTCAGCGAGAGTGGATCGCTCGACAGTGGAGGGTGGAAGTAGCGTCTCATATCACTGCACCACATGCACTCTAAGAAAACAAAGGTACATCTTTAGATTCAATGTACGGCATATGTATGTGGTGAGAGCTGTATCACGTCGAATAATCAGAAATTACCGGATTCCAGCAAGAATTTCACAATAACAGTGCTGATAGCGCTCCCACGTGATAACTACTGTTATTTGTCATGCATTAGTTTCGACAATGTCACTGGCACCTATCATTAGCTATCTGTAAACGCGTTGTATTCTTTCATCTTTTAATTTCTAAACTGAAATCCTTACTAATTTCGAAAACGAGAAAACCGTCGACGATAGCAGCAGAATATCTAGATCAATACAGTTTGATTCAGGTGACTTTCACATTTCAAGTTTTGAAGTTTATTTGTTGGTTGGAAATAATCAATAGAAGGCATATGAAAAGACAATAAGTATTTCAATATTACAGCTAAATTAACTACTCCAGTTATTTCTTCACGTAAACGTGCCATCGAAAACTGAAGCTCGTCTGCCATATGGCCTAAACGACCGCGAAATACTACGATGGGCACTTTTTGTGATAGTATTTTTGATGGTGGCCAGTGTCTTTTCTTTGCCCGGTCTGCAATTAGTTGAGGAGCGGCCATTTGTTAGTATTCCCACTGGCCATAGAAAAAGTCTTCTTTCACATCACACCAATAAATTTTGTGGTCGGCAATTGACATTGTAAACTTTTATTTAGTGCCTCTTCAGTCTTTTAGGAAATAGTATAGGCAGTAAATGTAGTCTGATTTGTAACGTTGTTTCCTACATGTGGGGCAACAGTTATTTTTTCGCATTCTGGGGCCCTAACCACAACAATTGTTTTGCATTGCAGACTCCTGTAAGACATTTGGCCACAAATTTATTGTCGCCGTCTGGTCGCGAAACGTCGAGACATTTTCCATAACGACACAAATGCGAATGTCCTTCTGCACCCGTTCGTCCTTTTAATGTTTCATCAGGGATTGTTCAAATCGAGACAAAGAAATGGCGACGATAAAGTTTATCTCGAGAATGAGATTAGCTCCGCTCCGCAAACATCATGTTCTCGCCACTGGTTCTCTCATTTAGACGTGAAAACGATCCGAGAGGTTTTTGCGTGTTCGATCTGAAACAATCGGCAGCTCTCACAATCAGTGTTCCGATCGGACGATGCAGAAGAATGTTACAGAAAACATGCTCTGCACTCTTGCAATTGTTTTGCAGATGCTGAAAATCTGGAGGGCTGCAATAGATGGTGTAAGCAATTGTTTCGCTTTTTTCTCAACTCAGAAAAGTCCGTGTCAGATCGTACCATTGGAAGCAGGAGGTAGATGATTTGTAATCGTGATATGGCATTGCGAAAACCGGTCTGAGCTTTAACTTCTTTAGCTTTTCCGATAAGATTTGTTTTAGTTACCCTGAAGGTAAAAGGTGGAGCTGTCAACGTTGATCAGACAACTAATTTTCGTCTTCTATTCGGAATCGTGGAGGACTAGTAAATGCGCATCTGATCTGTACAATGACTTGCGGAGGATCATCGCTATGGCATTTAGTGTTTTCACTTCCCCGACAGGTCTGGAGCTAGTTTACCCAACCCGGACGGTGAAAGTTTTGGTTACCCCGGGCTTGGATCGATCGCTCGGTTGCGTGGGCGTAAGTAGCTACCCTTACCACTCCGCTACCCGCGCCCGTGGTCGCATGTGAACAAAAAGACGTTTTTTGTGCCTAAAGACGGCATAAAAAGCATAAAAAGCTTTTGTATCTATTCCTTTTGCTTGTTTTTGGGGATGAAGTATTCCCTACTTGAAAATTTGATCTAGTAGGAATGTGGTCTTTATCGCATCATATTTAGCTGCTGAAAGTGAAGCATGAATCAGTAGTTGCGAGAAATTCCTCTAATTTTCCTGTCCTAGGAAACCCTGAGAAAAAGTAGTTCCGCCCGACGCTTTCGTAGGGAGGAATGCACTACATTGAGGGTTATTGAATGATTATTTTAATGTGATCATTTTTCTTCGCACAGCTGGAATACTCGCGTCGTAGGGTAGCGCTGTAGTGTACGCGGGCAAGGAGAATTCAGAATGTTCACGAAAATAAGTTTCAGTATACGTAACTACTAATTAAAGCTAGATACAGTATAGAGTCGGGCAGATCTTTGCGAAATTGAAGAGCGCGATTCTCAAGGGTGGGATAGGGACCTCCTAGACCCTCTGGATCCACCGTATTTCGGAACTTGAACCTTCAAAATAGCAAAAGATGGTAGTTCATTTGTTGCAGCGATCTTACGACCATCGAAAGGATACATTATGTAGATAATGTGCTCTATGGCTAAGGGTAGTTTGCATCACCAACGTTCGCCCATTGCTGAACGTGAGGGCCATTAGCCGTCATAGATTGCTGGTGGTCCCATCGCTTTTGCAGTTTGAAATATTTGCAGTTTCTTCTGAAAATATGACTCGGCACTTGCCGCTCTTCCATTTTTTTCGAAACCTCTTTCCTTCTTCCTTCAAACTTTCTTCTTTGGTTTTCTTCCATTGCCTCCTTTTCCCGGTTTCATAAGGAGCGAAGGCAATGTTCCTAAAGGTACAAATGATGATAAGTAAACTAGATCTTATGACCCTTTATTCGGCTGAGGTAATTCTGCGATTTTATCCTGGCGCCCGGCAGGTCGAATATTTCAGAAAATGCTCAACCAGATTTATACCATAATGATCTCTGCAGTAAGGCTTAGAAAAAGTGGAAGACATGGAAGACAATGTTCAAATGACACAGTAAGGAGGTACTCTTATGAGAAGGGTAATAATATGATTTTGAATTGGAAAAATGAGAACACAACATCAGTCGTACTCAAAAATCACAATAAAGGGTAACTGGTTTGAAGGATGGTGAGAGGTTCAAAAGATAACCAATTACGATTTTACGCCTAATCAAGGTCTGCTGATTTATGAAAGCATTCTGACCTGTTCTAGAGCGCTTCTTACGTTCATGCGCGTTCCTTTTTCACGCTTCACAGCCTTCCTGCATTCGTTCCACCTTCTATGACATTCCTCAGAAATAAAGAAGAGTTTTCAAATGATAACAATGTGTATTCGAACGTCGATTATCGATCAATGTTGTACTTGTCGAAATAACGACCCGTCGTTGTGAATTCAATCGGCGACCGATTATAATACATTTTCATGCTATGAGAATTTCCCTGCACTTATTAGTTGGTGGGTCTGAATCCAATTGGCAAACGTTAGCGTAACTGCCAGACCTGAATATTTTCACGAAATTTCCAGACATCACTTCCATACATTTCAATGTTCTAAGGTATAAAACGATAAGTAATGGACTGATATATAGGCACTTGGATTGGTGCGTAGAAACTCCAATAGAAGTAGTTGAAGCTTATAAATCACTAGGTTGTCGAAATTTGGGCGATAGCCCTGAAATTCAAAACAAAAGACCATCTTTTAAAGCATTGTTTATTTTTACGTTTGCACCGTTGTGAGTTCATAATCTAATTAATCATCCTAAGACCAGACGGCGGCCAGGGACTTCTTATACTCAAGGAGGGCTCTTTTAGCAATTCGTTTCAAGCTATTGGAGTTTTCAGGAGAGTAGTGAATTTTGAACTTACGGTACTTTGATCCAGTTCTTTCAGTGAACGATTAGGCACGTACAGTGGTTTTTCTTCTTGGTTTATTATTTTCCAGTTACCTCCTCTTATTTTGGGTGGAGCAATGTTGTATCAATTTACAGTGTTGACTCTGAACATTCCTGAGATGGTTTTGAAAACGCTGCAAGCATCATTGACGCTTCTGCGTGAATTACGAGAATGAAGGCCTAGAAACTTATTTCGAATTTATGAGTGGGGAACAACTTAGAAAAGAAAAACTTTTTTTATGCAGGCGATGATCCTTCAGTATAGTTGTCTCAAATTTTTGAGTGAATCTATATGTTCTTTTTTGTATGGAGAAAAAAACAGAAGTGAATATTTGCAGAAGTTCAAGCCCCTCAAAAATGCTCCAACCCTTGCGAATATTAGGTTGGTTTATGAATAATCATACATTTTGAGTACCCAGTATTTCCATTGACAGAGTTTTCTAACCTTGCCGGTCTACTTTAGTCAACGAACCACAGATGACTGAAAAGCGCTAATGGTATCTGATAATTGGTTAGGTATGGTCTTGTCTTCACCTCGCTCCTCAACACATCCAGATCCAACTCCGTCCGGTATCCTGACTTGTCCTTGTTCTCTATGGTGTAGTTGCCAATATTGGATTTCAAGAACCAATAGTAGACGGTGTCTCGAACAGGAGCACTTTTCTTATGAACCTGCTGTGACGGTATGAATTCCGAAGTCATTGTAACAAATAGCAATTTTACCGAAATGAATGCAGTGAAATCCTTTTCAGGGCTTTCCTCTCTCTATTGATTTGTATCTTACGCGAATTGACCGGTGCCCATATTGGCGGGAAATTCGATTTTGAATCCAAACACTTCTCCGACTACTTATGACTCAACCTAATAGGACTTTTCAATCTCTCATTAGTGTATCGTGTAAGGTTCGTAAAGTACTTGAGTATGGTACTACCAGTCAAAGAGCGGCTTCGCCGCTCTTTGCCTGGGCCCCGTGAGTACTCCTCTGTCGAAGAGTCACTAAATGCTTGTGAATTTGACTGAACCTAGCGGTAAACCTACGAATTTCCGAAAAGTCCAGCCTAAACCTCCGAGTTTTCGAAAAATCCAGTCAAAGAGCGGCTTCGCCGCTCTTTGCCTGGGCCCCGTGAGTACTACTCTGTCGAAGAGTCACTAAATGCTTGTGAATTCGACTGAACCTAGCGGTAAACCTACGAATTTCCAAAAAGTCCAGCCTAAACCTCCGAATTTTCGAAAAAATCCAGTCAAAGAGCGGCTTCGCCGCTCTTTGCCTGGGCCCCGTGAGTACTCCTCTGTCGAAGAGTCACTAAATGCTTGTGAATTTGACTGAACCTAGCGGTAAACCTACGAATTTCCGAAAAGTCCAGCCTAAACCTCCGAATTTTCGAAAAAATCCAGTCAAAGAGCGGCTTCGCCGCTCTTTGCCTGGGCCCCGTGAGTACTCCTCTGTCGAAGAGTCACTAAATGCTTGTGAATTTGACTGAACCTAGCGGTAAACCTACGAATTTCCGAAAAGTCCAGCCTAAACCTCCGAATTTTCGAAAAAATCCAGTCAAAGAGCGGCTTCGCCGCTCTTTGCCTGGGCCCCGTGAGTACTCCTCTGTCGAAGAGTCACTAAATGCTTGTGAATTTGACTGAACCTAGCGGTAAACCTACGAATTTCCGAAAAGTCCAGCCTAAACCTCCGAATTTTCGAAAAATCCAGTCAAAGAGCGGCTTCGCCGCTCTTTGCCTGGGCCCCGTGAGTACTACTCTGTCGAAGAGTCACTAAATGCTTGTGAATTCGACTGAACCTAGCGGTAAACCTACGAATTTCCGAAAAGTCCAGCCTAAACCTCCGAATTTTCGAAAAAATCCAGTCAAAGAGCGGCTTCGCCGCTCTTTGCCTGGGCCCCGTGAGTACTCCTCTGTCGAAGAGTCACTAAATGCTTGTGAATTTGACTGAACCTAGCGGTAAACCTACGAATTTCCGAAAAGTCCAGCCTAAACCTCCGAATTTTCGAAAAAATCCAGTCAAAGAGCGGCTTCGCCGCTCTTTGCCTGGGCCCCGTGAGTACTCCTCTGTCGAAGAGTCACTAAATGCTTGTGAATTTGACTGAACCTAGCGGTAAACCTACGAATTTCCGAAAAGTCCAGCCTAAACCTCCGAGTTTTCGAAAAATCCAGTCAAAGAGCGGCTTCGCCGCTCTTTGCCTGGGCCCCGTGAGTACTCCTCTGTCGAAGAGTCACTAAATGCTTGTGAATTCGACTGAACCTAGCGGTAAACCTACGAATTTCCGAAAAGTCCAGCCTAAACCTCCGAATTTTCGAAAAATCCAGTCAAAGAGCGGCTTCGCCGCTCTTTGCCTGGGCCCCGTGAGTACTCCTCTGTCGAAGAGTCACTAAATGCTTGTGAATTTGACTGAACCTAGCGGTAAACCTACGAATTTCCGAAAAGTCCAGCCTAAACCTCCGAATTTTCGAAAAAATCCAGTCAAAGAGCGGCTTCGCCGCTCTTTGCCTGGGCCCCGTGAGTACTCCTCTGTCGAAGAGTCACTAAATGCTTGTGAATTTGACTGAACCTAGCGGTAAACCTACGAATTTCCGAAAAGTCCAGCCTAAACCTCCGAATTTTCGAAAAAATCCAGTCAAAGAGCGGCTTCGCCGCTCTTTGCCTGGGCCCCGTGAGTACTCCTCTGTCGAAGAGTCACTAAATGCTTGTGAATTTGACTGAACCTAGCGGTAAACCTACGAATTTCCGAAAAGTCCAGCCTAAACCTCCGAATTTTCGAAAAATCCAGTCAAAGAGCGGCTTCGCCGCTCTTTGCCTGGGCCCCGTGAGTACTCCTCTGTCGAAGAGTCACTAAATGCTTGTGAATTTGACTGAACCTAGCGGTAAACCTACGAATTTCCGAAAAGTCCAGCCTAAACCTCCGAATTTTCGAAAAATCCAGTCAAAGAGCGGCTTCGCCGCTCTTTGCCTGGGCCCCGTGAGTACTCCTCTGTCGAAGAGTCACTAAATGCTTGTGAATTTGACTGAACCTAGCGGTAAACCTACGAATTTCCGAAAAGTCCAGCCTAAACCTCCGAATTTTCGAAAAAATCCAGTCAAAGAGCGGCTTCGCCGCTCTTTGCCTGGGCCCCGTGAGTACTCCTCTGTCGAAGAGTCACTAAATGCTTGTGAATTTGACTGAACCTAGCGGTAAACCTACGAATTTCCGAAAAGTCCAGCCTAAACCTCCGAATTTTCGAAAAAATCCAGTCAAAGAGCGGCTTCGCCGCTCTTTGCCTGGGCCCCGTGAGTACTCCTCTGTCGAAGAGTCACTAAATGCTTGTGAATTTGACTGAACCTAGCGGTAAACCTACGAATTTCCGAAAAGTCCAGCCTAAACCTCCGAATTTTCGAAAAATCCAGTCAAAGAGCGGCTTCGCCGCTCTTTGCCTGGGCCCCGTGAGTACTCCTCTGTCGAAGAGTCACTAAATGCTTGTGAATTTGACTGAACCTAGCGGTAAACCTACGAATTTCCGAAAAGTCCAGCCTAAACCTCCGAATTTTCGAAAAATCCAGTCAAAGAGCGGCTTCGCCGCTCTTTGCCTGGGCCCCGTGAGTACTCCTCTGTCGAAGAGTCACTAAATGCTTGTGAATTTGACTGAACCTAGCGGTAAACCTACGAATTTCCGAAAAGTCCAGCCTAAACCTCCGAATTTTCGAAAAAATCCAGTCAAAGAGCGGCTTCGCCGCTCTTTGCCTGGGCCCCGTGAGTACTCCTCTGTCGAAGAGTCACTAAATGCTTGTGAATTTGACTGAACCTAGCGGTAAACCTACGAATTTCCGAAAAGTCCAGCCTAAACCTCCGAATTTTCGAAAAAATCCAGTCAAAGAGCGGCTTCGCCGCTCTTTGCCTGGGCCCCGTGAGTACTCCTCTGTCGAAGAGTCACTAAATGCTTGTGAATTTGACTGAACCTAGCGGTAAACCTACGAATTTCCGAAAAGTCCAGCCTAAACCTCCGAATTTTCGAAAAATCCAGTCAAAGAGCGGCTTCGCCGCTCTTTGCCTGGGCCCCGTGAGTACTCCTCTGTCGAAGAGTCACTAAATGCTTGTGAATTTGACTGAACCTAGCGGTAAACCTACGAATTTCCGAAAAGTCCAGCCTAAACCTCCGAATTTTCGAAAAATCCAGTCAAAGAGCGGCTTCGCCGCTCTTTGCCTGGGCCCCGTGAGTACTCCTCTGTCGAAGAGTCACTAAATGCTTGTGAATTTGACTGAACCTAGCGGTAAACCTACGAATTTCCGAAAAGTCCAGCCTAAACCTCCGAATTTTCGAAAAATCCAGTCAAAGAGCGGCTTCGCCGCTCTTTGCCTGGGCCCCGTGAGTACTCCTCTGTCGAAGAGTCACTAAATGCTTGTGAATTTGACTGAACCTAGCGGTAAACCTACGAATTTCCGAAAAGTCCAGCCTAAACCTCCGAATTTTCGAAAAAATCCAGTCAAAGAGCGGCTTCGCCGCTCTTTGCCTGGGCCCCGTGAGTACTCCTCTGTCGAAGAGTCACTAAATGCTTGTGAATTTGACTGAACCTAGCGGTAAACCTACGAATTTCCGAAAAGTCCAGCCTAAACCTCCGAATTTTCGAAAAAATCCAGTCAAAGAGCGGCTTCGCCGCTCTTTGCCTGGGCCCCGTGAGTACTCCTCTGTCGAAGAGTCACTAAATGCTTGTGAATTTGACTGAACCTAGCGGTAAACCTACGAATTTCCGAAAAGTCCAGCCTAAACCTCCGAATTTTCGAAAAATCCAGTCAAAGAGCGGCTTCGCCGCTCTTTGCCTGGGCCCCGTGAGTACTCCTCTGTCGAAGAGTCACTAAATGCTTGTGAATTTGACTGAACCTAGCGGTAAACCTACGAATTTCCGAAAAGTCCAGCCTAAACCTCCGAATTTTCGAAAAATCCAGTCAAAGAGCGGCTTCGCCGCTCTTTGCCTGGGCCCCGTGAGTACTCCTCTGTCGAAGAGTCACTAAATGCTTGTGAATTTGACTGAACCTAGCGGTAAACCTACGAATTTCCGAAAAGTCCAGCCTAAACCTCCGAATTTTCGAAAAATCCAGTCAAAGAGCGGCTTCGCCGCTCTTTGCCTGGGCCCCGTGAGTACTCCTCTGTCGAAGAGTCACTAAATGCTTGTGAATTTGACTGAACCTAGCGGTAAACCTACGAATTTCCGAAAAGTCCAGCCTAAACCTCCGAATTTTCGAAAAAATCCAGTCAAAGAGCGGCTTCGCCGCTCTTTGCCTGGGCCCCGTGAGTACTCCTCTGTCGAAGAGTCACTAAATGCTTGTGAATTTGACTGAACCTAGCGGTAAACCTACGAATTTCCGAAAAGTCCAGCCTAAACCTCCGAATTTTCGAAAAAATCCAGTCAAAGAGCGGCTTCGCCGCTCTTTGCCTGGGCCCCGTGAGTACTCCTCTGTCGAAGAGTCACTAAATGCTTGTGAATTTGACTGAACCTAGCGGTAAACCTACGAATTTCCGAAAAGTCCAGCCTAAACCTCCGAATTTTCGAAAAATCCAGTCAAAGAGCGGCTTCGCCGCTCTTTGCCTGGGCCCCGTGAGTACTCCTCTGTCGAAGAGTCACTAAATGCTTGTGAATTTGACTGAACCTAGCGGTAAACCTACGAATTTCCGAAAAGTCCAGCCTAAACCTCCGAGTTTTCGAAAAATCCAGTCAAAGAGCGGCTTCGCCGCTCTTTGCCTGGGCCCCGTGAGTACTCCTCTGTCGAAGAGTCACTAAATGCTTGTGAATTTGACTGAACCTAGCGGTAAACCTACGAATTTCCGAAAAGTCCAGCCTAAACCTCCGAGTTTTCGAAAAATCCAGTCAAAGAGCGGCTTCGCCGCTCTTTGCCTGGGCCCCGTGAGTACTCCTCTGTCGAAGAGTCACTAAATGCTTGTGAATTTGACTGAACCTAGCGGTAAACCTACGAATTTCCGAAAAGTCCAGCCTAAACCTCCGAATTTTCGAAAAAATCCAGTCAAAGAGCGGCTTCGCCGCTCTTTGCCTGGGCCCCGTGAGTACTCCTCTGTCGAAGAGTCACTAAATGCTTGTGAATTTGACTGAACCTAGCGGTAAACCTACGAATTTCCGAAAAGTCCAGCCTAAACCTCCGAATTTTCGAAAAATCCAGTCAAAGAGCGGCTTCGCCGCTCTTTGCCTGGGCCCCGTGAGTACTCCTCTGTCGAAGAGTCACTAAATGCTTGTGAATTTGACTGAACCTAGCGGTAAACCTACGAATTTCCGAAAAGTCCAGCCTAAACCTCCGAGTTTTCGAAAAATCCAGTCAAAGAGCGGCTTCGCCGCTCTTTGCCTGGGCCCCGTGAGTACTCCTCTGTCGAAGAGTCACTAAATGCTTGTGAATTTGACTGAACCTAGCGGTAAACCTACGAATTTCCGAAAAGTCCAGCCTAAACCTCCGAGTTTTCGAAAAATCCAGTCAAAGAGCGGCTTCGCCGCTCTTTGCCTGGGCCCCGTGAGTACTCCTCTGTCGAAGAGTCACTAAATGCTTGTGAATTTGACTGAACCTAGCGGTAAACCTACGAATTTCCGAAAAGTCCAGCCTAAACCTCCGAATTTTCGAAAAAATCCAGTCAAAGAGCGGCTTCGCCGCTCTTTGCCTGGGCCCCGTGAGTACTCCTCTGTCGAAGAGTCACTAAATGCTTGTGAATTTGACTGAACCTAGCGGTAAACCTACGAATTTCCGAAAAGTCCAGCCTAAACCTCCGAATTTTCGAAAAAATCCAGTCAAAGAGCGGCTTCGCCGCTCTTTGCCTGGGCCCCGTGAGTACTCCTCTGTCGAAGAGTCACTAAATGCTTGTGAATTTGACTGAACCTAGCGGTAAACCTACGAATTTCCGAAAAGTCCAGCCTAAACCTCCGAATTTTCGAAAAATCCAGTCAAAGAGCGGCTTCGCCGCTCTTTGCCTGGGCCCCGTGAGTACTCCTCTGTCGAAGAGTCACTAAATGCTTGTGAATTTGACTGAACCTAGCGGTAAACCTACGAATTTCCGAAAAGTCCAGCCTAAACCTCCGAATTTTCGAAAAATCCAGTCAAAGAGCGGCTTCGCCGCTCTTTGCCTGGGCCCCGTGAGTACTCCTCTGTCGAAGAGTCACTAAATGCTTGTGAATTTGACTGAACCTAGCGGTAAACCTACGAATTTCCGAAAAGTCCAGCCTAAACCTCCGAATTTTCGAAAAATCCAGTCAAAGAGCGGCTTCGCCGCTCTTTGCCTGGGCCCCGTGAGTACTCCTCTGTCGAAGAGTCACTAAATGCTTGTGAATTTGACTGAACCTAGCGGTAAACCTACGAATTTCCGAAAAGTCCAGCCTAAACCTCCGAATTTTCGAAAAAATCCAGTCAAAGAGCGGCTTCGCCGCTCTTTGCCTGGGCCCCGTGAGTACTCCTCTGTCGAAGAGTCACTAAATGCTTGTGAATTTGACTGAACCTAGCGGTAAACCTACGAATTTCCGAAAAGTCCAGCCTAAACCTCCGAATTTTCGAAAAAATCCAGTCAAAGAGCGGCTTCGCCGCTCTTTGCCTGGGCCCCGTGAGTACTCCTCTGTCGAAGAGTCACTAAATGCTTGTGAATTTGACTGAACCTAGCGGTAAACCTACGAATTTCCGAAAAGTCCAGCCTAAACCTCCGAATTTTCGAAAAATCCAGTCAAAGAGCGGCTTCGCCGCTCTTTGCCTGGGCCCCGTGAGTACTCCTCTGTCGAAGAGTCACTAAATGCTTGTGAATTTGACTGAACCTAGCGGTAAACCTACGAATTTCCGAAAAGTCCAGCCTAAACCTCCGAGTTTTCGAAAAATCCAGTCAAAGATCCAGCCTAAACCTCCGAGTTTTCGAAAAATCCAGTCAAAGAGCGGCTTCGCCGCTCTTTGCCTGGGCCCCGTGAGTACTCCTCTGTCGAAGAGTCACTAAATGCTTGTGAATTTGACTGAACCTAGCGGTAAACCTACGAATTTCCGAAAAGTCCAGCCTAAACCTCCGAGTTTTCGAAAAATCCAGTCAAAGAGCGGCTTCGCCGCTCTTTGCCTGGGCCCCGTGAGTACTACTCTGTCGAAGAGTCACTAAATGCTTGTGAATTCGACTGAACCTAGCGGTAAACCTACGAATTTCCGAAAAGTCCAGCCTAAACCTCCGAATTTTCGAAAAAATCCAGTCAAAGAGCGGCTTCGCCGCTCTTTGCCTGGGCCCCGTGAGTACTCCTCTGTCGAAGAGTCACTAAATGCTTGTGAATTTGACTGAACCTAGCGGTAAACCTACGAATTTCCGAAAAGTCCAGCCTAAACCTCCGAGTTTTCGAAAAATCCAGTCAAAGAGCGGCTTCGCCGCTCTTTGCCTGGGCCCCGTGAGTACTCCTCCGTCGAAGAGTCACTAAATGCTTGTGAATTTGACTGAACCTAGCGGTAAACCTTCGAATTTCCGAAAAGTCCAGCCTAAACCTCCGAGTTTTCGAAAAATCCAGTCAAAGAGCGGCTTCGCCGCTCTTTGCCTGGGCCCCGTGAGTACTCCTCTGTCGAAGAGTCACTAAATGCTTGTGAATTTGACTGAACCTAGCGGTAAACCTACGAATTTCCGAAAAGTCCAGCCTAAACCTCCGAGTTTTCGAAAAATCCAGTCAAAGAGCGGCTTCGCCGCTCTTTGCCTGGGCCCCGTGAGTACTCCTCTGTCGAAGAGTCACTAAATGCTTGTGAATTTGACTGAACCTAGCGGTAAACCTACGAATTTCCGAAAAGTCCAGCCTAAACCTCCGAGTTTTCGAAAAATCCAGTCAAAGAGCGGCTTCGCCGCTCTTTGCCTGGGCCCCGTGAGTACTACTCTGTCGAAGAGTCACTAAATGCTTGTGAATTCGACTGAACCTAGCGGTAAACCTACGAATTTCCGAAAAGTCCAGCCTAAACCTCCGAATTTTCGAAAAAATCCAGTCAAAGAGCGGCTTCGCCGCTCTTTGCCTGGGCCCCGTGAGTACTCCTCTGTCGAAGAGTCACTAAATGCTTGTGAATTTGACTGAACCTAGCGGTAAACCTACGAATTTCCGAAAAGTCCAGCCTAAACCTCCGAGTTTTCGAAAAATCCAGTCAAAGAGCGGCTTCGCCGCTCTTTGCCTGGGCCCCGTGAGTACTCCTCTGTCGAAGAGTCACTAAATGCTTGTGAATTTGACTGAACCTAGCGGTAAACCTACGAATTTCCGAAAAGTCCAGCCTAAACCTCCGAGTTTTCGAAAAATCCAGTCAAAGAGCGGCTTCGCCGCTCTTTGCCTGGGCCCCGTGAGTACTCCTCTGTCGAAGAGTCACTAAATGCTTGTGAATTTGACTGAACCTAGCGGTAAACCTACGAATTTCCGAAAAGTCCAGCCTAAACCTCCGAATTTTCGAAAAAATCCAGTCAAAGAGCGGCTTCGCCGCTCTTTGCCTGGGCCCCGTGAGTACTCCTCTGTCGAAGAGTCACTAAATGCTTGTGAATTTGACTGAACCTAGCGGTAAACCTACGAATTTCCGAAAAGTCCAGCCTAAACCTCCGAATTTTCGAAAAAATCCAGTCAAAGAGCGGCTTCGCCGCTCTTTGCCTGGGCCCCGTGAGTACTCCTCTGTCGAAGAGTCACTAAATGCTTGTGAATTTGACTGAACCTAGCGGTAAACCTACGAATTTCCGAAAAGTCCAGCCTAAACCTCCGAATTTTCGAAAAAATCCAGTCAAAGAGCGGCTTCGCCGCTCTTTGCCTGGGCCCCGTGAGTACTCCTCCGTCGAAGAGTCACTAAATGCTTGTGAATTTGACTGAACCTAGCGGTAAACCTACGAATTTCCGAAAAGTCCAGCCTAAACCTCCGAGTTTTCGAAAAATCCAGTCAAAGAGCGGCTTCGCCGCTCTTTGCCTGGGCCCCGTGAGTACTCCTCTGTCGAAGAGTCACTAAATGCTTGTGAATTTGACTGAACCTAGCGGTAAACCTACGAATTTCCGAAAAGTCCAGCCTATACCTCCGAGTTTTCGAAAAATCCAGTCAAAGAGCGGCTTCGCCGCTCTTTGCCTGGGCCCCGTGAGTACTCCTCTGTCGAAGAGTCACTAAATGCTTGTGAATTTGACTGAACCTAGCGGTAAACCTACGAATTTCCGAAAAGTCCAGCCTAAACCTCCGAGTTTTCGAAAAATCCAGTCAAAGAGCGGCTTCGCCGCTCTTTGCCTGGGCCCCGTGAGTACTCCTCTGTCGAAGAGTCACTAAATGCTTGTGAATTTGACTGAACCTAGCGGTAAACCTACGAATTTCCGAAAAGTCCAGCCTAAACCTCCGAATTTTCGAAAAAATCCAGTCAAAGAGCGGCTTCGCCGCTCTTTGCCTGGGCCCCGTGAGTACTCCTCTGTCGAAGAGTCACTAAATGCTTGTGAATTTGACTGAACCTAGCGGTAAACCTACGAATTTCCGAAAAGTCCAGCCTAAACCTCCGAATTTTCGAAAAAATCCAGTCAAAGAGCGGCTTCGCCGCTCTTTGCCTGGGCCCCGTGAGTACTCCTCTGTCGAAGAGTCACTAAATGCTTGTGAATTTGACTGAACCTAGCGGTAAACCTACGAATTTCCGAAAAGTCCAGCCTAAACCTCCGAGTTTTCGAAAAATCCAGTCAAAGAGCGGCTTCGCCGCTCTTTGCCTGGGCCCCGTGAGTACTCCTCTGTCGAAGAGTCACTAAATGCTTGTGAATTTGACTGAACCTAGCGGTAAACCTACGAATTTCCGAAAAGTCCAGCCTAAACCTCCGAGTTTTCGAAAAATCCAGTCAAAGAGCGGCTTCGCCGCTCTTTGCCTGGGCCCCGTGAGTACTACTCTGTCGAAGAGTCACTAAATGCTTGTGAATTCGACTGAACCTAGCGGTAAACCTACGAATTTCCGAAAAGTCCAGCCTAAACCTCCGAATTTTCGAAAAAATCCAGTCAAAGAGCGGCTTCGCCGCTCTTTGCCTGGGCCCCGTGAGTACTCCTCTGTCGAAGAGTCACTAAATGCTTGTGAATTTGACTGAACCTAGCGGTAAACCTACGAATTTCCGAAAAGTCCAGCCTAAACCTCCGAGTTTTCGAAAAATCCAGTCAAAGAGCGGCTTCGCCGCTCTTTGCCTGGGCCCCGTGAGTACTACTCTGTCGAAGAGTCACTAAATGCTTGTGAATTCGACTGAACCTAGCGGTAAACCTACGAATTTCCGAAAAGTCCAGCCTAAACCTCCGAATTTTCGAAAAAATCCAGTCAAAGAGCGGCTTCGCCGCTCTTTGCCTGGGCCCCGTGAGTACTCCTCCGTCGAAGAGTCACTAAATGCTTGTGAATTTGACTGAACCTAGCGGTAAACCTACGAATTTCCGAAAAGTCCAGCCTAAACCTCCGAGTTTTCGAAAAATCCAGTCAAAGAGCGGCTTCGCCGCTCTTTGCCTGGGCCCCGTGAGTACTCCTCTGTCGAAGAGTCACTAAATGCTTGTGAATTTGACTGAACCTAGCGGTAAACCTACGAATTTCCGAAAAGTCCAGCCTATACCTCCGAGTTTTCGAAAAATCCAGTCAAAGAGCGGCTTCGCCGCTCTTTGCCTGGGCCCCGTGAGTACTCCTCTGTCGAAGAGTCACTAAATGCTTGTGAATTTGACTGAACCTAGCGGTAAACCTACGAATTTCCGAAAAGTCCAGCCTAAACCTCCGAGTTTTCGAAAAATCCAGTCAAAGAGCGGCTTCGCCGCTCTTTGCCTGGGCCCCGTGAGTACTACTCTGTCGAAGAGTCACTAAATGCTTGTGAATTTGACTGAACCTAGCGGTAAACCTACGAATTTCCGAAAAGTCCAGCCTAAACCTCCGAATTTTCGAAAAAATCCAGTCAAAGAGCGGCTTCGCCGCTCTTTGCCTGGGCCCCGTGAGTACTCCTCTGTCGAAGAGTCACTAAATGCTTGTGAATTTGACTGAACCTAGCGGTAAACCTACGAATTTCCGAAAAGTCCAGCCTATACCTCCGAGTTTTCGAAAAATCCAGTCAAAGAGCGGCTTCGCCGCTCTTTGCCTGGGCCCCGTGAGTACTACTCTGTCGAAGAGTCACTAAATGCTTGTGAATTTGACTGAACCTAGCGGTAAACCTACGAATTTCCGAAAAGTCCAGCCTAAACCTCCGAATTTTCGAAAAAATCCAGTCAAAGAGCGGCTTCGCCGCTCTTTGCCTGGGCCCCGTGAGTACTCCTCCGTCGAAGAGTCACTAAATGCTTGTGAATTTGACTGAACCTAGCGGTAAACCTACGAATTTCCGAAAAGTCCAGCCTATACCTCCGAGTTTTCGAAAAATCCAGTCAAAGAGCGGCTTCGCCGCTCTTTGCCTGGGCCCCGTGAGTACTACTCTGTCGAAGAGTCACTAAATGCTTGTGAATTTGACTGAACCTAGCGGTAAACCTACGAATTTCCGAAAAGTCCAGCCTAAACCTCCGAATTTTCGAAAAAATCCAGTCAAAGAGCGGCTTCGCCGCTCTTTGCCTGGGCCCCGTGAGTACTCCTCCGTCGAAGAGTCACTAAATGCTTGTGAATTTGACTGAACCTAGCGGTAAACCTACGAATTTCCGAAAAGTCCAGCCTAAACCTCCGAGTTTTCGAAAAATCCAGTCAAAGAGCGGCTTCGCCGCTCTTTGCCTGGGCCCCGTGAGTACTCCTCTGTCGAAGAGTCACTAAATGCTTGTGAATTTGACTGAACCTAGCGGTAAACCTACGAATTTCCGAAAAGTCCAGCCTATACCTCCGAGTTTTCGAAAAATCCAGTCAAAGAGCGGCTTCGCCGCTCTTTGCCTGGGCCCCGTGAGTACTACTCTGTCGAAGAGTCACTAAATGCTTGTGAATTTGACTGAACCTAGCGGTAAACCTACGAATTTCCGAAAAGTCCAGCCTAAACCTCCGAATTTTCGAAAAAATCCAGTCAAAGAGCGGCTTCGCCGCTCTTTGCCTGGGCCCCGTGAGTACTCCTCCGTCGAAGAGTCACTAAATGCTTGTGAATTTGACTGAACCTAGCGGTAAACCTACGAATTTCCGAAAAGTCCAGCCTAAACCTCCGAGTTTTCGAAAAATCCAGTCAAAGAGCGGCTTCGCCGCTCTTTGCCTGGGCCCCGTGAGTACTCCTCCGTCGAAGAGTCACTAAATGCTTGTGAATTTGACTGAACCTAGCGGTAAACCTACGAATTTCCGAAAAGTCCAGCCTATACCTCCGAGTTTTCGAAAAATCCAGTCAAAGAGCGGCTTCGCCGCTCTTTGCCTGGGCCCCGTGAGTACTCCTCTGTCGAAGAGTCACTAAATGCTTGTGAATTTGACTGAACCTAGCGGTAAACCTACGAATTTCCGAAAAGTCCAGCCTAAACCTCCGAGTTTTCGAAAAATCCAGTCAAAGAGCGGCTTCGCCGCTCTTTGCCTGGGCCCCGTGAGTACTCCTCCGTCGAAGAGTCACTAAATGCTTGTGAATTTGACTGAACCTAGCGGTAAACCTACGAATTTCCGAAAAGTCCAGCCTATACCTCCGAGTTTTCGAAAAATCCAGTCAAAGAGCGGCTTCGCCGCTCTTTGCCTGGGCCCCGTGAGTACTACTCTGTCGAAGAGTCACTAAATGCTTGTGAATTTGACTGAACCTAGCGGTAAACCTACGAATTTCCGAAAAGTCCAGCCTAAACCTCCGAATTTTCGAAAAAATCCAGTCAAAGAGCGGCTTCGCCGCTCTTTGCCTGGGCCCCGTGAGTACTCCTCCGTCGAAGAGTCACTAAATGCTTGTGAATTTGACTGAACCTAGCGGTAAACCTACGAATTTCCGAAAAGTCCAGCCTAAACCTCCGAGTTTTCGAAAAATCCAGTCAAAGAGCGGCTTCGCCGCTCTTTGCCTGGGCCCCGTGAGTACTCCTCTGTCGAAGAGTCACTAAATGCTTGTGAATTTGACTGAACCTAGCGGTAAACCTACGAATTTCCGAAAAGTCCAGCCTATACCTCCGAGTTTTCGAAAAATCCAGTCAAAGAGCGGCTTCGCCGCTCTTTGCCTGGGCCCCGTGAGTACTCCTCTGTCGAAGAGTCACTAAATGCTTGTGAATTTGACTGAACCTAGCGGTAAACCTACGAATTTCCGAAAAGTCCAGCCTAAACCTCCGAGTTTTCGAAAAATCCAGTCAAAGAGCGGCTTCGCCGCTCTTTGCCTGGGCCCCGTGAGTACTCCTCTGTCGAAGAGTCACTAAATGCTTGTGAATTTGACTGAACCTAGCGGTAAACCTACGAATTTCCGAAAAGTCCAGCCTAAACCTCCGAATTTTCGAAAAAATCCAGTCAAAGAGCGGCTTCGCCGCTCTTTGCCTGGGCCCCGTGAGTACTCCTCTGTCGAAGAGTCACTAAATGCTTGTGAATTTGACTGAACCTAGCGGTAAACCTACGAATTTCCGAAAAGTCCAGCCTAAACCTCCGAGTTTTCGAAAAATCCAGTCAAAGAGCGGCTTCGCCGCTCTTTGCCTGGGCCCCGTGAGTACTCCTCTGTCGAAGAGTCACTAAATGCTTGTGAATTTGACTGAACCTAGCGGTAAACCTACGAATTTCCGAAAAGTCCAGCCT
The DNA here is from genome assembly GCA_030553155.1 of Nippostrongylus brasiliensis. NCBI lineage: Eukaryota > Metazoa > Nematoda > Chromadorea > Rhabditida > Heligmosomidae > Nippostrongylus > Nippostrongylus brasiliensis. Next base: position 10,238,774 of record CP130737.1, read on the forward strand.
AAACCTCCGAGTTTTCGAAAAATCCAGTCAAAGAGCGGCTTCGCCGCTCTTTGCCTGGGCCCCGTGAGTACTCCTCTGTCGAAGAGTCACTAAATGCTTGTGAATTTGACTGAACCTAGCGGTAAACCTACGAATTTCCGAAAAGTCCAGCCTAAACCTCCGAATTTTCGAAAAAATCCACTCAAAGAGCGGCTTCGCCGCTCTTTGCCTGGGCCCCGTGAGTACTCCTCTGTCGAAGAGTCACTAAATGCTTGTGAATTTGACTGAACCTAGCGGTAAACCTACGAATTTCCGAAAAGTCCAGCCTAAACCTCCGAGTTTTCGAAAAATCCAGTCAAAGAGCGGCTTCGCCGCTCTTTGCCTGGGCCCCGTGAGTACTCCTCTGTCGAAGAGTCACTAAATGCTTGTGAATTTGACTGAACCTAGCGGTAAACCTACGAATTTCCGAAAAGTCCAGCCTAAACCTCCGAATTTTCGAAAAAATCCAGTCAAAGAGCGGCTTCGCCGCTCTTTGCCTGGGCCCCGTGAGTACTCCTCTGTCGAAGAGTCACTAAATGCTTGTGAATTTGACTGAACCTAGCGGTAAACCTACGAATTTCCGAAAAGTCCAGCCTAAACCTCCGAGTTTTCGAAAAATCCAGTCAAAGAGCGGCTTCGCCGCTCTTTGCCTGGGCCCCGTGAGTACTCCTCTGTCGAAGAGTCACTAAATGCTTGTGAATTTGACTGAACCTAGCGGTAAACCTACGAATTTCCGAAAAGTCCAGCCTAAACCTCCGAATTTTCGAAAAAATCCAGTCAAAGAGCGGCTTCGCCGCTCTTTGCCTGGGCCCCGTGAGTACTCCTCTGTCGAAGAGTCACTAAATGCTTGTGAATTTGACTGAACCTAGCGGTAAACCTACGAATTTCCGAAAAGTCCAGCCTAAACCTCCGAGTTTTCGAAAAATCCAGTCAAAGAGCGGCTTCGCCGCTCTTTGCCTGGGCCCCGTGAGTACTCCTCTGTCGAAGAGTCACTAAATGCTTGTGAATTTGACTGAACCTAGCGGTAAACCTACGAATTTCCGAAAAGTCCAGCCTATACCTCCGAGTTTTCGAAAAATCCAGTCAAAGAGCGGCTTCGCCGCTCTTTGCCTGGGCCCCGTGAGTACTCCTCTGTCGAAGAGTCACTAAATGCTTGTGAATTTGACTGAACCTAGCGGTAAACCTACGAATTTCCGAAAAGTCCAGCCTAAACCTCCGAGTTTTCGAAAAATCCAGTCAAAGAGCGGCTTCGCCGCTCTTTGCCTGGGCCCCGTGAGTACTACTCTGTCGAAGAGTCACTAAATGCTTGTGAATTCGACTGAACCTAGCGGTAAACCTACGAATTTCCGAAAAGTCCAGCCTAAACCTCCGAATTTTCGAAAAAATCCAGTCAAAGAGCGGCTTCGCCGCTCTTTGCCTGGGCCCCGTGAGTACTACTCTGTCGAAGAGTCACTAAATGCTTGTGAATTTGACTGAACCTAGCGGTAAACCTACGAATTTCCGAAAAGTCCAGCCTAAACCTCCGAATTTTCGAAAAAATCCAGTCAAAGAGCGGCTTCGCCGCTCTTTGCCTGGGCCCCGTGAGTACTCCTCTGTCGAAGAGTCACTAAATGCTTGTGAATTCGACTGAACCTAGCGGTAAACCTACGAATTTCCGAAAAGTCCAGCCTAAACCTCCGAATTTTCGAAAAATCCAGTCAAAGAGCGGCGTCGGTAAATCACCGTTTCAAGGGCCTTATATACTCAGAGAATAATCACCGAATTTGCACTCAGAATGAAGCACCGGCGTTATTGCTATTTGAGGCATGTTCCTATAGCTCGTTATCCACAGGAGGACAATGAAACATTGTTGGCAGAAGAGCACGGATGCTGTTTTATCACTGCTTTCAGCGGTTCTACTGTAGTTAGATATACACAGTAGGACAATGAAACAGTGATGACTGAGCAGAAGAGCATTGGTGCTATTTTATCACTGCTTTCAGTGGTTTATCACAGTTGGTAACTCCATTTCACTGATCGCGACTCGATCTCGTGAACCGCATGTTGCAGACACCATCGCTTGGTTAGGGGTGCAGCGTGCATGGGCCAGAGAGCGTTGTTTTTGGTAAGAGTGAAAAGCGCGTGAGAACAGTAGAGAGCGCGGCCTCGGCGGAGAGCTGAAGTCAGAGTAAACAGCAGTGAGCGCGGCCTTCGAGGAGGGCCAAGCTGAAAAGCATGCAATAGCGTGTCTCGGGAGGAGTGCCCGCAAGGGCTTACTCGATTATTATATACGGAACGGATATGGTGTGTAAGGCGTACGTGGAGTGTGTATGCGTGTATCTGCGTGTATGTCTGTGTATGTCCGTCGTGTGTGTACGTGTGTGTAGCGGTGGTGGTGGCGATGGCGCCGCCCATTCTCTGAGCGCATTTTCACGTAAAGGAGTGTTGGTTGTGTCGTGCAACTGTTCTCCTTCACTAACCCCATCACTGCTGCTGCTCCTTTCGTTGCAGCAGCAAGAGGAGAAGCAGCAGGAGTTCACCTCCTTTCTGCTCGCTGACTTCTGATTTCTGCCTTTTCGTCTCTCTTCTGTTTTCCCCAACGATAGAAAGACTTCCGTGGTTCTAAGCCGATGGGCTTAATTTGCTAGGCGTTCGCAAACGTTCCTCTACGTGAATTTTTCGGCCTCAGTGAGTGTGAGGGTGCGTGATTTCATGAGTGATGATCCGATTACGTGGCTGTCGAGCGCACCGAGTTGCTGAAGCTCACGGCGATGTGTCGCCAACTGCTCCTGCTGTTGTACCGCTCCGTTTTTCGTCTCGTCGGCTCCGTTTCCGAACACCGATATCAATTACATTTTCGCTTTTTCCACACGCTGTTACACCTTCCTTCCTTTTACGTTCCCTCGATAAGCGGCGCACAAAAATCCATGAGCTATATTTTTCAAATCATTACTACATGGAATTATGGAAACATGGAATACATAGACATGGAATTATACATGGAATTATTCCTTCAAGGACCCGCGTGGTGCAGTGGTAAGAGATTCTCCTGACACCCACACAGTCGCGATTCCCACCCCGGCTTACCAAGCCTTTCATTCTTACGGGATTGGGTTAATTGGTACCGGAGTTGTCTGGGAAGCTAAGGACACTGACTGGGTATAGCGGCTGGCCCCCGCAAGTCATTGTATAGGCCAATTACGCATTCACCATGCCCCTACGATTCTGCATTGAACACGAATGCGGCGGCGCGTCCTTAGGCGACTGATCAACGCCGTCCCCTTTACCTTTACCTTTTTTGCCTTTACCTTTACCTTTATCCTCGTTTAATTCTTCTGCCCTTCGGAGTTGTTGGCGAAATTCATTAAACTATCCCACTTTTTACACTCCATCCGGAACTTATCTTCTCAATTTGCTCATGTTTCACCCATGGGGGTTATTTGGGGTGCTGATTAGGATTCTGGCATGTGTTTTTCGGATTTTGATCGGAGACCGACCAAATCGCTTCCAGGGCTACAAGGGTGATTCAGCAGGGATCTCCGATTTTGTTAAAACCTTGTCTAGAGTGGGTAATTTGTATGTGATCACCCATTGGTGATGGGTAATTCGCAGCTGAGGTTGTCGTTTCCCAGTTGCTGATGGGGGTTCCGTAATTGGGGTTGGAATAGTTCAGTTAGGGAACTGGGGAAGGGCATTGTGCAAGGAGACAAAAAATTGGGTAAAAACAAGCAGTGGCATTTATGTAACTCATTCTTTCCAGTAGTCTTTGCAGTGCTTCAACAGGTGTCGCCGCGGTGTTCATTTGTCATTTAGCAGTGTGATAAAGTCCTTAGAGCGTTTGATGCTGATTTTTGTCACTGAAAATGAACTGTGGTCTAATTTTTGTTATTGGCCTTATTGAATTTGCCAGGAAGCTGTAGGACCACTGGTAGGGCGAACCATTTTTGTGCGTGTGTCAAGAAAAAAGAAAAACATATATGTATATATATATTTATTACATAAGCGTACACTTATGTTGGAAGTAGTTACTTCAACGGTGCAGACACGAGCACAAAAAAAATCGCAATGAGGCAAAACTAACGAGACAGGAATGGTGGATTGAAACGCAAGGGGTATCATTCGGGGAAATAATGGGATAAATGTTTCCTTAGGCTATTGATGCTAACATTCAGAGAAGATTTCCTAAGCAGCTTTTCAAACAGGGGCAGCGTCCTGTTGACGAAAAAGTACCGACGACAGTTGGATCTTGCGGTGCTGACCCGAACTTTCCTGGCCCCTCCCCTCATGGAAGACTCTCTTACTGAGAAGAAATCCTCAAGCTTGATAGCGCACTTTCCGAAGAAAATTTTGTGGAAAAGAATCATGTCATTGGTTTTCCTTCTGGTAGATAGTTTTTCTAAGCCAAGATTGGCATTTTGAAGGCGTACTCAAGTGTCCGAGGCAATCTATAAATTTAGAAACTTGAATTTGGCTTAATTTTCGCTTCAATTGTCGAAACTTGCAAACTTTGCTAGCTCTGAAGTTCCTTGGACAACCGTGTAGTTTTAGCTAAAGGTGACACAGTTTTCAAAGACAAAATTTGTGTAAGACGTTTTTCAATCTTCTATTTTGTATCAACTCATTCGTACAGAGACGATTCACGGTACGATAGCACTTTCATTACGAGTCGGACTCGGAATTGTCGAATTTATCCGCAATTAATTCGAAAGGTAACTGTACAAGTGCAGCTGCCCTTCACGAAAAGTTGAAAATCGTACCAGGGTGAAAATATAATATGTCGAAAGAACAAAGGCACGCTTATTCACTTGTTTTCTACAGCAGTCGAGGCATAATTCTTGGCATGAAAACACAGTTCCGTTTTTCTCGGCTCTCAGGGTTTTCATGGCGTCTTCTCAAGGACAAACATTTCAACGAGTCTGTCCACTAATTCACGGCGGGCGTTTTAATCAGTGGTTTAATCACTAACTGATCAATCAATGCGCATAAACGGGTCGTTGGCGTAAAATTGACTGCGGTCAACTTATTACGTATTCCTTCGGTTGCTTTTTTTTCACATTGACTACCGATATAGTGAATTTGTTCATTCACTGGGACTCAAATATTTTGATGTTTCGTGTGGTTTGCTTCTTTTACAAATTAAAAAAATCCAGTCATGATGCTGGTCAGATATTTCATTCCTTAACATATACTAAAAAGCTGGTCTGATATTTATTTATTTGATACACATACACATACGCACATACATAGGCGTGCTAGAAATGAATGTGGTCCTAAGCCTAATAAAACTCAGGTGGTTTGCTAGGGAACTAAAACGGTTACATATTCGAAATTTTGTTAGCAAATCGTAAAGAATCTATTGTCAATATGTTGATCTATTGTATCAATATTGCCTACAAAATTTCGAATATGTATCCGTTTTAGTTCCCTAACAAACCACCTGAGTTTTATTAGGCTTAGGACCACATTCATTTCTAGCACGCCTCTGTATGTTGTAGTTGAAGCAAACCGAGCATCCGCCGATCAATCGTCATGGGCACGGGCCATTAAAACTAATTTATTAAAACCCGCTACGCAGCGGCCCACGTGTTTCTAATCGTCTCAGAATCCATGATCTCAGCCAAGATTCTGCTCATAGCAACGCGTCGCTGTTCGGATTTTGATTTCTGTTTAAATTTTGTTTCATTTTTTCCCTGAAAGCCTCAGAGCATAGCTTTTCCAGAGTGCAGAACCAGGTTCATCAACCAGTAAGTTCACTAAGGTGTTTGAAGGCTTTGTAAATTGAATGTTTTGGCTAGCGAGTAGTTCTTGTTTTACAATGAATAGTCTTAATTTCGGTCGATCAGTTTTTGAGGATTCTCTCTACAGATTTTGGTTCTATTGAACATCCATATGGATGCATTGATAGATGAATAAATAATTAATTTTACAAGGGAACTCCGATAAACGGAAGTCGTAAAGTTCTGTTTACCCCATGCTGCTCTCATTTCAGAGCAAGACTACTCTGCTTCACTCAGAAATTGCTTTGTTGACGTCTTCTTGTTCCTATTTTTGCAGTTCTCAGAATATTGTAGATTAGAAAGAAACAGTGCATTTCTCCACTTACCTTTTTCTGAGCGGCTATCTTCTCTAGAGTGATGTTCTTTCTAATCTTTTAGTATTATTCCTTCGATTGGTAGCAGTTGTATGCCTAATAGGAAGACAAACATTAAGTGACGCAATAAATACCAATTGATCTGAAATTCCAATGGCTGTGATTGTTTCGAACCATACAGAAAGGTCGAGCTCGCAGAATGTGGAAAAAGTGACCCCTTTGAGCCTCTTGGAAGCCGTTTGAAAATCGGCGTTTATCCAACGTTCATCGACATTTTCATTTTCTTCGATCTATCTGAAAGAATTATCCTGAAAAAATTCAATACACTACAGTCTCTCTGATATCATTTCACATATAGACTTGCATTCATAGCATAATTCCTCAATTCAGCGTAATCAGTAGCACTCCAAAACCGATTGAGGATGATAAAAGAGGGATAACTGTACAAGCAGATTCTCGGAACAAATTAATCGCCTCTAATCTGACCCATTTGTTCGCATGTTTTTTTTTCAGCTACGTGCCGCCCAAAGAGCTGTATTTCTCGAACTGAACATCATATTTCAAACGCTGTTGTCCGTCCTCCTTTTGTCGCTTCAATTTCCATTATCCATGAGACACTTTGCTTTGTCCTTCCATTTCATATTATGGTACAATAGAACGGAACTTTAGCAGTATGACGATATCGCTTGGCACTTTGCTCTCCTCGAGGTTTTCCAGCTGTTTTTCTTCAACTATTCGTTGTTCAACATGACCTCTTTTACCAAGATCGTCGACGTTTTTACAGTTTCGTCGTGTACCTAAAAGTAGCAAGGTCATCTCTACGTATCTTTCATCATCAGCCTGCCTTAACCCAATCATCCGTTTGGCGTTGAAATCCTCTCTCGAAATTCCGTGCGATCGCTTTCGTTTTCAATTTCATATCACTGATTTGTAACGCTTTGCAGGATACGCGATGGCCAGCGACGTGATAAATCCGCTGTCCAAAAGTGAGTTTCTTCACATTATTCTCTAAAAAGTATCAACTAAGCACTTTCCTTGCATATTTCAATTATTTTTACGAAATTTAACACGTCATTGCACAGTAACCACCTTCAAAACACGGGCACTAATCAATGTTGCCTGAAGAGGAACACGTGAGGTCTGTAGTGCGGACTGCTGTGCTGCTTCCTCTGCGTCTCTATCCAATATTTGATCATTGTGTCGTTTACTACTTAGTCTGAGTGACTTTTAACGTTCGAATTTAAGCGATCATGTATCAATCATTCGGCTGCCTTTAGAGCAGAGATTAAGAAGCTGTGCAATTTCTACGATATTTATCTTAAAAATGCCACTATAATGGCGTAGTTGGATTCCAATTTGCCAGAAGGCTCTATTGTACGATATTTTTCGTAGGGTAAGGTACTGCAATGCATCGCTCGCCGATAATTGTGGTACCTTACGCTAGAAAATTCACTGAAGAAGCCCCACTCTGTTTCAGTGATTTCCCTGATGTCGAATTTTTCAGGAACTGACCAAATATCCTTTGTATCTCCAAGAAATATTCAGGGAATACTCCCATTTTTATCGTAGAACTGTGGGGTTCTTTTTTCTTTTATTTACCGTTTTATTTCTCTTCAAACTCAAGCTCAAATTTGTTGTTTTAATTTTTATCAGATATCAGGTAGCACCGTTTCGTTTCCGTTGTTTTCATATTTTTCATCGGTATTTTCTATTTTGAACTTACGAAAAGTGGCCACTTCGAAAGTAAACTGTTAAAAAGTGTTATTACTTGTTTCAGATTGGGTACGACTGCAAATTGAACCAGTCGAGGTAGCGGCCGACGATTCTGGAATCATCTTTTCGTCGGTGCAGTCCGTTGTTCCTGGAGCTCATGGCTTGTACTACCGAGAACATGGACAACGACGACCACTCGAGTAAAATTTGGATGGCTCACAAGGCTCTTTCCACACTACAGTAATTCTTTTACAGTTATGACACAAACACGGGTAGAGTTCTTGCACCTCCCAATGGATGGAACACCCAAAATATCTACATTCATCTTGGTAAGTATCGATTTATCATCTCATTTTGTCGGCGACGATTGACGGCTTATCGATTGATTTCGGTTGATTAGTTTCTGTTTACAAGAAGTAGTAAAATAGTCGTTAGATAGAGCTAGTCGTCTTATACGACTGTAATAGTCGTCCTTGAGAGGAAATTGGCTCCGACGCCCGCATACGTTAGAGTTTTTGTAGCGGTGAGCGGGGAAGCTATCTTTGTATTTCGATTGGTATTTTCCAGCAGAGAATCGACCAGCGAACGGAAACTATTATATATTTTACTCAAATTTTGGAAAAATAAAACATAATACTAACACCTCATACGGCTCTTATAGGTCTGTTCTGCGCTCACTCTTTAATTATAGTCTAATTTATGCAAAACCTGCCATGTAATTTCATTTTTCTTTCTGCCATTAGAGAAAGCAAAAGCAGGTCTTTTTCACGGTCTGGAGGTCTGTGTCGCTGTATTGTTTCGTTTGTTTTGTTTGTCAGATAGACCATGTTTCGCTTTACGATTTAAAGTATGTAAATATGAACATATTTCCTGAAGAAAACGAATAGAAATGAGGCGAGGATCACGTATTTGTAGCGGTGATCTAAGCGTCACCCTTGTGCTCTTCACACTGAATATGAACAATGACTTTTCATTCACTTTTTTCCTTCAGTGAATGCTGAAGAAATCTTTAATCTGTATTCTTGACTTCACTAGCGATTAAAGATCAATTGAATATTGACAATTTTCCAGGTTTTCAGAGGATAATTCACGTTGAATTCAGTTCTCTTTTTTATTTACTTGATTATTCATTTCTACAACCTTATTGATATATGCATGTGAAACGGAATAGGAAACGTATGTTAGAAGAACAGTAACGAGACGTATGTAGTAGAAGCATATAAGAGAGCAAAGTTTCGTAGACAATTTTCTTGATTTCTAAATGATTCGAAAACGTTCCACGCCCATTTAGCCAAAACAACATACACTCGCTCATTCACAATGGTTATTTATCCAGAATTTTTTTACACACAACTCTTATTAATAAGATAAAAGCATCAGCTTCTTACTCTCTTCTAATTCTCTCCTCAGCTTCAAGACTTCCACTGCGTTCTGTTTCTTTGAATATTCAATTATTTCCGAAACAGTTTCAAGAATACTCCTCTTTTGATGTATTTTTTGTGATTGAGTTGAGATAAAACTTTCCGGAAAGTGCTAGGAACTAGACAACCTTTACTCCTATTCTATATACAGTAATTCGTCAATCATCAACGCTCTCTTCCCTTTAACCAGCAGGGAACGATTTTCTTATCATCGCCGTGACGAATGTGATTGAATCGGTCTGACGGGTGTCTTTCAGTGAACAAAATTAATCAAATAGGTTGCGAATCGCTCGTACAAATATTCATCGTAACATCCCTATATCTGCATATTTATCTCCAAAAGTTTTGTTACTTTCTCAGGCATTGGATTCATTTCAGTAACAATGTTTACCAATGAGTTGTCAGCTTTGGAACTACTATATTATGGCATGTTCAAAAATTCAGTTTTTCACATATCTCCATTTGAAATGTCACTGTAAAATATTTCTAAAAAATCCAAAATTTGCACCAAGGTCATGGATCGATGCATTCTCAAATCAAATCACCAGAGTTATCAGTTGGATCAAAATGTTTGATTTGAACTATTTGTTCTCTGAAACAAATGGTGACATATCTTTTTACCCGCTACTGTACGTAAGTTAGTACATGAATTATAATTAGGTCCCTACTTATTCTTTCGGTAACTAGCCCCTTCCATTTTTTTCAAATGTCGGATATGAGGAGTTGTTGTCCACGTAGATAAGAAAAAGCGAATTTCAACGACTTCCTGATAGAGAGAATGATTTTTGACGATTTTCTAATAGAATAGGCAAGATTGCCTAAACAGGCAACGAAATCGCCATGTTGTTATCTACGATTTGCCAGACGATCCGATCGTAAACACGATAGAATCGAATAACCACACCCAACACCGCATTTGCCCTAAACTCGAAAGGTTTATCCTCGTTTATTTTTGTTAGAACTAGTGGCCGACAAGGGTCCATCAATTTTCGGCTTTATGAAGGAAAGGATTACACCAAATATTTCTCTGAGACTTTGAGTAAAAGTAAAGTAAACGGAAGTGCACGTCACGCACTGGCTTTCTGTTAAGAATCGTAGGAGCATGGTGGATACTTATTTGGCCTATACCATAACTTGTGGGGGACAGCCGCCATACCACGTCGGTGTCTTTACCTTCATAGAAAGTGTGATAGCAATTTACCCAACCCTGGAGGGATGGAAGGCTTGGTTAGCCCAGGCGAGGATCGATCGCTCCATCGTGCAGATGGAAGTAGCGCCTCTTACCGCTGCTCAAAGCGCCTGTTTCTTACAGATGAGATAGCACAGCGCGTATTTGTTACAGACGAGATAGTGACGTGTACCGTTGTTGAAGAATAGGTTTACATGATAGCGCTCGTAATCATAACTGTTGATGTTTTCATTATTGTACTCTGTTAAGGAAGTACAGAAACCCCAGAGAGAGGAGTTGCCAGTTGTGTCTGTCTCCCTCTGTGAATAAAGTGGTTGAAGAACCTCTTCCTAACTGCAGTTCAGTGGCAGAATAGGGACGAACCCAACTACTATATTACCCCATCAAGTTTACGTTCAGAGGCTTAATTCTTCTCATAGTCGGTTCCAGTTTTCTCGCTTTTTCTACCATCATGAATCAACCGTGCCAGCCTGTTGAGTTCATCGTCAACCGCATCGTGTCATACCAGTGGGGGGCTACAGTCGGTCGGTTCAAGAACGTGGAAAGGACGGTAGAAGACAAATGATGTACATACTGACCACAATGCACTGATTGATGAGGAGAAAAGGCCAAGGGCAAGTTGATGACATCGGCGCGTTCCCCCATTCTTTTCGGCATTCGATCAGACATCGTCGTCGAACGCCATTATACATGCCGTTTTCCGCACTTTTGAGGGCTAATTGATACTGACACGCGACAAAATGAACTCAGAAATATCGCCCGAACACTTCGATGCTGCTCCATATCTTGGATGCCACTCATCAAAACTTTTTTCGCTCAAAGGTAGTCGGAAAACTAGATATAGATCGATTCCAATTGTAAAAAAGAGTCGTTGACGTTGTTCGCTTCTTTTCGAACACGCCACGCACACGTCATCCATTTAGAGTCACAGAGCATTGGTGAATGTGTATTTGGCCTATGCAATCGCTTTAATGTCAGCCACTGCATTAAGTCAGTCTCTTCACCTTCTCAGACAAGATTGATACCAACTTACCTGATTCCGGAGGGATGGAATCCTGGTTAGCTTGGTCGAGGGTCCATCGTTCAACGATGTCAATTGAATTAGGGCTGCTTACCACTGCACCATACGCGTCCGTTTAAATTGCAGTTGTAAGACGTTGGCATCGTAACAAGTTTCATTAAGCCATCATTAGAGTGATGATCGAAGAGCACCACAAATACCTATCTCTAAGCACGTTCATACCTGGCGGCAAAACAGCGCTGCAACTGTGCTGGACGCACGTTTTCCCGGCCTTCCTTCTTTGGTTACATGAAGGTCGTCAGACATGAGGAGATCTGTCTCATTTCAGGAGCTCATAGTATGGTAAAGCTCCAAAAATAATATGGTGTTCGCAAAATCCTATCTGTGGTGTTTGCTGCGTCGCTTCGTCCTCTTCTTCTCTGCCTTTTAACCTTGGCCGTAATTGTGCTGCTTTGTTGCCAATATTTTGTTGTACATTATTTTGATATTAATGATTTTTTAAATAAGATTCTGGAAAATGGATAATTCCCGATATGTTATAGCATCCGTTTGTTGCCTTGTTCAGAGCGTAGGGAAAATGAGACAAAGTTGGCAATTTCGGAGCTTTCAACGAGTGTAATGTTTGGGCTTGAACTTTCGCGAAAACTGCTATTAATTATCGTTGACGCTCGAGGACTGAATAGTATCAGCGTTGCAAACCAAAGATATGCTTATATTACAACAGGTGCGCTGATTAGAAACAAAGGTGCGGTTCAGAGAATACCCGGCCGGAATTCCATAAGAACACGATATACGTGAAGCTCGAACTAGCTTGACTTTTTTTACATCACTGTTGTTTCCCTACACATCAACTGCAGTAGCTGTCATATCACCTTAAAAATTGGTTGGAAAATCACTTCGTTCTTACTTATTTATTCATCCTTTTTTTTACTTCTACGTTTTGTGAAGGGGTGCTAGCGATCAAACAACGTTAGCAGGCGAACGAAACAACGATAAGCCTGCAAACAGTGTTTAGAAAAAAACTACGAAGAGTTTGTATTTCAAATGCAGCTACACATAAAATTCACATGAAAACGAAGATCAGTAGCTACAGGCAAATAATCATGCATAACATGTCCACCAAAATGGGTAAGCAGATTTGTGCAGTTTCTATAGCACATCGATAACACTTATGCAATAAGCAGTGACGACATAGTCAAGCCGTTAGAAATCTTCAGTGTCAGCTTCTACGCCCATGACTTCTCCATTATCAGATTGCTAATCAGGATGAACTTAATTCTTGGCTCAGAAGTCTCTTTAATTTTGGGGCACTCTGTTGTTCTTGATTCGAGACGCGGAAATTCTTGCGTCAAATAATTAAATTGGTCTGGCAGGGAATATTGAAAATTTTGGCATTTTTCAGCTCACGGTAGTAAACACGGGTCACATTATGCGGACTACACGAAAGCCTCGCAACAGTTTGAAAAGAACGTCTCCGCCGTTCAGAAGCTGATTGGTGAGTTTTGTTTTCTACTTTTTCTGTTCACAATTACACACTCGGACGGAATTGAAAGTGACAATGCGATGAGTAGTCGCGTAACATGATTACAAAACGTTTGATATAATTGGGAATTGTCGTATCGTGCGCGCGGCGTAAAGTGCATCACGAATCTCACAATGACAGTTGTCTGCACACTAGCACATCGCAATTGCAGACACAGAAAAAAGGCCGTTGTCGACGGTTATTTTTGCCAACAACGCTCGAGAGAACGATTGTCTCATCTCTGGCGTTTTTCATCACCTCCGACTGCTCTGTTCATCGTTCAGTCGATGGATCAGAAAACGTACAAAGATTCGAACAGTGGTCTGAGGGGACAGATAATAATACAGTTCGTTTCAAAAGTAAGTAGCCACCCTACATTCGGAAATTTCACGTTTCGTTTATATAAACCGCCGTTAGTCGCATTATATTTCTTGTAGTCAAAAATGCTTGGACTACACTTTTTGGAAAAGGCTTCATCTGCACCAAAAGCAGGAAGTTCTCGATTTTTTTTAGTTCCACATTATGTAATCACTCAAAGATATCTCATGTGTTTACACACTCTTTCAATCGATATATTATTCTTGGCGGTGAATTGTATGAGTTCGTTAGATTTGCCTCCGAAATTCTCCCCGGTTGATCTTTTAACAGCACTTATTTTGATCACTCTGACTACAAACGAAGGCTGAAGCAATAGTAGTCATAAATTGTTTAAAGTTCCCAATGATCGATAGACTACAATGTTCGTGATTTTAGGAGAAAATGAAATGAAGGAATAATGCGAAAGAGAAAAGATGGGCTTCTCATGGTCTGTACGTTAAGCGGAACCTCTTTTGGACGTCCAACTTATTTCATGAGAATTTGTTGAAGTCGTTACTTGAGTACATACCTCCAAGCAGGATTTTCATGAGGTACACCGCGAGAGATCAAAGTGATTAGTGTTGATCAGTCTCCTACGTATGCGCTGTGCGTTCCTCTTTCACTCGGAATCGTAGAGGCGCAGTGACTGCGTATTTGGCTTATATGATGAATTGCAAAGGCCACAGCTGTTCATGTCAGGGTATTTACCATCGCAGACCGATTTACCTCAGAGGTAGAAACTTCGTTAGATGGTAAGGATCGATCACTCAATCGTGCGGATGTCAGTAGAGCTTGTTGCCGATGCGCCATGTGTGGCCTTGTAATGGATAGCGTATATGAAAAACTGGTGATAAAACACTGATAAAAATACCGATGTTTTCAGCGGCCGCTGGCCTAACTTATGGTTTCAAAGCTCCTAGAGCCGAAAAACCTACACGCACCAGCTCTCGAACACGCGGAGTGAAAAGTGGCTTCGAAGCTCAACCGGAAAACGTTCACATCAGCGACGAGACGATGACTTGCGAAGATGCGGCGAATGTAAGTCATCCTTTCTTTTTTTTTCATCTCAATTTCCTCCTTTGCAAAACTTTCTTTGACGTCATGGAAAATTTCCGTTTGGAAGGTGTACAACGTATTCCATAGTAGCAGCCAAAAGAATATGTCAATTTGCTCTTTTGAGTACAAGTAGCTCATACTGAAAGGAATCTTGATCCAGTTGATAGTTTTACAGCTTCCTTTAGAAATACATTAATATTTGACTTTGTTGTGGTGTTCGTATTTTTGAAAACAATTACATTAATTTTTATGTAGGTTCACACTGAAATACGTTACTCCGCTACTGTATTTGGCCGAATTTCGCGAAATTCCTTGTCACCGAAGTGATTCCGACCGTGATTTCAACAATCTTAAATGAATAGGTGTTGGAAAGATTTCGACCTCGTCTTCGGTCAATTCCACTAACCGAACATCTGACAATTTTTTATGGAGTGACCGCAATAGTTGCTAGTTTTATGATTACTCTTCTCCAGACTGCCAACAACACAAAAACCTCGAACAACTGTTGCGGAATGTGTCCTTGTGCTTGGTGAAGACGTTTTGCAAAACATCCGGTTTAAACAAAATGAAAAAAATGAAACTACAACTGTGCTCGATTTTTGAGAGGCCTATAGCTCTATGGATACATCTGTGAAGCTTCTATGTTTCTCTGCTGCTCAAAGGAATACGTTCAGTCGCGATTGGGGAGGAGGGGCAGGGCAAAAGTACGGATCTTTTCAAACATTAGTTGCACGTTAGTTTTGAAACATATCATCGAACAGTGGAAGCACTAGACCTCTGGAACCACTGACGTCGTGTAACAAAAAGTTAGAAGTGCTTTCGAGAAGTCTCCTCTCGAGAAATCCTGCGGGAAGGGCTAGACGAATATCTTTCCCACGTAACGAGCATTTGAAAAACGCTAAAAGTGTATGAGAACTGTTTGCTAACTCTTCAACGATATTGTTTAAACGGCACTCAAGATCGTTTCAGAATGACAACAACGCTGTCAATGAAGTCGTAGAGCAGAAGAACAGGGAAATCGAGAAGCTACTGGATACAGTCGAGGACCTCAGGCTGCGGTAAGTCAGACATGTGCCTTATACCAGCTTGTGGATAAAGTTTTCCGCCGCTCCGTCTGTCCGTTCGCGAAATTTTGAAACGTTCTCCAGCATCTCACTCCCGTAACCCACATGTAGGTTAGTTTATGGCCTACATATGCCACCGTTGTTGTGTTTCTGCGCTACTGGTATTTCAGAGAAAATCGATATTGATCACAGGCTCTGTATGTTACTTTTTCTTTACGAGCTCATAAAACAACGTACTGAAGGAAGCTCAATCAAGAGCATATGCATTATGATCTTTTCATGGTCTTTCATGGCGAAGCAAAAGTGTTGATTCGAAAGTTCAAAAACGTACTTCGGGGAGCCCTGTTGCTGTGTGAAGTTGCTCTTCTGTAGCTGGTTCTAGAGGATCCCCGGTAGTACTCTCAATTAGATACAGCACCGGACGTGTTTTTTGATCAAAAGCCGAGAAAGCCGGCAAAAACCGCTCCAAAGCGGCTTTTTCGGATAACTTTCTTATAATTCAACTATTTGTGGAATTAGGCCTAGATGTGAGCTCAGCAGCTCGAGCCCTATCGTTTGGTGTATAAATAACCTGCACCTGAGAGTTTTTACAAAATATCGATTTTTTGCGTGTCCCTCGTACCGATCGATTGCCTCGTCGTTGATGGGGGACCCAACAGGGGACTCGTCAACGACGAGGCCAACGGAAGGCCTCGCGTGGTAGCCTCTTCGAGCCACCCCGTGGGGACTCCCACTCCCGGCCCGGTGCAATGAGCGCCGCATATTCATGGGCGGCGAGGAGGGGGCGGAGCCTAGTCAGTGCAACGAGCGTCGCATATTTGTATGCGGCGAGGAGAGGACGGAGCTTAGTCGGTGATGAGTCACCAAGCGAGGGACCGAAGCGGCAGCGCGATCCGAAAATCGAGGGGTCAAAAAAAATCGACTGAAGGCAAGTTTCACGAATTTGGAAATAGTGTATATGGATGGATAGAGCTCGAGCAGCTGAGCTCAAATCTAGGCCTAATTTCACAAATAGTTGAATTATAAGAAAATTATTCGAAAAAGCCGCTTTGGAGCGGATTTGCCGGCTTTTTCGGCTTTTGATCAAAAGACACGTCCGGTACTGTAGGTGAACTCGAGAAGCATCAAACCACATAAGTTGGCCATCTTGAAGCCCTCAGAAAGACTAGGAGATGGGGTACATGAATGCGGAACGTCTTTGCGACAACCAGTCACAGATGGAGATGGGTGCACGCAGGAACATCTCATCTTCTCAAAGGAATTTTTATTGGAACGGCAACTGGTTAGTGTCATAAAGGAGTGGGTAGTGTACATTAAGCACGCACCAAATCTGCAGATGCTTACCTGCAGCAAACCAGAGAAACCTTCAAAATGCGCTCGTTCCCTCGATAAAGGAGTCGGTGTGTACTTGAACTACAAAGAAGATGTTCGCTATCAGCTGCTACTTACGAATGCTACTACGACTAGTGATGTCTAACGTAGCTAGTTCGATGGTGATGAAACAGCTCTTCGTGGCAAACAGAACGAAATTTTCTTCATTTTCTTCATTCACAATGGCTCACGTTCGCTTACCTCGAAGAAGGCTTCAAAAAAGCTTCGAAATTTCCGATGGCGTGCTCTGGCCTATCCAAGACATTCATTGAATCTTGCCCCAACGAACTAACATTCGTCCCCTTCGCTATTCGTTAGGTTACTAGAAAATCAGCTCGACAGGTACATATGAGCTCCTCAAGTCGCGGCTCGGTGACTTATTTTCATCAAAACCTAGGAATTTTGTAGGAGGAACGTTAAAGGTTTACCAGATAAATGATGCGATGTTATTGGATATGTTGATAAGATGTTGAGTGGAATAAAAGAGGGAAGAATTTCAAAAACATTTGCAGTGGGTGACGAGAAACTTTCCTAAGACCTAATATTTTGCTGAAAAAAACTTTAACTGTTCCAGTTTGCCTTCGCAAGCGGAGGCTTAGAGGGCTCGGATTCATGAACATTATGCTCAATATATGTAAGCCTCGAAATATTCCAAACGACGTGTATACCATGGTGGTGGATCAACGTTGATGAATCAGGATTTGCATTAGATATATCGGAGCTCTACCCACGCGTATGAGTTGTGTTAGACCTCGTAGAAGTTCCAACTAAATCACGAATAAACACCGCTGTGAGCGTTGCCGAGTCACGGTGTGTTGGCCGTTTAGGGTATACTTCAAGGTTTATCACGGGTGTACCATTCAGAATCCATCCCTGCTGTAGTTTGTTGCTGTGTCGCCATAGCTCTGCCACCGAATAGTTTCCCTTTTCCACGACTAGCTCAGCACATTTTACCGAAACTCATTGGCTTTTTAATCGACTTCGAACTTCCAAATACGTGCAGATACTGTAGACGAAATATCGTCAAGTTTTTTGAAAAGTCCTTGAAGTTCTTTTCAATAGAGATTAAATTTCAGGGTTAAAGAACTGAAATCCGAGTTGAGGGACGAAATGCGCAACAACATCGAACTTCAGCAGTCACTTGCAAAAGCACAACAAGGACTCGAAGCGTAAGGCGATTTTCATATTGACCTGTAATCTTTATATATTTTTTGAATCGTTTCAAGTAGAAATCGTGGTTTACTTATGGGTCAAATCCTCTCACTCACTCGCAAATTGCACATTTAAATGCATGCTTACCGGCTTTTGAAACTATTCCTATAATGTTGATTTTTTGCTTTGTAAGAACAAATGGTGCTTACCTGAAACCAGCCGGCTGATTAATCTGACGAATCGGCCGTTTTCTATAACTCTCCTTAATCTTGATTATTCCAAGCAATAAGCCCATAGAAATAAGCTGTCGTCCCAATTTTTTTCCAGTAATTTTTATCAAATACCTCATGTTTATATTGAGAGCCCATATCATATTGAGAATTTTCAGTGAGCAACAAGCAGCCCCTACAACACGCCTTAGCGACGAACAAGTTAACGGCCAAGAACAACTGGACAACCTCGAAAATGCAAAGCTAATGTAAGGCTTTATAACTATTGTGTATAGCATTTTACTTTGCTTTACTCGTTAATTTGTTAGCTGTTACACTTTTCAATCGCAAATCAAATTATGGTTTGAGAATTAGAAGAATACGATATGATTGCTATTCAATTGCAATGAACCTCGCATATTTCTCATATATTGTGCATTTATTGTTTCAGTATCGCGCAAAAAGACGAGGAACTTCGAAAGAAGGAGGAAGAAATTGCTCAGTTGCGCGAACGACTCGGTGATGTCGAGCAAAAAATTGTGGTTCCAACCGAATCCCAATCGGAACTTGGCGAAAAGTAGCGTATTTTCCTTCCATTGATAGTGGAATTTCTTGAATAAGTTCATCTATGGGTGAAAATTTCTATTGCAGGGTGGCTGCATTAGAGAAGAAACTCGCCGACATGGAGGAGGAGAAGATGAAGCTCATTGAAGGTGTACAAGCCGAGCAATTAGCTGTGATCACTGAAAAGGACAAGCATATCGCACAAGTTGTTGAGGAACTCGAAACAGCTCGAAACGATCTCCGAGATGCTAAGAATCGGTCAGTGGTGATCGATATTGATCAGCTCCTCTTGATTTGGTCTAGTTTCAAAAAGCGCTCGTAATTATTTGTACTTTTGCAGAATCCAAGAACTCGGCGAAAAGGAAGAAGAAATGACGTGAGTAATTCAGGCATTCTTAAGTTATTGATGCGGCTTGCTTTTTTTTATTTTTTAATGCGAAATTTTCATAGGTGTTCCTTTATATCAATCATACTGTGATCATACTTACAGTAGATAGACAACCATTCACCACAGTCCCTTATTCTTTTATTTAATTATTCATTTATTTTGCGTCATACTATGAGCGC
The DNA here is from genome assembly GCA_030553155.1 of Nippostrongylus brasiliensis. Lineage (NCBI taxonomy): Eukaryota > Metazoa > Nematoda > Chromadorea > Rhabditida > Heligmosomidae > Nippostrongylus > Nippostrongylus brasiliensis. Next base: position 10,258,068 of record CP130737.1, read on the forward strand.
GTCATGAGGTAAGAATGTAACAATGTTAGAGAGCACCAAATATACTCAAAAAGGAGCAGGCGTGAGCATTAGCGAACCACCCTTAATTATATTTAGTTTTTTATTTGTTCATTTGTAATACACTACTGTGCACGCAGCAGTTGAAGCAGTCTGGAATACCTTCTGAGCAACGGAGTGGTAGATAAACGCTCTTTGTAGGATTACATAATCTTAATTTCAAAGTGAGGAGCTGGAACGACACATAGCACGTTTATACTTAAAACGCGCGCGTACGAAAATACATAAAGAAAAATTTCTACGGATTATATAGTTCTTCCCAAAAGCCCGATTCTAATATTTATATGGTTTTGTTAAAAATTTCATGTTTCAGCAACCTTCACAATGTGATTGCCGACCTTCGTGCTGATCTTGCCACTGCTAAAAAAGAAAAGGAAGAAAGCGAATGGCACCTAGGAGAACATAAGGAATGGCTAAGCAACTCCAAGGAAAAGTAAGGAATTACATTTCTCAAAAAAATTTAGAAGCAGTTTCCTGAAAGGAGTGAAATTTTGCAATTGTAGAGTCGCCTATTTGGAAAACCAACTCAGCCTTATGAGCGAACACGATCGGCTCACGCTACCACCTCCAAGTATGTGCATCACGATTTACTTGCTTTGCTTTTTATAAATTCGTGTCTATAAAGATTTCTTCTTCACTATTTATAATTGTTTTACAATTTATTGCTCTTCAGGCTCACCTAAGCTGCGCGCTGGTCTTGAGAACATCGACGATTCAGCAAAAGCACAGGTGTTTTGTTTTCTTTTTCATTTTAGGTTTTGATAATGCTTTCTATACAAATCACTCGTCTGTTTTTTATCTGCAAATAAGCTTCAACATAAAATTGCTGCATGATCCAAGAGCACTAATCGCTCCAATATGTTTGGCAACGCTTAATTTCTTATCACAAATCGGTTCGTATCAAATTTAGAAAGTTGTGCCGGCTATTGAGAAGTAATAAGCAAGTGTTTCTCAGAAATTCAACTCTTATCTGTCAAAGTACGCATGTGCTAAACGTAAAACAATTACGGGTTGATGTTACGTCCGTAGAAGGATAGAAAATCGGTGATAGTATCTTCTATGCAGGTTATGGTTAACGTAAGGCGGAAGTTTCTAGTCCAGATATGTATGCTTTGACATTAAATATTAAATGAGGTGAACAAAAATTTGATAAGCGACTAGCTTGTTGTTTTGATATATGAAGAAATCCCATAAAAACATGCTGACCTTGGAGTAACTGAAAGTAGATCCTAAAATTTGCTCTTGTTATGATACAGGTAGGGGAACGAGTTCGTGCTTATTTACTTTTCTTATCGTTTTTTAATCGAAAGGTGACTTGAGGACAGTTCCTTTGACTAACATTGACTAGCAACGTTGTCTTTTTCTTCCAGATCAGAGCTCTTGAAACCAAATTGCAACTGGCTAATCAATCATTCCGAAACAGCGAAGCAGAGCGGCAAAAATGTGAACAAATCAATAGGTACCTATAAGCTTTTCATTTGCCCCTCTCGTTTTTCCATAGATGTTGTGCATCAATTTCAGAGACACACTGAAGCGTGTGATGCAACTCGAAAGTGAAAATGGCCGACTGAAAGGAATCACCGAAGAGTTGTCGTTAGTATTTACATTTAATGTGGTAGATTTGGTTGAAGAGACCACTGATGAATTCCGTTTTCAGGGCCAAACTTCGAGATTCAGCTTCAGCACAAGTTCTCGACGAAAAAGATGCTCGCATTCGCGATCTTGCCGATGAGCGCAGCCGTCTGCAGTGGAGGATTGGTGAGCTGAGTCAGTGGTGGAGCGACGCGAAGTGGAAGTGAGTTATCAATTTTCTCCAATCGATATGTACTTTTTTCTTGTGAATTTATTTGCTTTATGTATTTACACACGAACTCTCCTTGCATGTCAGATAGCCGCGAACAAACGAAACAGAAAAATCAGAAATATAACACCAAGCGACCAAGTAAATCCCACTCTTAAAGACTAGTTATACTCAGCAGTGGGGGCAGCAGGTGAGCTGCGTTCCTTGAGCCTGAACTATACGCTTTTTCTTCAGTCGTCCACAATCACAATAAAACCCACCTCGCTCCTAAAAGGTTGTTGTTCAACGCGCTGTCTTGCAAAATATCCACAAATCTGTCATACCTTCGACCATGTTACGTCCTCTGCGTCTCTGCAGTACACATGACCATTACCTTGCTGCGTTGCGATCGAGCATGAACGTCTCTTAGGACTACAACGCAAGAGGTGTTTCGCCATTTCCCTCCCCATTGGCACTACAAAGTAATTAGAAGAGGCAGAAACGCATATGCTTGGCCGAAGAAATGTAATGGTTGTTTTCCCTCTCCACCCAATTATTGTAGAAAGTAATAACAGCTCTAGGTTGTTTCAACTCATTGCTTTTTATTTTACATTCGTTTTCGGTAGTGTGAATTGCTGGGTTGTAAACCTCATAGGTTCATCTAGGAAAAAGTAAAATAATATTATCAAATAATATTTCAACCATCGTAGTCGTTGACACAGAAATGCTCACTTTGAGCTACCTTGAAAGAGTAATTATGAATAACTCTGACAGCAGTCGGATATTTATCACTCAGCCTACACCGTAGAAGAACGAGTCACTTTGCGGAGAAATATGGGAGGAAATGTTTAAATTTTGATCAATTTTGGGTCCATCTTGTGCGTGCTTGTCTTGGTAAGCACGTATTCGTGGGTGTTCGTTATCACTCATCTTTCTAACAATCTAGTTGTTAAGGATTGGAGAACTTGAAGCTGGTGTTGCTCATCAACGACATTTGCTCGATACAGCGAACGGCAAGATTCAGAATCTTAACGATCAGTAAGTGCCACAACTAGAAACAAATTCTTTCTCAGTTTTTTCGGCTCTCTGACAGCCCGTTCGTTACATAATTAGAAGCGAAGGCAGTGTCTACGTCTACCAGAGATGTTTAACACACTACACCCCGGTGCAAAATTATAGGTTCACCCCGCGATTTGTCCATAAGTGCCTCAAATCGAAAGGAGTCTGGTACGATTCGGTAGTCCTAACGACTCTATTCAAAAATATGTCGGAACATACCATTTTTGCAAATTTTGTGTTTTTTAAAAATATTTTATAGTGATTTTCATATGCTATTTTAAAGGAAAATATTTCAAATATCGCTGAGCGAAGGATCAATCTGAGACGATATTCTGATAGAGCATAGTCTAGTTATTATAATGTGTTACAAACATTTGATTCACATCGCGATTAAAATATAGATTTTTGTGAGCAAACATTTTGGTGGTCAAATTGTCAAATTTTAGAACAATGTTTCAAACAAAATTCTATATCTTTCTAACTGCGCAACGAATTTACACCAAATCTGAGTACGTGATAGAAAACGCTTTTCTCTTTAAAAGTCTGATTTTTGTTTCTAAGCTCTTCTCTTAGTTTGTGAGAAAATTTCTTTTATAATTGAGATTGCGTAAACTGTTATATTCAAAAAAGTTCAAGAGGAATCGACTTCATTTTCTCACGGTTCATAGTACATTTATGGTACTCTTGATACTGTACGTATGCCAGAATAAATCAAAGTTCTTCATAAAAATATATCGCTTTGACTAACAGACGCTGTGCGCGCCTCTGCCCGCCACCATCTACTGTACTGGTGGTGACGGCGCATGCGGCGTGTGTTAGTCAAAGCGATATATTTTTATGAAGAACTTCGAATTATTTCAGCATACGCGTAGCATTGAAAGAACCATAAATGTACTATGAACCATGAGAAAATGGAGTCGATTACTCTCGAACTTTTTTGGATATAACAGTTTACGCAATCTCCACTTTAAAAAACATTTTCTCACAAACTAGGAAACCATACTCGTAACAAAAACAACCATCTTAAAAATAAAATCATTTTCTATAGGGTTTTCCAATTTGGTGCAATTTTGATAAAAAGTTAAGAAGATATAGAATTTTGTTTGAAACATTGTTCTAAAATTTGACCACTTTTTGACCACCAAAATGTTTGCTCACAAAAATCTATATTTTAATCGCGATGTGAATCAAATGTTTGTAACACATTATAATAACTAGACTATGCTCTATCAGAATATCGTCTCAGATTGATCCTTCGCTCAGCGATATTTGAAATATTTTCCTTTAAAATAGCATATGAAAATCACTATAAAATATTTTTAAAAAACACAAAATTTGCAAAAATGGTATGTTCCGACATATTTTTGAATAGAGTCGTTAGGACTACCGAATCGTACCAGACTCCTTTCGATTTGAGGCACTTATGGACAAATCGCGGGGTGAACCTATAATTTTGCACCGGGGTGTATTTAAGGGAAAGGTTAAGTGATATTATGTTAACATTAGCTTGTGATATTCGCGCCTTTAATATGTGCCTTTCTCCGGCATATTGCCATCTTGAAAACCAGATTTCTTGAGTTCTAAATAGACCCAGCACCGCACAGTTTTGCAGGGTTTTTGTTTAACTTTTTTCATTTCATATAAAGTTTCCTGAGTAATTTTCTGATACCTGGTGTGTTAATGTTTAGTCATAATCCACGTGTATGCTGCCTTCAGTTGCATAGATGAACGACTGTAAGAGTAGCAGACTACTGTACTCATCAATTACTTTTTAATTCTGAGCCACAGTCAATTTGTTGAACGAACTCAACGACGTTTATTTTTTAGACTCGCCACAGCCCTAAGGTGAGGTTACGGTATGTTTTTATGAGTGAACTGACCATAGAACAAGCGTGATTTATAATTATCCTTTAATATTCGAGGTTTAATATTTAACAGTCAAATGATGCTGAGTGGATTATTGTTGCAGTGTGATTGTGAGTAATCAACTAGAACTTATTCATTCATTTACTTATTCCTGCACCTAGAGGGTGCAACAATAACAAGATATCAGAGGTAAACCGCAGTGTAAATGAAGCACGAATGACACGTAAAGGGAAGTTATTGTTGTGATGATTATTATTCCACGAGGCATTTCTTTACCGCTCTAAGTAGCTAATCTGTGCATCCCGTAGGAGGTATTTAGCAAAAGAGAACCACCTTATAGGAATCTCCACGAGAGCATTGTTGTCTCACTTAGAGATTCCTTCAGTTTTAAGGCTGTAAGTGATCATGTGTAGAACTGATAAAACCGTACATTTTGTTCGCTTCGAATTTTCAAATGTTAGTTCTGCAGTAAAATTAATTACTAATGCAAATTCCAATGCTAACTATCTAAGAAATTTCGTATTGATACGTATTTTGCATATTTTTTGATCTCCACAAATTTAGCTTACGTAACGAACATGCAAAGAGACGCTTACGTTTTTTTTTGTTTTTTTCCTGCAGTACAGGATCAAAAACTGGACTGAAATTGCATGAAATCGGGGATTCCATCTGGGCTTTCCTATCTTATTTTTCTAAAACGACATGTGGCAAATTGAATACCGATATTTGGAGGCCTTCGCCATCCGCGTTCTGTTACTTTCCACTTTTCGGGGTTGTTTTTCATTGGAAGGACTTTCCTGATCTTCATCATCTTGCTATTGCTCAGTTTCCTGTTAAAATTCACAAATCAGTTCATATTCGTGGATTTTAGAGCACCACAAACCTCGTCCACAACATACGTAGTGCCATCGTCGTTCACTGTCGGTCAAGCGATACCAGGACAATGGCATCTTGCTAATACGTGGTTAGAAAATTTTTAGTAATTTTTCGATTACCTACAAAAAGTCTTGTGTAATATTTAGCTTACTTGAGGATTCCATACCTATGTATTTATTTGCCTAGCATTAGCGTTAATGCCTTGAATCACTATAATATCACTATCATTTTCAGTTTCGCACCACCAATCCCTGCACCAGCGCCTATCTACAATGCGCCACTTTCATATGAAACCCGAAGGGTAAAAATCGAGATCGACACCGAAACCCAGCGAGATGTTTTTGTTATGGTAAAGTTTTACTTTTTTCGTATGGTTGACTTATTTACTACCATATTTTGTTTCGACTAAGGTATTTCAACTTTTAAAGCATATTACAGCTTAATCTTGCAGGGTTCGTTCCTTAATTGGCAGTGCGCCTTGAAATGTGATCCAATTGGACAAGGAAGACGAGGTGTAACGGTAGATTTGCCGCGAGGAAGGTAAGAACGAGACTTGAGATCCATTTGTACTCGTCAGCTGAGCAGTACCGCAGTTAGGCGGGTTTTCCGACAAATTCATCTTTTCCTGGCCATGAGTTTCCTAGTTTCATGCATCTCAGTCACCTCTGACCCCATTAAACCTTTAAATCCTCCAAAAAACAACCTCGGCGGCGTCTACAGCTATATTGCTTTCTCTGCGTCTCTGCACTGTACAATATTATTGTTGCGCTGCTTTGCTGCTGAGTATGGGTAGACCTTCACACCTTAAACCTATCTTTTCTGTTCATACTAATTTCTTCGATTCTAGACACGAGTTCCGATTTTTGGTCGAAGGCACCTGGCAGACATCGTCGTTGCACACGAAAGTGCCCAACGGGTTCGGTGGTGAAAATAACCTGCTCTGGGTTGAATGAATGATAAGTGACACAAGGAAGAAGGCCTGCTTTCTCGACTATCGTTCTGATCGTCTCCTTCTTCTTCATCTTCGTTTCCTACGATGTTGCTCTCGTATGTTCGCCCCGTCTTTATGCAACCAATCAACCAACGCTCATCGGTGATAATAACGATAATTCTATGCTGATGTTACTACAAATAATGCTGAAGATGTTGATAATGGTGATGTCTAGCGCCCGGTTATGATGACTATAACATTTCCTATTTAACACAGCCAAAACAAGTATTATACAGGAATGCATCATGTTTGTTCGCGTGTTCCTCAACACATAAACAAATCATTGTTTGTTTCGTTATTATCTTACCGTATCATTCTGTTTTGTAACTCTGATTTGGGTTATAAGCACTGGTTTACACTTAGACTTTTACTAGAACATTCTGTCTAGGACATGTGTAGGACAATAAATAATTGTCATAATGTGAGATGAAAAGGTAAGGTGGAATAACCACCGTATACTTGTTTTGCGTAGTCGGTCGGGCATACGTATCCAAGATCATCCGCGTGCGGTTGCGTCGCGTACTTTTGTGACAGGTGTACGGTAAGCTGTGGTCACAAAATGTGCTCGTACTCTGCTGTGGGAAACCGAATTACAGAGTCACCAACTAGTATCTGTGTTCCTCATAGGAAACGTTTTCCAAATTTGAGTTATGAGCTTTAGTATTTCGAAATCTCGTTCTCAAAGGAGAGTGACTTTTCAACCGGTGATAATTTCCCCTCGGTATTTTTGTTTTACCGAGTCGAATGCTCAGTGGAGTTTCTCGCCGTAGATTTATTTCACCCCCTCCCCCACCTAAGAACTTCTCCAAAGGCTGGAATCCGAGCGATTTGTATCCGTCTACATCTTCTGCTGTGTAAACGAAACCAGTGGTGTCATCGACCGTGACGCAACCGCTCACGGCGGATTTTTTGTTCGCGTTCAACCATAAAATTGTCTTCTGCATAGGATGATTTGTAAGGGCGTAACATATGGTTTCAACCCCAGCCACTTTACATCGATTCCGAAACTCTTGCATTAGTATGGTCTTCTATTTTTACCAGTAACAAGGTAACTTTTGAATATTAACTGGTTGAAATTTGGGAGCATACTTTGGATTTATCTTCGCAGCTGATCTATGTGTAACCGTCAATGTTTTGTTGTCAAATAGATGTGCATGTTTCCCAGTCAAGTTCACTACAGAATGTTGCATAAATCTTTACTGGTGTTTTAATTTAACGAAACCTCATCCAGTGACTATCCACTGTTAACTGGCAGGTTCTGGTATTTTCAGGGAGACGTTGTTCGTGTTTTTAGTTATACCTCGAACTCAAACTTTCAGGTGTGAAGGCTCAGTAAAGTCGCCGTCGTGCTTTCCACGGATCCTTTGTCCTACTTACCTAAAGGAAAGTTCTTGCTTCGAAATATAATTGAAAACCGAAAAACAATTAAAACAAAGTGGAAGATACGACACAAATCCTATAGTTCATTGAATTTCTCACTTTCTTGGCAAAAAGTTATCAGCCCGGTTGTCATCGTAGAAGCGTCAACATTAAACTCGTTGGCGCAAATGTGAGCTCTCGCAGCAAAGTAGGGCATGGAGGCTGCAGGAGGAAATAAAGCTCCTCTTCTAATTTTCACGTACTAAATAGTGAGAAGAAATGTAGCATTGATGTTTACAAAGACGTCGTTCTGCATCAACAAGGTCTCATGCCAGAAATTACTACGAATTACAAAATGACAAATCAGTTCAAAATTACACAAACGAAACAACGATGAGAACGTTATTCAAACCTTCCCGTCTTTCCTTAGACTGCTTACTCTACTGGTGTATGAAATCGTAGCTGTGTACCTACCTTCCCCAAAAATAAGAGCACATACAGTGGAAAAAGAACCTTATAGAAAGTGCTAATATTCTATTAAGAAGCAGATGACAAACGCCTGGATATCATTTGCGCCGGTTGTTTAGGGAAGATGAGGTTGCCAAACAACCTCTCCTTCCCTAAAGAACTCTTTCTCTTCAAGGTGGAACTCTTTTCGGTTGGAGAAGGAGCAAAATATGCTTCAGGTTCTCTTCCATAGAAGAAATTGTCAAGCATTTTCAATTGAACTTCTGCAGGACCTGTCGTGTTTCGGAAGTGATTAAAGTTCCAGACTTTTTTATCCTTTTGATGTCGACAGCTGTAATTTGGCTACCGATTCGTGGAATGATCATGATGAACGACCGGACATTCAGCGGGTGGGAACTACTTTACTTCATTACAATTTTTGTTTCTTTTGGTATCTTCACCTCTATTAGTGACACTCTACATCACAATGGTACGTCCCACGGTGAGAATTTTTTGAGAGATTTTTTTTTACATTGAAAGGCTATGATCTTTCATCCAAACAGTTCCTAATCGCTTTCGATTTCAAAGATTCCAACGATATTATCAGTTTCTTTTACCGTGACATCGTCAACCCTAGAGTCTTACCCCGGATTTACCGTAGGTTTTCATGAGCTAGCAGTAACCTGCTATTAGTACCTGAGATATCCGATACACGAACACGCTAGAGGGGTAGACGATACCGTAAAATTCATTTCGAATTTACACCGCTGTGCGTTGATGAATCGCGGTAACATTTTGAGTTATTGTCGGTTTTTCTGTGACGAACTGGGCTTTGGTTTAGTAGTTCAGCCTCAGAATCGGCTCTATCTTAACCAGTTTCAGCTTTGAGAGAAGCGTTTGAGCGATGTCAGGGGTAGGTGATACCGTAAAATTCACCTCGAATTCACACAGCTAGGCGTTGATGAATCGCGGTAACATTAGGAGCTATTGTCGGTTTTCCTATGGGCCTTGGTTTAGCAGTTCAGCCCGACTGAAGCTTAATCGCCTCTATCTTAACCAGTTTTGGGTTTATGAGAGGCGTACGAGCGATTTTAGCGATCAGAGACGCGCCTAACCGGATTCTCTAAGGGGTCTCTCAGCTGATACCGTATCCGTTGTTACCTAACGTTCATTTCACTTTGCTCTCCGGCGCCGGTCGTAGATTTGACCCTGAAATTCGGCCTGAAACGTTCCGAAATGACCGAACCGATCGTGTTTTGCTGCGTTGTCTCATCAGAAGAGATTGAATGAGTGCGATATGGAACTGACTACCCAACCACGACCACCATCACCATCACCACCATCAGCCCCACCCCGTCTCGACCATCACCGAACAAACCTGTTTGAGCATACACACATCTTGTTCAATCACGACTTCCTTTCTATTGATCAAGTCCGCTACGATCGTGTTTGAATTTGCATAGTCCATTTTATGTTATCTCGTTGAGGTCACCACCTCAATGACACTCCTCACTCACACGCAGTTGCATCGCCATCGTTTCCTCACATCGCCCGCTGTTCGTCCCCTTACACGAAGACCTTGAAAAGTCGCGTCTTTTTCCGTTTTTCTTCGCTACGAGTATCGCTTGGTGTAGTCGGCATTCTTCAAAAGTATTTCGCTGAAAGCATCAGTAGAAACTGCTCATCAGCGTGTCGGTAAAATACTACTAATGCGATATGACCACTTCATATCAAAGTGATGCCGACGGCGTAAATTAATTGTGTCGTTTGTAAAAAAAAGTGTCAGGCGTTTGAACGACTCGTCAACTTGCTAGAGGACAACAAGCGGGGCCGATAAAAAGAGTGTACTAGTCGACAAGGTGGGGTGAACGTCTAAAGTCGTGTTTTCATCGTTAAAGGTGCAATGAATTTGATAATTTCTTTGCAAATCTCTAGTGCTACATGTAATACAGTTGTCGGCTACTGGCACGATGAGTTTTTTCTGACATTATTCTTCCTTTTCTTATCCCATCGCTTTGCTACTTGTATTTTAACGTTATCCCGAAATCAGCTATACGGACGGGCGCTTTCTCCCGCCGGAAACCGCCCTTTTTCAATAACTTGTTTAGATGTATATAATTTCCAAGAATTAAAAGATTTTCGTGCTCCATCGTTTATACATTTTTCGAATTCGTAGACCTTCGACCATGTAGACAATACAGCTCTACTTCTGGAGGGTACGGAATTATTTTATAAGTTTTTATATCAAATAATGAACTGAAATAATAACGTTCAACTAAAAGCAAAAAAGGCCGACAGAAGCTTGAGTATGTGAAGAGGCTACTAAATCTGCTACATCTGTTCAGCTCGCAAACTTCGAGTGCTCTTCTCTTTAAGCTTCGGCCTTGATGTCACCGATTTGCTGAACTTCTTCCTTCAATCTCCCAATGTTTATAGGTGGAACTTTCACCATAACGGCGGAAGATGTGAAACTTCTTCTTGTCTTCAAAGGCCTGAACATAAATTGAAATCAGTGAGTCATAAGCCTCGTCAACTGAATACCTTATTCATCCTACCACTTCTGAAAAGGTACAAATGCATCGTACGAAATGTCATCTTCTGTTTTGACCGCCGAATGTAGCGATTATTTTCTCGATAAGTGTTAGGAGATGTAGATTAACGAGGCATAAGAAATTTAATGAATGATTGTTGCTTCTCTAGAAATGATAAGGGCTGGGTCCATTTCGAAATAGTTCATGTAAATCATGCGGTATGTCTTTCGCGCAGAAAGGAATTCATGCTAATTCTTTTCAAGTGGTGAAAAGCGCGTAGTGCCCAACCATTCATCTTTCTTTCTATCCAACACATTACGAGATGTTCAAACGTAAAAATCAACATATGTCATACTGTTCTGTAATGTTTGCATTCGTCCTTGTTTACATTACCATGAATATGCCGAACGCCCAACTTTCTTCACGAACTGAGAACCTCTGAAAGTTACCTCCTTCTTACTTTTTCCTCTCGATTTCTCTCTGGTACATAAGTCTCATCGGCTGGGTTTGAGATTCGCTCGAAGACGTGTTCTCGTCAAGGTCTGTTCCGTACAACTGGGGCGCTGAATCACTTTTTTACTGCAGCCGTTCCCACATCCCACTCAAGGTTTTTCAACTATTTCACTTTCTGGAATAATTTGAAGGGGTCTGAATGTGTTTAAGCGCCTTGTTCGTAGGCCGTAGTCACTTTCCGCGACAATTGGGTCAAATTTGGTGGGCTTAATTTTCGGAGGTCTTAACAGGCTCTCCTCTTGCTTCAGCGTATACTCAGGGCAGGAGGAATTACCGCCTATACCCGCAATTTGTCAATTGTTTGTCTAACAAGCTTCAACTTTTTATCTATACAACTGAAATGGAACAATGTTGAGGCTTTCACGTTTCTTTTGTCAATTGTTGTTATATTTACATTTCAACGAAGCTCCGTATATCAGCAGAAATGACACTGACAGTATCTATGGAAGACACGGAACTCTTTCCAAAGGATTCAGTGCTGAACACAAAGCCCCATCCACGTCCGATCGAAATGAACAGTTTTGCTCAGGTAGGTTACCCATCCTTCTAAGAAAGCAACCCAAAGATACGGTCTCCTGAGCCCAGATTCATGAACTGACAGGCGTCCTTCGAAACCCCGTCGGTGATGAACCCGCTCGATATCGCCGGGTTGCGGCCATTTATGATTCGTAAAGGTCGGGGTTTCGGAGACCGCGACGACTTGTTGCGCAAGTGCCGCAATCGCACTCACTGCGGGCAAGCCGCCGTCGACACAAAATTGTGGCGATCTGCGATTACGGCACGCGCCATAAGCCGTCGAGGTACCCCAAACCCTGTCTCATCGCGAGGTGTGATAGACCGGTGATAAACCCCGATTAAACCCTGACGCGACTTCACGAATCTTGATTTGCGCGCCGTTCGGGTATATCTCGGAGTTTATCGGGGATTCACCAATGATTAATCTGGGCCCTGGCGCTGTAGCAGAGAAAAAACGCTTTTTTTGAAAATTCGACAATATTCCAAATTTTGGACTCCAGAGGTCGAAAAAAAATTTTCGCTTGAACATTGTATAGGGAGGTTTTTTGAGGTCCTGGACACGATGATGCAATCCGTTTTTCGATTGGCCGCCGACTTCGCATACCTTTACCTGTCAGGACCTACCTGTAACTACAGTATCCGGCGGCCAATCGAAAAACGGATTGCACTATCGTGTTCAGGACCCCAAAAACTTTCCCATGCAAAGTTTCAGCCAAATCAGTGACACTGACTCCGCGCACTTTACATGTCAGGACCTACCTGTAACTACAGTATCCTCCGTCGAATCGAAGATCGGATTCCCCCATCGTGTTCAGGACCCCAAAAACCCCTATGCAAAGTTTCAGCGAAAAAAATTTCGACCTCTGGAGTCCAAAATTTGGAATAGTGCCAAATGTTCGTCCTTTATGTCCACACATCTTTGATGACGCGAGGTCAACTTTTGTATTTCCGTGTCGCATCGGAGCTTGAGGATCAAAATAGCGCCTTTCGTTTTTGAAATGAAACGATGAAACAAATTTTTCTATTTCTGAAAAACAATCGGAAGTCTTTACACTCTTACACTCTTGATTTGATGCTAACACAGATGGGCTTTTTGTCAGAATTAATCCGTAATGATCATGAAAGCTTGTAGTGATCATTATCGACTTAGCTTTCCAGTGTTTTAGTAATATTCAGATTTTGTTTTATTTTATTTTGTTTTATTTCATTCACCCTTAGGAAATTTCAGATGCACTCCTCACTGGAACGTCTCTGGTGGTCTCGCCTAGTGATATCCGTGCGAGGATATGTTGTAAATTATGTGCAAAATGACGACGAAATACTATTTCACACCGACGACGCATTTATCAGCATTCATCGATTCCTTGCTGAAGAAAAAAGTGATAAGCAGCTTGCGCAACAGGTAGGTGATATCCTCTGAGAGTCCTTTCTATTAAATCGATAATCCTACATACATCTCTGAATTATACATATCTGGAATGTCTAGTACATTCATTCATTTGGTATATTTATCTTAAGAAAAATATTATAGCATTTATCGTTAAATCTAATCGATGAAAGAAACTTGAGTAAACTTCCGGTCGTCGTAGTTGACCACCTATTTTTTATCAGTGGATAATTATGTTGAGTCAAAAGTCATAATTTTTCACGTGTTCGGATTCAAAGTCAAATTTTCCGTCAATGATAGCAACGATCAAAACGTGTAGTATACATATATACCTATCGATGGAGGGGAAAACCCTTCAAAATGACTCACCTCATTCACTTTGGTTACGTGAGTATTGTTACAATGGCTATGTGGTTCATTCCGTGTGAATCCCACATTCGCAACATCATGTTTTTTCTCGTCTTATCTAGCACCAATGCTTACCAAACCTTTGAACGCGCAAAGGAGGTTTACCAGGAAAGTGCTTCTGTTTGAAGTATCGTCTACTCTTGGTTACTCGAAACTCAGTATTGGCGACTACACCATAGAAAACAATGATAAGTCAGAACGCCCAACGGAGTAGGATTTTGACATGCTGAGGAGAGAGGTGAAGACAGAGCCATACCAAACCACTCGTGAATTACAAAATAACCCTATTTTTACTCTGTGGCTCGTGAAGCGCAGTCGATTGAATAGGTTAAAAACTCAGTTGATGAATCAACTGACTCACTTTGGCGTCTTTGCTCACTGTTGTAATGGCTCCGGAATTGCACATCATCACCTTTTTGCCATGCTTGTCAGGTTTGGAGTGAGCGTTCTCTGTCTTTCCATCCACTCGGCTGGGATAATTAGAGTTGAGCATTCACTTCTCATCGCCTGTGTCTTATTGTTCAGCCAATCATGTTTTAGGTATCCATCGACCACGTTTTCTAACCTTACCGATTGGTTTTATCCATGACCGTTAGATGACTTAAGAACACTTGCAGTATCTGATAACTCACAATCAGTTTGGTGTGGTTCTGTCTCCACTACGCTCCTCAGTGCGTCCTGATCCAACTCCGTCAGGCGTCCTGTCTTCTCTTCTTAATGATGTACTCACTGCTGTTGAATTTAGAGGGCCAACGGTAGATTGTGATTCGAACTGGAACACTTTTCTTATGATCCTGCTCCAAGCGTTCCTGAGATTGGTTAGCATATTCGCGGGAAAGGAAGAGGAAAATCTGGACGTTACGAATATGCGATTTAGACAGAATGCATTCTGGAGCCATTGAAGCAACTAGCAACTCCAGCGAAGTGCATCCAGTGTACCGCTTTGTAGTGCTTTACTCCCTCTATGGAGTAATACCTCACACGTTTTTGATAGGTGCTCCTATTATCGGGGAGTTTGATCTAAAATCCGAACACATGTAGATGTGCGATTACCTGTGACTCACCCTAATACATAAAATTGAGGAAACAAAAAGGACACCTTTTACAGTTCATTTCCGATGCGAACACCATTGTCACGTATCCATTAATCAGTGAAACTTTGTTGGCCCTGAGCTCTTCTCGGCCGATAGAAAATCCGTTTTTCGACAAACAAGTGGAGTCCTCATTTGTACGAGTTTTCGGTCAACCCAACGATGCCACCTATCGAGTCGCCAACGGTTAGTTTAGATCTCAACGTTTTCATCAACTTTTGCGATTTTTCTTTATATTTTTATTTATTTCTTTTTTTGACACCGATCGAGCGATCGATCTCCGCCCAGGCTAGATAAGCCTTCCATCCCTCCGTGATCAGGTAAATTGATACCAGACTTGTCTGGGAAGGTAAAGACTGACTTTGTGTATTGGCTGCCCCAAGTCATTGTAAAGGCCAAATACACATTCACCATGCCCCTACGATTTAAATGGAACACAAATGCGTCGGCGCGTTCTTGGGGGACTGATCAACGCCGACACCTTTACCTTCACCTTTTTACTCAATCCTCTATTTTCAGGCCAAAAACATGCATACATCGTTTTCATGCGAGTTCTGTGCATTCTCCAAGAACGGTGGATGGCCGAGCGTAAAGCGCGCAAGTCGATTCGTTTTGAAACCGATCCAGAATGGCAACCGGACGATCGGGTGGTATTGTTTCAAGAGTTCTACAAAGGTAGCATCCTCATCGTTTTCGCCGCTTTTGCCTTTACGTTTTCGTTGAAGATGGATTTCACGTTTTTTTTTTCGTAGATCCTCGGCTTCATGGCTATTGATGCAGCAGAACGATTTAGGAAATCGAACGTGGGTTCTGCTCGACTTTGACCGATATGTACTGGCCCAGTGGCGTCCTCGTGGCTCTGAAGTGATTTTTGGTGCACGATTTGTGGAAAAGAAAATGCGAGCCGGAATGCAATTGTGCGCTTGGTGTGGAATGATAGAACAACAGGTTTTGTCGTTTTCATTGAAGATGGATTTCTCTTCAAAATCAACAGAACATTATTCCAAATCAGCCTCAAATGTGATGCCTCAGCTTCTGTGAGGTAATTAAGAAACTGTTTCTCACCGTGGCCAAACAGTTCCAGCGCGATACCACGCCCGCCTTTGGACCCCGGTGGCATCAGGCGCAGTTTCTGTCAATACTTCTGTCAATAAACAGAGTCGTCGGTGGCCCAGAGTGTTCCCTGTGTTCCGAACGCCTTTTTTGCGATCCTAATATTTTTGTAACTCACCGCACACAGATCATGAAAATCACATTCCACTCGTCGACTTATCCAAAGTTCGAAAAATTTAATTTTTTTCGTGAGCACAATCTACACTAACTTTTACTTCGCGATCTCCTTCTCGAGGAAATTCTCGTATTTGGTTTTCTAAGTCTGGTTTTGGAGAAGGGTTGGTAAATAAATTAAACCATCACAACACAATACAGTATGTAAACGTAGCTTGTCCAGAAATGTAAGTATAAGTTTTTTTATTTTACTTTCACTTTTTTGCCATTAACTACATTTAATGCCCTTAGCATTAGTTTTGATGGAAGAAAGAATGGGCAACACATACTTGGGGAACTATTTTGACAAACAGTTCAAGGCAAATACATAATTTTTGAGCGAAGTAATCGCTTGTAATCGGAAGTGCGGTTACGAGAAAAAATACTAATTCATTTATACTAAACAGCAGCCAAGTACCTGTCGTAAAATTTAAGAGTACAACCTCGTCTTAATTTGCAATGGTTTGGTCAAGGAGAATTCGTTATGACTACTAGTGCTAGTAAATTTCTGAGGTCACGCACAGAAAGTGATCAGCTTTCTTAACTGTTCAGAGAGAATCCACTAAAAGAAGAAAAGAATATAGAACATAAATTAATATGAGGTAGGATCAATGTTCCACTATTCTGTCTTGAACCAAACACACATTTAGCGAAACCAGTTCACCCAAGTGACGAATGATCAAGCTGTCTGTTCACCACCGTGCTGGGAAATGCTGCAATCGTCATCATGTAGGACAACAACTGCACCTCCAAAATGAATACAATTTTGTGTCGAATAAATGCATAATTTGGCCGTATATGCTTGAGCTTTATGTGATTGTAGTAGGTAAACTTCAATCATGTTATGATGAAGTCCTAAGCTTTTGGGAATAAAACAGTGTCATTGAATGAACATTCTTTCTCGTGTGCTTGTACATATCGGCTTTAGTTAACCGAATACACGGTTAAAATTTCTAGGCACGAATAGGATGACTTCCGAAGATAGGACCTTCCCCGTCGTTTACGATATTGGAATTTCCATTAATCCGCTGTTGAGGACGTGGGGATTATCCTCGCTGTGTCCATCCTTCAAATGTCTAAAGACGGGGAAAAGCTCTAATCTGGTTCTAATAAGTATTAGGAAGATGAAGGGGCATGGCTATCAACTAGACTTCTCTTAGCTTTGAACATTCTGCAACATCTCCTCAAATAAAGGCTCCATAACGCACTCTCTATACTGCAAAGGTTCTTGGAATTTACTCCCAGCTTTCCATAGGATCCTTATACCCCTAATGTCAATTTTTACTAGGCAGCAAAGAAGTGCCGCTGCTGATGAAGATTCCCATTTGTCTTGGGCCTCGACTATTACATTCTCTGTGCAATGGTCTACAACTATGGAATCCATCTCAGTGCCAGAACGTTGTCAATTACGCCATCTCTGAAACAATTCTGATGTGGCAGTTGTGTCCACTTAGTCTCTTCCCCACACTTTTCAATACTGCGCTGCTCTACTGCTGAATATGAATAAGCCTTCAAACTTTTGACCTTCATTGGTTTTACGACTGGCCTAAAAGCCCTTCGGGCCTTCATTTTCGCCAGGTGTCTAGCAACCCCCTCTTTTATCGACAACAAGATGTGACCATTCACTTGCCCGTTTTCAAGAGCACTTCCGAAATAAGCTCTTTGTTCCCCACTCCTCTGAATACGCCTTAACCTATAAAATGTATCTGGCCTTAACGATCCTTACCAATCTTATTTATACTATTGCGATTCATCTTTTAGCTAATCCGAAAGTGACTAAAACCTATTACTATGAGCGACTCGGACTAAATTCCACGTGCATTTTTGAAAAACGCTTAGAATAACCTTCCCAACAATGTAAATTATCTCGTAAACAAGTCGTTATTGTGGTTCCGCTAAAAAAGTAGTGTTGAAATTGATAGGGCGACAGGCGCGTTTCTTTTGCGTCAACCTAACATTAATTCATAATGGTGAAAGAACACGCCTTTCATTAAAGAGTGTAGAGGCGTGGTGATTGCGTATTTGTTATAAAATGACTTGTGGTTGTCAGCCGCTATACAAATCAATGTCTTTACATTCCAAGACAAGTGTGGTAAAAGTTCAGCCGACCTCAGGAATGAAAACGCGGTTAACATGGTGAGAAGTCGATTGATGAGCAAAATTGTTAGTTAAAAAGTCGATTTGAAAACAGCAAAGCATCAGGCTAGCAACGTAAGGATCGTGACCACCATCCCAAATAACCTTCCGAGGTAAACTAACGGTGAGAGCAATTTTTCGACTGAAATCGGATCCCTGAAATCGGAACTGTTCGTTATTACCTTTGAATAACCCTCTCGTATCCAAAATGAACTCCCGAGTTGTCTGCGAAAGCAATCAAGATTTATGAAGATACTCACAGAAAGTAGAAAAGGAAAAGATCAGAAAAATCAGTGATCATCAACATCGACTATTCGCCGAGTCAATATCGGCAGTGGAGACGTGTCTTTGCATAACCGTTCTCGTCTTCTCACTTTCAGTTTTCTCAGAGGTCAGTTTCCATCGACATTCTTCGATGAATAATCGTTTTGAAGTGAAAAACGTCGGCGTTTCATCGTTTTGTCTCACCGTATTACTCATCGTCAATCTCGAAATTTCCTATCGACATTGTCGTGACAAAAACCTCTGAACTTCCTATTCCGGGTATTTTACGACGTCTTGAACATATAATACGCTACGACTTTATTTTATTTAATTTACCAGGGTGTTTATCTTTTATACAGAACTGTTGTTTCCCGCTCTTTTCTGGTTTCTCTCGCCGTTCAAAGGCACACTGATGAGCATCGAACATTTTTCGAGCGTTTTTAAGAATATAGTCGCTTCCTATTCGTTCGATATCCTCTTTTATGTGAAGAATTGCTCATTCTACTTTGAAAGTGTCATTGTCTTTGTTAATAGGAAACAGAACAGAGCGGACTGCTCCAAGTGACCAAATTTTCTCTCATATGAAATGCCCCTGTACAAATATCAGATTTTCAAAATTCTGTAGTGCATTTCGGATTCAAATTTCAACAGATCTCCTGAGAAGTCGTCTAGCGAAGCGTAGAAGATCACGAAAAGCTGTCTTAAAATCAGCCCTCCTACAAGCCCAATAGAACTTGCTGATCGACTCGAATCTGAAAAATCATCTGTCGTATAGCCTTTGAATAAGATGAAGAATGGAAAGCAGAATCTTGATCAATAGGATTTATTCAAATGAAGAGCAGGATGGCAGAGAAGTTCATAAGTCACAAATCTCTTGTTCACTACTGGATTTGCTGCAAATTTCAAGAGGCTGCTGTCGGTCTGCTTCTGCAACTACACTCAATCACTTAACAGTAATAAAAAAGATTAGAATGGAATGGAGAAACTCAACAAAGAAAGAAAATTAAAGACGAGTATCATGTCCCGTGTTTGCTTGCCTGTCGAGGTTCTCGCCGTTGAAAAAAGATTTCAGTAGGATTCGAAATGACTCGGATAGAGGAAGACCTCCATGATTTTTTCTCTGCAAGTTAATGCTAATGATGTTCAAGCAGCTCATATGAAAGTCTCCACCATAGTTTAGCCTCAATTTTGTTTTCCATTGCTTTGAATTCCTTTTTAGTCCTGCCTCTTTATTTATTTATTTCTTTGGTTTTATTTCCATCTACATGTGTTCCCATTTTCCAACTTGCTAAACTAATAGTTTGTTATTCAAACCGGTATTATTCGGTTTTTCGAAAGATTTGAGAAAGTGGATCAATACTTGTACATAACAATGTTTCGATCTTTCCCTCCTCTACGTTCCACACACATCGATAGTTCTGCGTAAATTTGTTTATATTTGCGTAAATTTTTTGTAATTTTATAGAAAAGTATTTTCGTTGCTTCGGTATTGATGAAATAATCGATTCTCCTATATTGTGGCGCTTTGAGTAGATGTTTTTGCTTCCAGTGTGAGTGTAGATATTGTGCATAGGTTACATTTATTTTTATACTAATCATAGTTCTAATGAAGCCGGACTCACTCGACGAACGACGGAAGAAAACGACGCCCCAATCGAACAGCCGTCGACGTGGGTGGTCGCGCTGCGGTTGGTCTAGGCCCGTTCGGAAGTTATCGTCAAATAATAAAAAGTTTCCATACGTTCACCTATGAAGCGGGTATTGAAAAAGCCGGGAAGGGATCTAGAGAGGGCAAAAGCCGCTGGTTTTCTGTTTTCCGCTTTTTTCCTTTTTCAAGAATTGCGTTCCTTTTGTAAATTGTATCCAATTAGCAAGAAAATCTGTTGCGGGATGTAGACCTTCTTTGATCCTTGATTCGACGGTGACGGTCCAAATATGTACGTCAACTGTTTTAAGAGAAGATGAATTTTTTGACGAAAAGGGCTCTTCCAGAAGCCCTTCAAAAAAGTGATTATTTAGAAGCACAATGCTTCGCATTGAATGCCGGTCCTTCAGGTCCCTTGAAAAATATTTTAAAAAATACAACCGGGCACACTTAAGCTGTCTAACAAGATCCTGAGAGGAAGTATAAATCTGCTAGAAAGTTAGACGAGCATTTCCAAAAGGTTAAATGAATTTGCAAAAAATGTGTTTCTCAAAAATCAACAGAATGCCATGATATTTGAAAAATCTAAAAATTCACATTCAATTTGACAGGATGTGTTTTAAGTGTTTTGTCTGTTACTCTTCAAATAAAAATGATGTCAGAGGACTTTGAATGTTTCATGTCATTTAATAGCAACTGTTTTAAGTGCCTGAGTGAATAACGTGAGATTACGATCTCTTCCTGTCTGCGATGTGGAAAAAAACAAAAAAGTGATGGGACAAAAAGTAAAAGTAACAAGAAAGCCGACAAGAATGGACCTAATGTGTGCGGAGCAGGATGTGCCTCAGGCAAAAAATTGAAAGACTCGCGATAATACCAACGGAAATGGCAATCCTACTTTTTCAATCTTCATACGTCTTCTTAATTTTCTTCTTAATTTCATTCGCATTTTTGCTTTTTCTTAGTATGCAAACGGAAACTGCTAATAGAAAGTCAAAAGGTCATCTTTACTTGACATTACCAGGCGCGACTCTTTCCCCAGGGGTTCCTATATTCTATTTAACCGCAACCGAAGATATTGCAATAGTCGAGCTAGCCAGGGGTGGAAAGCCTGTCGAATGTCTCGATCATTCAATTGACATAAATTACGTTTTGTATGATAAGTTCTGCGCGCCTTTCAAGAGAGAAAGGCCGCCAAACAGCACGTGATAGGCGAACCAACTGTAAGTCGATTACTCGCCGATCATTGTACCAACAAGCTGACGAGCGCTGTTTTTCTTCTTTCCATACTTGTCAAATGTGTTGTTTTTGACTTGTTTTGTAAACTTTGAAGTCCTTCCACGTCACTCCTTCTATATTATACACTTTAGAAAACATCACATATACATCAATATCTTGAGCTATAATAGGAACTGGCCCAAATCAGCAAGAGCGGTATAGGTGAAAATGGGATGAACCTGTTGAAAAATAGAAAAGGGAGGAAATGGCTACTTTTCTGGGTTGAACACACTTTTCTGTCCACTGGGTCAAATTTATCTTTCGACCAGTTCGATATGATCTTCAAGGTTTCTCTGTTTTGCTCAAAGATGCAAGTTTGCGGTCCTCGTGCATTCGACAGCAAATGGCATATAACATCAGATAGATTTAGTGATAGTTTAGAAGCTGTGATTCCACTTTACATAAATGTGAGAGAACTTCAATTTTCGGTCGTACATGCGCTGTTGCAGAGTTCAATGAGATCAAGCTTGAATTTTTTTTTAAATAGTCAATATTCGCAGCTCAACGAGACCACGCTGCCTTAGATAGTACCTGTCTCAAAATGTGAGCTTTGTTCACGAAATCATATATACTAGCAATGAATTTTTGTGATTTTCGCGATCTCTACACACATTGTATCAAAACAGAAGGACAATATGGAAAGTCTAATTCGAGTTCAACCTGAGAAACTGCCCACTCACACCGCATTAAATTCTCCTAAAAAATAAGAGAAAACTGAATGACCATCGAGCAAATGAAAAAGGGGTCAGAAAAGGCTAACCTATCAGATAAGTTAGTATGCTTGTTCTGGAACTGTCACATATGTCACATATGCCCATAACTGCAGCTAATTATTGTTTACTGTTACTCTGTTACAACACAGTACACAAGATACATACTGTTCACTGGAAATGGCGGTTTTTGATCTTGAATCTTTTCACTAGCGACGAGTTCTAGAATTTCTATAGTCTTTAGGTACTGCGTAGGAAAACTAAGCAAGAAAACCTTATGTGTCCCTATAAGACGAGGTCAGATATCGTGATTGCCTCCACTGCTGTCCCATATTTGCATAATAGCATGTAGCCGATATGCATTTCTGAGGTCATCTCACCATGTGATCGCTACATTTTTCTCCTTACACTTTACTTCGTTTTAAAGTTTTTTTTCATTTCTCGTAGAAATTTTCTGCGTTGAAGAATGACCCCACTTATAAAACTTCTGAGATGGTCAATGTAATCATGTTATTCCTTGCTTCTCGTTTTTCTCAGTTTCTACCAATGACATCAATATAGAAAAATTATCAAGACTTTAATCGGAAAGTGAACGTTTCCTGCACTTTTAGGATCGGTTAATCTATCTAGCAGAACTAGTACCGCAAATACATAGCAGTGTCGTTGATGAGTGAGAAGCCACGGTACGTTTGCTGTAAGGAACACCGCATTTGGTGGTCTCCTGCTATCCGAAGTTGCCGGTTCAGTTCACGAACTCAGTTCCTGGAATTTCATGTGAAAACGAGAACTGTACAAAATAGAAGAAACATCGCTATTGACGATGATAGTATTTATTCAGATTTTCCGTAGGCGTTGTCACCTAACAATCCCTTTAGGGCACATTCAACACCAAATGTAGGATTTCCACAGACCGCACCACATCCAAGATTAGATTCCATAGACTCATTAGTGATGCGCTGCCGCCGCTCAATATTTATGGAATCGTTCTGAAAGTTTCTCTTTTACAAAGTACTTACTCTAAATTACAGGCTCATTTTGGATAAGTACCAGAGCACTATTAGTAGTTTGTGTATCCGTAACAACAAGTTTGGTGGCTAACTAACCTGAACATCTTCAATACTTCGTGCAGCAATTATTTATGGACACGGGGGTCACTAATGACCAGTGAAGCATCCTATTTCAACAGTTTTTCGTAGGTGTGACCACCGACAAGTCTCACTTGGGTGTGTTCGAGAGCCATTAAGGATTTCCACAGGCTTCATCGCATTTGGGTGTAGCTACAGATTAGATTCCCAAGTGCTCATTCGTGATGCGTCTCTGGGTCGTAACTACTGGACAGTTTCGGGAAGTTCCTTGCTACATTGCAGCCACTCTAGACTATTGGCTCTATGCCTGCCGGCCGACAAACGGTTGCTAAATACATAATAAATAAAAACATGAACTAACCACTGATGGACTGAAATGAAGATTTGAAATAAAGGAAAAAAGTTTTAAAATAAAACGGTGAACAAATAGCAAAAGACGGAAAGCTGAACTGATGATATGCGTCCCTGGGGGTACGGTAACGGGCAATCGCGGCGGAACCCATATGAGCCACCCACTACAAACATCGCGGTTTCGCTTATTATATAGTATTACTAGATCTTATATAGTATTACTAGATCGCTATACGAGTACCCACAACAACCAATTTAGTCAATAAGCAAGATGAACTTAAATAAAATATTGTGCAGCAATATTTCATTGACAGGTATACGAGAGAATCACCTATCACAAGTAAAACCATATTCGTATAACACTTCTGTTGGCGTAGCTACTTACTGCTGAGATCCAATCGAATCTCATTGGGGACTTCTACAGAAGGCACCGCCCTTGAGAGGAGGTACAGATTGAATTTCTAAGTGCTCACTCGTGATGTGCCGCCAAATCGTACCTGTGGAGCCGCTTCAAGAGGTATTTATCTAAGAATAAGTGGCACTATTCCACTTGTTGGACACCAGCACTCGATTTTTTTCAGCCAGAAACTTTTTCTTCAGAAATTCGTTGAAACTTCGCCTATGGGGATAATTGAGGGCGATGATCACGGATCTGCTGTTCGTTCGTCACGTGGGTGGTTTCGGACCACCCAAATCGCTACTTGGGTGGTCCAATCAGGATCACCGATTTCGCTGAAACTTCGTCCATAGGGGTTCTCTGGTGTTCTAAACACAATGGTGAAGTCCGTTTTTCAAATGGTGGCCGAATACGGCAGTTATAGGTGAGTCTCACCGGGTAAGGTCAGTAGGTACTTACCTATAACTGCCGTATTCAGCCGCCATTTGAAAAACGGACTTCACCATCGTGTTCAGGACACTAGAGAACCCCCGTAGACAAAGTTTCAGCGAAATCGGTGATCCTGACTGGGCCACCCAAGTAGCGATTTGGGTGGTTCGAGACCACCCACGTGAAAAACGGATAGCAAATTCGTGTTCTGCATTCCGAATAACGTCCCTAGGTAAAGATCAGCGGAATTGGTGATCCTAACTGACCAAGTGACCACCCAAGTAGCAATTTGGGTGGTCCGAGACCGTCCGCATAGAAAACGGACAGCAGATTCGTGATCAGCGCCCTCAGTTACCCCCCTGTGCAAGGTTTCAGCGAATTTCGACGACTGCAAAAAAATTGAGTGCTGGTGTCCAACAAGTGGAATAGTGCCCAATAAGTAATGAGGAAAGACGTCAACAACATACATACCATACATAAGTGAGCACAATTAAAAGAAAAACATAGCTGCAAGCAATGTCATGGAATAGATCAATATGCTCAATTCGTCATTTCTCTCTGAAGAAATATTGAGAAGAACACCTACTTCTTACTGGAGATGTAATACGGACTTAGGTGCAGGTTTTCCGAGCTATTGTTGCTTCCAGAAATGGGTCGCGTACCTAAGCTTCTCATGTGCGGCATTGAAATTATTCGGCTAGTTGTAGCTGCTTTTGTAAGTTCGAAAACTTGTACGTGTAGTGAACACGGCTCGGAGCTATGAAGCTAGCAAAGCGTGAGTAGTCTTTCACCTATACTTCCATATTTTTCGCAATGCACGAGGATGTTCAAAGCGGTGGTATGTGAGCACTGGATCTCCGTTACATGTTGAGGGTAAATCACCGAAATTTGTGGTAGCTGTCCGCAGCGGTACGATTTATTCTCATGTTCATAGTACTCTTCTTTGAGTTCCTGTAAGCAACCTGCCACAGCGAAATGTAGAGGACACCTTTCTCCACTATAGAATGTAAAAGAGGTAAAGGTGCCGACGTTGACCTGACCCCTAAGGACATGCCGACATATTCATGCTCCATTCAAAATTTTAGAGGCAAGGCGAATGCCTATTTGGTCTATAGCCTGGGGGCCAGCCGCTATATCTGATCAGTTTATTAACGTTCTCAGACGAGCCTGGTGCAAATTTACCCGACCCCGGAGGGATGGAAGGCTTGCTTAGCCCTGGCAGAGATCGATCGCTCGACCGTGCAAGTTAGTAGCGCCTATTACCACTGCTCCAAGGGCGCCTTATTTCACACTGTATTCACCCTGAACTGGGAACGCGCGTGGTGCAGTGGTAAGAGGCACTGATGACACCCACACGGTCGTTCGATCTTCGCTCGGGCCAACCAAGCCTTCTATCCCTCCGGGGTCGGTAAACTGGTACCAGACTTTTCTGGGAAGGTAAAAACTATGACTCGGCATAGCGGCTGGCCACCGCAAGTCATTGTAAAGGCCAAATACGCATTCACCCAGCCTCTACGATTCTGAATTGAACCCGAATTTTGGGAACTGATCAACGCCGTTACTTTTATCTTTACCTTTACTCACTCTAAACTAAATACTCTTTGACTATTTATCAGATCATTTGGTTGTGTATTCACCACAGCAGGGTTACGACGTGGACCGCGAGGCGAGCAGTTCGGCCGGAAGCGTATGACGAATTGCTGCAGGCGAGAGAGAGCGAGAGAGGTCGGATCAGGCGATTTCTGTGCTGATGGGTGTTCGGCAGAGTTCCAGGCCGGCACGGTGAATCTTGCACATTCCGTCGTAGACCTTTGCGCGTCAGATTACACCCATTACGTGTACCCGATATGACCTTTGCTTGATTCGTCGTCGTTGCCGCTGCCGCCGCCGTCGTCGTTGTCGTCGTCGTCGTCGTCGTGGCCGATGGCTGGTGCCGTTGCTGGCCGCGCTGAGCGTGTCGGGCGGCGACGGCGACGGCGGCGGCGGCCGGCCGGCGGACCGCCGAGCTCGACAATCTCGCTCCATCGGGTCCCGACACGAAGCCACACGCAGTTCCTCGACGCTGCGCCACTGGCCCACCTCACCAACTCTCAGCAACCGTCGCCTATTCAAACGTGCTGATCTAATAACTCATTTCAAGAACGAAAAACTTCTTCCGGACCAACGTTACTGAACAAGTCTGCCAGTGAAGAATTCAGTTTTATCGCCACTGAACGTAATTCTTGGCCTCAGCCAGCTAAACATCTCAACTTATTATTTTTCGTCCTATTCTTCTACTTTATTATTAGGTTTTCGTCGCATCGTATTGAGCTTGAATAACCAACGAATAAATCAAGCAGAGTATGTTTTTCGTTGATCACGTGATGTTTTTCATTTCAGTTTGACACCATTTTTCCTAATTATATGCTCTTCTCTGAAAAAAATATTTGTCGACAAGGGGTGAGCACTAGTTCAGGCGCAGCAAAGGGAGCTGCTAAATTAAATCTGCACGGATCATTTCTGAGCTCATCTTTAACAGTTTTTTTACCATTAATTTTTTTCCAAAACGAAGACCTCTCTTTCGATAATCTACCTATCTTCCCTTTTTTGATTTTCGGTACTAGTCTGCCGTTGGATTTTTCCTTTGTCTATCTAGTTGAATGATTTCAATCCTATGAAGACTTCATGAAGAACTTGCGAAAATTTCAAGGTTTAGGCTTCGATTTTGTGTTTCTGTGCAACTCATGATTTTTTTCTTGATTTTCAAGTTGAAACCAATTTCTTATCGTGATTCTTATGAGCATCCATTTTTGTCACTATTTTCACTAGAATATTTTTTTAAATTTTTTTTTGAAATTTCAACGATTTTGGTATCGGAAATTCGCGCGAAATCATGCAAATCTCGACTCGTTTTCGGCTGAATAACTTCTTCAACGTTCACTTAAACCTTTTTCTTTCTTTTCGGCTCGTTTCAATGCCCACTTTTTTTATCATTCGCATGCGCACTGAGTCGTGGTGCGACGAGAACAACTTCACGGTCAGGCAGAGGTCACGATAATCGCATAACGCACCTTGACTAGTGGCTCCCTTTGGAGTGTTTCCCAGTGCTGAAAAAAGTGAGGAGGGCGAGGGAATCCGGAAAAGTGATATACATCCCCTATGGGCTAGAATTCGATAAATTCATCTTTTCTTAATTTTTATCTCTTAGAAATTTAATTTTGACAGGCTCTATAGTACTGTTTGTCCCGTAGTATACTTTCCTTCATACTTTCAGTTTAAAATTTCCTATCGTAGTGACCTCTTTAAGCACCGTTCTGTACGTGTTGTACGTACTAATTTTTTTCATTCCTTGGCTCAAGGTAATTCGGGAATTTTTCATTCAGAATTTTTCGTTTCCTAACATTTCCATAGAGGTTAGTCACAATGTAACTTTCCCATTGGCGTACTCATTTCCTGTTTTGCCATTTATTCTTATGTTGGTTTTTTGTGATGTAGTCAATATCCTGCATTTTTCAAGACACTTTATTTTTCATCTCTAGATTGTGAGAAAGAGGAAAAGCGGCCAATCCCTGAATTGTCTTTGAAGACCTCTGCAAACCCATATGATACCCATAAACGTCCCCTTAAACACTCATCATTAGCTTTTTGAACCAGTTCTTTTCCATTGTTTTGAGATTTCTGATGATTCCTATTGCCGAAATCTACCTGCCCTGTCTTTCTTGAACAAGAGGAAAATATAGAAAAAAACAAGAAAAAAGGTTTTCTTTGTTATTTGAACGCGACGCCTTACAGGTCAGAATCACTGTTCGTTGTGCTTAGTTTATTTACTGAGTAGTATTGTTTATTATTATTTTTCAAAATGAGCTGTTTTTTTGCCGATTTTGTTCCGTTTCATTTATTCATTCTATTATTATTGGTCTTCAATCTGTTATCATCCCTTCTGTTGCCATGATGGTCATGGGGTTGTTTTGATAGGTTTCATGTGAATGGTATGAGTTCGAAAAGTAATTTATTCCTAATAATAGAAAGTACATTCCGATACAGACATGCTCTGCTGTACTCTTCCTGTCCGCTGTTCGATTTGTTTGCATATATAAAGTAGTCATCATGGTGAGCACGGAAATCCTATCTTTTTTCCATGTACATAGAATTGACATGGTGTGGACTTTGGATATACATAAGGTTTTGGTTTTTTTAATAGTTTTTTTTTTCACAGGAACTACTGCTGGGGATCATCCCGTACGCGATACAATGCTGATTTCCGTGTTTTTACACTCTATTATTCACTATATACTATTTTCTGAGGCATCATGCGATACTCTTTCTGGGATATTTAAAATTTTAAACCCCTTTTTCGTCTCTTAGGAAAAGATCGTTGCTGTTTCCTTTATAAGAATTTCGGATACCTAGTTTATTTCTCTATTGCCAGAATTGAAAATTCCCTGAATATTCAGTTCATTGCTTTCCACAAAGTGTATTGTTTCATAGATTAAACTTGCCTTATGCCTTGTGATATTTGATAAAAAGAGAAATGAGCCTCCAAAATGGGCCGCTCCTTGGAAATTTCAGTGTAACTTTCTCACTTTATTCTATTCTCCTACTCAGTTAAGGGATATGAAGAGAAATTACATTGGTCAAGTGACGAATCTGCAGTTCTACAATTTGGTATTTTTGTTTAATCAGAACTTTGCCCTTAAAATTGAATGAAAAATCAGAATCCAGCTTTTGCTTTAGGGCCTGTTATTAAACAGGTATCTATTCCAGCCTTTTCTCGAAATCGGCTCACCTATTACGCGGTCTATATAGGAATAAATATTAAAAAATTGACTTATTATTTGAATTTGAGAACATGATCTATCGAAGCTTAGCCATCTATATTTCTGTCCACTATTTGAGACCAACCGATAAGTAATGGATCAACGATGATACATGTACGATGAAGGCGATTTATTGTCCAGAGTTTAGTCAAGAAAGCCATCGTTAAGCCCTCTGGAAATGCATTAGCCGGCTTTGTAATTATTTCGCAGGAGTTTCATCAGAAGAAGTGCAAAAGTATACCAATCAATGCGCTCCGGAGAAGCCGATGGTGCGAATCAATGCACACGAAAAAGTGTTTGAATTCGAAACAAAAATGTTAGATAGCGATCGGAAGCGAACGCGTTGTTCTTGCCATCGTCTCAGTCATCATCGTAATGTTTTTCGGAGGCGTTTCTCCTCACCGACTGTCGGTCATTTATATCAGCTAAGTCGGCGTCGCGTTTTGTTGTAATCGTCAGAATATCGTCGTCGTAGCTGTACTTCCTGAAAACTTTTTTCCAAAGTGGATTGTTCCAATATTCGTTTAACTTCACAATCTCATTCCAATTGAGTGTCGATGTTGTGAAAATGAGTATACACTTGGACAAGGCGGCATAGGCAAAGCATATTTCCCCAAGTTTCCTTTGCGAAAATCACCCGGCTAGTAGAGCTCTAGACTTTTCGACTAGTTTGGGAGGTATTAAATGCTCATTGCTCCGTCAGGTGATTTCAGGAAAGCCCTTAAAAGCCTTATTAAAAATGATGTGAGAACCTTGTGGATTAAGGATCAGGCCATGGGAGATAGTCGAAGACAGTCTTCGACGAGTGCTCGTTTTCGTCTTTTATTCGCCATTTTTTCAGTAGGAAATCTCTGGAAAAAATGAAAAATTGACGTGAATTTAAAAAAGACGGGTTGTCTGATGTTATTCATGGCGCAATAACAGGTTACCCCTTTTAAAACCTAAATTTCAATGGGTACCGTAGAGATTGCTCCGAATGTTTTTACCAAAAATTGCTAGGCGCGATTTTATTTAAAGTCCGATGTATGATGAATTTCTGCTGCATAGTCTGTCGAGAATGTTTCTAAAAATTGCAGTTTCACAGTTTTCGTGAAGTTTTATTTCGGCATGGTATGACTGTTGGAGGAAAAGGGAAGCTTCGACATTCCTTTCCTCTGAGGTGTTCTCTTTTGCCAATCTGGACAACTTATTGTTGTTTAATTTATACATATAAAGAGGAGAGGTGCCACTACGTATTCCCTCAATTCTTCGCGGGAAACTAGAGATTTCCATTAGTTTCATACATCCATGACTATTTTTGACTACTGGTTCGGTTGCTGAAAATTCAATCTCATGAAATCAAACAACGAGCTGCCAACGATTACATTTGCTTTGTAGTGACTTTCAATACTAATAGAATGAATCTGTTTAAATTGTAGAGTAGGTGCAGCAAAGGAACAGCAGAGGGTGGAATTTAATGTAGTGTAACGCAAGGAAATAAAACCCATGCGGAAGCCATCAGCAGTCGGTTTCAGTAGCATGTGTGGCTCTCCGGTTCGATTGGAGTAACTGCTTAGTTCCTTGAAACGATCGCGCCGGAATTTGCGGCAAATATAGATCAATGAAAACATGAAATCATGTGTATTGCTCTGATTGATTTTCAACCGCTCCTGCTAGTTTTAATTTAGTTTTTCCTGTCTGCAAACTTTCTCGCCGATTACTTGGAGATGTGCAGTACTTTTGCTAATTTTCCTTTTCAATTAATGCGATATTCTTCTAGCCTCACTGTTGAGGAGGTTGAGTCTAGAATGATGGATTAAATGAGAAAATGCTATAATCGATGTAATGCGCTGCATCATGTTAAATGAAAAGGCTAATCTTACATATATCGCAGAGATGGAGCAATGGAGAAGGCTAGTACTCTAATAAATTTATTGATCGGATTGGAGTCGGTGTGAAAGTCAGTGACGGGGTTTTTCGAGAATGAAGGTGAATGGAAGCTGTAGGTAAGAGGGTGGGTGGAGAAAAGTAAAAGGTAAAGGTGCCGGCGGTAATTAGTCCCCCAAGGACGTGCTGGATGCGTTCATGTTCCATTCAGAATAGAGGCATGGTGAGTACGTATTTGGCCTATACAATGCCTTGAGGGGACCAGCCGTTATACCAAGTTATTTACCTTTCCAAACAAGTCTGGTACCAGTTTACCCGAGCCTTAGGAATGGAATGCTTGGTCAGCCCCGGCGGGAATAGATCGCTCGACTGTACGAATGTCGGTAGCGCCTTTTACCGCTGGTCACGCACGCCCCTGTGGAAAGAAAGTAAAATTTCAACTTTAGTTAATGAGCGGTTGGTAGAGCAAATGGGGAAGATACCAGGTTACCGAAAGCGAGAGTGTAGTGGATTAGTGCGATGTAAGAGTTGAAGATGGTTGAAACTTCGGGATTAAAGAAAAGGAAAGGAGGGATATGGAGGCAACTATTAAAATAGGAAAATATTAGCTAGATAGGGACAGTCAGGGAGACTTTAGCTGTTTGTGGATCAAAGCATCTGTCCTTTTTCGATGCTCGTTGAGCTTACATGATATTTTCTTGTTTTCGATCAAATGCGATTCGCGCATTCCTTGGATTTTGTTCCTTTTGAGAAATGATTGCCTGTTGTCCTTTCGGATACATCTCTCTCGCCACGTTTTTTCATCAAAGATCCCCTGTTGTCGTGTCTCTTCATACGGCTAAACCCCATCACATACCCATTCCTAGGTTTCTAGGCTTTTTTGATTGTTTCTAACTGCTTTTGTTGTTGATTTCGTTTTTGTTATCTGAAACAGAGGTCTGCATGGGGGATCTGAATGTTCTATTTGAAGCGTCACCTACAAGAAAGTTATACACGGCCTAATTTTTTGGAGTATTCACAGGGACGGATTGTTCTTGTACATTGAAGTTATATTGTAATCGAATAGAAAATGTATTTATATATTTCGTGAAAATAGTAATACGAAGATTTGTGGAATTACACACCTACGTAGGAAAGGGATTATTCTTACATGACGTTTCACGCCGTTTTAAAATAATCCAAAGTTCTCGAAAATCCCGCGGTAGACGAGCTTAGACGAGAGTCGATGTAGTCATGGCATCATTCTAAGTAGAAATCGTTCATGCTTAGTATTTTAAAAGATTTATTGAAACACTCCTGCCGCTTATCATCTGTTGTCTTGTTTCTCCACCTGCTAGCCGAGAAAAGGCCTTATTTTCTGAAATTATTTGCTGGTTCCGTTGTACTCATGCGAATGAAGTGTTTCCTGTTATGCTTATTTCCTCCGACAATTTTATTCTTTTCTTACAGGTTGTACAGTTGTACAGACGGTCCCTACTCTTTCTCGGTAGGGATCAAGTCGTCGTGACGCTTTCTGTGAATGAAGATAACTGTAATATATCAACACCTATTCCATACGTTCCTGTAGCACGGTGAAACCTATTCCTATTATCTCAACAGTGCATCTGCTACTTTCAACATTAGTATTTCTGCCCGAAGCTGTATTTACTGTTAATTCGTTGTTCTGCTGCTGCTTTCTCTAATCGCTAATTGAAAAAAAAAACACGACAAAATGTCTGAGCATCAATGGTCAAACGCTTTCAACACGAATGTTTGGAATGGGCCTGTGCATTCACATTCCAGAGCAGGTCAGTTTTAATATACCATTTTTGGCACTACTTGAAGGCCAGCTACAATTGAGCGAAGGTGGCGGCTCATATTATCGATAAAATATTGTCTATTAGCCTTTATTTGAGGTGCTGGTGATAAACATACATTAGCTTTCAAGGCTTCGATTATTGTTGTAATCCAAGAATGCCTATATCGCTGTCTGAATCGACTAAAACACGTTTAACCTTCCTGTTTGGTATCTAAACTGACCCTTCAGGTGAACTTCCAGTGAAATGTGGGTTTCTAGCCCCACTCAAAACTATAGGAGTTATTATCGGCCGAAAGTAATTGAAAATAGTTGGGTGTGATTCTGAGGATCGGTGCAATTTTCATCAAAGTTGGTTACCCGAGAAAGTGAAGCTTTTGATTTGTGCTATTTTGCCATCATTTCTGCTTTGCCGTTGACAACAACTGCTCTTGACGTTGAGGAATATAAGCCGGAATTTTCAAACTAAGCGCCTACTATTTATTTGCCTTCCTTGCGTCCCTATCCTCTTGCTTGCCGTCACTGTGCTGCTCCGCTGCCGAGTATGAATGGGCATGCTGCGTTCTCTAGAAAATCGCGTCAAAGATCAGGGCACAGCTTTCTCTCATGACACATCAGACGTCGAATTTTGGCTTGTGTTCCTTGCTTTCATTGAGCTTCTTGGCGGGTTGTGCATACTGAAGAGTCATTTGCACGTCGACTGACGTTTAATGGCCTGTTTTGTGTCGCATTGCGTTGCCACACATTGTATACATTCAGCGTTAGCAATACTCGCGGCCGTAGCTTATCCCAAGTAGGATTTTTTGCTTACCAGGCCTATAAAGGGAGTTGTATGAGTGAAACAGGAGGGCCCTAGTGCGTATGTGACAGGGCGCGGTGATTGGAAGTCTGTACCTGTACGTGGAACTTTTGTCGTCCGGTACCTTCATGCATACTTTGCGGAACTACCCTACGCTTTAGCTTTGCTAGTGCTCCAGGAGGATTGCTGTAGCAATGATAAGGATCATTCCTCCTTGTTGCTGCAGAAAAGTAACGAGGAGTGTGATGCCACGTTACGTGGTTTGGCGCACCCTTCGCCATCTCATGATGGTCCCAACGGGAAAGATACCGTTGCCCGGCTGCATTGTCACATTTGAGCGCAGTTACGACGCAAGTACGTTCACTTTTCCCTTGCTACTCCACGATAGCTTTTTTGCCGCAGTAAGTGAGAATGGGGCTCAACACGACCCGCCTGTCCTCGATACGGAATCTCTTTGGCATGGATCCGCAATCGGTATACCCGAGATCTGACCCAAAGTCGTGATCAGTCAACGCGCTCAGCGGAGTTTGTTCGACCTTTAACACCACTCACCCGGTGAGAGTTCATATACCCCAAATGGTGTGCCAACCCTTATTCATAAAGCGCTTTTATTCGTTGGGTTTATTAGTCGTTGCTAGTTCGAAATCTCGCTACTGAATTTTGCATGACTTCATAAAAACTAATCCGGTTCCGTTTTTTAGCCATTCATTGGATATATCGGGGTAGATCTCGGGCATATTATTTATGAAATCGGATCCTGCTCTTCGTAGAAACCTCCGCCCTGTGGTGCGTTAACAGTTGAACTCGAGACAAAACAGGAAAACCAACCGTTCATACTGCTACTACAGCAGAGTTTGCATGGACCTCTACCCATGGGATGAGTCGGGTGCAGTATCGGGTGCAGTAAATCCAGCTGACGTGACTTTCACTAACGAACGTAATCCACTTTCACTCTGCTCATACACGGGTTATAAGGCCAGCAAAGGCCGGTTTCTTCGTGAAATTTCCATATTTTCCCGCGAGTCTGCAAATTAAGAGACCTGTGGAGCCTTTGATAGATACGTAGTGCGATTCATCAGGTTTTATACGGATTTTGGGATTTTATCGAACAATGACAAGGTTTTATCGACCAATGACAAGGTAGTTTAGATCATTCTGTTAGTAAACCGATCACGGTTGGCGGTAGTAGCGTCAGTCAAGCTGCATCACCTCGTTCGGAATCGTATGGTCCTGGTGTTCTGCAAATGGTCGTGGATAACGTGCTGAGTGGTTCTCCGGCATCGGTCACTACAAAACATTTCGTAAGTATATAGTTCTTGGATTATCCGAATAATTTCCAGATGTTAGCGAGCTCACCTCTGAATTTCATCCCCCAGTTTTCATAAGTACATCGGGCGTGTGTTCGTGCGCCACTATAGCCCTTCTTGCGAATCAATACAGTGGGATCTCAGTCTCCATTTCTCGCCAATGTTTTGTTTCTATTTTGGCACTATTGGTAAACAATTTAAAAACCCTGAGAGAAGTTTTGGGCAGTGGTCATATGGGGCTCTTTTACCATTTTGTGCTCAAAAGTAGACGAAGAGGTCATTTTACACGCTGATCACGATTCTTGTGTGTTTTTTTTTTCGAAATGCGATTGCAACCACCCAAACTGTTAACTAAGACGATTAGATCTGGGCTCGTAGTCGTGGCTGAAACCTTGCCTGAGGTTTATTTTTCGCGCCAACCACGATCCCTGTTCTGTTTTACAAATTGCGGACGAGACCACTCATATTTCAACAATGGCGGTCCAGACATGGTCACCGATTTGGTTCAGATATGGTATAGTGGGTCACTTTACGGAATAAGCACGATTGTGATGTTGGTTCCTCGAAATTCGGGCAAAACCACCGAATCTGTTAACTAGGGTGGTCCAGGCAAGATCAGATCATGTAGCATTTCGAAATTCGGCCGCGACCACCCACATTGCTAACAAGTGTGGTCTAGTCAAAATCATCGAGTCAGCTTCAACTACATGGGGAAGGGTTGTATTGGAGTTTTGCGGTAGTATGAGTCTACCGTTGATTTTCGAAATTCGTGCGAGACCACCCAGTCGGTCGACTTGGCTGGTCCAGCCAGGAGCACCGATTTGGGTGAAATCTCTTCAAAGGGATTATTTTGCATTCTGATCACGATTCTAATGTTGGTTTTTGGATTTTCCGCTGCGACCACCCACATTGCTAACAGGGGTCGTCTGGTCACAGCTCCAGGTTTTGGGTCAAGTCTTGTCTGGTGGATTAATTGGGGTGCTGATCACGAATATAACATATGTTCCTAACGATTCTGTCTGTTTCAATAAGCTACACTGCTTAGGTATTACCTAACCCCACTGCAATATACCCTTTGCCGTTGAAATCCAAGAGGCCAATGATGGGTCTGGGAACAGGATCCCAAGTAGCCCTCGTATTCTGAGGCGAAAGATAAGAGAAACGACTGTTATTGGTGCTTGTACGAATGTTATTACTTCAGATTCCATCGCGGAACGACATGCCCATGCGGTACGTGGAACCTAGGTGACTACTACTATAGTGTGGTGCTTATAAGCCTCAATAGAGTGATACGTCTTATCTGCTTGCAGAAGCGGTCATTTCTGCAACGATTTTGGTCCACGTGGAAGTGACGACAAACGCCCCGAGGGTAACAATTTCGGAATGCAGTTACCCTATGCTGTGCCGATGTTCAGTCAAACGAACGAAGGTCATGTGGGAACGCCTGACTTTCAGGTGATTTCTATATATTTTTCTGCATCGTCATGGGTATGTGCGCTGAAAAATTTGGCTCAATTTCGTGTAGAGAAAACAGCTTGTGAAAATTAGAGAATCGAGTAGAGATTTTTGTCCTATGTTTGCCTAGCCCAGGTAGAAATTGTGGCCTCATCGTAGCTTTTGATGAAAATTTTGCAAGAACCGGGCCTATCTCCGTTATTTGAAATCTTAAAAGCTCCTAGTTTTCAATTGAACTTGGGGGGTTCTCTGCTGAGCCCGGTTCCGATTCATATAAAGACTGACTTTTCTACAAGAAGGCGGTTCGTTTGCCTAGGGCGTCCGTTCCGGTAGATTCTGAGGCTGCTCGAGAATCGAGATCAAACGAGTTCTCTCAATTCTGCTCTTGCTCTTTGTAATTGCTCACTGAGAACTGTGATATTATTCAGTTAGAATTTCGAACGTTTCCAGATTGCCCCTTATCTAGTGCAAGGTGGACATGTTATCGGTGGTACAACTCCAATACCAATGCATACAGCAACATCAGGTGCTAGTGGATATGGGTACGGCTCTTGGAGTGCTATGTATCCTCCGAGTCATGGACTAACAACCCCGTCAAACATAGAGAATACGCAAAATGGTGGGTTTCTCTAGAAGCTATCACTTTCTCTCACACTCGTCTCCGCTCTGTCGCGCGAGTGAAGTATGAACGAACCGTGCAACTTTTTCGAAATGGAGCGAACTTGCACGTTTCTTTATAATATTCAACACTTCTGTTACCCATTTTCATTTACCTTACGATTTTAGGAGTTCCGCGTAACGATGCAGCGATTCCAGCGTCAAATAATCTGTTTTCGTCATCACCCCCATATTATCAAAATCCACTTCTAAGTGTGAGCAATAATTTGGCTGCTCTATCGTTGGGAGGATCACAACCGCCACCACAAGGAGCAAACTTGAATCGTACGGATCAGCCCTATCCAGGTGAGAGCAATTATAATTATTTTCTATACCCATCCCTATCTCGTGATGAAGTAATACGATTCGAGAAATGTGTATACAGTGGAACGATATGGTTCCGAAATATTATAGATTTGTCAAGCCAAGGATTGATCTACGACTGAGAAAAAAAGAAAATGGATAAGTACTTTTCAGTAAAAACAGATGATCTCAGTAACTGCCCGACTAATTAACGTGAAAATGACTGGAGTAAAAACGTGGTAATTTCCATTTCCTGAATTTAATTTTCCATTTTTAAGGTATGGCAGGATCACCTGGCTTCCCCACCATCGCACAACCACCTCAGCTGATGTACATGCAGTTCAATCAAGCACCAACACAAGCTGCTGCTCCGTCGTTAAGCAGTAGTCC
This sequence comes from Nippostrongylus brasiliensis, assembly GCA_030553155.1. Lineage (NCBI taxonomy): Eukaryota > Metazoa > Nematoda > Chromadorea > Rhabditida > Heligmosomidae > Nippostrongylus > Nippostrongylus brasiliensis. The sequence goes on from CP130737.1 coordinate 10,295,878, forward strand.
GAATTTCTTCGGTGAATTACTGTTCACTTTTAAGTTAGGCACAATTTCCCAGTCATTCGACACTGCAATAAAATTATTTCGGTGCAACATTTAAGCAGAAAAAAGTTTCATCCAGTATTGACAGGTCAATTCATACCCTGCAGCAGAGTACTTCCGTCGCTGAGCGGCTTGAACCGCTGAATCGCTGAAAACTTGGTTTTCTCGATCCCCGACTTCGGTCTGTCCTTTAGTGGCCATCGTAACACTAGCGGCTCCGCTGCGTCCTCTGCGTGTCTGCCCTTCGCTTGTACGGTGCTGCGCTGCTTTGCTTCTACGTATGAAATGATTTGCAGTCGTCCATTAAGCTACAAAGCTGCGCGTGCAAATCGCTGGCAGCTCGTTTCATTAAATCGGCAATGTGAATCCTTTTAAAACTCTCAATCAAATTATTTACGAAATATTACTGTATTTAAATGTTTCATCGTAAGCAACAGTAAAATCTCACGCTTTTGAGCTGTTAACTGCACTCATTGAACGTCAACTTGGTTGTTCGGTAAATCGAAAGTCGAAAAAGAATAGAGCAAGGTCGAGCAGAGAGCATTCAATAGCCCTAAGGCCCATTCAGACTTTACTGCATTGCTGCCGCAGTAAGGATGAAACACAGGGCCCGGTGGCGCGCGGCAGCTGCGCAGTAGCGCAGTATGAGGCTTCCAGTTTCTTTGCGAAACCCCCTCCCCCCATATCGCCAACTATGCACTAAACAGTTTTCTGACCAACGACAGTCCAGTGGACGGCCGCAGAAGCGCGCACCTATTACGGAAGTACCTGTACTCCCCTTTTAACTGCTCTATACATTGGTTTACTGCCGCAGTAGCGTGTGATAGGGGTCTCAACAATTTTTCGGCGCTGCTATTGTGAACGACCAATCTTGAAAAAGTACAACGGATACACATTTACACTCCTGTTGTGACGGCAGAGCACATTTGTCGACGGATGCGTTGCGTGGCGCGTTGCGACTCCTTCATCAGTTCTGCACCACTGCTGCTGTAGACTGTGAATGTGACTTTGGATCTCTCTCTCTCTCTCTCTCTCTCTCTCTCTCTCTCTCTCATTCATTCTCTATAATTGCAGGTAATGCAATCCCACCGTTGCCTGCGCCTCACATGGGCCACGGAATGCAAGGATTCAACAACTCTCGTGTGTCACTGTTCAGCACACCGACACCATCGACTAATTCTGGCTTCAGTTTGGCTCACAATCGGCGTCGTAACGAGGATCTTAGCGGAAGGTCTGACTTTAGCCGATATTTCTCCATTCTTCAAACAATGAATCCGAATATTTGAAGGCAGACGAAACGAAGCCACCTTCTGGACGATTTTCGCAACAACCGTACCCCACATCTACAAATTACGGACATTATTTCGCATGTGGTGGAGTTCGCAAAAGATCAGCATGGCTCAAGGTGATTAATTTTTGCATCCTACTTTTAAATTCAAACGGAACATTGCTTTTCGTTTCTCATCCGTTTCATTACTAGGTGAGCCCCAGTTCTATGCTATTTCGCGGCTGCGTTTCTTCTTAATATTCAGCGTCCACTCAAGCTCCTTTTTTGATTTCCACACTGTTTAAAATTACACTGAAAATCAGTAAGATTCCAATTCACACTGAAATTTTACTGATAATTTCAAACATTGTTGAATTCTAGTTTGTCGTCATCATCACAGCTTAGGTTAGCCGCTGGAATTGCTTTCCAAGGTTATAGTGATTATACCCTTCATCTTCCCGATGTCTCTTTTTTCCACCAGAATGAAAATCCAGCCAAAAACCTTAATTTTTTCCAGATTTATACAGCAGAAATTGGAACGTGCTTCCGCTAAGGAAAAACAGTTGCTGTTCGATGAGGTGCTCGTGAACGCTCATGCTCTAATGGTTGATGTGTTTGGAAATTACGTTGTGCAGGTACGGTATGCATCCTCAACATTTTTGTTTTCTTTCTTGAATTCTGATGTGCAGACACATCACCATCCAAGAAGTTTAACATCAAAGTTTCAAGAAGAGATAACCTGGGAAATCCTTTTTGTTTACTTTTTTACTGTGTAATTCATTTACCTACTTTAATCTGACCTTGGTTTGCTTCATAAGTGGGTGAAGATTGTGAGGTGAGAATGCTCGTTTGCTCCAAAAATTGCAAATGGATGCGGTACAAATTGTGAGTTAAGAAACGTCAATGCCTGATTTTACTGCATTTCCATCTGTTTTGGCTGTTGTCCGATTGTGATCTTCTCGCGTTCCGTTGCTAACTTTATCTGCTTTCTGGTCTGGCGGTGGAGGTTATTTCAGCAGCTAAAATGAAATCTAGAATGAAAAGATAACACAACACGCAAAAATGAGCATGGACAAATAGGGTATGAAGTATGGGTAATGAGGAAGGTTAAATGTGAACAGACGGTTGGGTTTCCGCAACAGTTGATGTAGGCCAATTCAGTTGGATGTGAAGGTGAAGTGAGAAAGAAGAGCAGAGAATGTCGTGTTCGTGTATCTTTGCGGTCAATAGTTGTATTCACCATCATTGCCATTTATCTTTTCCAGAAGTTTTTCGAATATGGAACTCCTGAGCAGAAAATGGCACTCGGTCGAGCACTGAAAGGTGATGTGATGAGTCTCGCGCTGCAAATGTATGGATGCCGTGTAATACAAAAAGCTTTGGAGTCTGTGGACGAAGCGATTCAACTAGATATCCTAAAAGAGTTGGAGAGCCAGGTGAGCTCTCATAGCCGTTCGTGAATTACTTTCCTACGAAGCAGTTGAAATATTTGAGCCTCATTGTGTTTGTGGGCCCACGTGGTACTGTGGTAAGAGACGCTACTGACACCCGCACTGTCGAGCGATCGATGCCGGCCCGGGCTAACCAACCCTTCCATCCCTCCGGGGTCGAATAAATTGGTACCATACTTGTCTGGGAAGGTAAAGACACTGACTTGGCATAGCGGCTGGCCCCCGCATGTCATTGTATACGCGAAACACGCATTCACCAAGCCTCTACGATTCTGAATTGAACTCGAATGCGACGGCGCGTCCTTCAGGGACTGATCAACGCCAACACCTTTACCTTTACTTTTATATTTAGCCTCTTTTGTATTATCGGGAATCAAATCTGTGCCTGTTTTCTTAAAGAGCTTTGAGCTGAGGAAATCGTGAGTACCGTTTTTTGTGACGATTGCGTTCAGAGACTTTTTTGCATCGAGATTCTTTCCCTCATATCCCACCCGTCCATCCCGGCTCTTCTCCATGGTGGTCTCGATTAACTCAGTGGAATGCATAATAAAAGATATGATGAAGGTGTATTTGGCCTATACAATCACTTGCTAGGGTCAGCCGCTGTAGCAAGTCAGTGTCTTTACCTTCTCTGACATACCAATCTACCCGACCCCGATGGGATGGACATTTTAGCTGACTCGAGCGAGAGTCGATCCCTCGACCGTGCGGATGTCAGTAGAGCTTACAACCATTCCATCACGCGCGCGCTTGATTCATAATGAATGGTTGAAAACGATTGATCCCTTTTTTTCAGGAATATTCTCGGTAAAATTTGAAATAAGTGCAAGCTAAACTCTCGTTTCCAGGTTCTGAAGTGTGTCAAGGATCAAAATGGTAATCATGTAGTCCAGAAAGTCATCGAAAAAGTGAAACCGGAACGCCTGCAGTTCATCATTGATACCTTCATGAGAAATGGTCCAGACACGGTAAGTCATTTGGATTTTTATGTTTGAAATTTCATGATTTTTCATCCTACCTATTTGTAGTGAAGCACATTGATTTAAACGAGTTTATAGTCACCCTTGGGGATGGGTTCCAGTGCCACCTGCAGGGAGCAACTTGCAACTTTTTTGCTTCAATAATTTTTTTAAAATCTGTTACATAGGAATTGTCTCTGCATCACCTAGTCCTGTATTTTAATGGTAACGACTCGAGCATTAGACTGTAACTGTACGGTCCTTTGAAGGTACCGGCCCTCTCGGCTCCGAAGGCCTTCAAATTGTGCGAAATCTGAGATTTTACTTCTACTGTCGCTCCCCAGCGTATGCCGTTTTTTCTCGAGACAAGAAAAGATCCCATTCGCAACACACTTCCAGATATCGGCTCAAATCTCTGTCCTTTTTCTCTCTCAAAATGGAGCTGTACACGAATCGGCCTTGAAGCTTAGTCGACCAAGATCAGGAGTTCTCTTCTGGATGTTCAGCATTTGCTCCTGACAAAGTCAGAATTGTTTTTTTTCCACGTCAGCGAACAATTATTCTGGACGTATCGAGACTGTAATTGGAACGAAATCGTTTTTCAGAGGAAAATGAGGCATTAATAATGTTTGTGTACTACTTTGATATCGTTTGGTTGCGTAATTTCGAGTTCTCCTTGATTCGGAAATTCTATTGTATGGCCTGCATTTTACAAGCGGGTGCCGAGAGTGAGAGCTCCTTAATTCGGTAGAATTAGTTTGAGTTTTTCGATTAACATTTGTCCCGTTTCTTCCCCTTCGTTTTCGTATCATGCATTTCTGTTTTGTTTCTGTTCTGTTTTCTACGAACTATGTAAAGTAGTACGCCTATGGGCGTGAAGTAAAAAAGTAAATAATTGAATTCAGTAATTAGATTATTAGCTATTCAAGTACTGTGTTGATTTCAGGTCGTACAACTCTCAATGCATCCATACGGTTGTCGAGTGATACAGAGAGTGCTCGAACATTGTACTGAAGAACAGAAAAGACCCGTTCTCGAGGCTCTTCATGCAAATGTTCGCACTCTAGTGCTTGATCAGTATGGAAACTATGTCATACAACACGTAATCGAGCACGGAAGCGATCCGGATAGAGACCGTATAGTACGAGAGGTGAGCTCCAACTTTTTCAAATCTAAAATATTGAAAGAAGTAGTTGTTGTAAATCGTTGGAGTCAAATATGTAAGTATTTAAGTGTAGGTGTAAATTGTGTATGTTATATGTGCATTATTCAATAAAGAAAAACAAAATGTAGAAGAAAAAGCTCGATTCGTCCTTAAATCTTGTACGAGCAATATAAAAGAAACAGTTGAGCCTCTTCGGGGCTCATCAGTACGATAGGGTAGCTTTTAAAAGGATAAAAATCAATAAAAAGGAATCAAACCCTCCTGATATTGAGTAAATTCCATTATAATATAATCATACAAAGAATAAAGCCAAATAATTAAATAGTCGAAACCAAAACAAAATCCTCAAACTCGGGTATTTAAACAAATCGTATCTTGCTGATGAGCCCCAGGGAGGGTAAACTTTTTCATTCTATATTGCTCGTGTGAGATTCACGAACGAAACGAGCCTCTTTCCAACAGAACTTTATGTTTCTTTATTACATGATGCCGACGTTGAAAGAACAGAGAACTTGGGAACTCTTGAATGACGTCTTCTTCTTATTCACGCTCCCCATAGCTGCAATAATTATTTTCATTTTTTTCTGTACGAATTTCATGCTTTATGTTTTTCACGTTTTTCCATTATATTGTTGTCGTCATTATATTCAATTTTTGTCGTTTTTCTAGATTACTGGCAATGTTCTGCGCTATGCTCAGCACAAGTTTGCATCGAATGTTATTGAAAAGTGTCTGATGTGCGCTTCACCACATCACAAAACGCTTCTTATCAATGAAGTTTGCGGTGATACCGATGAGTGAGTCCTTTTTCTTCTGACATTTCACTATTTTCTCTTTTATTTTTGCAAGTCATTAAAGAAGCCATGAGAGTTCTCTGCCTCTTAGATTCATCACGAAAGCCTCGCCTCAGTCGGAGTTGAAACCGAGTGTGTGATTCCGTGTAGGTCTGGCACTCAGGTTCGAATCCCGTCTGAGTCAAGGTTTTTGTGATAAAATTGAAATCATCGAAGCATACACTGTCTTCCTATAAATTCTGCAGACGGAGAGAGTGCAGCTTGCAATCCATCGCCGAAAACTTTAATATTCAAAATATTTCTGAGTAACTTCGAATCTTAGCAATTTCATGCGGTCAGCTACAACCTGTCGATCGGAGTGTAACGTATAGCCAAACAATGAGACTGATCATTCTTACTGTGTAATAAATGCGTCATTTTATGTATGTGATTCGTGTCACTATTTAAAAGACTTTAGATGAGTCAAATTAATGGGGCTCGGTTCTTGCCTGTTTGATTGAGAACTCCGTCAACAATATCGGAGAAGGAAAAAGCGATTATTATCTGTAGAATATAACATTTTATATTTCAGTCCAACACCGCCTATTCTGCTCATGATGAAGGACCAGTTTGCAAATTACGTCGTACAAAGAATGTTGGACACAGCTGATCCTGTGTATCGCAGAAAGATGGTCTATGCGATCAAACCACATATTCCTGTACTACGTAAATTCAGCTACGGAAAGCACATCATTAGTAAGTTTTTCTCATCTTTACTCTCCCTCTGGCACCGTTCAATAGGAGTGCCCTAAATGTAGGCTGTCATTCGGACATTTGCTGACAGACATTTGTTCTTTTAGCAGCTCTCCACAAGAAACTGTAAATCGACATGAAAGCCAGTAATTTTAACTCCCTAACGGTAGTTCTTTGTTCCTTGGATGTCGAGAGAAGGTGCCCCGAAGTAGATTAAGGTTTCGAAATTGTTTTAATGCAGCGATGTGCAGCTAAATTTAACACGTTGGCGACAGTGTGGCGCAATGCTGCGCCACGCTCAAGCGGCCGCGTGAGACCGTGTGGCGTAATGCTACGGCACAGCTTTGTATCGTATTTTTCTCGACACATTTCAGACTTTCGAAGGATGTTTTTGTGCCACTTTTTAGTAGACCTTACCACATTGTTATAGGAAGCATGGTCCATGAAACTGTTCCTTAGCTTCTGATTTACTGGAATTTTTGATTGTACACTAGTTTTCGTTACAAGTAAAAACAAATAATGGTTATTGCAAGAAACAAATAAATGCAAACGAATACCGGTTACTGGAACAAACACATAAATGCAAACAACTATTGGTTATTAGAACAAACAAATAATGAACAATAAACAAATAACCGTTTCCTTTTAACCTGGATAGGGAAAAGGAATATTCTAAAAGATTCCAGCTGTAATTTTTTTATTTTTATTGCAGAAAAAGAATGGTCACAATCCCCGATATTACAGGATTGTATATGTAGTCTTCGAGATTTACTATTCACTTCCATTTTGAAAAAAATTCACCGTATGCCGGCATCATGCCACAGCCTCGGCGCGCTAGAAAATCGGTTGGTCCCACGTGCCAGACACGCGGAAAAGGCGCTGTCGTCAACGTGTTAAGAAGTCAAGTGTAGTCCAACACGAAGAAAAGAACGGTTTAAATCTGAACGTGAATTTTTGGGGTCCAAATTCCAATGAATATATCACTAAAATAAGCTTACACCATGAGTTATGTTCCTTCCCATCGCCTTGCCTATCACTTTTTTGATTTTTTTCCTTGTTTTTTTTTCTTCGGGTTGCTTTCTCGACGTGAAACCTCCGTACATATTCTCCTCTTTTGTGTTCACTTCAAGTGTCTAATCGATTCGACGCTTACCAGTATACGTCCTCTAACTAAATTTGGATAAGCTTGCTGAATAGTGCAATTGTTTATTTGCATGTAATGTTGTTATGTTCTTTAGTAATATAGAAGATTTAGAAACCCTATTTTCAGCGAAGCTGGAGAAGTACTTCCAGAAGCAAAACAACAACCACAACAATCAGCATCAACAACCACTACAGTTCGAACTAGGTGGTATGCAGAATACGAATATGAATAATGCAATTCTTTAGTCGTAATTCGCGTTTGTGTTGCTTTCCTATGAACAACTTCGAAATTTTCATGGGATCTGATTCTTGGCGTAGATTACAACATCTATCTTGGACATGAAAATATGGTGATGGCTCTAGCTTTCATGATAGGTCTTCTCCTGAATTGATGGTTTTTGGAGAAACTAAAGTCGAAGAAACTTCGGTGAATATGATGTTGAAGACCAAAAAGAACTTGCTGAAAGTTAGCGTTACTGCATCTTCTCGTGTTCGAATCTTCTATCGTCTGATCTGCACCAATCTGTTGAAGAATGCTCCTTCACTCGCTATTTTGTCGTTGTTAACGCACCAATATTATATCTAAATTCCGAGTGTCACACCATGTTACTAATGTTATCGCTGCTCATTCCTCATCTCTTCCCCTCACTACTCCTCTGTCGTCTTTGTATAGTGAAGCGCTCAACGAATTGTTTCCATCAAGTTTTGATGTTCCCCGTAAGAGTTGTTGATTTTTCTTTATTCTATGTACAGTTGTTTTCTATGTAAATTTTGTAAAAGAAGACCAGATTGTTACAAAAGATTATATAGTGCTGGCGTGGTCATGATTTCGTGATCAGGGTCTGTACCCACCATAGCAAGTCATTTTGTTTTGTTTATGTAATAGTAAACAGTGAAAAAAGTTTGTAAATGCGCGCTATTCTTATGAAAATTATATCTATTCTTTTGGTTATAATGTAGCATAAAATCACTTTTGGTTTTGGACTTATGAGCCCTAGCGATATTTCTTTATATGAATACAAAAAACTGTTATCGTGTGCACAGCCTTTGCTGGCCAATTCCGGCACTTGTAAGTTGTTCGTTGAGTTTCGTTTCTTTTTTTCTACCTATTTTACTTTGATATGCCGCGATTTGTAGAAGTGTTGTTTTCCGATAAATCCATTTTACATCGATGCAACTTCACATATTTACATTTTGCCATTGTTCAAATCTATGAAGCTTCGTTCTCTTTGATGGCTTATAATACAGGGTGGCTACAAAGTATTTTCCGCAACTTCCGGATAGTCGTTCTTGAGAACAGATCCTCGTTTCACAGAAATATTATAAACGTTTGGTAGAGCAGTACTGGCATGTGTTCGTATTCAACTCCTACATCGGTTGGATCAACGCTCAACAAGCTATGCGTCCATCTTCTCATCGAGCCACCATCGCGCACCTTGTGGACGAAGGACTTCGACCTGCGGAAATTACAAGAAGGCTCCCCATCAATGACAAGACTGTGAGGAAGATCGTGGCGCAGCACAGACAGCGAGGGCATCATCAACCGCTTCCTAAGCCAGGTCGACCTCGGACCGTCAACGTACCTGGAATCCGCAAGACCATCAAGAAGAGGGTACAGAGGAACGACCAGGTGAGCCTGAACAGGATTGCTTCTGACGTGAACATCTCACGATGAAGTGTCCAGAAAATTGTCCGAAATGAGATATTACTCCGTAGTTATCGACTCTTCCGTGGACAAGTACTCACTGAAGCGGCGAAAAAGGATAGGGTCAAAAATGTAGAAAAATTCTCGACCTCATTCGTGAGGGCCGCTTATCCGACATCGTTTGGACCGATGAGAAAATTTTCGCTGTGGAAGTCGCGCGCAACAGTCCAAATCACCGGCAACTTCTGTCCACGACTGAGAGAAGATGCCGAAAACGCCGTGTTCATACAAAGACCTTATTACCAAAGTCTGTGATGGTTTTGGCTGGTATAACTGCGGAAGGCAAAACACCGCTTTTTTTGGATAAAAATATCAAAATCAACTCTGACGTCTACCAGAAAGTTATTTTGACGGATAATCTACTTCCTTGGGCTAAGGAACACTTCAGAGAAAGAAAATTTGTTCTTCAGCAGCACTGGGGCCTGCACATGGGTCGAAATCAACAATTGCCTTTTGCGAGCAAAACCGCCCCGGATTCTGGGGCAAGGGTATGTGGCCTTTTCACTCGCCGGACCTGAACTCCATGGACTACTCCGTATTAGGCCACTTACAGCAAAGGGTCTCGTCAAGTCCTCACCGAAGTTTGGACGGTTTGAGGACGGCCCTCATCAGAGAATGGCAAAAGATCGATGTCGACTACTTGCGGCCAACAGTCGAAGCAGTCACCAGGCGTCTCGAAGCTTGTATCCGTGCAGAAGGGGATCATTTTGAACAGTATATGGATTGAATGATCTAGGATCATTTTGTATATCACGAGTTAAAATTATATTGAAATATCTGTTATCGATCTTCAGTTGTGGTGAAAAATCCAGCGGAACATACTTTGTAGCCACCCTGTATATCCGCTTCTGTCACTGCAAGCTTCAAGTCATTAGTTGGATTGACTAATATCAAGGAGTGCGCCAGAGAAAGCTCGTCCATAGTAGACATCATATTTCAAAAGCTGTGGAACGTTTCTCTCATTTCGTTTCTCTTCGTTATACTTGGTTTCAGAATTCGTTATTAGTTAGAAAATCCGCCGACCGGTACTGAGTCTATGTAATGCTTTTGGTTCCAGGCGCCAAACTGCAGCGCTGCTTCGCTGACGACTATAAATTCCCATTTTAATCTAGGACCCGCTAGTAGTTTGATTAAACGACACTGTACATATGCAGAAGAACATGTAAATAACCGTCTCCAAGTTGAACACACTTCTTCATCGACATTGTCACAGCCATGCTTTTTCCACTCACCATATACCTACGCAATGTTCATTGGAGTGTGAGCAGGAGTTTTTGCCCTTTTTTGCAAGTTTTGCGAATTTCTGTAATGTTTTCGGAGCACAGGAAGCAGAAATGAATCAGGTGTTCTTCACAATGACACCTTGAGGAGTTTTTGTGCGATTGTTATTGTCAGTAGCATAATCGCTGTGAACAAATGTCATGAGGACAGCACGTTTCAATCCAAGGAGCATCAATAGATACGAAGAATACGTAAACCGAATGCAAAACAACCCTTGCCGTTATTGTCTATATTTTTGGGTGCTGGACCTTATACACATTGTATTATGATAAGATTAAAGCGAGAGCCTCAAATGCGCTTCTATGTTTAGCCTACAGCTTCGAAATGTTGCTCTTGAGTGGCTCAGTAAGAAGTAGTAAGTGGTAAAGTGGTCGGGGTTGATCAGTCCTCTAATTTCGCGCCACGCATTCGGCTTCCATTCGGATTCGCATAGGCACGACGGTTACGTATTTAGCCTATACAATGGCTTGTAAGTGCCCACAGCTGCGACTCTAGGCCTTTACCTTCACAGACAAGTCGGGTGGCAATTTACCCAACCACAGAGGGGTGGATGATTCGGTTAGTCCTAGCGAGGATCGATCGCTAAACCATGTAGGTATGTGTGAGTAGCGCCCCTTATCACTGCACCTCGCGCACCCTTTCTTCGTTAACATCAATTATTGCGCTGTATTCGTTAGGGAGAGGTAGGCTGCTCATGGGTAAGCAGTTCCATCCTAGAGCAGTTCCATAAAGTTGACTCTATAAAAATTCCATTAGAGTTTGGACTCAGATTTCAAATAGTATGTAGTAAGTACGAATCGTCGCATCTAGTGAAGATGGAGCATGGTTCCTATGGTTGACATATCGACCTCATCACTTTTTTGTGGAGTTCGGAAATTTCAATTTTTTCGATTGAAATTTTGAAGTTTCCTCAATCGTTCACTGATCCCTTCTACAGTACCGGACATATCTTTTGGTCAGATGCCGGAAAAGCCGCTTAGGAGCTTTCCAAAGCGGCTTTTTTCAATAACTTTCTTGAAACCCAATTATTCGAAAAAATATACATATATTTGAGCTCAGCAACTCATGCTCTATCGTTTGGTATATAATTTATTCACACCTGAAAATTTTTCGAAATATCGATTTTTTTTCTGTCACCGTTTGTGAGATTGCATATACTGCTATGTTCAGAGCAGAATATCTGCCCAAATTTTCGTAGAAATACGCGGTTTTTGCTCTTATACTACGCAGCTGCTGTTGAAAAGCAAATTCAAATGTTCAAATGTTTTCGTTTTTCTGAAAATCGAAGCTGAAAAATGAAATTTTTAGTTTTCAAAATTTTACAAAAATGGGTAAAAAGCTTCAAATTCATTCTTGAATGGTGCGTTAGGTATCAAACTAATGAAAATGATACGCTGAGTACAAATCTGTCAAAAATTTTCATCCATCGATTGCACCGTATACATCGATCTCCTCGTCGATGGCAGGTCAGCCAGAGAGTGCACTCGCCGACGCCCCGCCCCCCGTCCCGCCTCCTCGTGACGTCATCGCTGAAAAATAGCCGCAAACCTATGAATTCATGAAAACTAATCCGGTTGAAATCTACATCTTTCGATAGCACTAACTAAGTACATTACAATGTAAAAATAGCAGTTCAAAAGAGCATCAATGAGAGGAGAAAATCGCTGTTAAAAGTTTCAGCGAAAAATTTGGCTCGGGGCCAACAGCTTATAAAAGGTTATGGAAGCTCTTTTAGCCTGCCATGTCATATGTTTCTCAAAGTGGTCTAGGTCTTCTATAGATTGCTTGAACGCGCTAGTATGACCTCGTTTACCCTTTGAGCTACAGCCCGTTAAAAGTGGGAGGAAATTACATGCGTTTTGTGAAAATGCATATATTACTATGTTCGGGCCAGAATATCTGCTAAATTTTTCAAACGGAGACGCGGTTTTTTTCTTATATTACGTAGCTAGTGACATTTAATGTGAAAATCAAAACAAACCCTTCTGTGCTAATCGCATTTCTCTGAAAAGCGAAGTTAAAAAATGAAATTTTGCATTTTGTGAAAATAGTCGAAATGCATCAAAATTTCTTCCAGAGTGGTGTGTTGGGTATCAAACAAACAGAAGTGATGCAACGTATCGAAATCTGCCAAAAAACCTCCAAAAATGTTGTTCATGGACCGCCTACAGCTGATATCGATCTCCTAGTCCCGCCACTCCTGTCGGGACCTATGTCTACCGTAACTCCGGTCGTATTCCCTTTGGAGAGTACGCTTGGTTTGGGAGACTTGTGCGTGACAGTGCACTTTCTCAACGCAGTGCATACAGCAACCGATGGCTGCGCGAACGGCGAATCGGAACGCTCTATCAGCCACCGCAAAATGCGAAATTTCATTTTTTAACTTCGCTTTTCAGGAAAATGCGACTAGTACAGAACGGTTTGTTTTTATTTTCACATTCTATGTCAATAGCCACGTAGTATAAGAAAAAAAAACCGCGTCTCCGTTTGAAAAATTTAGCAGATATTCTGGCCCGAACATAGTAATATATGCATTTTCACAAAACGCATGTAATTTCCTCCCACTTTTAACGGGCTGTAGCTCAAAGGGTAAACGAGGTCATACTAGCGCGTTCAAGCAATCTATAGAAGACCTAGACCAATCTAAGAAACATATGACATGGCAGGCTAAAAGAGCTTCCATAACCTTTTATAAGCTGTTGGCCCCGAGCCAAATTTTTCGCTGAAACTTTTAACAGCGATTTTCTCCTCTCATTGATGCTCTTTTGAACTGCTATTTTTACAATGTAATGTACTTATTTAGTGCTATCGAAAGATGTAGATTTCAGCCGGATTAGTTTTCATGAATTCATAGGTTTGCGGCTATTTTTCAGCGATGACGTCACGAGGAGGCGGGACGGGGGGCGGGGCGTCGGCGAGTGCACTCTCTGGGTGACCTGTCAACGACGAGGAGATCGATGTATACGGTGCAATCGATGGATGAAAATTTTTGACAGATTTGTACTCAGCGCATCATTTCCGTTAGTTTGATACCTAACGCACCATTCAAGGATGAATTTGAAGCTGTTTCACCACTTTTGTAAAATTTTGAAAACTAAAAATTTCATTTTTCAGCTTCAATTTTCAGAAAAACGGGAACATTTGAAGAGGGTTTTCTCATCAATTCGCATTTTTCAACAGCAGTTGCGTAGTATAAAAGCAAAAATCGCGTATGTCTACAAAAAATTGGGCAGATATTCTGCCCTGAACATAGCAATATACGCAATTTCACAAATGGTGACAGCAAAAAAAATCGATATTTCGAAAAGTTTTCAGGAGTGGATTAATTATATACCAAACGATAGAACATGAGTTGCTGAGCTCAAATATATGTATATTTTTTCGAATAATTGGGTTTCAACAAAGTTATTGAAAAAGCCGCTTTGGAACGCTCCTAAGCGGCTTTTCCGGCATCTGACCAAAGGATATGTCCGGTACTGTATTTACATATTCTTAGTCGCTCCTTGCCTGTTTTTTGTTTCACAGCAGTCTCTTTCCTCTAACTCTCCAATTCGCTCTTATTATATGTCGAGAAGCAATGTTTAGGACACATATTTCCGGCGTTCCACTGCTGATGTCAAGGAATCACGCCAGATTGCGATTATTTTTGAAATAAAACCAAACAAAAATGTGATCATTAACTGGTGCCGATGGTCGTTCACTGGCGGCGTACGATTCCGTTGACTGTTTGTAGAGTGATTCACGGGTGGGTGTTATGTTGTTTTCATATTACAGAAATTATTTATGGCCTAGGGATGAGAAGAGAAAAGAGTTCAGTGCAGCGTTCATACAACGCTGCGAGGATAGAGCAGCAACACGACGACTGCTACGCTCTGTGTAGCGCGCGCTGCTGAGTATGAATGTGTGGCTCAGTAGCTTTGCCCATCGCTTTGAGTTTGTAGTATTCACGTGACTGCAGAAACATTTTCTCTAAATTTTTAGCTTGTGAACACTCTATTTTTTCGATCGTCAACTGCTAATCCTTCCATTAGTTTTCACATATGCAATTAAAAGCCGAAAGCACTATTGTAGAAACCAGTGTGCAGTTAAATGCAGGAAAAACCCTTACTGATAACAAACCCACCACCGACCCCAGGATACAGAGTGCGTCGGCAACAACCAGACCAATTTCATTTAACGACCCTTTTGTTGATATATGTGAAAAAAGTGTGTTATCCTTTTTTTGTTTCTCCAGTTTTTGTTTACGCGAACAGAGTACGAAACGGACGTTGAAAGCTCATTGGTCTTGCATCATGTGCGGACAACTGACGGAATGTTGATCACAAAACAGAATTGTTTCGTTTTGTAACGAGATTCCGCTGATAATCACAGGTGTTTTTGGCGGAATCTGGACAATCACAGAACACCCGAAATTCAGGTTTTTGGCTGCCATTGACGTAACTGGGTACACTTTACATATGAAAATTCACGACAAAAATGAAATTGATGTTCGATTGTAAGCTTTCGGAGTTGCCTTATTGGGAAGACTCATGTCACCAACACCCAGAGCTGCCACAAGTAAAGAAGATGAGGTTCTTCTCAAGATTCTGCAATGAGTTGTTCCAAATTCCAATCTAGCAACGAAAATATTCATTGTAAAGTGTTTTCATGGCCAAATCAACCTCTCAGAATCTCATGTATCGTGCAGTACCGTCTCTTTTTATTCACCAAAACGCTGTCGGCGGCACGCTAAACTGCCGTTTGCGGCAGACTAATCTGCCGTTTCTGGCGTCCCGTTATAGCTCTTGCTAGTCTTGATTATCTTGAGTGAAAAATTTTGGAGACAGAGCAAAACGCTCAACTTCCCGGTTCAGAAGAATATTGTGGAACTTTCAAAGTCTAAACTTCATTAGAATTCAATGAACGATGTAGTAGATGGCATTAAAGACTTTAGTTCTCAAAGTGAATAGAATCTCTATGTGAGACTCGAGTCCGTTTTTCCCCGATACACCTTGTTGTTAGACAAAATTGTTAGACAAACTGATAATATATCACACTGTATGTCCAATGTCATGAGTGAATTAACGACTGCCACCGCATATCTTATCAAAAGTCATTAAATTGCCTTGTTTTCTTTATGTGATCCATCGAGAATCATTATTTGTTGAAAAATCTGGTGCGCTTCCATCACCGATAACCAATAGTACCATGAAAGATTCTTTTTTGCAAAATTTTAGATCGGTTCGATGGTTGATTTCTCCATCGGAGTTATATCAGACTCTCTCAATTTGATGTTCAGTCTTTGGGGCTGTCGTAGTGAGCAGCGATCGAAGAATAAGTGTAAAATTATCGAGTTACGATAAAGAATCGTGCAATGCTCCTTTTCTTGTCGTTCTTCCAAGAAACAAAGGACGAAAACATTAGAGCTGCACTCTGAGAATTACAGCGGATCTTCAGGGAAAGTGAACAGGCGTCGCATTTGTTTCGAATGAAGTTCATTACTGAAGCGAACTAATTTCGGTGAAAAATTCAAGAGTAAACGAATTTGAAGCGAACTTGAAAAGGCGATGAGAGGTTAAATCATTAACGGAGCATGACTTGAGCATCACACCTTAAGAATCAGATACCTGTGTATTTGTTGGTAACAAGCCATTTAACACTCAATAACAACTAGAAACCTTTATTAGAAAAGGTTAATAATGAGCAATGATCAGCGATCGTCTCTGTAGGCCGTGTGAGTCGTGTACCGCTCAGTGATGATGACCTCAATCTTTGTGCTGATGAGCTCTTCTGAAAGTAAAGTCGTGTAAGCTGGCAACGTAGAATATGATCTTGTGAGAATTCGAGGACCATAAACACAAAATATTGTAGAAACAAAACCCTACGAGAGGATGCAGGCAACATGAAATAATGCGTTTCGACCAGCATATTTGATGTCGTATTGACAACCGTACGCTTTGTATCCGTAGGGAAGCTGAAGAGATTCATTTTAGGCGGTTCCTATTCCTTCAGCTTGATGTTAAAATGAAATAAAAACAAACAGACCGGGTCGCTGGGCAGCTGCTTAACCGCCTCCTCGAGGATTTTGTGATTTGGTCGCTGGTCGGTACGGGGAACATCTCTGAGAAGTAGAGAGAAAATGAGAAAATGAATCGCAAACATCTTCTTCTCAACTTTTTCCATTGATTGGTGATGACTCGAAAGAGGAAATCTAAGTCTGACTACTGTAGCAGAAAGATATCACCGATCGTCGGGTTTTGCTGTTTTTCCAGTGGTTTCGAATCTGTTTGCTATTATAGGACATTGGTTTTTCATTGGACATTGAACACATTGGGTTTTCTGCAGTTTTACATTTGAAAAACAGCTGTTGGGTAGTTGAAACACAAATATTCAGATGCGCTGCTCGATGCTTAGATCACGAAGGGATTTGTAAGTCGATGAATGTTGATGACTGGATTTCCAACCCGAATTTTTTCGGTAGGTTTTCTTCTGTTGTTCGATTTACAGTTTATGAAGTTCACACGCACGTAATCTATATCTTTAAGTCCATATCAAATCAAATATTGCAGCAGGAAAGGTGTCAATTTCAGTGTCCCTTAAGCACTTAAGCACAGAATTTACAGATTCAATTGTGGCGATGTCGCTGCAGGTGAAAGATGTAGTTTTGTAGAATAATGGAATTAAATGACGTACTTGACAGTTTTGAAAAGCACCTCGTGCGATTTCAACGGTCTTCCTTCCATGCCCGTTGCTTTGAGCATGGCTTCTTTTGCAAGGCCACATTGTAGAACCTAAAATACATCATACTAAAAGGCGAACAGCTTTTGGTCAATTGTCCTGCTGTTTTGCATTCAATAAAAAATAACAGATTTTCCTCTAGTCCCTGTCTTAGCCCCAAAACAAAATTGTTAAAGCGCTCCAACTTTAGTCTCACCGTTACCATCCAAAAACTCACTCTTTCGTGTAAACGCAGCTCTCTGCTACTATATCTCATCTTATGTTTGACTATAACTGAAAATGCAAAACAGAAAGTTCAGTTTGTCACAGCAGCGTCTCCTTTCATGTGCTAACCATATGTTCACCCTCTTTTCATGTGTAGTAACCGTTATCGCCTAATTTATCTGCGCTGCGAAGTATATACACTTATATATTGGTAGCGAAATACTAAGTAAAATAGTGTTCAAACCACATACCAAGTTCGGGTTGATGCTGTTCTTGTACGATTCGAAGGCTCTCATGTCAAGCCCATAGAAGCCGCATGTATCTGAAGGGAACTTTGATTAATGTTCTTACTGTTAGAAACTTTTTTCCATTTATCTTTAAGAACTTTACGCTGGCACCCCCTGTCACAATGTAAGATGTAAGACTCCGTAACGTCTAGATATGAACTGGTAACGTTCAGAAAGCTTCAGTTGAGTGGAAGTTCTATAATAGTTGGCCAACTTACCAGTGAAAGTGAGACGAGCAACGGCAAGGACTGGTAGAACGGTTAGTATCTAAATTGTTGCAACGGAAATAGTGAATGGTAGAGATGGAAATGAAATAGATGTAAATCGTTTGAACACTCACAGCAAGCCGGGCAGCCATCGCGAGATCTGAACGAAGACCCCTTGCAGTACGTCCTTTTATTACCTCTTATCACGAATTGCCCGGCGTCGTTTAGCAATTGACCGTTCGAATATAATTTTCGCACACAAAGGTCATCACAATGATTTTGCTTTTGCAGAATGGTCGTCTGGTGCAAGAACAGTTGTTCCTTTGCAGCTAGGAAACTGAAGAGCTGTCACTTTCGAGTGTGTACATGACCAAGAGTTTATTTTCTCGAGGAACTACAAGCTTACTGCTGGCTACGATGGGTTTTGTGAATCTATAATCCCATAGATAATTTTTTATTTATATGCACTTCAACAAGGACACCATAGCGAGAAGTGGAGGTCATCAATGATTTGCATGCAGCAAGTATTTATTAGCAGAAACGGGCTTTACCTCGATGTTATTACCTCGATAGAAATAATGAATAGGCTAGAAATTAAATATGGAGTTGCAGGTTTTAGTGAAACTGTCAAGCATCTGCGCTTTTTAACAAATCACGATTACAACCAGGTTGGAGTTAATGCTGCTTAGAACGTATCGAAACCATAATAACTATAACGTCTTTATTAAAGTACTGAAATGCTTCAAAGGCGATCTAACCCACGCATTCCAGCCGACCCCCAGTCGATGTTTCAATCAATTTTATATTTTGAATATCACAACCTAGAAAGATTGGGTTAACGGAGTAGAGTAACCATTTGAGAGGAGTTTCGATAAAACGAACCAATAAAGACTGAAGTGAACACGTTAACGACAGTGTGGCGCAATGGTGCGCCACGCTCAAGCGGCCGCGTGGGACCGAGTGGCGCAATGCTGCGCCACAGTCATGTATTGCATTTTTCTCGATACATTTCAGAACTTCGAAGGATGTTTTTGTGCCACTTTTAAGTAGATCTTTGCACATTGTTATCGGAAGCATGGTCTATGAAAATGATTCTTCTGATTTACTGGAATTTTTGATTGTGCACTAGTTTTCTTTAAAAGTAAAAAGAAATAATGGTTATTGCAAGAAACAAATAAATGTAAACAAATACTGTTTACCGAAACAAACACATAAATACAAACAAATATTGATTATTAGAATAAACAAATAATGAACAATAAACAAATAACAATTTCCTTTTAACCTGGATAGGGAAAAAGGACATTTTAAAAGGTTATTTTCTATTTTCATTGCAAAAAAGGAATAGTCACAATCTCCGATATTACAGGACTGTATATGTAGTTTTCGAGATTTACTATTCACTTCCATTTTCGAAAAATCCGCCGTATGCCGGCATCATGCCACAGCCTCGGCGCGCTAGAAAATCGGTTGGTCCCACGCGCCAGACACACGAAAAAGGCGCTGTCGTCAACGTGTTAAGGCCCATTTATAGTTGGTAGCGAATCAGCGCCGCATCTGAGTTAATCCTTTGACAAAACTGCCGTTTTACCGAGTGTGAGATTCCGGCAATGGTGGATGGCACTCACTGCTATGCTGTATCTCTCGGTTCACTAGTGTATACTTAATAGTTTAGGAGGTGTTTTTGTGCAAGGTATAAATCAATCTGACGAGATGCGCCCCGTTTCTGCCTGCGCAAATGAATACCTGTACCTGTAGTCCTTTTCTTATCTAGAACCTTTTGTTTTCTGTTAGAGTGTTGCGTTGCCAAAAAAACAGTCAGGTACTTAAACTAAAAATTTCTTAGAAGGGGTTTGCGGTACTGATCGTGGACTTGTCATCCATTTTCAGAAACTTCTGCTGTAGACCATCTATTTCATTTACTAAAGCGGTCGGGCCTGGACGATATAGATGGTCTTCGGCCGACCAAATACCCACTATAGACAATGCTTCAGCAACGAATAACTTTCAGTTGGGGATCGGGTTCGTGAAATCGGGCCTCCAAATAGTTTCGAACAGAACCCATGATTCCTACTCACGAGCCACGCATCGAACTGTGATCGTGCTAAAATGTCTATGCCGCCTAACGTGCTCCAACTACAATTTTGCGCTCCACTGCAAACGCTAAAGTCAAATCCTCGGCAATGCAATAAACTAAATGGAAGTTGTGCTTGTATTCTCCACAATTTCATTTCTACATGTTATTTACTTTCTGTTGGTTCTCACTTTCTTTTTATTCGAATTTTTGTCTCAATGCTGTCAAGTGTCCTACGTTGTCGTGAGCTTCTTCTGCTTCGTCAAAAAGCTAAAGAACTGCGATCGTTCCCGTGGTTGTGGTTTCAGGATCTACTTATGATTGTCTTTTTTACGCTACTAGTGGAAGGAATCGGACGTTCTGTTTGTGGTGCTGAAGAAGCGCTAGATTGAATCAGTTGTGTTTTCGGGTTAGTTTTGATCCATTTCTGTCATTTTCTTCCTTTAGAGCCCATCGAAGAGTGCTGTTTTTTCTTTTCTATTTCTCGAAACTGATCGACGGTTATCAGTTCTTTTGGCATTTCTTTGATTTTTTACGAGTTTCGCTGTTTCTGGTGGGCGACCATGTGAATCCCTTTTCGTTTTGCGTAGTGTGGGAATAATGGACACTATTGAACTTAACGGACACCAGTACTCAATTTTTTCAGTCATCGAAATTCCCTGAAACTGTGAACAGGGGGTAAATGAGGGCGCTGATCACGAATTCGCTGTCTGTTTTTCACGGAGTTGGTCTCGGACCGCCCAAATCGCTACTTGGGTGGTCCAGTCAGGATCACCGACTTTACGAAACTTTGCCTATGGGGGTTGTTGGGGTCCAGAACACTAATCTGAGGTCCGTTTTTCACTTGGGCCTACATTCATGACGGGTATCGGCACAATATACCCGAGAATCAACCTCGGTCGGCGCGATTATTCGCATTCATAAACGCGCCGCGGAGTTTATTTGGGGGATATCGCGGGACTCTTCCACTCCGCGGCGCGTTCATGAATGCGAATAATCGCGCCGACCGGGGTGTATTCTCGGGTATATTGTGCCGATACCCGTCATGAATTTAGCCCCTGGTGGTTTCGGACCACCCATATGGACTACTTGGGTGGTCCAGTCAGGGACTCCGATTCCGGTGAAACTTTGTCTATGTGGGTTCTCTCGTGTCCTGAACACGATAGTGAACACCGTTTTCCGGCGGCAGACTACGGTATTTATAGGTGAGTCTCACAAGGTAAGATCGGTAGGTACTCACCTATAGCTACCGTACGGACGCCATTGGGAAAACGGACTTCACCATCGTGTTCAGGACACCAGAGAACCCCCAAAGATGAAGTTTCAGCGAGATCGGTGATCCTGACTGGACCACCCAAGTAGCGATTTGGGTGGTCCGAGAACACCCACGTGAAAACAGGCAGCAAATTTGTGATCAGCGCCCTCAATTACCCACCTCCTTCCCTGCGCAAAGACGACTGAAAAAATGGAGTACTGGTGTCTGTTAAGTTGAATAGTGCCGAATAATTTTTTGGTTGGTATTTGCTTTTGGAAGTCAGCGCGTTAACGTTTTTTGAAGCCTGAATGTTCAACCGATTCCAGAGCCGTTATTGGTGATGTTTTGTATCACTATCTTTTTGATATGTCTGCCCTAATGTTCAGTGATTAGGGCCATCTCCAATTTCTTCTGCTCAGAGCACAATTTTGCACCGAATGGATCGATGACCGTACACAGCTTCAGTTGCTGCTTGGGTGACGTGGAACTTCTAGAAGATTACAAGCATGGGTTGAACGTGGAACGTGTAAACCCCGCATGAAGGTTGGCTTCTTATTTCAATCTTTGTCAATCGCCCCACTATTCTTCCACTATTTAGCATCATGGCCTATTTCCACCATTTCAGAAGTTCCGCTGAGGCTGATTTGGTGGAATATGATGCATCCTGGATAGAGCTCAATGCATTCACTAGCTCGTCAATTCGTGGTCGAATATCATCTTATCTTCAGGTATGTTGTACTTATCCATGATTCTCTTTAATGGTATTTTTGCCCCATAGAAACTTACTATGTGAACAATAACGCATCATATCCCTGAGGCGAAACAGTCTCAGATCATAAAAGTATGATACACCTTGCGTAGCTACTAAGATGTTACTAAAAGTGTTCAAGGGTAATTCCATATCCAAGAGTTTTTTCTTCAGAATAGACCGCCACTTCAGCAACCAATTTTGTGTTCATCTCAAGGATAACCACACCGGAGAGGGTTTTGGATAGATTTGAACAGGATTTCGTCGGCGTCAGTTATCAAATATGTGACCTGTTCACTGTTTCATGTTTTGTGTTCATAGAACCTGTAGATTTGCTTTAGATGGGTTTCTGTTTGGAAAGGATAGAGTACTTGCAATAGGATGTTGGGAGAACCAATGGTGACATTGTCAACTTTCAAGAGCAGTTCCAAAGAACTGTTTGTGAAATGCGGTCCAGAGAAAATTTCTAAGATTGGGTATAGGATCTAGAGAAAATTCCTCAGAATTGCTATGTTCAAGGTTTCATGATCAAAGAAATCTTAAACTGACTTGGGGGTTAAGGCTTTATTGTCGACCGTATGTGTATCGAGCACCAACAACGTACAACTCCAAATGGTTGTGTTAATCCTTTTCATGCAAATCCAAATTATCTCGTAACGTATCACTTCACGATTCCATAATATTGATGTTGTTGCATGTCAGTGCTCGAATTTGTTGCTCAATTATTCTTCGTACATCGATCTCATATCGTTGCTCATGTATAGCTCTACTCCTCCGCATCGGAGTGCTGAATTTGTTTTTGAGAGCGCCTTGAATTCGAATTGAATTATCTCGTTCTTATCCTCCGCCTTGTCCCTCTCGCTGTGCTCACCTGGCCAGCTGAACTAATTCCGTATTATTTATGAAATGGATGTTAGCAGCTTTGGTCTCAGACTGAAATTTCATCTACGTGACCGTTATGACTGAGTTAAGCCAAGTATTTAGACATTTTTGTTTCTGCTGCTGTAAGTTTTTGGTTCACGATTTCCTTTTTTTGAGATGTGTTCTATACCTTTGTCTGCTTTTTGTGATTAAAGAGTTTGAGATCTGTTCTGTTTTAACATTCTGTGATTTCACTGTCATGAGCAGAATATTTCACTTTGAACTGGAACACTTTCACTTGTATTTTGACTCATTGAATTTTTCACTAGTTTCTTGTTCATTTCCACTGTCGTACTGTCAAACAACTTCTTATGTTGACCCCAGAGCAGGTTTCATAAAACCAATTTATGCTGGTTAAAGACTAAGCGATAGCTAACAAATAATTGGTATGTACTGACGACTTTGTGGTATTTTGAGTTACGTTGAAAAGGCGGTCTAGCTAACCTTTATTCTAGTCTTTTGCGAAAGAAAAAGTTAACTTTTCTGGCCTTAGCATTTCCTTGTAATAGTAACTGCTGTTGAGTCAAGATCTCGGCTAGACATCTTGATCAATCTTTATGTGCTGCCGGTTGTAAAGAGGGCTGATAGTGGTTATAGCTGATATGGACAAGTCCTGGCGATGTTTCTGTCTCATTACCGGTCTCAATTTTCCTCGTCCTGTGCTTGTTTTGTTCGTTTTAGAGTTCCTTTTCAGGAGGATGAGAATCGCAGCCAGGGCGGCAAGAACTGCCTTCGCCGCTGCGGCGTTTGTCGGTGTCAAGAACATCGATGATAAATTACTCCCTACCAATATTGAGATTATTCGGCCCAAAAATGATCTATCTGATGTGCCAATCAGTAGAAAGGTGAGCTAGTATCGTTTGCTGTTTGTTCATTTATCGTGTAGATACTCTCTACACGCATTTTTCGAAGTAATTGGGGTGTAGGAGCTACTTGAGAAATCATACTGAAACTAAGGTGTATGTTTGTTGTGCTGCAATAGGGTGGCTGAACAATCAAGTTTTGTATGTTCTATGGATAGAATTTTTTCTGAGTTTTATGGATGGATAAGAAGTGAATCAGATTATGAATTCAGAAATTCCAGGTAGCAGAAACACAAATAGATTCCCTAGATTCCTCACAATGTGGAGGAGTATCTTTCCACCCATAAGGTTTGTTGTGATATTGTTGCTTCTCAACCATTTATAAAACCGTTGAGTTTCTTTGTAAGACGAGTAGGTGCTCAATAGTTCACTAAATTGTTCGACGTCTCCTATTTTCACACTATTCTCTACGTTGTTCAGATCGTCAATCCTGCTGATCACAGTGGCCTCAATCTCCGACTGTATCAGTACCAGTCGTGTCCTTTCTGTTCTAAGGTGAAGAAATCTTTTCATTCTTGCACCTTCCCACATCTTACAGAGTTTGTTACTAATTCACTGGGTTACTTCTTACATTAGATAGCTTTTTATGACTTGAACGCGTGTACACACAACACCGATGGTTCAGGTGCGCGCTTTCCTCGATTTCCATGGGTTTTCGTACGAAGTTGTTGAGGTTAATCCCGTAACGAAATCCCAGCTTAAGTTTTCAAAGGATTACAAAAAGGTAGGTCACTGCTTTTTGTTTGTGTTTGTTTTTTATTCTGTCCGATTTTCAAATATGTTGTGTTGTTTTCATTTTATTACTCTTTTTGGCAGTTCTCCTTTGATCAGCAAGTGGCAATATTTTCTTGGTTTGTTTACTTGTTCGTCTGCCAATCCTTATTCGAGACACATTTTCCTCTCTCTGTAGCACAAAACCAACTAAATAGGGAACAAATTGTGCTGATGCTTTGTTGAAACCGAGAAAGTTGGTGATGGAAAACTTCAGATTTTCGTGACTAATGAGCAGAATTTTACAAATTTGGCAAGCACTTCAGTTGCGCTCCCCGCGTTGAAATCTGAAACAATCGGAACACTCAATATTTTCCGTTTCTTCTCTGCAGTTACCTCTTTATCATAGGATCATTATTTTGACGGCTTTGGAATCATAATCATACTCTATCCGAGCCGTTCATTTGATTTGTTTCTTACATCTTTTTCTCAAGATCTGCTCAAAGGCGAAGCGCTGATAACAAAACCAGATCGACCTAATGAAGTTTTGGAAAATTGGCGCTTTCTCTTAATCCGTAGAGCAAGGGGAATGTGCATTGCTTCCTTTGAATTGTCTCTTTCGGAAATTCTGATAGGAAACGGTCACTGGTTTAGAGTATAAGAGACCTAAAAATCGTAGAGGATCCGCACAACTTGAAATGGTAAAATTATACCGATTCTCCCACTTGTAACGACAGCTCGAACTGCCCTTCATTTCAGGTCCCACTTATAACAAGCACCGAGGGCACTCATGTCGAATCGTCGCTTATCATATCTGAGGTATTTTATGCTCTTTTGAGATTTTCCTTCTATCTTCGATAAAAAATGAGTGTTTATTACAGCTAAGCACATATCTGAGGCGGCCGGATGTCAGTTTAACCCAAATTGGTGAAATGTACCCGATGATTGAAATGGCCGATAGCAGCGGTAAGGTGACAAAGTGTTGTCCGAACAAGTACTTCATCATGAAAGGAGAAGCGGGTAGTGAAGCGGAATTAGGCGCGGAAAGGTAATACAATTCTTCCTTTTTTTGAATTCAAAATCGAACCCAAGTGTTTTTAGAGAAGAGCGCATGTGGCGTGAATGGGTGGATAATCATTTCGTTCATCTGATTTCTCCGAATATTTACCGCACATTGGGAGAGTCTATGGAGACATTCGAGTGGTTCTCCAAGGTGAATCGTCTTTATGATTGCTGAAAATTAGTTGAGCGCTCTTGCTTTTCCTTGTTTGTCTAGCAGCTAGCGGAGAGAAGGCATTCAAACATCTCACTTCTACTTTTTAGTGCTAACTTGAAAGTTGGTGCATAAATACATGAAGCATAGATTGCAATATCTCAATTGTTGTTTAGTATGGCGAATGGGAGATACATTTTTCCACCTTCAGCCGATTGCTCGCAAAATATGTCGGAGCTTTCATGATGTTCCTAATAGCGAAACGTTTGAAAACAAGGTCTGTTCATAAGTTTTCTGATGCACATTGTTTTCTATACATACATATCTACATTCTATTTTCCAAAGAATACTACAACATTCTACGGCACTGCTCTGGTCGAGGTTTTTTTCACCTAATCTCACCTAAACTTTATCTGTGGGGGTGCTGATCATGATTTTGGAATTTTCCGGATTTCGACCGGTGTCCATCCGTATTGTTGACATTTTCAACTCGGGTGGTCGAGTCAGGGCCATCGATTTGGCTAAAACATCATTTCTGCATGCTGATCATGATTCTGACGTTCGACTTTCGGCCGAGAACCACTCCTACCGTTAAATTAGTGGTCACTTCTAAATCACCGATTTGACTAAAACTTCGTCTAGGGAAATCGTTTGGGATGGTGATTTCGAATCTGATGTCTTTATCTCGGATTTCGATTGATTGCGGCAGAGGTACTCCCTCGCCACGCTCCAATCCCTTCATTGCCTTCCCTGCCTGTTACGCTCCAAACCACCCAAAATTCGACACCGAATATACGAATCGTGACCAGTGAATGAAATTTTGACCGGAACATGAGGGTGGTTTCCGTTCAAGATACGGACGCGAGATTTGTCAACACCCCAACTGACCCTTGTGGATGAAGTTTGAACACTATTGGGTACGAAATTTCTCCGAACAGTGGAGTGCCGCAAGTTGTATGGTGCCCATTCTACGGAATTTTAATTCAAGGCATAACATCACTGACGAGAAAAAGGCGATGGTTGATGCTTTCGACGAGTGGATGGATGCAATAGGGCCGAATCGAAAGTTTATGGGTGGTGATTCGCCTAATCTGGCTGATCTAGTAAGTCACATATAATATTTTGGGCGATGCGTCCAACATTGAACATTGAATGGTTAGCGTTCGGAATTTATGTGTGGCTGTTATTGATTTTCGATCGGTGGTCAGCCTACAGGCAAAAACAAATTTTGTTAAATTTGAGAATCACATTTAGATTAGCAACACTGTTGTGTTATTTTGAGAACTTCATGCGTAAGCGAGTGAATAACTCATGAGAATGATTTCGTCGCTTTTCTAATTTGATGTTCAGGCAATGTATGGTGCGATGATGTCATTTTATGGTTGTACAGCATTTGCCCAAATGGTAGCTGACCGTCCAATCCAACGTTGGTATAACGATATGCGTACGGCGGTCAAAAATCATGAAGGACGTGCGTTGATAGCGGCCAGGACTAAAGCCTTGACTGCTAAGACCGCGTAGGTGGATGATGTTGCGTTTATACAAAGACGTGTGTTCGATGTGCATTAGCAGAAACGTTCACAAATAGGATGCTGTAGCATTTGTTGCTCTCCTTGTTTTGGGAACAGTTATGAAATATTTCATATGTTTACAAAACGCAGCGTTCATAACTTGAAGACTACCACTGTTCAACATTTTGCATTTATCACGTGCAAATGCTCATATGTTTCGACTGCTGTATTCACTCTGTTGTTTATTTTATGTGATAGTAGACCTTTAAGATTCATAGAGATTAGGTTAGGATATAGCAATTACTCGTTTATTGTTGGTTACATTGTTCCTAGCTTTCAACGTTGAGCATCGTTATTGTATGTTATCGATACATCCAAAGTCCCTGTGCATGTTTTTGTAGCACTACGAGAGAGAAATAAATGTGGTTCATTTGCTATTATTTTTTATTTTCTGCAAAGGAAGTACATATAAGTTCGTCCTTGTGCTACTTGATGCATTTTCTACAATCGATTCCGTTCAAGTCCTTTTTTCCTGTGCGGCTGCTCATGCGCTTTCCAAACAAATGACGACCAAAGGCAGTTGTTCACGTGTTTAATCTTACCGGTTTCCTAGTTCATGTATTGTTTTGTATACTATTATATCACCGCGGATGTGCTATGAAAGAAATTGTCCTCGTGCATCAGACGGAAACTAAAAAGAACTAGCCAGTTAGAATGTAACACACACCCATCAAGGCCGACAATGTCGGGAGTAGGAGAAACAGATCTATGAGGAACAAAAGGTGAAGAACAGTGATGAGCGGTTCATAGCACATGGGTTCTTGCCTCATCAGCAATCAGTAAAAATGATTTGTCAAGCACTTCACCTACTCACTTCTGCATTTCGTCCTTCCTTTCTCCTCCATCACGAGCAGCCTTGTGAAGTGCAGCATTGAAACTGTTTTGCACTCGAAGACAATAACGGCCGTGAGAGTTCTGGAGTGACGGAGTAGTGCAACTGATGAGTCATCTTGTTTGGAGGTCGTTTCTTTGAAATCTACTCCTTTCCTTGTTGTTGACGTGTCTTATCTGAGACAGTTGAGTAGCAGTGTTGTAGACGCTGTACTGAGGAATATTATATTTAATCGTTGGGATATTTTCCTTGGAAAGAATGGTCACAAGGAGGTCACAAAACCGTCAGTTTCCAAAGAAGTTTCTTTGCGGACTCTTCAAGTAGGCTGATGGCCTGCCCATGTTTGAACGCAAAGCAATGTTGGAACTACGCGGGAGTCGAGCCTAGATGTTCTAAGTTCTTTTAGCCACTTTTCCCAATCGTAACAAGAACCATTTTATCCCTAGAATGTTGCCAAGCATTTCGTTGCCATTAGAAAGATCATCGAAATTTGAACCTTGTGGACCCTATTGCTCCTCGATTCCTGCGTCTCTACACGGTTCAGCCGTTGCGGCGCTTCTTTGCTGCTGAGTATGAATGGACTCTGAGAGTAGAACACCGCCCATGAGTAAAAAGGTAAAGGTAAAGTGGCCGGCGTTGTTCAGTTCCCATTCAAGTTAACGTATTCACCTTCCCAAACAGGTCTGGTTCCAATTTACCGGACTTTGTAGGGGTGAAAGACTTCATTAGCCCGTGGCTCGAGCGCTTGGCCGTCTGGGTGTCAGTTCTGCTTTTCAACTCTGCACCATCTACGCCTTACCACATTGAGAATAAGCCGTCATTTATTGGAAATAGTTTTCGGATCGGCATATCTGCTATATAATCTTGCAAATGGTAGCAGCGCACAGCCGCAGTCACAGATTACATCATGCTTCCGAATTTCGCCTAGACATTTTCTATGGTTTTCTGTATTTTCAGATAGCTGTAGTCCCTTGGTCGTCAGGACTCCAGCACTGACGACATGCTCGAGACGCTCCACATATCATCTGATTGGCAACCGGATACAGCTTCCATGCAACCGGTTGGTGTTGAATTTAATTAGTCGGACTGTCGATTTGTCCTTGGACGCGGTGATTTCTTGAATTTTAATTTCACAGTCATCGTTCGTGCGCTGACTTAACGATGCTACCTTTGAGCGTTTAGCGGAATAGAAATTCCGGGTACACCATAGATCGTAAGTAATGAGAGCTTTTTCTACTTCGTCTAGGGTAACATCGTAAACGGGAAGTTCCATAAAACGAATTGAGATTAACAACCGCTTTCATAGCCACAAAGGAACTGGTATGAAATGCTGGGTTGGTCGTAGCCAGTTTTCCAGTTTATCCCATGTTGTCGTATCGTTTTCCTGGCTGATCATATTCTTGATGTTTATTTAGTTTTTATTTATTTGTTGTCATTATTATATGTACATACATCTGTCCTCTGCTAATTTTCCTTTACTTTGTCATACCGTGGTTCATTAGGTCCATATAAAAACCCTAAAGAAACAGAGACAACTCGTCTAGAAATTGATCCAGAGAATTTGATCTTACTTTCCCATAAAAGCGACTCCGTGCAGAGAACAATAAATAAAATGATAATCGCTGCACTCATTGCCGCGCTTATGGGAAGAAGAAAAAAATTGGAATACGTGCTGTCACTTGAGATAAATCACTGATTCGGGGATAGAAATACGTACACTTTACCGTTTGAATAATCGACTACTTTATCGTGGTACGCAGTCTTTCTAGGTCGTACAATCATTCCTCCACGTAAATTTCGCAGCATACAATGTTGAATGTTGAAAAACAATAATTCTTTTAAGAAAATGGTGTTTGATCGTAGCTAGTAGTATCTCATCACTATGAAGAAACAATCGAAAGCAAGAAATCCTCTCTTTTATGTCCTCGTAGTGTAATGACGCGCAGTATTGAGCCATATATTCGTTGAAATGTTTAGTCAGGCAGAAAACGTAGGCGACCTTGTTTTAGAATCGCTTTTTTACATCTGGGCACTGGCACTTTTCTTGGTTAATATTCAATTAGACTGAACGCCGTCGAAGAATTTATGAGCGACGAGAGACGTCAGGGCGATGGCGGCGGTTCTCATTGGCGTAGTCATTGTCTGAGGTCCATTGGCGATCTATTGTCGAAGCGGAGCGAGAGCGACGAGAATCGTCGTTGTTATGCATAGGGTTCAGTCAGTCATTGGTTGCTGCCTGCGTATGGGAGGGGAATGGTCAGAGGAAGGAAGGAAGGAAGGAAGTCAGAGTTCGAAAATGGGCGTCGAGGTTGAGGTGAGGTGATGGTGGTGGTTTTGGCCGCACTCACCTCCCTCAAACGGCCCGTCCTCGTTCTGCCTGATCGGCTCGCCCTCGATTTCCCTCCTCTCGGCCCAATATGACCTTTAACGATTCGACAAGCTCGCCCCGCCAAACCTATGCTCTTTAACTTTTCGAAGGTTGAAATATTTTCTATTTATTTATGTATATATTCTGGAGGGGCGCGCGTGGTGGTCAATTGGTACCAGACTTTTCTGGGAAGGTAAAAACACTGACTCGGTATAGCGGTTGCTCCCCGCATGTTTTTGTGTAGGCCAAACACGCATGATGTTGAGAATGTGTCATTCAGACGGAATGAATTCCGGAGCCAGTACCAACTTTACCAAAGTGAATGCAGTGAACTCTTTTGCGAGGATTTTCTCCGTCTTCTGAAAAGGCATCCTACACGTTTTGACCGGTGCCTTCATTAGGCTCTTTCAAGGCAGACGTCGTCCGTCAAGCGTCGTGCGCTCCCGGCGCGCGGGCGAACGCGACGTCGATCGGAGTTACTCGTAATGACGCGTGATAACCCGATCAACCGATGACGCTGACCTACCTATCCTTCATCACACACGCGTCACTTTATCGACGCGTCGTCTGAAGGGGTGGGCATACTCCACGCGCCAAAAACGCGGCGCCTTTGGCGCACGACGCCGGCCGCGAGAGACGAGCATACGACGCGCCAAAACCGCGGCGCAGAGACGAATGGCGATACGGCCCCTGAAAAGGTATCCTACACGTTTTGACCGGTGCCTTCATTGGCGGGAAATTTGATCTTCAATCGGAACACTTGCAAATGTTCGATTACTTATGACTCAAACTAGTACAATACATATAAAGAGACCTAAAAATAACGATTTAGAGTAGAAATACATTAGATGACACTAGTGTAAAACCTGCTCGTAATTTTTTGAAACCAAGCAGGGAAGAAACAAGGATGTATTGTCTCGAACTTGGAATATGGTTGAAATCCCCAAGACTTCTCCATTTATTTCATTTGTAATTAGATTAATTGATCATGTTATGCTGCACAACAACCAATGCAACTATAGAAAATAAAACCGAAATCCGAACGAAGGAATCACTCGTCAGCCATGTGATGCGTGACGCGAGGTTGTAATGCCCTTTTTTGCTGGGTTTGTAAATCCTGAACGATTTTTGGGAACGCGAAACCGATATATTGTTCTACTTATGTTTAGGTAGTCGGAGGTTACTGGGTCTTCCTAGGGTTTGCAAGTGCGTTCGCCCGCGGACTTGAAAAAATAAAATAAATGTATATACATTTTTATGTTTGCCCTCATACAGTACCGGACATGTCGCTATGATAAAACGGCGTCAGCGACGCTTTCTTGCGCAGAAACGCTGTTTTTCTGCTTTTTCTTGAAAATCGGTTTATTCGTAAAAATAAGTATGTTTTTGAACTCGGCGGGTCGAGCCCCATCTTTTCATATACAAATTTTCCATATTTGTGGGATTTGTTAACAAGTGATTGTTTGACCCTTCGATTTTCGTTCCCTTGCCACTTCGGATCCTCGTCTGGCGACTCATCGCTCGACGAAACTCCGCCTTCGGTCAGGATACTATGCGGGACCCCTGTTGGACATGCGTGGAGAATGAATCGAGGTAGACTCTGTCCGGGTCGCAGCGTACGGGCTCAGAAATGGCACCTTTCGGCGCACAAATTCGCCGCTACCGCCATTTCATCGTTGAAGCACGTCCTGTGCTTTAGATGCGTAATCGAATCTGTGCTTAGCAGTCATGTGGTGTCCCGCCAATCGGGTTGTATGTAGATTGCGTTTTATAGTTTGATGGAAAATAAGTCGGTGAAAGGTCAGAACGCGACGGTCAATTGTGGTCGTATTTTTATTGGTCTATTTTGTGGTATAATTTTATAACCCTAGAGCTCAGTACTCTTTTTGAAACTTGGGAGTTTTTTCTGCAACGTATTGCATGACATCCTATCTGGTTGGCCCATGTTTTTCAGTTTTTGTTCCATTTATTCCTTGATTTGTGGCTGATAGCTATGGATGCTCCATCATGATCACCTTCTCCGATACTTGGTCCGCAGAGTTCTAAGTTTAGTGCGATTAGTGAAATACAGGAGCATAAATGGAGTCGCCGAATTAGTCATTACACGTGCAAACAAAAGGATTAGTAGCATATGAGCAGTGATGCTTCCCGAACAAATAGAAGCTGCACCCATTTCCAACACGTATTTGTGAGGGATTGCGCAGCTTTTTCAGTTTTTGGGATCTTGATTGTCACGAGGAATTTGATCCGATGGGAACAAGCGCACTTTTAGCAGGATCAGGGACCATATGGTCTTGCCTGTTCGATCTGAGTTGTTTTCCTTTTGTTCTGATCTAATACGATTTTGTAGCTTAATTCGTCTGCGAACGCACGACCATGGATTGAGTGGATAATTCCAATATTCTTTACATTCATAACAAAGCTAATTCTGCGAACGCACGACGGTGGATTGAGTGGATAATTCCAATATTCTTTACATTCACAGCAAAGCTAATTCTTGTGAAAGACTATTGTTTCTGCATATTGTCATTCTTAAGCTGTTCAGATCTTTCAGAGACTTCGATGGCGAGTAGAAAGTCATACACGGAAGCTTATAAGCTTGACCCAGGAGGTGCTGAGGGGCTTTATTCAATTGATATTCCATTTCTTAAAAAAGCCCTCGAGAAAAACAAAGATTCCAGCCGGCAGTGGCTTACTGGATTTCAATATTTCGTTGAGTAGTGACTGTATAAAATAAAATAAATAATGAAAAGAAATGAAAGCAAATGAGAAAGCGCAAATACAACAGGTCAACATCGCCGAACAACAGCTGCACCCAGTTTGGTGTCGCTTGACAAGGGTTCTGAATTTGGTGAAGTTGTTCTTATTTATTTGTTTATTTTACACGAGTAAGTCATGCGTAACAGTGGCATGTCAAAGAATGATCGTAGGAGCGACGAACAGTCAACAATGGACATTAATTCAACTTCCATAATCTGATGCACAAATCATGGTGTAGCGGATTAATGTGAGTCAGTCAGTCTAACGGCTTGAAGGAGCGTTTCGACTAGCTTTTAATGCATCTATAGTTTTTTAACACACCTTAAACATCTCAGAACTAGCACGAACAGGATAGAAATGTTGCCTTCTCTTAGCTGATTTTTGTGTGTGGGACGTTGTAGAAAAGGTTGCTGACGGGAGGCGTCTCGAGAAATGCTTCTTTTGCGGTTTGTGGCCACCAGGTGCTCGGCAGTGTTTCGAATTAGTCGCATGCAATTCTCACGTCAACTCTCAGCTTTCAGCTATTTGATTTTATTCTGGTCATGCCGCTGTTCGTAGTGCAGACGGGTGGCCGATGAGGAGCGGGAGTGAGGGGCTCCCCCTCTGCCCCTCGTCGTCCTCTTTCATTCCCTCCCATCACGTTACCGCTTGCGCTCTTCCACACAACGCAGGCTCGGCCTTTATTTGTGCTTTCC
Source organism: Nippostrongylus brasiliensis (assembly GCA_030553155.1). NCBI lineage: Eukaryota > Metazoa > Nematoda > Chromadorea > Rhabditida > Heligmosomidae > Nippostrongylus > Nippostrongylus brasiliensis. The sequence goes on from CP130737.1 coordinate 10,329,836, forward strand.
CGTATCGATTCGTTTTGCAGTTGAGTCCTTCCACTGCACTTTTTTCACTTCACAAACGACTGAGCCTGGTTCTTTTATGCTGCACTACGGGGCTGAGTTGTTCGTCGGCGCTCCATCGAGGGTGATTCCGGCTATGAGCGGCAAATTCCTCGAGTCGAGTCGAGTCCAAGTCGTTGCGTGATGGAATGCGCTTTGGCAGTTTTTGGCGCAACGATCATTGCCGTCCAGCCGACCGACGAATGAAATGAGCTGCCCTATTCATGCGATACCTCCTCTCCCCATTTACCGACCGCTTTGTAGAAAACCGGCTTCTGGGCATCTTCGGGGGCGCTTCGCTATTCGGTCTGTCAGAAATCGCGTAATGCCCGTATGAGACAAGAAACACGAGCGAGTCGGTCGGACTGACATCCACTGCTCGTTCCCTCATCAATCTTCATTCTAAAGCGAATTTTCTATAATTTCCATCACTCGCGTCCCAGTTCAAGCGCCCAAACATAAAGTCGTTCTGCAGTCTTCATGTGGGTTTCAACCCGTATCACCTCAGATACGCACCATCTAGGAATTATGGCCACCATTTGGGTGTATTTTTCCATCGCGGTACAAGGTAATTGCCCAACATTGGGCGCTTTATTGACGTCTCTCCGAGTATACGTAACGAGACTCACTGGAATGCATTTGGTTCTCTTCTAAAGCCCCGCTTAAGCCTATATTCAAGCTCGTATTAGCTTCGGCAAGTTCCATTTGTTTATTAAATGAACGAAACGCAGTCCTTCGTGATGTTTACTTGGTTGAAACGAAAGTGCAGTGGTGCTAAGCATTGCTGTTTTTCGAACAGTTGTTGTGCGATTCGTGTTTCAATTTCGCGAACAAATTTTATTATGTTCTGAGTTTTTGATTGCCTTTAATCAGAAAAGATCAAACGACCGCCAAATCTTGCAAACGGGTGGAGAGACTGAAATGCCCTTTGACTTCACTTTGAACTTCCTATGTGACATTGCTTTTTTCAAAGTTCATCCAGCTTCTCGATAAAGCTCTCTGTTGCCAAAATCATTCCCGTCATACACTTCATGTCTGGCACAGACATGAAGTGCATGACGGGAATGATCTTGACATAGAGGACAGAGTTCTCTGTTGTTTTTTTATTTGAAGAACGTGAGTATATATATGTGATTTTGGAAGTGTGAGTATTCAATGACTTTTAACGGCGTTGTCTGGCTAAATATGCTGTCTGGGCTGCAATAGTTTTCATGGAAAGTTGTCATCGAAGAGCTTTCTTGGTAATTTTCGGGTTTTGATAGGCTCGTATTATCCATCTTCTTCTATTTAGTTTTCCTTCGAAAGAATGTTTCATATGACTATAGATGGTAAATCTTCTGTTTTGAAGCGTGTCGAAATCCCTCTTAATATTGTATATGTAGCTGAAGTGGGAACGTTGCAGTTTCTCACGCTATTGTGCCGTGTTATAATTGAGTTTCAAGGTTGCGAGTAATCGTATAACCTCATCGTAGTGCAGAGGGCACTTATCCTCTCATCGCCTGTCTCGTAATATAATCGTTGAGACTCCAAAATCTCTAATAAGGTTTCGGGTACGAGACAAGGACGCAGCGATCAAATCGCACGGAATTTCAACGGAAACTGCTCTTTGATGGAAAACTAAGAGGTTATGAAATTTTGTCACCTTGATCAAAAAGAAAAATGACTATTTGTATAATTGTATACACTTCACCGAGTTCAAACAAAGTCTATATAAAAAAGTCAACAACTTCCCATGTCTAGCTGCTGAGAGCAAGTATGTGTGGAGCTCTTCACGTTTTTTGACAAAACATAGGACGAAGCTTTCAACGTCTGCAATTCATTGTCAGGAAAGTTGTTCAAAGGTACTTCAACAACATATTTTGTTCAAATTTTCATTAGACATCCCCTTAGAAATCTACTGCGGTTTTTCACGAGCACGGACATATGTATCAAGTTATCAAAATACCACCCATTCAGCGGCCTGCAGGCCGCTAAATGAACTAATGAATAGTAGGAAATATGTATAAAACATTTATAATAATAAATAAAACGAAGAACAAAAAGCATGCGGCAAAAGACGGCGAGGAACTGATGAAACACGTCACTGGGAGTATGGTGACGGGCAGTCGCAGCGGGACCCTAGAGTTGACAAACAGACATCGTGGTTTCGCGTACTTATTAGTAGGATTGTAGTGTCCTGATGTCTTCAGTTGCCTTTGTAAATAGTCAGTACTGAAGATTGAATCTGTGGTTCAGATTCTACGTGGTATTTATTTTCCTATCATTTAATTTTTCCAGTAGATGTAGATAAATAATGTGGAGAACTGTTGAACTCCTTTCCAATGTTCGCTCAACGCACTTCGGTATGCATAAGACATGTGTAAGTACTTCCTGACTTTGAAATATTCTGCTACATGACAAATTTCGGTAAATTTTTCCAGGAAGAGGTTAATAGTAAGTTGTTTATTTTGAACGGCACGGCTGTTTGTCCTAGGAAACGCTTCCACCGTTAACACGCCTGTGTGCGTGTAGGAATAAGTGAATGCATTGCGTATGTCGCCGTTGGACCTTTGCCTGGCTTCTATCATCTCCTTCACTTTTGTGTCTCCCTTGCCGTTCATTTCATCTGGGTTACTTTCTCATTCACTTATGATCTTGAGCGGGTTTTCCGATATTTCTCAACGTGTGATTTTCCGCTATAACTTTTCTGTTTTGAAAATTCGCATTGTCCATCTGAGAGAACATTGAACCGCAAATCAGAACGCGTGGTTCTATCAGGTCAGCGGAAACATTTTTTATTCGTTGGTTCTCTCTTGCCTGCTTCTGGTCCTGAACTGGGTAGTTGACTAGTTTTTTCATGAGATGCTGTTGACAAATCACTGCTGCGACCCTTTGGGGAAACCACAGATGGCCAAGTGCAGCGGTTCGTTCACTGGCCGGCCGCTCGCCACTCTTTACCACCATCTGGTTGTCATAATCGCTCAGCATAAACGGCTTTGTTAGCGCAGCTTTTTCCTCCTAACATCCCTCATTGTTGTTGTTTTTTTTTCTCAGATGGCCGTGTAACGTGCACGTTTTGTGTACGTTACGTGTCAGATGTTGCTGGGAACGAGAAGGAAAATCACAAATGAGGTGGATGCGAGAGAACATTCATCAAGCTCGTAGGCATTTCCTGTACGCCGTTTTCATTATGGATAAATTTACTTTGCCGAAAAATTGTTGAAGTTATTCCAACATCTCATAGCTTCCACATATTTCCCGTTCAATGTAATATTTTCATGCTCAAATCCTTATACACTGGTTTCCTCTTTTAAAGCATAATAGTTACTTGAGTTCCACGTTGGTGTAACTCAATTCCACTCATTGACAGTCACGTGTGTGACCGCCTACTAGCCATCGAGAACTTCAAAATACCGTACAACGTTTGAGGAACACTATACGATAGGTGTAACTAAAATATAATAATTAGGAGAGCATCATATTCATCCAAGAGAGAAAAAAGGGTGCGGTCGGGCCTTAGTATTTCATCTATGTATTGGCGGATCTATCATTCAAATTAAGGGATATTTCTTAAGGTTCCACTAGTTCTGCAGCCGGCTTGTTGTCCATTTTCTGCGTGTGTGGGAATTTCTTAGGGGTTATACCGTAGTCACCAGAGTTACTTTTCAAGGAGTATTGCGTGGTGGCTAGAGGCGAAGGTTTTTTTGAGGTCAGTGCTTTGGTAGAGAACTGGCTTTCGCTTTTTGTCGCTTCTCGCAATCAGTTCTTATCTCCGGATGATCCGTGGCCAATTTGCTAACAACCGCACAGAGGTGCTGTACTTTCATGTTTTTCACAATGCAAGATTTGCGGAGAATTCGTTTGCAAGTCCATTTGGCGCCGGCATCTCTGAAAAATCCGTCTGAGTTCTTTCATTTTAAATTTAGTTTCGCGTTCTTTAGCGCTTTCGTGCTTGCGTTGATCATGCTGTTTCATTGACAGCTTCGTAGAAAACAAATCGATAAATGAATCTGAATTTGTTTGTAATTTCGCTGAAATGTGAAGAAAGATGCGCAATATTTTTATTCTAGGAGTGCTTATCCGAGTCGTTTCAAATGATGCTTCTTATCGAGCGTTAATTAAGGAATATTGGGACAGCTCAACGAATACTCTGTTAAAAAGCTATTTTGCATGATATAGGAAATTTCGCACGCGTTTTCAATCATCCTCACTCGTAAAAATGCTAAAATATTCCTTCGTTCTTCCATTCTTAGTCTTCCGGAAATGTTTTCTTCTAATCTCTTCCAGCCTTTGAATTGTTAGCACCTATTGTTAATTATATTGCTTGAGGATAAATATTTTTCGAAATTCATGTCGTCACTCCTAGTTTTTTTCTAACACTACACCATGATTTTCAATTGAATGCTGTTTTACAGCGGAATGTTTTCATTTTTCAAAAATTCTTTGAAGTATTCCGTGTTATGTGAGATTTGTGCACAGGAATAAGAATGTTGCACTGAAAACATGCCCTTGGAGTATTAAGTGTCTTTTTCGATTCAAAGTTCTTTTCACAAAACAGATAGCACCCAGCACTGGAAGCACAGCGATTGAATCGCCTCTTTCACAAAGTTCAGCGAGGTACTATAGCGTAATCTTCTTGCTTACCTCACTTGAAATTCCTTTTTGTAGTTGAGGCGGACTTTCGGTGGAATCGGGTTTCACTCACTTGCTTCTGGGTATATAAATACAGGTCGTCTACGGTCAATTGCCAAACAGCCGAAGATTCTTCGAAACGGCAACTTCGCATTCTGTCATTTTCTTTTTTTTTGTTATGAGCTGCTTTGTTATATAACTATTTACGCTGAGAAAATGAGTTCTGAAAATCATGCTTGAGATCCAATCTATTGAAGTGTTCTCCTCCCATGACTTCCTTTCGGGTAAATACAGTACTGGACATATCCTTTGGTCAGATGCCGGAAAAGCCGCTTAGGAGCGTTCCAAAGCGGCTTTTTTCAATAACTTTGTTGAAACCCAATTATTCGAAAAAAAAATATACATATATTTGAGCTCAGCAGCTCATGCTCTATCGTTTGGTATATAATTTATCCACAACTGAAATTTTTTCGAAATATCGATTTTTTCTGTCACCATTTGTGAAATTGCATATATTGGCTATGTTCAGGGCAAAATGCAAAATTTCGTTTTTTAACTTCGCTTTTCAGGGAAATGCGATTAGTACAGAAGGGTTTGTTTTAATTTTCACATTAAATGTCACTAACTACGTAGTATAAATAAAAAAGCTGCGTCTCTGTTTGGAAAATTTAGCAGATATTCTGGCTTGAACATAGTAATATATGCATTCTCACAAAACGCATGTAACTTCCTCCCACTTTTAACAGGCTGTAGCTCAAAGGGTAAACGAGGTCATACTAGCGCATTCGAGGAATCTATAGAAGATCTAGTCCACTTTAAGAAACATATGACATGGCACGCTGAAAGAGCTTCCATAACCTTTTATAAGCTGTTGGCCCTGAGCCAAATTTTTTGCTGAAACTTTTAACAGCGATTTTCTCCTCTCGTTGATGCTCTTTTAGACTGTTATTTTTACATTGTAATGTAGTTAGTTAGTGCTATCGAAAGATGTAGATTTCAACCGGACTAGTTTTCATGAATTCATAGGTTTGCGGCTATTTTTCAGCGATGACGTCACGAGGAGGCGGGACGGGGCGGGGCGTCGGCGAGTGCACTCTCTGGCTGACCTGTCAACGACGAGGAGATCGATGTATACGGTGCAATCGATGGATGAAAATTTTTGACAGATTTGTACTCAGCGCATCATTTCCGTTAGTTTGATACCTAACGCACCATTCAAGGATGAATTTGAAGCTTTTTAACCGCTTTTGTAAAATTTTGAAAACTAAAAATTTCATTTTTCAGCTTCGATTTTCAGAAAAACGGGAACATTTGAAGAGGGTATTCTCATTAATTCGCACTTTTCAACAGCAGTTGCGTAGTATAAAAGCAAAAACCGCGTATTTCTACGAAAAATTGGGCAGATATTCTGCCTTGAACATAGCAATGTATGTAATTTCACAAATGGTGACAGAAAGAAATCGAAATTTTGAAAAATTTTCAGTTGTGGATAAATTATATACCAAACAATAGAACATGAGCTGCTGAGCTCGAATATATGTATATTTTTTCGAATAATTGGGTTTCAACAAAGTTATTGAAAAAAGCCGCTTTGGAACGCTCCTAAGCGGCTTTTCCGGCATCTGACCAACAGATACAGTAGCGGTCAAAAAGATATGTCAGTTTTCATTTGCATTCAAAAATAGCTCAAATCGAAAAAAACCTGATACCATTTGATAGTTCTGAGCACACTATTCGAAAATATGTCGAAACTTGCCGTCGTTACGAATTCTGTATTTTTTAAAAATATTTTATAGTGATTTTCATATGCTATTTTGAACAAAAATATCTCAAAAATCGTTGGGTGTAGGATCGATCTGGGATGATATTTTGATAGAGCATAGTCTAGTTATTGTAATATGATACAAATATTTGATTCAAATCGCCGCTAAATTATAGATTTTTCGGAGCAAACATTTTGGTGGTCGAAAACTGGTCAAATTTTAGAACCATGTTTCAAACAAAATTCGATATCTTTCTAACTGCGGAACGAAATTCTACCAAATGCAAGAATGTGATAGAGAATGATTTTCTCTTTCAAGATCTCATTTTTATTTTCGAGCTGTTTTCTTAGTTTGTGAGAAAATTCCTTTAAAGGTTGAGATTGCATAGACTGCTATATTCAAAAAAGTTGAAGAGGAATCGACTCCAATTTCTCTCAGTTGATAGTACATTAATGGTGCTCTTAATCCTGTATGTATGCTGTAATAAATCAAAGTTCTTCAAAAAATATATCGCTTTGACTAACACACGCTGTGCGCGCCTTTGCCCGCCCCGCACAATGTACTGGTAGTGAGGGCGCCCACAGCGTGTGTTAGTCGAAGCGATATATTTTTTGAAGAACTTTGACTTATCACAGCATACATACAGAATTAAGAGTACCGTTAATGTACTATCAACTGAGAGAAATTGAAGTCGATTCCTCTCGAATTCTTTTGTGAATATAGGAGTTCACGCAATCTCAATTTCAAACGGAATTTTCTCACAAACTAAGTGAAAAGCCTATAAACAAAAACAATGTCTTCAAAGAGAAAATCATTCTCTATCATATGCTCAAATTTGGCAAAATTTCGTTTCGCAGTTAGAAAGATATAGAATTTTGTTTGAAATATGGTCCTAAAATTTGACCGGTTTTTGACCACCAAAATGTTTGCTTCGAAAAATGTATAATTTAGCGAGGATCTGAATCAAATGTTCGTATCACATTATAATAAATAGACAGTGTTCTACCAGAATATCATCTCAGATTGATCCTTCATTCAGCGATTATTGAGGTATTTTCGCTTAAAATAGCATATGAAAATCACTACAAAATATTTTTAAAAAACACAGAATTTGCAACAACGGTATGTTTCGACATATTTTAAGATAGTATCGCCAGCACTATCGAATGGTATCAGATTCTTCTCGATTTGAGCATTTTGTGTATAAAAATGGAAAGTGACATATCTTTTTGACCGCTACTGTATGTCCGGTACTATACAATGAGTCCCGAGGGTTGTGATGGTCTGGACTTGAGAGAATATTCTGATTATACATCTGCTTGGGACAACCGAAAAATATGTCGTCACTTCCTCCCAGCACTTACTTGTCGGCTCCCTTTCATCTCATCTGTGGAACCTTTTTGTGAAGGAAAGACTTTTTCATCGATGCACGTGCTGATTCATCTCATCTTTATATAGAGGCACTTCCCTAAGAGATTCGATATTTGTGTGGATTTATCCTTTTCTGTGCTTATATACGTCTTATGTCTCTCTTCCCCTTTCTTCGGTTTATACGCGAAATTATTTCAAGGATTACATGTACATTAGAACTCCAACACGCAATTTGTCGATTAGAGAGTGGCGGAATTTATCTGCAACAGCGATTTTCTTAGATATGCTCATGTTGTTGAGCTCCTCCGCTATTCTTTCGTCTCGCTGGGTTTCTTTGTACTTTTGTTCTAGGCGAACTTTGTTATTAACTTAAATATGCACACGCTGAATTTTCGTTTCTATTCAACCGTGGTGTTGAAACGCGACCTCGATGAGTCAGTTGAACGGTGCCGGTATTGACGTTGTTGCTCATGAAATCGCTGAGTAATATCGTTCACCATTGCGACAGATCATCGGTCATTTATCATCTACTATTTCTTCAACGTAGTATGGGCTTTATAAATGCGATCTGACGCTTTATTTTCAAAACCCCTTCTCCTAGCCGGGTTAACATAAAGTAATCATTTCTGAGCTGAAATTCCAGTCTATTTTCACGTGAAAAGATCTGCTATATAGTCCCCTTTGACAATAGATTCTTTAGTGAATCCGGTTTGGTTTTCTAAATATGCACCTGAGTTTTTGGTTTCGTGTTTTTATTGTTTTTTTTGTTTGCATGACATACTAACCACTTTCACTGCTAGCACGCCTAAGTGCGTACCAAATAATTAAATAAGGAAAGATTCTACTGATGAATCGCTTTCTCTCATATCGTTGCATCGTGCTGTTTGCTGAATTCTCTGCACAACTTCTGATAGCGGAAAACAGCATGTGCAGTTGCCAGTCGACATTTACCGGTTTCTTTGTATGCTAGAGACACTTTTTATCTTGATTTCTCGAAATTATTGATATTTTGTAGGGTAGAGCTTGCCAACTGTGAGCGTAAAGGTGGGTAGTATTAATTCAGTGCCTTATCATCGGGGGTGTGCGGAATTTTTTTTTCGAAAAATCGGAAGGCGGAAAACGGAACGGAAATAGCCAAAATGGCTGGAAACCGGAATACGGAGCACGGAAGCGGAAATAGTGCCAAAATCACTAAAATATTGGAATGTAGCCAAAACTGGATCACAGAAGTTCTCATTTCTGTTTCTTAAGGTACCCATAGAATGCTCGTTTTGCTTCCACTAGAATGTGTCTATTATTTTGGTGAAGGCGTTCAACGCTTGGTGATAGCTTCAAAGTAAACGGTGAAAATTCCTCACAAAAACCATATCAACTTCATTAATCTTTATAAACTTCATTATAAACCGAAGCCGGCACAAGCGCGTGCAGAAAGACAATGACTTTTTTGGCGTGATAGACATGAATGCTTTCAAAATAGAATCAGAAGCCCAAAACGAGCCTGTTATGGTGGAGAAACAGTAGTTTTACAGCATTCTTGAGAGACAGCCTTTTTCTCAGATCATTTACAGTGAAACCAGCGGAAGAAAGCAATCTCTCGCTCTCCGTCGATGGGGCAGGTGCCGACAAATATTTAATCGCAAGTTTTCCTAAGAGTTAGTACTTCGCTGCATTGGCTTGATTCTTCCAGACTAAGGGATCATATCGCCGTCAGCACAATAACTTCAGTCTCCCTTGTGTTAGCCTGCACAGTGGAGCTCTTCGATTCTTTTCTTCCGCTTCCGTGTTACGCCCAACAAAACAAAGCGGAACACGGAAACGGAACGGAAGGACCAAAAACGGCCGGAAACCGGAATTTGGAACACGGTAACGGAGGCTTCCCACCAGGGGTGTGCGGAATTTCCGTTTCCGTGTTCCGAATTTCGGTTTCCGTCCGTTTTTGGCCCTTCCGTTCCGTTTCGCGTTCCGCTTTGTTTTTGGGCGGAACACGGAAACGGAAGAAGACATCGAAGACCTCTACTGTGCAGGCTAACAGAATGGAAACTGAAGTTATTGTGCTGACGTCGATACGAATTTTGGTAGAATGAAACCAATGCAGCGAAGTGCACTCCCCCCTCTCCTAAGAAAACTTGCAATGAAGTATTTGTCGGCACCTGCCACACCGTCCGAGGGCGAGAGATTGTTTTCTTCTGTTGATTTGATTGTAAACGATCTGAGAAAAAGCCGATTTGCCGATGATCTTGAAAAACTACTTCTCCACCATAACATGCTTGTTTTAGGCTTTTAATTCTATTTTGAAAGCATTCTTGTTTATCGCGCCAAAAAAGCTTGTCTTCCTCTGCGTACTTGCCTTCGGCTCATAAGGAAGTTTATAAAGATGAATTTCCACCCTTTACTTTGAAGCTTCACCAAACGTTGAACACCTTCGCCAAAATAATAGACACATCCTAGTGGAAACAAAACGACCACTCCATGGGTACCTTTAGAAACAGAAGTGAAAAGTTTTTGTGGTCCAGTTTTGGCTAAATTCCAATAATTTAGTGATTTTTGCACTATTTTCGGCTTCCGTGTTCCGCATTCCGGTTTCCGGCCATTTTTGGCATTTTCGTTCCGTCTTCCGCCTTCCGCTTTTTTGAAAAAAATTTCCGCACACCCCTGCTTCGCACACTCCTGCTTACCATGTTCATCAACGGTGTTTCAGAAGAGTGCATAGTTATGGTATATTTAGTTTCGGGAAGTAAACAGCAATGTTTTATCTTCGGATTTCTGCTGATGAGGCGGTATCTGTTGCGTATCGTTCCTACGCTAATTGCTGCATTGTTCTGCACTTCAGCTTCTGATAGCAACAGATAGCGTGCTCAGTTCCTCGCCGTACTTTTATCCTTCTCCTTGCATGCTCATAGACAAATAGTTGGATTTGCCGCAGTGTTTCATCTTGTTGTTTTGTGCAGAGGAGGTAAAATACAGTTTGTATTATGTTGTCGGTGTAAAGGCGGTTGAAGCGCTTTTTTAGTCATATCGTTTGCAAAAACTGAGTTTCTGAAATGGAAAAAAAGAGGAACTAGTGTTTAGGGTATATTCAGATTCGGGAAGGGAATTTGATGCCTTACAGAGGTCGCCATTCCATTAGTTCCACTCACTTGATTACAGTTTTAATGAACATCAAAACGTGTAAGGAATCTAGCAAAATATGTTGTTATTAATGGAGTTTTAAGAGCAAAGCAGAATATTCATTCTTTGAAACTTATCACGCCGTCTTTTTGTTGCAATTCTTGTGGAAGGTGATGACGCGCTTCATCAGGAATAACTTTTCAAAATACATTGATGGATGGGCGTGCCTACTCTCGCCTTTCTTGGCTTCTTCCATTTTACTTTGTTTATTTGGTGAAGTAGGCTCTGTGGATAATAAGGTTTAGAAATATGAGCTCAATCCTCCCTTTCCATCAAACAGTGGTGCTGAGTAGATAACTTGAAAACAAAATTCTCTATTTCGTGTGGCATTGCCCCAAATATATTCATGTGAGACGATTAGGCAATGGGTTTATCAAAGACTAAGTGCTGATGATTGCGAACCGGTGATAATTATAGCCTTATCATGTTCAGACCGTGACACGCTAGCACTACCGTTCCTTTGCTAAGAATGTTTTTGTGCGAAAATTGCGCTCCCGAAATTGAAGCCCATAGAGGGAATCTTCTCGATGCTCCAGTGTTAAGCGATAGCAGCTAAAACGTCGCATTGTATTATATTTTTTAACACCGTTCTTGTATCGCAAATTTTTTGTGAGTGGCGCAATAGCAACTTCATCTGCGTTAAATGCATCAGATCCACCCTTTTCCACTTCTTCCGTCTATTTTTTAGCTTCATGCTACTGTTGCGCCTTCTCGACTAGCATTCAGACTCCGCAGCAGCAGAGCGGAGCAGCAGGAAAAGGCAGAGACGCAGAGAAGTTCTTTTGCAGCGCTTGTCGTAGGCTCCGCCTCCTACTTGTGACATCACAGATCCTGTCGGCTCCTAGCCATCGACTTTCTCTATTATTAAGTTTTGAGTTTGAGTTATCTTATTTTTCATATTATTACTTTTTCACTTTGTAGCAGGAAGTTTTCTGCCTCTTAAGGATCAATAATTGTCCCTATAATTCCGCATATTCTTTGGGTGTTAGAAAAACACACTTTCGTTGTTAATGTTCGCCGATGTCTTTATAAGCGGCAGCAACAAAGTTCACCCAATTAATGTTCTCCGTGCTGTGACCCTTTGTTGTGATTTTAGCGAATTGTTCTAAGTTTCCCTTAGACCCCGCTCATGAGATCTGCTTACCTTCGCTTTCTACGAAATTTCGTAATATTTCTGTTTATGGCAGTTCCTCTTTTTGAGCTGAATTTTCACTAAGCTGCAACTTTTCCGTGGAAAATTTCATGGAGATTTCTAAACAACTCACTCTGTATTTTTGAACGAATTGAAGTTTTGATTCGATTTCAAAGCTATGGAGCCGAACTTTACAGGAACTGAGCAGAGTCAATCCTCATGTGATCACTTACCTCTCGGTGAATTGAGAGGTGACCTTGTGCTAATCCACATAGGCCCGTATATCATTCACTTGAGACTCTTGACCTAGTTGAACTAATTCTAATTTATGTATGAGTTTGCCTTCTTAATATATGGTTAATCCTCGAAGAGGTTGGTACGACTCGGAGACTTTCGCGCATTACTTCACTTCGTGTTGCTGAGTGAAGAGTTTTTGTCTCGAATCGTTTTCTGGTAAACTTCTGCATTTGACAATCCTTATTTATTTGCCTTATTGATCTATTCGTCACTAATCCATATACATACAGTAGCGGTCAAAAAGATATGTCACTTTTCATTTTCATTCAAAAATAGCTCAAATCGGAAAGAACCTGATACCAATTAATAGTTCTGAGTACTCTATCTAAAAATATGTTGAAACATACCGCTTTTACTAATTCTCTGTTTTTTTAGAATATTTTTTAGTGATTTTATATGCTATTTTGAACAAAAATATCTCAAAAATCGCTGGGTGTAGGATCAATCTGAGACGATATTCTGATAGAGCATGATCTATTTATTATACTGTGCTACAAACATTTGATTCAAATCGCCTTTAAAATATAGATTTTTTTGAGCAAACTTTTTGGTGGTCGAAAACCGGTCAAATTTTAGGACCATGTTTTAAACAAAATTCTATATCTTCCTAACTTTTTGAAAAAAAATAAACCAAATTTGAACACGTTGTAGAGGATGATATTCTCTTCAGGGTGGTTGACTTTGTTTTGGGACTGGTTCCTTATTTTGCGAGAAAGTTCCTTTTAAAGTTGAGTTTGCAAAAACTGTTGTATCTAAAAAAATTTAGGAGGAACCGACTCAATTTTTTCCACGTCAATAGTAGATTTGTAGTTCTTTCAATATCACACGTAAGTCAGAATAAATCGAAGTTTTAATAAAAATATACCGCTTTGACTAACACGCGCTGAGGGCGTCGTCACTACCAGTACATTGTACAGGGGCGGGCAAGCGTGCGTCAGTCAAAGCGTTATATTTTTCTTAAAACTTTGATTTATTCTAACTTACGTGTGATATTGAAAGAACTACAAATTTACTATTGACGTGGAAAAAATTGAGTCGGTTCCTCCTAAATTTTTTTAGATACAACAGTTTTTGCAAACTCAACTTTAAAAGGAATTTTCTCCCAAAATAAGGAACCGGTCCCAAAACAAAGTTAGTCACCCTGAAGAGAATATTATCCTCTACAACACTTTCAAATTTGGTTTGATTTTTTCAGAAAATTAGGAAGATATAGAATTTTGTTTAAAACATGGTCCTAAAATTTGACCGGTTTTCGACCACCAAAAAGTTTGCTCAAAAAAATCTATATTTTAAAGGCGATTTGAATCAAATGTTTGTAGCACAGTATAATAAATAGATCATGCTCTATCAGAATATCGTCTCAGATTGATCCTACACCCAGCGATTTTTGAGATATTTTTGTTCAAAATAGCATATAAAATCACTAAAAAATATTCTAAAAAAACAGAGAATTAGTAAAAGCGGTATGTTTCAACATATTTTTAGATAGAGTACTCAGAACTATCAATTGGTATCAGGTTCTTTCCGATTTGAGCTATTCTTGAATGAAAATGAAAAGTGACATATCTTTTTGACCGCTACTGTATGTGAACCTGCTGTGGAGAAAGAAAAGTTAACCAGTCAGACAATAAAGTTGGTCAGAAGCAAAAGTTCGTGTCAACCGTACTGGTTTCATGGGTAGCTGCATATTGGTGAGATCTACATTTGTTTCTTACAGTGCTATATTTGTTTTTTTCATTTTTCAGTTGGAACTGCAGATTTGAAATCGAAATTCAGATTATTCACATGTGAATATAATAATGAATATCTCCTCGATGTCGTGAGCATTATCCTCCTTGTGGTACTGAAGCACTTTCTGCCGTAAACATTCCCTATTATTCTATAAAATCATTTTGTTCTTATGTTTATTAATTTATCTTCTGGGCAGATGCCATATGTATGTATGTACATATGTTTAGTGAGGATTGCTGAAACAGGCTCTCTTTGTCTCGACTGAAAGGGTTAGACGAGTTGCTGAGCAAAGTCTCAATGTATGTATGTGTGATTGATTCGGCCTATTACCGTTCATTGTGCTCACTTCAGTTCTGCTGCTTTTAAAATTTAATTTAAAAACCCAAAGAGCATCAAATGGCCTCATTTCGGTTGTGACAAGTTCAAAATTTGTTCGCCGTGTGTCTTTTATAGCCGAAAATTCTGGGTGTACACTAATTTCGTGGACAACAACTTTCAAGTTTGTTTCAGATGGAAATCAACTATGATTTTTCCGAAATATTCACAACAGAACCAGTTCAACGTATCGATCGAGCCCAATTGGTGCGTTTCAATCCGCGAAAGTTTTGGGCCGTTCAAAAGGCAATTGATGCTCTTGGTCAGCTTTCAACTGAGGTACGCGTCGTCTTGTACTTTACGTTTTTTAGCTAGTGCATTTTCAACGTTCTTTTACTATCTGCTCATATACGGACGCTATTTAAACCATTTTGTATCTTCATTCAAACCATTTTATATCTTCATTGCTTTATTGGAATTCTCCCTAGGCGTGGAGTTGGTTGGATATTCTGGAGGCGATAGCAGCCGGGGAGCCCATGATGATGAATTTTAAAGGGACTTCTACCCATCAATTATCTTTACTTCTCTGAACTTGGTTTGTTCTGTTGGTTCTGACCGGGAAGAACAAAAACAGCGCTGTCTTGCTATCCGTGGTCAAAAAGTGGCTAAGAAATTGTCGCTTATTTTAGTAGCGTCAAAAATGTAACGAATTTGGCGAAGCGGACCCGATCGCATCGTGGCAGTACGTACTTAGGAGATTTTTTAAACGACGAACCATCACGTGTTTCTTTTATATCATTACTATTATGTTACGGTTATCACTATTCTATTTTCATTGCTACTATGTGGTATTGTTCTTACCAACAATGTTACTCAAGCATTCAAAACGCTACTAACCGAAGCCTTACCTCTGCTCCCATCCTGTAATCCCTTCCAGTGCCTCTTTCAATTTTCCTCATTTTCGCTTGTGAGGCTTGCACTCGGTCTTGGTTGCGATTTCTTTGAAATGTAATGTAATGAGGATCATCAATGAGCGAGGTAACATATCCATGGACAAGCATAGCTGAATGCAGGAGAATTATTGTTTTCTGAAACCATAGATCGGACGTGGAAGACGAGACGTAGCTGTGGTAGAAATAAATTAAACACGGAAGTTTTCTGGTGTTTTTCGTCAAATACATATTCATGGAGCGTTTCGAGACTGAAGTCATGAATTCTCGAGCTACAGTGTCTAATGTGCCTCTTTTATGTAATGAAGAAAAATATCTGGACTTTTGAATCATCGTGTTAGGCATGTGTTGCTCTTACTAAAAATATTAACACTTTATCTTACTCCATTGATAGGTATTTCGTTACATACGATGATGTCTGATTTTTAGGCTCAGGGACTTAAACGAATCTTGACTTCATACGAGAAAGTTCTCAATCAGCCCGAAGATCAGTTCATTTATCTGATGTGGCATCGGCATCCCACCAAACCGTGAGTTCATTATTCGACCAGTTTTCACTTCGGATTATTTTTTTCTTGTCTGACCGTGACGGCTTGAGGTCGGTGCATTTAAAATAATGCAACAGCGACCATTTGTCGACGATCATCCTGTTGTTCTCGGAGGAAATGTATTGAAACCCAGTTGTTATCCTTTATAGCGCTTATATCGCGTGCTAGCTGACCCATGACAGCTTGTTCTGCGGGAAGCTTGTAAGCGATCGGTGACGATTCAAAACGAAACCCATATGGGCGTGTAGGGCTTCGCACGAGGGATGCAACGATATATTCACAAGTTGCTTTCGCCACCTGGCTGATCTGAAAATGGCCGGCAAAGTTTTGCACTACCGCAAGCGTAGGCTTACCGCTAGCGGGAGTAGCGGGGATGAGATTATCATTCAGAGCGGTGAGGTGGCCTTGTGGATAGTATTGTGGACTCATGATCTAATGGTCGAGGATCGATCCCTCTGCTAGACTTTTCTTTTGCCTCCATGCGCTAGATTCCAAATTACGCTCTTTCTGCAATTTTGTCGCAGTTTCGGGATAGAATCGCGTTTGGGACGAGTATGGCCAACAGAGCACGCACTATGGGCCAGCACTTATGTACGTGACCCACAGCTGCCGCAACCAACCCAAATCGATCCTAAATTCAGAAACTATTGTCAGATTCGTGATCAGCGCCCCGAATAACCCCCGTAGACAAAGTTTGGGCTGAATCGGTGATTTTGACCCAATCACCCTTCTTTGTAGTAGGAACCCTAGCAAGCGCACGTCAGGCACAATGGGAAAAGTCGATGTGAGATTTGTGAATTGTGGGCTTGTCAGCTGGCCAAGTAATCTTTCTTGATGAATATGAAAGGAAACTCGTCCGAAGTGGAGTCTCTGTTCTTCAGAGTCGAAAAAGTAGAGCGATAGAATAAGGAATATTCTCGGCAAGTGGACCTTCATACAACTACTCACTTGACACTAGTAAGGCTGGTTTGGTCGAAATCACCGATTCAGCCCAAACTTTGTCAACGGGGGTTATTCGGGGCGCTGGTCACGAATCTGACAATAGTTTCTGAATTTAGGATCGACTTGGGTTGGTTACGGCAGCTGTGGGTCACGTACATAAGTGCTATTAGATATTGCTCCTAGTGCGTGCTCTGTTGGCCATACTCGTCCCAAACGCGATTCTACCCCGAAACTGCGACAAAATTGCAGAAAGAGCGTAATTTGGAATCTAGCGCATGGAGGCAAAAGAAAAGCCTAGCAGAGGGATCGATCCTCGACCATTAGATCATGAGTCCACAATACTATCCACAAGGCCACCTCGCCGCTCTGAAGGATAAGCTCATCCCCGCTACTCCCGCTAGCGGTAAGCCTACGCATGCGGCAGTGCAAAACTTTGCCGGCCATTTCCAGATCAGCCAGGTGGCGAAAGCAACTTGTTAATATATCGTTGCATTCCTCGTGCGAAGCCCTACACGCCCATATGGGTTTCGTTTTGAATCGTCACCGATCGCTTACAAGCTTCCCTTGTAAGATGACTTTTCTTTTTAGGCATAGGAATCTTTTTTGCGTGAAAAGGGCAAATTACGTCCTCCTTGTATCATTTTCGTTTTCGACTTTAAAATGTAAATAATAAGCATTGCGAGATAGGTCCGGAGTTGGTCACTTCTTTAAGTGATGCATTTCATATTCGATAAAGAACTCCAATCTATTTTTTCCAAAATCAAGAAACTGGTGGTCTAAAGAAAGATGTGAGCTCGTCAACATTGAACCCATAAAACCTCGTCTTCTGAGCGTTTTTTATTAGGTAAGTTTATGAATATGTATGCTGTAGTGTATTTCTGCCAATTTCCTTGTGACGATATTACATCACCCTTGGTTATGTGTTAACTTGAAAAGGCAGCACCTATAATGGTTCACTTGGAATCTTGATTCTTTTTTCCTTGAGTGTTAAGCTATGTAGTGTGGTGCAGTGATAAAATCGCTCACCCGCACGTCTGAGTGCTCGATCCTCGCCTGAGTTAACCAAGCCCCAGGAGTGGAGTAAACTGGTTCTAGACTTGTCTGGAAAAGTAAAAACGCCGACATGATGTAGGGGTTGTTCCACCCGTAAGTCATTGTGCAGGCTTACGCGTTCATCATACCTCTACAATTTTCATTGGAACACGAATGTGTGACGCATTCTTACGATTAGAGGAATGATGTACGCTGAACGTGTTTTAAAGTCATTCAAGGAGACTTTGAGCTGAAGTTTACATTACGCACGGACATACCATACTTTCAGATCAACCAGCGTTGTGATCGGAATGTTGAAAGTCGGCAAAAAGCACCTCTATCTTCTTGACAGCACCCAGCAGAAATTCGAAGAGGAGCCGCTCTGCATTCTAGACTTCTACGTTCATGATTCTGTTCAACGAAAAGGAAACGGACATCAGCTTTTCGACTACATGTTGAGGGTGAATTCTGAATCTGACAAAAATTGATTTTTCCTCTTAATTCCACTTCAACGAATCTCTCCGTTTCTGGACCGACTTTGTTTCAAGACATCAAAAAACCACAGACTTCTTTGCAGTTTCTCTGTTATTCGCTTGATGCTCAAATATTCCGAAACTTTTTCGTTGGCTAAAAAACAACTAAACTAAAATTAAATTTCAGCAAGAATCCACCTCAGCGACTGCCGTAGCTATTGATCGACCATCGGATGCATTTTTGCAGTTCCTGGAGAAATTTTACGGTCTCGTGAAGCCAGGTGAGTTGGTTCCTATTCTTCGTCATTTTTGGAGTACTTCGAGCTTACGACCTTGTAGAATCTTCTCGAAATTCGGAATATAAATCCGTTTTAGTGTGGCAGTCAACGAACTTTGTGGTGTTCTCCGAATTTTTCGACGGTAAAAAGCCGATGAAAAACGATGATAAGAGCGGAACAGGCAGTCGCAGCGAGAAATACGGCTCGAGAAAAAATGCTGAGGTAAAGTGGTTTTGATGGCAACTGGTTTCTCTTCTGGCTTTGTTTTTTTCATTTATCCGTATGATGCATTACTTTTTTACTTTTCCTCAGAAAGTTACTTTCAATTTATTTCCAAAGCGCTATTTATGCGGAACGCAGTCATTTCGATTTCGGATCGTCAGGTATCTTTTTCGGAGGAACTGCATAAGTACTATAGTCTTGTCCTTGGGAAATTTTTTTCAAAGAACGAATAAACGAATATATTCGATTTTGAAAGTTTCGAATGAACGAATGAACGAATAAATTCGATTCATAAAATTTCGAATGAACGAATGAACGAATATATTCGATTTTAAAAATTTCGAATGAACGAATGAACGAATAATTCGATTCTCAAAATTTCGGATGAACGAATGAACGAATATATTCGAGTGTTTAGATTTCGAATGAACGAATAATCGAATAAGTAAATTGCAGTATGTGATCGATATATAGTGTACGGGAAAAGTCCTTCAACACAGATATTTCACGGTGTAAACAGCAGATCTCAGGCAGATGAGATGAAATTCATAGCTAAGCTTCGAAATGACCTCCTTTCGCACGAATACAGGTAGATCAATTTTTGAGACCTGCTATTTTTAATATGTTCACATAACATCCAACATTTAAATTCTTCTTACATATTTGTGCAAACTCATGAGGTGGATTTAGAGCCGGTTCCTAACAAAAATGTTTCCAACCCAAGTCTGTTGAATGGATTGTCTGACATGAATTTTCAACGCAAGAGTCTTTTCCACCACAAATGCTTAGCTTAGACCGTTTTTTGAACAAGATTTATTATTTTCAATGGCTGCCATCGGGAACTGGTGCCCTTGTAGAGTAGTCACGTTAGAATGCATCCAAAGAAGAAATTGGTGGATCAGTTTCGATTGTTTTCCGTCTATCCAAGCACTTCTACCTAACTGCTCATTCATTATATTATAGTCATTATACTGTACACTATAAGCTTGTTTTTTATCCCTGAAAAGTGTTCATTTGCTCATTGTTCTATTTTATAATGATGTTTCATATCGAGAAAACATAAATTCAGGTGACTATGAAAGAGCAGAAACGCAGCAGAATAGCTCTATGGAACGACTGCTCCCTATTTTTCTTGAGTCTACCCCAAGCATTAGCAGACTGTACGGGGTGTATGTATTAGAAGAATTCATTCGCACAAATTCGAATTTTGAGATTTTGAATGAACGAATGAACGAATATATTCGATTTTTTAAATTTCGAATGAACGAGTGAACGAATATATTCGATTTCTAAAATTTCGAATGAACGAATGAACGAATAAATTCGATTTTCAAAATTCCGAATATTCGAATAACGAATATTCGAATTTTCGAATTTCATTCGAACATTCGTTCGAAATTATTCGATTCGGTCCGAACTATAATAATTACCTACGGTACCGGGCCCGTAACGAGAGAAGGGCGCAAGCGTTTTTCTATATTTTCTTCAATATTGATTTATTAGTCAAAATAAGTATGTATTCAAACTCATCAGCTCGAGCTCTGCCTTTCCCATACACATTTTCTATTTTGGTGGTACCTGTAAACAAGCTATTTCTTGACCCCTCGAATTTCGGTCCTTGCCCCTTCAATATTTTGTCTGGTGACTAGTCGCTAGACGATGCTCGGCCTTCGAACGGGCTACCACGTTGGAATTCTTGTTGGACATGCTTCGCAAATGAGTTGAGGTAGACTCTGTGCGGTTCGCAATGCGTGAACCCAAAAAACGGCACTGTTCGGCGCAAAAAAGCACCGGTGCCGCCGTTTTATCGTTGGGGCACGTGTGGTACTGTAGATAGCTCAGAATGAGGTTCCGCCATTTTCCAAAAAAAAACCTTTCCCTTTTGTTGTTTCACAGTAAGGCTCCGTCATCTTGGGTTATTCCGTTCAAGAGTTAAAGAAGTACCACAACAGTGTCTCTTATTTAGATGTCCTTTTATTTAAACACGTTTGGACTTCATTGTCAGGGAAAAAGTAACTAACGAGGGCTGAGCATTATCTTGGGGTTGTTCTTGAAGATCTTACAGCCGGACAATTACCTTCTGTCTTCGTTATGTAGAAGTTTTGATCGTACATCATTTAATTTTACATACATTTCAGATAACACCACACAGTAGTCCTGCGAAGGATATCAATTCGGTGTCAAAGGATTCTGTAGCTGGATTACTACACGGAGATCTACCCCCAGAGTATAGACGCATAGCCGCTCCAGATACGCCATTAGATCGAAAAAATAGACGAGATTTTGGACATCAGAGCCTGTGGTAAGAAGGATCAAGTGCTTACGCTGTCTTTTATGATTAATATAATATTTATATCTTGTTGAGTCTTGGTTATGAAGCGCTTGTACATGAGCCACTTATTCCTTTTTTGTCATTGATTTAGAGTGATGCTTCGTTAAGGTTGCTTTCTGTGTACAGTTGTGCATTCTTCTTGTTAAAGTAGAAGATCTCAGTTAATCCATTATGTTATCAATAATTCGCTTCACGAATACAGCTATATAAAACATTGAAATATTGTTACTGCAGAGGTTAAAGACGTCTGTTACGTACAACTTCAGTAGGGGTGTAGCGGGACATATTGCTGGAGTAAACATGATGTATACATTGTAAAGGATCGAAAACAGAAATTTCTCCATGAACAGTTGAAGTTCAGTCTCATAAATCAATGATTTAAGACAACTAGCTTTTGAAAGTCATTCCATTGATCGTGCTTTGCTTCGTCGATATCTGCCACAGCCATGCATAATAAAGCAGGTGTCGTAGCTGACGGCCCGTTCTCTAGATCTTTTCCGACACCTACACATTTTGAAGTTCTTTGGGGCCGGAAGAATGCTTTTCGTAAAATTCCCTGTTTTGCAAAGTGTTGGTCTGAGTTCTCGGTTAGTTCTTAGTCGCTAAAGAACCAAAATCATTTGGCTATACTGCAGAAAAAATAAGTAAGGAAAAGCTAGAAAGATGCGGATTCACGAGATCTTTACCTTATCAACTTACCTTCTTCCAAGCCTATCTTGAATTGCACGACTAGCAGAATCAGTGCCGTACATGACACGGGTACCTAAGTGCCCAACAACACTGCGAATTACCAAGTCGTCCAATGAGCCCACACAGGATCACCTTCTTCCGAGAGCAGGAACACTCAGGCTATTCTTCAACTCGCGTATCCCGCTCTCTCGAGGGGATTCCAAAAATTGGTAAATACTCATAATTGCACCTCTGCACGGAAATCTTTAGTAAAAGGCGAAAGATTTTCTCGGTTAAATGCAGAGGAGCCAGAGATGATATGCCGACCTTGAATTACACGGCTAGCACAATCAGTGCCGTACATGACACGGGTACCTAAGTGCCCAACAACACTGCGAATTACCAAGTCATCCAATGAGCCCACGTAGGATCACCTTCTTCCGAGAGCAGGAACACTCCTGCTATTCTTCAACTCGCGTATCCCGCTCTTTCGAGGGGATTCCAAAAATTGGTAAATACTCATAATTGCACCTCTGCACGGAAATCTTTAGTAAAAGGCGAAAGATTTTCTCGGTTAAATGCAGAGGAGCCAGAGATGATATGCCGACCTTGAATTACACGGCTAGCACAATCAGTGCCGTACATGACACGGGTACCTAAGTGCCCAACAACACTGCGAATTACCAAGTCATCCAATGAGCCCACGTAGGATCACCTTCTTCCGAGAGCAGGAACACTCCTGCTATTCTTCAACTCGCGTATCCCGCTCTTTCGAGGGGATTCCAAAAATTGGTAAATACTCATAATTGCACCTCTGCACGGAAATCTTTAGTAAAAGGCGAAAGATTTTCTCGGTTAAATGCAGAGGAGCCAGAGATGATATGCCGACCTTGAATTACACGGCTAGCACAATCAGTGCCGTACATGACACGGGTACCTAAGTGCCCAACAACACTGCGAATTACCAAGTCATCCAATGAGCCCACGTAGGATCACCTTCTTCCGAGAGCAGGAACACTCCTGCTATTCTTCAACTCGCGTATCCCGCTCTTTCGAGGGGATTCCAAAAATTGGTAAATACTCATAATTGCACCTCTGCACGGAAATCTTTAGTAAAAGGCGAAAGATTTTCTCGGTTAAATGCAGAGGAGCCAGAGATGACATGCCGATCTTGAATTGCACGACTAGCAGAATCAGTGCCGTACATGACACGGGTACCTAAGTGCCCAACAACACTGCGAATTACCAAGTCATCCAATGAGCCCACGTAGGATCACCTTCTTCCGAGAGCAGGAACACTCCTGCTATTCTTCAACTCGCGTATCCCGCTCTTTCGAGGGGATTCCAAAAATTGGTAAATACTCATAATTGCACCTCTGCACGGAAATCTTTAGTAAAAGGCGAAAGATTTTCTCGGTTAAATGCAGAGGAGCCAGAGATGATATGCCGACCTTGAATTACACGACTAGCACAATCAGTGCCGTACATGACACGGGTACCTAAGTGCCCAACAACACTGCGAATTACCAAGTCATCCAATGAGCCCACGTAGGATCACCTTCTTCCGAGAGCAGGAACACTCCTGCTATTCTCCAAGTTCTCTCTTCTTGAAACCTCGGCATGATGGTGTTATTATCGTGTGCTGCTGTGCCGGACGAGGTTAGTAGGGTGGATCAGATTTATTTGGCCTAACGTTTCGACCTGTTCGTCGTCGTCAGAGGCCTAAAAAGTGGTTCGAAACTACACATCCTTGGTCTGCCCGGCCAAGCGCCGAACCATCCCTAACATTTCTGACTAACTTGAAAAATCTCCCCCAAGAAATTGTAAAAACTAGAGATATTAAATGACTTACCCCGTGATCCACCAGCAGAGTGGTGCCGACGTGGCAACCAGCTCTGGTTGACAGATGCGACTGAGACATATCAGTCATTCCGAAACCCACAAAACGGTGCAAACGGTAGGAAGTCATTGCTTATCGAGAGACACTCATTTCGGTTGTTCATACAAGGATTCCTTGCGGAAATCCAAAAAGCTTCCAATGCTTTCCTAGACGATATCTCGGTCTCATATGATAGAATTCTGCACTCGATGTCAAAATCATTCCCGTCATGCACTTCATATCTGTGCCTTCCCAGCGGGGCTGTTAAGGTACCCCTTCTCTTACTGGCCAGATGTTCATTTATACGTGTCAGCAAAACACGACCGGTCTCACCAATGTACTTGCCGTTGCAAGCCTTACATTCAATTTCATATACCACACCGGCTTTCTCACAATCTCCATTCTTTCCGTAAGGACAAACAACGCAGTTCTCCGACACGCATTCAGTATCGTAGAGCCTGTTTCGTACTAGCTGACGTTTGATGTTGTCATTGGGGATGTTAACAAGGACAACATCATCTTGAAGTTGAGCACGAACAAGGCATCGTTGTATTGCAGACGAAAATGCGTCGGAGATAAAAGGGAGACATAATGGTACCCGGTCGTGGAAGGGTTGAACGCGCTGGACCGTGGTCGCTCTTCTGTGGTATGGGGACTTCTTATAGCCGTTCTGAGAGGCTATCGTTGAAGCTAATATCTCTGATTCTCGTCGTTCTTCGTCACCCGTGCACACTGTTGTAGCGGTCTTAAACATATTCCGTACAACGGCTCGCTTAACAGCAGCTGGGTGAGCTGATTTTACGTTAATCAGGATATTTTTGGAGCTTCCCTTTCGATACCATTTTACGCTGACCATGCCATCGGATACCTTCACCTGCGTGTTAAGATAGGGAAGCCAACCGTTCGATGGCGTCTCTCGGGTAAGCCTGATGTACTCTGATTGTTGGTTAAGAATGCGAAAGCATTCATCCATTTCAGACTGCGTTGATGTTATTATGAAGCAGTCGTCGATATATCTACAGTACATCAAAGGCAGACGAGCTAGCACCGGTTCTTCTATTCTGCTCATGAAACATATTGCAAGAACTGGCGCAAGGCGTTGGCCCATTGCCAGACCCCTTAGTTGAGAGTAGTACGAACCTGACCATTTAAAGATGTTACAGTTCAGGCATTCTTTGACCAGAGTCATTATCGAGCTCCTCTCGAGTCCAAATGTGTTGATGTTGTTAATGTGCCTATCAAGCATTTCAGACAACGCTTGTAAGGCTTGATCGTTTTGGACGTTGGTGTACAGTGAGGTGACATCAAATGACTCTACAACGCAATTTTGATGTAATTGTGCGTTGTGTAGATGATCAAGAAATACCCTCGTATTGGGCAGGTGCGAAGGGATCATGGCTAGCAATTGGCTTACGATCTTATTGAGAAACCATGATATTCGGTCGGTTGGTCCGCCAACGCAACTAATTATTGGACGAATTTTGAAGGTAGTCGCTGACATCGAAAGCACATCTGCAGAGGAGAGCTTATGGGTCTTTATAAGACTGTAAAACACAGGACATCTGGGGTAATCTTGCTTTAGTCTAGCGATCAACTTTCTGTCTAATCCTGCAGATCGTCCTAATGTTATCCAAGCTCGGTTCAAGCGTTTACATTGTGAGCGGAATTCCTCTATGGTGGATAAGCGATAAAGAGAGGAATCTCGCAAATGGAGTTCATTGATACTTCTGTCAAGTGACTGAGGTATCACAACGAACTCTCCACCCTTGTCACTCACGGAGACGCGCAACGTACCATTAGATCTTAGCTCACGCATCTCCTTGAACCCCAGTCTTTCCTCAAACGACAAGTTTGTCATTCGTTGTCGTCTGTACTGATTGAGAACACTCAAAACAGTAGACGACAGAATTCGCAACTTGCCGTCTATTTCTGGAACAGGCTGCGGCTCTCGATAAAATGTGCGTGGGAATGGTAAAGGTGGTAGCGAACTCCGGGTGTCATTGGAGGTGGATCGCGGGTTGACTTCGCTCACATGCCTCACTCGTAGCTGATCTCGCAGTCTTTGTAAGCCTCCAATAACTTTACGATACGTGAATGAAGTGACATTCTGTGCAATTGAAAAAGATGGACCGAGACTAAGTAGACGAACCGCATTGGTTGAGAGATGAGCATCTCCAATAATTGTGACTCTTTCCGAATGACTACCATCCACGGTGCGGGTAACGTCATCACGGTGATCAACGGGAGCACTGTTCTCTCTGCTTCTACGAATCTCTTGACGAGACTTTTTTCTCTGCAGATGTGCTTTCGATGTCAGCGACTACCTTCAAAATTCGTCCAATAATTAGTTGCGTTGGCGGACCAACCGACCGAATATCATGGTTTCTCAATAAGATCGTAAGCCAATTGCTAGCCATGATCCCTTCGCACCTGCCCAATACGAGGGTATTTCTTGATCATCTACACAACGCACAATTACATCAAAATTGCGTTGTAGAGTCATTTGATGTCACCTCACTGTACACCAACGTCCAAAACGATCAAGCCTTACAAGCGTTGTCTGAAATGCTTGATAGGCACATTAACAACATCAACACATTTGGACTCGAGAGGAGCTCGATAATGACTCTGGTCAAAGAATGCCTGAACTGTAACATCTTTAAATGGTCAGGTTCGTACTACTCTCAACTAAGGGGTCTGGCAATGGGCCAACGCCTTGCGCCAGTTCTTGCAATATGTTTCATGAGCAGAATAGAAGAACCGGTGCTAGCTCGTCTGCCTTTGATGTACTGTAGATATATCGACGACTGCTTCATAATAACATCAACGCAGTCTGAAATGGATGAATGCTTTCGCATTCTTAACCAACAATCAGAGTACATCAGGCTTACCCGAGAGACGCCATCGAACGGTTGGCTTCCCTATCTTAACACGCAGGTGAAGGTATCCGATGGCATGGTCAGCGTAAAATGGTATCGAAAGGGAAGCTCCAAAAATATCCTGATTAACGTAAAATCAGCTCACCCAGCTGCTGTTAAGCGAGCCGTTGTACGGAATATGTTTAAGACCGCTACAACAGTGTGCACGGGTGACGAAGAACGACGAGAATCAGAGATATTAGCTTCAACGATAGCCTCTCAGAACGGCTATAAGAAGTCCCCATACCACAGAAGAGCGACCACGGTCCAGCGCGTTCAACCCTTCCACGACCGGGTACCATTATGTCTCCCTTTTATCTCCGACGCATTTTCGTCTGCAATACAACGATGCCTTGTTCGTGCTCAACTTCAAGATGATGTTGTCCTTGTTAACATCCCCAATGACAACATCAAACGTCAGCTAGTACGAAACAGGCTCTACGATACTGAATGCGTGTCGGAGAACTGCGTTGTTTGTCCTTACGGAAAGAATGGAGATTGTGAGAAAGCCGGTGTGGTATATGAAATTGAATGTAAGGCTTGCAACGGCAAGTACATTGGTGAGACCGGTCGTGTTTTGCTGACACGTATAAATGAACATCTGGCCAGTAAGAGAAGGGGTACCTTAACAGCCCCGCTGGGAAGGCACAGATATGAAGTGCATGACGGGAATGATTTTGACATCGAGTGCAGAATTCTATCATATGAGACCGAGATATCGTCTAGGAAAGCATTGGAAGCTTTTTGGATTTCCGCAAGGAATCCTTGTATGAACAACCGAAATGAGTGTCTCTCGATAAGCAATGACTTCCTACCGTTTGCACCGTTTTGTGGGTTTCGGAATGACTGATATGTCTCAGTCGCATCTGTCAACCAGAGCTGGTTGCCACGTCGGCACCACTCTGCCGGTGGATCACGGGGTAAGTCATTTAATATCTCTAGTTTTTACAATTTCTTGGGGGAGATTTTTCAAGTTAGTCAGAAATGTTAGGGATGGTTCGGCGCTTGGCCGGGCAGACCAAGGATGTGTAGTTTCGAACCACTTTTTAGGCCTCTGACGACGACGAACAGGTCGAAACGTTAGGCCAAATAAATCTGATCCACCCTACTAACCTCGTCCGGCACAGCAGCACACGATAATAACTCCTGCTATTCTTCAACTCGCGTATCCCGCTCTTTCGAGGGGATTCCAAAAATTGGTAAATACTCATAATTGCACCTTTGCACGGAAATCTTTAGTAAAAGGCGAAAGATTTTCTCGGTTAAATGCAGAGGAGCCAGAGATGACATGCCGATCTTGAATTGCACGACTAGCAGAATCAGTGCCGTACATGACACGGGTACCTAAGTGCCCAACAACACTGCGAATTACCAAGTCGTCCAATGAGCCCACGTAGGATCACCTTCTTCCGAGAGCAGGAACACTCCTGCTATTCTTCAACTCGCGTATCCCGCTCTTTCGAGGGGATTCCAAAAATTGGTAACTACTCATAATTGCACCTCTGCACGGAAATCTTTAGTAAAAGGCGAAAGATTTTCTCGGTTAAATGCAGAGGAGCCAGAGATGACATGCCGATCTTGAATTGCACGACTAGCAGAATCAGTGCCGTACATGACACGGGTACCTAAGTGCCCAACAACACTACGAATTACCAAGTCGTCCAATGAGCCCACGTAGGATCACCTTCTTCCGAGAGCAGGAACACTCCTGCTATTCTTCAACTCGCGTATCCCGCTCTTTCGAGGGGATTCCAAAAATTGGTAACTACTCATAATTGCACCTCTGCACGGAAATCTTTAGTAAAAGGCGAAAGATTTTCTCGGTTAAATGCAGAGGAGCCAGAGATGACATGCCGAGCTTGAATTACACGACTAGCAGAATCAGTGCCGTACATGACACGGGTACCTAAGTGCCCAACAACACTACGAATTACCAAGTCGTCCAATGAGCCCACGTAGGATCACCTTCTTCCGAGAGCAGGAACACTCCTGCTATTCTTCAACTCGCGTATCCCGCTCTTTCGAGGGGATTCCAAAAATTGGTAAATACTCATAATTGCACCTCTGCACGGAAATCTTTAGTAAAAGGCGAAAGATTTTCTCGGTTAAATGCAGAGGAGCCAGAGATGACATGCCGAGCTTGAATTACACGACTAGCAGAATCAGTGCCGTACATGACACGGATACCTAAGTGCCCAACAACACTACGAATTACCAAGTCGTCCAATGAACCCACATAGGATCACCTTCTTCCGAGAGCAGGAACACTCAGGCTATTCTTCAACTCGCGTATCCCGCTCTTTCGAGGGGATTCCAAAAATTGGTAACTACTCATAATTGCACCTCTGCACGGAAATCTTTAGTAAAAGGCGAAAGATTTTCTCGGTTAAATGCAGAGGAGCCAGAGATGACATGCCGAGCTTGAATTACACGACTAGCAGAATCAGTGCCGTACATGACACGGGTACCTAAGTGCCCAACAACACTACGAATTACCAAGTCGTCCAATGAACCCACATAGGATCACCTTCTTCCGAAAGCAGGAACACTCCGGCTGTTCTACAACTCGTGTATCCCGCTCTCTCGAGGGGATTCCAAAAATTGGTAAATACTCATAATTGCACCTCTGCACGGAAATCTTTAGTAAAAGGCGAAAGATTTTCTCGGTTAAATGCAGAGGAGCCAGAGATGGCATGCCGATCTTGAATTACACGACTAGCAGAATCAGTGCCGTACATGACACGGGTACCTAAGTGCCCAACAACACTACGAATTACCAAGTCGTCCAATGAGCCCACGTAGGATCACCTTCTTCCGAGAGCAGGAACACTCAGGCTATTCTTCAACTCGCGTATCCCGCTCTTTCGAGGGGATTCCAAAAATTGGTGAATACTCATAATTGCACCTCTGCACGGAAATCTTTAGTAAAAGGCGAAAGATTTTCTCGGTTAAATGCAGAGGAGCCAGAGATGGCATGCCGATCTTGAATTACACGACTAGCAGAATCAGTGCCGTACATGACACGGGTACCTAAGTGCCCAACAACACTACGAATTACCAAGTCGTCCAATGAGCCCACGTAGGATCACCTTCTTCCGAAAGCAGGAACACTCCGGCTGTTCTACAACTCGTGTATCCCGCTCTCTCGAGGGGATTCCAAAAATTGGTAAATACTCATAATTGCACCTCTGCACGGAAATCTTTAGTAAAAGGCGAAAGATTTTCTCGGTTAAATGCAGAGGAGCCAGAGATGGCATGCCGATCTTGAATTACACGACTAGCAGAATCAGTGCCGTACATGACACGGGTACCTAAGTGCCCAACAACACTACGAATTACCAAGTCGTCCAATGAACCCACATAGGATCACCTTCTTCCGAAAGCAGGAACACTCCGGCTGTTCTACAACTCGTGTATCCCGCTCTCTCGAGGGGATTCCAAAAATTGGTAAATACTCATAATTGCACCTCTGCACGGAAATCTTTAGTAAAAGGCGAAAGATTTTCTCGGTTAAATGCAGAGGAGCCAGAGATGGCATGCCGATCTTGAATTACACGACTAGCAGAATCAGTGCCGTACATGACACGGGTACCTAAGTGCCCAACAACACTGTGAATTACCAAGTCGTCCAATGAACCCACGTAGGATCACCTTCTTCCGAGAGCAGGAACACTCCTGCTATTCTTCAACTCGCGTATCCCGCTCTTTCGAGGGGATTCCAAAAATTGGTAAATACTCATAATTGCACCTCTGCACGGAAATCTTTAGTAAAAGGCGAAAGATTTTCTCGGTTAAATGCAGAGGAGCCAGAGATGACATGCCGAGCTTGAATTACACGACTAGCAGAATCAGTGCCGTACATGACACGGATACCTAAGTGCCCAACAACACTACGAATTACCAAGTCGTCCAATGAACCCACATAGGATCACCTTCTTCCGAGAGCAGGAACACTCAGGCTATTCTTCAACTCGCGTATCCCGCTCTTTCGAGGGGATTCCAAAAATTGGTAACTACTCATAATTGCACCTCTGCACGGAAATCTTTAGTAAAAGGCGAAAGATTTTCTCGGTTAAATGCAGAGGAGCCAGAGATGACATGCCGAGCTTGAATTACACGACTAGCAGAATCAGTGCCGTACATGACACGGGTACCTAAGTGCCCAACAACACTACGAATTACCAAGTCGTCCAATGAACCCACATAGGATCACCTTCTTCCGAAAGCAGGAACACTCCGGCTGTTCTACAACTCGTGTATCCCGCTCTCTCGAGGGGATTCCAAAAATTGGTAAATACTCATAATTGCACCTCTGCACGGAAATCTTTAGTAAAAGGCGAAAGATTTTCTCGGTTAAATGCAGAGGAGCCAGAGATGGCATGCCGATCTTGAATTACACGACTAGCAGAATCAGTGCCGTACATGACACGGGTACCTAAGTGCCCAACAACACTACGAATTACCAAGTCGTCCAATGAGCCCACGTAGGATCACCTTCTTCCGAGAGCAGGAACACTCAGGCTATTCTTCAACTCGCGTATCCCGCTCTTTCGAGGGGATTCCAAAAATTGGTGAATACTCATAATTGCACCTCTGCACGGAAATCTTTAGTAAAAGGCGAAAGATTTTCTCGGTTAAATGCAGAGGAGCCAGAGATGGCATGCCGATCTTGAATTACACGACTAGCAGAATCAGTGCCGTACATGACACGGGTACCTAAGTGCCCAACAACACTACGAATTACCAAGTCGTCCAATGAGCCCACGTAGGATCACCTTCTTCCGAAAGCAGGAACACTCCGGCTGTTCTACAACTCGTGTATCCCGCTCTCTCGAGGGGATTCCAAAAATTGGTAAATACTCATAATTGCACCTCTGCACGGAAATCTTTAGTAAAAGGCGAAAGATTTTCTCGGTTAAATGCAGAGGAGCCAGAGATGGCATGCCGATCTTGAATTACACGACTAGCAGAATCAGTGCCGTACATGACACGGGTACCTAAGTGCCCAACAACACTACGAATTACCAAGTCGTCCAATGAACCCACATAGGATCACCTTCTTCCGAAAGCAGGAACACTCCGGCTGTTCTACAACTCGTGTATCCCGCTCTCTCGAGGGGATTCCAAAAATTGGTGAATACTCATAATTGCACCTCTGCACGGAAATCTTTAGTAAAAGGCGAAAGATTTTCTCGGTTAAATGCAGAGGAGCCAGAGATGGCATGCCGATCTTGAATTACACGACTAGCAGCAGAATCAGTGCCGTACATGACACGGATACCTAAGTGCCCAACAACACTACGAATTACCAAGTCGTCCAATGAACCCACATAGGATCACCTTCTTCCGAAAGCAGGAACACTCCGGCTGTTCTACAACTCGTGTATCCCGCTCTCTCGAGGGGATTCCAAAAATTGGTAAATACTCATAATTGCACCTCTGCACGGAAATCTTTAGTAAAAGGCGAAAGATTTTCTCGGCTAAATGCAGAGGAGCCAGAGATGACATGCCGAGCTTGAATTACACGACTAGCAGAATCAGTGCCGTACATGACACGGGTACCTAAGTGCCCAACAACACTACGAATTACCAAGTCGTCCAATGAACCCACATAGGATCACCTTCTTCCGAAAGCAGGAACACTCCGGCTGTTCTACAACTCGTGTATCCCGCTCTCTCGAGGGGATTCCAAAAATTGGTAAATACTCATAATTGCACCTCTGCACGGAAATCTTTAGTAAAAGGCGAAAGATTTTCTCGGTTAAATGCAGAGGAGCCAGAGATGGCATGCCGATCTTGAATTACACGACTAGCAGAATCAGTGCCGTACATGACACGGGTACCTAAGTGCCCAACAACACAACGAATTACCAAGTCGTCCAATGAGCCCACGTAGGATCACCTTCTTCCGAGAGCAGGAACACTCAGGCTATTCTTCAACTCGCGTATCCCGCTCTTTCGAGGGGATTCCAAAAATTGGTGAATACTCATAATTGCACCTCTGCACG
Organism: Nippostrongylus brasiliensis; assembly: GCA_030553155.1. Classification (NCBI taxonomy): domain Eukaryota; kingdom Metazoa; phylum Nematoda; class Chromadorea; order Rhabditida; family Heligmosomidae; genus Nippostrongylus; species Nippostrongylus brasiliensis. The sequence continues at coordinate 10,362,511 of CP130737.1, forward strand.
GAAATCTTTAGTAAAAGGCGAAAGATTTTCTCGGTTAAATGCAGAGGAGCCAGAGATGGCATGCCGATCTTGAATTACACGACTAGCAGAATCAGTGCCGTACATGACACGGGTACCTAAGTGCCCAACAACACTGTGAATTACCAAGTCGTCCAATGAACCCACATAGGATCACCTTCTTCCGAAAGCAGGAACACTCCGGCTGTTCTACAACTCGTGTATCCCGCTCTCTCGAGGGGATTCCAAAAATTGGTAAATACTCATAATTGCACCTCTGCATGGAAATCTTTAGTAAAAGGCGAAAGATTTTCTCGGTTAAATGCAGAGGAGCCAGAGATGGCATGCCGATCTTGAATTACACGACTAGCAGAATCAGTGCCGTACATGACACGGGTACCTAAGTGCCCAACAACACTACGAATTACCAAGTCGTCCAATGAGCCCACGTAGGATCACCTTCTTCCGAGAGCAGGAACACTCAGGCTATTCTTCAACTCGCGTATCCCGCTCTTTCGAGGGGATTCCAAAAATTGGTGAATACTCATAATTGCACCTCTGCACGGAAATCTTTAGTAAAAGGCGAAAGATTTTCTCGGTTAAATGCAGAGGAGCCAGAGATGGCATGCCGATCTTGAATTACACGACTAGCAGAATCAGTGCCGTACATGACACGGGTACCTAAGTGCCCAACAACACTGTGAATTACCAAGTCGTCCAATGAACCCACATAGGATCACCTTCTTCCGAAAGCAGGAACACTCCGGCTGTTCTACAACTCGTGTATCCCGCTCTCTCGAGGGGATTCCAAAAATTGGTAAATACTCATAATTGCACCTCTGCATGGAAATCTTTAGTAAAAGGCGAAAGATTTTCTCGGTTAAATGCAGAGGAGCCAGAGATGGCATGCCGATCTTGAATTACACGACTAGCAGAATCAGTGCCGTACATGACACGGGTACCTAAGTACCCAACAACACTGTGAATTACCAAGTCGTCCAATGAACCCACATAGGATCACCTTCTTCCGAAAGCAGGAACACTCCGGCTGTTCTACAACTCGTGTATCCCGCTCTCTCGAGGGGATTCCAAAAATTGGTAAATACTCATAATTGCACCTCTGCACGGAAATCTTTAGTAAAAGGCGAAAGATTTTCTCGGTTAAATGCAGAGGAGCCAGAGATGGCATGCCGATCTTGAATTACACGACTAGCAGAATCAGTGCCGTACATGACACGGGTACCTAAGTGCCCAACAACACTGTGAATTACCAAGTCGTCCAATGAACCCACATAGGATCACCTTCTTCCGAAAGCAGGAACACTCCGGCTGTTCTACAACTCGTGTATCCCGCTCTCTCGAGGGGATTCCAAAAATTGGTAAATACTCATAATTGCACCTCTGCACGGAAATCTTTAGTAAAAGGCGAAAGATTTTCTCGGTTAAATGCAGAGGAGCCAGAGATGGCATGCCGATCTTGAATTACACGACTAGCAGAATCAGTGCCGTACATGACACGGGTACCTAAGTGCCCAACAACACTGTGAATTACCAAGTCGTCCAATGAGCCCACGTAGGATCACCTTCTTCCGAAAGCAGGAACACTCCGGCTGTTCTACAACTCGTGTATCCCGCTCTCTCGAGGGGATTCCAAAAATTGGTAAATACTCATAATTGCACCTCTGCACGGAAATCTTTAGTAAAAGGCGAAAGATTTTCTCGGTTAAATGCAGAGGAGCCAGAGATGGCATGCCGATCTTGAATTACACGACTAGCAGAATCAGTGCCGTACATGACACGGGTACCTAAGTGCCCAACAACACTGTGAATTACCAAGTCGTCCAATGAACCCACATAGGATCACCTTCTTCCGAAAGCAGGAACACTCCGGCTGTTCTACAACTCGTGTATCCCGCTCTCTCGAGGGGATTCCAAAAATTGGTAAATACTCATAATTGCACCTCTGCACGGAAATCTTTAGTAAAAGGCGAAAGATTTTCTCGGTTAAATGCAGAGGAGCCAGAGATGGCATGCCGATCTTGAATTACACGACTAGCAGAATCAGTGCCGTACATGACGCGGGTACCTAAGTGCCCAACAACACTGTGAATTACCAAGTCGTCCAATGAACCCACATAGGATCACCTTCTTCCGAAAGCAGGAACACTCCGGCTGTTCTACAACTCGTGTATCCCGCTCTCTCGAGGGGATTCCAAAAATTGGTGAATACTCATAATTGCACCTCTGCACGGAAATCTTTAGTAAAAGGCGAAAGATTTTCTCGGTTAAATGCAGAGGAGCCAGAGATGGCATGCCGATCTTGAATTACACGACTAGCAGAATCAGTGCCGTACATGACACGGGTACCTAAGTGCCCAACAACACTGTGAATTACCAAGTCGTCCAATGAACCCACATAGGATCACCTTCTTCCGAAAGCAGGAACACTCCGGCTGTTCTACAACTCGTGTATCCCGCTCTCTCGAGGGGATTCCAAAAATTGGTAAATACTCATAATTGCACCTCTGCACGGAAATCTTTAGTAAAAGGCGAAAGATTTTCTCGGTTAAATGCAGAGGAGCCAGAGATGGCATGCCGATCTTGAATTACACGACTAGCAGAATCAGTGCCGTACATGACACGGGTACCTAAGTGCCCAACAACACAACGAATTACCAAGTCGTCCAATGAGCCCACGTAGGATCACCTTCTTCCGAGAGCAGGAACACTCAGGCTATTCTTCAACTCGCGTATCCCGCTCTTTCGAGGGGATTCCAAAAATTGGTGAATACTCATAATTGCACCTCTGCACGGAAATCTTTAGTAAAAGGCGAAAGATTTTCTCGGTTAAATGCAGAGGAGCCAGAGATAACATGCCGACCTTGAATTACACGACTAGCAGAATCAGTGCCGTACATGACACGGGTACCTAAGTGCCCAACAACACTGTGAATTACCAAGTCGTCCAATGAACCCACATAGGATCACCTTCTTCCGAGAGCAGGAACACTCAGGCTATTCTTCAACTCGCGTATCCCGCTCTTTCGAGGGGATTCCAAAAATTGGTAAATACTCATAATTGCACCTCTGCACGGAAATCTTTAGTAAAAGGCGAAAGATTTTCTCGGTTAAATGCAGAGGAGCCAGAGATGGCATGCCGATCTTGAATTGCACGACTAGCAGAATCAGTGCCGTACATGACGCGGGTACCTAAGTGCCCAACAACACTACGAATTACCAAGTCGTCCAATGAGCCCACGTAGGATCACCTTCTTCCGAGAGCAGGAACACTCAGGCTATTCTTCAACTCGCGTATCCCGCTCTTTCGAGGGGATTCCAAAAATTGGTGAATACTCATAATTGCACCTCTGCACGGAAATCTTTAGTAAAAGGCGAAAGATTTTCTCGGTTAAATGCAGAGGAGCCAGAGATGGCATGCCGATCTTGAATTGCACGACTAGCAGAATCAGTGCCGTACATGACGCGGGTACCTAAGTGCCCAACAACACTACGAATTACCAAGTCGTCCAATGAGCCCACGTAGGATCACCTTCTTCCGAAAGCAGGAACACTCCGGCTGTTCTACAACTCGTGTATCCCGCTCTCTCGAGGGGATTCCAAAAATTGGTAAATACTCATAATTGCACCTCTGCACGGAAATCTTTAGTAAAAGGCGAAAGATTTTCTCGGTTAAATGCAGAGGAGCCAGAGATGGCATGCCGATCTTGAATTACACGACTAGCAGAATCAGTGCCGTACATGACACGGGTACCTAAGTGCCCAACAACACTGTGAATTACCAAGTCGTCCAATGAACCCACATAGGATCACCTTCTTCCGAGAGCAGGAACACTCAGGCTATTCTTCAACTCGCGTATCCCGCTCTTTCGAGGGGATTCCAAAAATTGGTAAATACTCATAATTGCACCTCTGCACGGAAATCTTTAGTAAAAGGCGAAAGATTTTCTCGGTTAAATGCAGAGGAGCCAGAGATGGCATGCCGATCTTGAATTGCACGACTAGCAGAATCAGTGCCGTACATGACGCGGGTACCTAAGTGCCCAACAACACTACGAATTACCAAGTCGTCCAATGAGCCCACGTAGGATCACCTTCTTCCGAGAGCAGGAACACTCAGGCTATTCTTCAACTCGCGTATCCCGCTCTTTCGAGGGGATTCCAAAAATTGGTGAATACTCATAATTGCACCTCTGCACGGAAATCTTTAGTAAAAGGCGAAAGATTTTCTCGGTTAAATGCAGAGGAGCCAGAGATAACATGCCGACCTTGAATTACACGACTAGCAGAATCAGTGCCGTACATGACACGGGTACCTAAGTGCCCAACAACACTGTGAATTACCAAGTCGTCCAATGAACCCACGTAGGATCACCTTCTTCCGAGAGCAGGAACACTCAGGCTATTCTTCAACTCGCGTATCCCGCTCTTTCGAGGGGATTCCAAAAATTGGTAAATACTCATAATTGCACCTCTGCACGGAAATCTTTAGTAAAAGGCGAAAGATTTTCTCGGTTAAATGCAGAGGAGCCAGAGATGACATGCCGATCTTGAATTACACGACTAGCAGAATCAGTGCCGTACATGACGCGGGTACCTAAGTGCCCAACAACACTACGAATTACCAAGTCGTCCAATGAACCCACATAGGATCACCTTCTTCCGAAAGCAGGAACACTCCGGCTGTTCTACAACTCGTGTATCCCGCTCTCTCGAGGGGATTCCAAAAATTGGTAAATACTCATAATTGCACCTCTGCACGGAAATCTTTAGTAAAAGGCGAAAGATTTTCTCGGTTAAATGCAGAGGAGCCAGAGATGACATGCCGATCTTGAATTACACGACTAGCAGAATCAGTGCCGTACATGACACGGGTACCTAAGTGCCCAACAACACTACGAATTACCAAGTCGTCCAATGAACCCACATAGGATCACCTTCTTCCGAGAGCAGGAACACTCAGGCTATTCTTCAACTCGCGTATCCCGCTCTCTCGAGGGGATTCCAAAAATTGGTAACTACTCATAATTGCACCTCTGCACGGAAATCTTTAGTAAAAGGCGAAAGATTTTCTCGGTTAAATGCAGAGGAGCCAGAGATGGCATGCCGATCTTGAATTGCACGACTAGCAGAATCAGTGCCGTACATGACACGGGTACCTAAGTGCCCAACAACACTACGAATTACCAAGTCGTCCAATGAACCCACATAGGATCACCTTCTTCCGAGAGCAGGAACACTCAGGCTATTCTTCAACTCGCGTATCCCGCTCTTTCGAGGGGATTCCAAAAATTGGTGAATACTCATAATTGCACCTCTGCACGGAAATCTTTAGTAAAAGGCGAAAGATTTTCTCGGTTAAATGCAGAGGAGCCAGAGATGGCATGCCGATCTTGAATTGCACGACTAGCAGAATCAGTGCCGTACATGACGCGGGTACCTAAGTGCCCAACAACACTACGAATTACCAAGTCGTCCAATGAGCCCACATAGGATCACCTTCTTCCGAGAGCAGGAACACTCAGGCTATTCTTCAACTCGCGTATCCCGCTCTTTCGAGGGGATTCCAAAAATTGGTAACTACTCATAATTGCACCTCTGCACGGAAATCTTTAGTAAAAGGCGAAAGATTTTCTCGGTTAAATGCAGAGGAGCCAGAGATGGCATGCCGATCTTGAATTGCACGACTAGCAGAATCAGTGCCGTACATGACGCGGGTACCTAAGTGCCCAACAACACTACGAATTACCAAGTCGTCCAATGAGCCCACATAGGACCACCTTCTTCCGAGAGCAGGAACACTCAGGCTATTCTTCAACTCGCGTATCCCGCTCTCTCGAGGGGATTCCAAAAATTGGTAACTACTCATAATTGCACCTCTGCACGGAAATCTTTAGTAAAAGGCGAAAGATTTTCTCGGTTAAATGCAGAGGAGCCAGAGATGGCATGCCGATCTTGAATTGCACGACTAGCAGAATCAGTGCCGTACATGACACGGGTACCTAAGTGCCCAACAACACTACGAATTACCAAGTCGTCCAATGAGCCCACATAGGACCACCTTCTTCCGAGAGCAGGAACACTCCTGCTATTCTTCAACTCGCGTATCCCGCTCTTTCGAGGGGATTCCAAAAATTGGTAAATACTCATAATTGCACCTCTGCACGGAAATCTTTAGTAAAAGGCGAAAGATTTTCTCGGTTAAATGCAGAGGAGCCAGAGATGACATGCCGATCTTGAATTGCACGACTAGCAGAATCAGTGCCGTACATGACGCGGGTACCTAAGTGCCCAACAACACTACGAATTACCAAGTCGTCCAATGAACCCACATAGGATCACCTTCTTCCGAAAGCAGGAACACCCGGCTATTCTTCAACTCGCGTATCCCGCTCTTTCGAGGGGATTCCAAAAATTGGTAAATACTCATAATTGCACCTCTGCACGGAAATCTTTAGTAAAAGGCGAAAGATTTTCTCGGTTAAATGCAGAGGAGCCAGAGATGACATGCCGATCTTGAATTGCACGACTAGCAGAATCAGTGCCGTACATGACACGGGTACCTAAGTGCCCAACAACACTACGAATTACCAAGTCGTCCAATGAGCCCACATAGGATCACCTTCTTCCGAGAGCAGGAACACTCAGGCTATTCTTCAACTCGCGTATCCCGCTCTCTCGAGGGGATTCCAAAAATTGGTAAATACTCATAATTGCACCTCTGCACGGAAATCTTTAGTAAAAGGCGAAAGATTTTCTCGGTTAAATGCAGAGGAGCCAGAGATGGCATGCCGATCTTGAATTGCACGACTAGCAGAATCAGTGCCGTACATGACGCGGGTACCTAAGTGCCCAACAACACTACGAATTACCAAGTCGTCCAATGAACCCACATAGGATCACCTTCTTCCGAGAGCAGGAACACTCAGGCTATTCTTCAACTCGCGTATCCCGCTCTTTCGAGGGGATTCCAAAAATTGGTAACTACTCATAATTGCACCTCTGCACGGAAATCTTTAGTAAAAGGCGAAAGATTTTCTCGGTTAAATGCAGAGGAGCCAGAGATGGCATGCCGATCTTGAATTGCACGACTAGCAGAATCAGTGCCGTACATGACGCGGGTACCTAAGTGCCCAACAACACTACGAATTACCAAGTCGTCCAATGAGCCCACATAGGACCACCTTCTTCCGAGAGCAGGAACACTCCGGCTGCTCTACAACTCGCGTATCCCGCTCTTTCGAGGGAATTCCAAAAATTGGTAACTACTCATAATTGCACCTCTGCACGGAAATCTTTAGTAAAAGGCGAAAGATTTTCTCGGTTAAATGCAGAGGAGCCAGAGATGACATGCCGATCTTGAATTGCACGACTAGCAGAATCAGTGCCGTACATGACACGGGTACCTAAGTGCCCAACAACACTACGAATTACCAAGTCGTCCAATGAGCCCACATAGGATCACCTTCTTCCGAGAGCAGGAACACTCAGGCTATTCTTCAACTCGCGTATCCCGCTCTTTCGAGGGGATTCCAAAAATTGGTAACTACTCATAATTGCACCTCTGCACGGAAATCTTTAGTAAAAGGCGAAAGATTTTCTCGGTTAAATGCAGAGGAGCCAGAGATGGCATGCCGATCTTGAATTGCACGACTAGCAGAATCAGTGCCGTACATGACACGGGTACCTAAGTGCCCAACAACACTACGAATTACCAAGTCGTCCAATGAGCCCACATAGGACCACCTTCTTCCGAGAGCAGGAACACTCCTGCTATTCTTCAACTCGCGTATCCCGCTCTCTCGAGGGGATTCCAAAAATTGGTAAATACTCATAATTGCACCTCTGCACGGAAATCTTTAGTAAAAGGCGAAAGATTTTCTCGGTTAAATGCAGAGGAGCCAGAGATGGCATGCCGATCTTGAATTGCACGACTAGCAGAATCAGTGCCGTACATGACGCGGGTACCTAAGTGCCCAACAACACTACGAATTACCAAGTCGTCCAATGAGCCCACATAGGATCACCTTCTTCCGAGAGCAGGAACACTCAGGCTATTCTTCAACTCGCGTATCCCGCTCTTTCGAGGGGATTCCAAAAATTGGTAACTACTCATAATTGCACCTCTGCACGGAAATCTTTAGTAAAAGGCGAAAGATTTTCTCGGTTAAATGCAGAGGAGCCAGAGATGGCATGCCGATCTTGAATTGCACGACTAGCAGAATCAGTGCCGTACATGACACGGGTACCTAAGTGCCCAACAACACTACGAATTACCAAGTCGTCCAATGAGCCCACATAGGACCACCTTCTTCCGAGAGCAGGAACACTCCTGCTATTCTTCAACTCGCGTATCCCGCTCTCTCGAGGGGATTCCAAAAATTGGTAACTACTCATAATTGCACCTCTGCACGGAAATCTTTAGTAAAAGGCGAAAGATTTTCTCGGTTAAATGCAGAGGAGCCAGAGATGGCATGCCGATCTTGAATTGCACGACTAGCAGAATCAGTGCCGTACATGACACGGGTACCTAAGTGCCCAACAACACTACGAATTACCAAGTCGTCCAATGAGCCCACATAGGACCACCTTCTTCCGAGAGCAGGAACACTCCTGCTATTCTTCAACTCGCGTATCCCGCTCTTTCGAGGGGATTCCAAAAATTGGTAAATACTCATAATTGCACCTCTGCACGGAAATCTTTAGTAAAAGGCGAAAGATTTTCTCGGTTAAATGCAGAGGAGCCAGAGATGGCATGCCGATCTTGAATTGCACGACTAGCAGAATCAGTGCCGTACATGACGCGGGTACCTAAGTGCCCAACAACACTACGAATTACCAAGTCGTCCAATGAGCCCACATAGGATCACCTTCTTCCGAGAGCAGGAACACTCAGGCTATTCTTCAACTCGCGTATCCCGCTCTTTCGAGGGGATTCCAAAAATTGGTAACTACTCATAATTGCACCTCTGCACGGAAATCTTTAGTAAAAGGCGAAAGATTTTCTCGGTTAAATGCAGAGGAGCCAGAGATGTCATGCCGATCTTGAATTGCACGACTAGCAGAATCAGTCCCGTACATGACACGGGTACCTAAGTGCCCAACAACACTACGAATTACCAAGTCGTCCAATGAGCCCACATAGGACCACCTTCTTCCGAGAGCAGGAACACTCCGGCTGTTCTACAACTCGCGTATCCCGCTCTTTCGAGGGGATTCCAAAAATTGGTAAATACTCATAATTGCACCTCTGCACGGAAATCTTTAGTAAAAGGCGAAAGATTTTCTCGGTTAAATGCAGAGGAGCCAGAGATGGCATGCCGATCTTGAATTGCACGACTAGCAGAATCAGTGCCGTACATGACGCGGGTACCTAAGTGCCCAACAACACTACGAATCACCAAGTCGTCCAATGAGCCCACATAGGATCACCTTCTTCCGAGAGCAGGGACACTCAGGCTATTCTTCAACTCGCGTATCCCGCTCTTTCGAGGGGATCCCAAAAATTGGTAAATACTCATAATTGCACCTCTGCACGGAAATCTTTAGTAAAAGGCGAAAGATTTTCTCGGTTAAATGCAGAGGAGCCAGAGATGACATGCCGATCTTGAATTGCACGACTAGCAGAATCAGTGCCGTACATGACACGGGTACCTAAGTGCCCAACAACACTACGAATTACCAAGTCGTCCAATGAGCCCACATAGGACCACCTTCCGAGAGCAGGAACACTCCGGCTGTTCTTCAACTCGCGTATCCCGCTCTTTCGAGGGGATTCCAAAAATTGGTAAATACTCATAATTGCACCTCTGCACGGAAATCTTTAGTAAAAGGCGAAAGATTTTCTCGGTTAAATGCAGAGGAGCCAGAGATGACATGCCGATCTTGAATTGCACGACTAGCAGAATCAGTGCCGTACATGACACGGGTACCTAAGTGCCCAACAACACTACGAATTACCAAGTCGTCCAATGAGCCCACATAGGATCACCTTCTTCCGAGAGCAGGGACACTCAGGCTATTCTTCAACTCGCGTATCCCGCTCTTTCGAGGGGATTCCAAAAATTGGTAAATACTCATAATTGCACCTCTGCACGGAAATCTTTAGTAAAAGGCGAAAGATTTTCTCGGTTAAATGCAGAGGAGCCAGAGATGACATGCCGATCTTGAATTGCACGACTAGCAGAATCAGTGCCGTACATGACACGGGTACCTAAGTGCCCAACAACACTACGAATTACCAAGTCGTCCAATGAGCCCACATAGGATCACCTTCTTCCGAGAGCAGGAACACTCAGGCTATTCTTCAACTCGCGTATCCCGCTCTTTCGAGGGGATTCCAAAAATTGGTAAATACTCATAATTGCACCTCTGCACGGAAATCTTTAGTAAAAGGCGAAAGATTTTCTCGGTTAAATGCAGAGGAGCCAGAGATGACATGCCGATCTTGAATTGCACGACTAGCAGAATCAGTGCCGTACATGACACGGGTACCTAAGTGCCCAACAACACTACGAATTACCAAGTCGTCCAATGAGCCCACATAGGATCACCTTCTTCCGAGAGCAGGAACACTCAGGCTATTCTTCAACTCGCGTATCCCGCTCTTTCGAGGGGATTCCAAAAATTGGTAACTACTCATAATTGCACCTCTGCACGGAAATCTTTAGTAAAAGGCGAAAGATTTTCTCGGTTAAATGCAGAGGAGCCAGAGATGGCATGCCGATCTTGAATTGCACGACTAGCAGAATCAGTGCCGTACATGACGCGGGTACCTAAGTGCCCAACAACACTACGAATTACCAAGTCGTCCAATGAACCCACATAGGATCACCTTCTTCCGAAAGCAGGAACACTCCGGCTGTTCTACAACTCGTGTATCCCGCTCTCTCGAGGGGATTCCAAAAATTGGTAAATACTCATAATTGCACCTCTGCACGGAAATCTTTAGTAAAAGGCGAAAGATTTTCTCGGTTAAATGCAGAGGAGCCAGAGATGACATGCCGATCTTGAATTGCACGACTAGCAGAATCAGTGCCGTACATGACACGGGTACCTAAGTGCCCAACAACACTACGAATTACCAAGTCGTCCAATGAGCCCACGTAGGATCACCTTCTTCCGAGAGCAGGAACACTCCGGCTGTTCTTCAACTCGCGTATCCCGCTCTCTCGAGGGGATTCCAAAAATTGGTAAATACTCATAATTGCACCTCTGCACGGAAATCTTTAGTAAAAGGCGAAAGATTTTCTCGGTTAAATGCAGAGGAGCCAGAGATGACATGCCGATCTTGAATTGCACGACTAGCAGAATCAGTGCCGTACATGACACGGGTACCTAAGTGCCCAACAACACTACGAATTACCAAGTCGTCCAATGAGCCCACATAGGACCACCTTCTTCCGAGAGCAGGAACACTCGGCTATTCTTCAACTCGCGTATCCCGCTCTTTCGAGGGGATTCCAAAAATTGGTAAATACTCATAATTGCACCTCTGCACGGAAATCTTTAGTAAAAGGCGAAAGATTTTCTCGGTTAAATGCAGAGGAGCCAGAGATGACATGCCGATCTTGAATTGCACGACTAGCAGAATCAGTGCCGTACATGACACGGGTACCTAAGTGCCCAACAACACTACGAATTACCAAGTCGTCCAATGAGCCCACGTAGGATCACCTTCTTCCGAGAGCAGGAACACTCAGGCTATTCTTCAACTCGCGTATCCCGCTCTTTCGAGGGGATTCCAAAAATTGGTAAATACTCATAATTGCACCTCTGCACGGAAATCTTTAGTAAAAGGCGAAAGATTTTCTCGGTTAAATGCAGAGGAGCCAGAGATGACATGCCGATCTTGAATTGCACGACTAGCAGAATCAGTGCCGTACATGACACAGGCATCATTCCTCATTGTCCTCATTTGTGACATCATCGTCTTATTTTCCATGTGTACCACTGCCTAAATTTATCTCGACCGTGTCGCTTAGCCGCTCAAGTTATTTATGGATGAAAAAGGCTATGCACATCCCTTAAACTGACTTCTGATTGTGTATAAGGTTGCGAAGAGGAGGCGAACCGCTACTATGTGTTTGGCGATGGGTTCGGGGCGTCTTCATTTCCTTCTTAGCCGCAACCCAATCCATTGTCAACACGAGAGCACAGCCGGCCAGCCACACAAATTCACGCCATCAACCATCCGGCGAGTAACATTGATGAGGTCAAGTCAAAGCTGAGAACATGCTGTTGGCGCGTTTGCGCACCTCCTCTGTGCCCCTCATTCTGTGACATACAATATCCCTCGGCTACCAACAATTGACCAATGCACTCGTTAGGTCGTACGGTGACACTTCACATGACAATATTGCGTGCAGAAACAAAAAAATCCACTAAAAATAGGGCTGGTGTATGCCATACTTCAATTTCGAACTCTTCCTCAGGAAAATCAAAATACGACGTGTTTCTGATAGCTACGTAAACAGCAAACATGCAGAAGTTATGGATTAGTTAGTTAAATTCGATCAGAAATCTAGAGGTATTTCATTATTTGTAGAGGTTCGAAAATACATATATTGCAAACGGAAGTACGATACCTCCCTTTCGACAGAGACAACAGGAATACAGATGATGTGATGGTGTTCAATGCTCGAAAATGTTACTCATCGAATATTAGTCGGCGAAAGACGACAGCGTTTCTCAAGAAGAATTTCTGAGTCAGCGCTCGATGCTCACAGAATATTCAGGCAAACACGCCATCATATTCAAACAAGACAATCGGTGCTACAGAAAATCGCTGCTCTAGAAAGAATAGCACAATTTTTCTGGAATAGATGACAGTCTGGTGTTCAAAATAGCGATTTTTCGAAAAGCTCCTTGCTGGAGTTTAGAAGCAGATGCTCGAACCGCATTCATATTTTTGAAGGCGATCAGATGGTTGACATGTTGAAAGAATTTAGTAGAAGTTCAACGCTAGTATAAGGCAACGATCCAAGAAGATCACCTGCCCTCATATTTCAGGTTAAGGTAAAAGACAAAGATGTCGACCTAGATTAGGCCCCTGAATCCACGATTAATCCAGCTGAGAATGTCTGAACTACCCCAAGGGACAAAATTGAAAGGTGAAGGTAGAATGGTCGGCGTTGATCAGAAGAGTGCGCCACGCATTCGTCTCTCTCTCTCTTCAAATCGTAGAGGCATGGTGGGTACGTTTCTGGCCTATACAATGACTTGTGGTGCCCAGCCGCTATACCAAGTCAAGGTGTTTACCTTTCCAGACAGGACTGCCATCAATTTACCCGACCCCGGAGGGATGGTAAACTTGGCTAACCCAGGCAGAGATCGATCGCTAGACCGTGCGGGTGTCAGAAGCGCCCCTTACGATTAGCGCTGAACCACACGTGCCCATTTAACAGGGGTAGGTGGGAAAAACAAAGCTCGCTATGATCCGTGGAGCGAACAATCTTCTTGCTAGCCTTAATAAGTAACAGAAAAATTGACAGTGCAACGACACCGAATCTAATTTTTTCTGTCTACTTTTTCTAGGTCCGAATGACCCCTGACTAGATATCAGAGACGAAATAAGAGTCTCCAGATGCTGCTCTGGGCGGCTATCGGTGAACATCATCTCGACGACTCAATACGCGGCGCTTATCTGTCAATGCAGCTGTCTCCTTAGAGAGTACTCCAGCAGCTTCATCTGACTCGTATGACAAAGTCAAAGCAGATTCGACTGCCTACAAATACACATACATAAATTATGGACATTTCTTTCAGTGGAGCGAGTGACATAGCAACCACGATAGAATCAATCGTGAACAATGAAAAAACTACTACATTACCGTTACAAACTCTCTAGCGGTTCCACAAATATTCAGCGATATTAGTAGAAAAGAATCTCTCGGGTATTTGTATCTCAAAAGTGGAGCAAGTTTTTCTCTTGAGGTTCGTGGAACCTTCTCACAAGTGCTTCTCCTGAAGCTCGAGGAAGCTCATGGAAGCTTTTTGCTAAGGGCGCTCATATCAAGTCTATTATTGTATACACTGAAATTCAAGTCTCAGTATTTGGGAGATTTCCTTTTCGATTTCATTGTCTAACGATTGCCCTTCAGGGCCGCAACAAATTTGATTGAATCTAAATATGAATTGAACAAACCCAACGATCATTGTGCATGTAGTGGCAACAATACCGGATCTGGTGCGAGTTAAATGCTCTTCGAGATTTTAGAAATGATATCTTGAATTCCAGAACAGTTCAAATATGCGATCAGGACCGTTTCCAGTATCACCAGTCAAGCCGCTACACGAACAAGGGTTGTGATGTTTGACCTAGACAGAGAACCGCAAAAACCTTGCTGGATGTCGACATTCCAACTGAAACTCTTGAAGGCATAGGTATTTTACTCTAGCAAAACACTATCGTGCCACAGTGTTGACTTCTTCGTTGTTTATGGGCAATAGCTCGAGAAGTTCCGTTGCATCTTCAGTTCCGAGAAAACTGTTGTGAGGTCGATCCGAAGAATCTCTAAAGAGCTACCTGAATGCGTGAGGACTTCATACCGACGTCACGCGGCACTACCATTTCAGGTAATTCCCGTTGTACGGTAGGTTGGTTTTTCGGTTGGCACTAGATTTTCTTGCACGTAAGCGATGAATTATCGAAAATCGCCAAACGTCGATTATTGCTCACAAAGTTCGTTGTGTAAAAAAACTAAAACTCAAACTAAACTTGTTACGTTTTGATGTTTTTATGTTCATTGCATCAAGAGAAATGCGTAATCGATATCGCCTGTTGGCGACCAAAGTAGAACGAGCATGTTATCCGTGAAGTTTCAATCAGGTCTAGACTCCGACGACTCCGACAGGTGCATGGCGTAATCTTTATGGTCCACACATTTTTCATTCTTCTAAATTCTTTTCTTATGATAGCGTCAGTGTTGGAAGAGTTTTAGCCTCTCAAACAGTGGTTACAATTATTAATCGATATTGATGTTGTTCCATGCTCAACCAAAAGCTGCGGCAAGTCGATATGTTCACTGCCTCAAAAGTAACTGTAGCACCGATATCACTTGTTTACGACCAGAGTAGAGCAAGCATATAACCCACGAACAATCAATCAGGCCTAAAATCCGAGGCCTCGTTCGAGCACATGGCGCACTCCTCACCAAACACATACCAGAAAATTTTCTTTTTTCTTAGCTTTCATTCAAGCTATGATTCGCCAAAGTTATGGTATTTCAAACAGAGGGTACATTTTTTCGGACACCCTGTATCTTGATGTGTTCCGTTAACACTCCATCACCCGATTTCATTCTCATTCCCCTATCTATCACCTTACACTTCTTGTATGTACGCCCTATTCGAGATTCTGCAGTATTGTGCCGGTCTGACAATCGTTGTTCTAGAACATTTTCCAGAGCAGCGGTTCAATACTGTTCATTACCTATTTTTAACCGATATTTTTCATTGAATAGTTTGAATTCGCTCTGTTTTCCTCATTAACGGCATCTTAACTAACGAAAAGGCACAACATGCTGTTTCACGACAGCTGATACCATGGCGTCAACGACATCAAGTAGAATTTTATTATTAATATCGATAACCTAAAACACAGTGAGTCATATGGACTAAATATTAAAAACATAGGGTTTGGAACAAATGTCAAAACATACAACAAATCGACTTCATTCTCGTATGAAGCGATGACGAAATGATGTGACAAAAACGATGAAATACGACGGTGAAGAACATGAAAAGAAACATGTGTTCTTTTGTCGAATTTTTTGATGTTTTAAAGCAAGTCCAACGTTTTACGTCTTAATTCGAACAACATCAAACTTCGTTGCAAGAAACGTTCATAAAACTCAATAATAAAACGAAATCAAAAATAAAGAAAAAACACAGATAAATTATTCATACAAAACAGATATATGTGTAGGTCTTCATAAAACGGTGTCCATGATGGACATGACTCTACGTATATCATATCGCATTGAAAACAATTGAAACACTAGAATAAAGAACACATTCAGAGAACGGGGGAGATTAGATGGTACAACTAGAAACTCGGGGAACGAACTCGGTCTGTCTATGTATTAACGGTATGGATCGGATCTCCTTTACCCGCTATGAAAAACGTTTAGCGCGTATGTGCACTCGATGACAATATATCGTGGAACAAATGTGGTATATAACGTAAAGGGAATAATAAGAACAGACTAAGAGATGACACTGTACGAACGATAATGTAGAAGACGGAATAAAAACGAACGAACGAAAACACACTCATGAAAATACATATATATCGTAAAATATATGTGGAAAGAGAAAAAAACAGGGAAGAAGAAAAGAGAAATACAAGTCAAATAATAAGATTGGAACATCGAAACAATAATTGAAATAGAAAAAAACGTCGTGAAAAAAACATTAGCGAGCCGTCACAGACAGCAAAGCCACGGACGTAGGCCAAGCCCCACGGCGCCCGACTAGAAAACCCGTGCGAGACGAGCACCGACCGAACGAGATCATCCATCAAAGCGTGAAACGAGGCTCCGCGGCAAGAGAGATGGGGAGAGGAAGTGTGTGGGTGTAGGTATGGGTATGGGTATGGGTATGGGTATGGAGAAGTGTATAGGACCAGAACGACAGCTGCAATAGCGGGGGATCAACGGGCGTCAATGAACCAGAGCCAAATGAAAGCAATGGAAGCGGGATTGTGGAGGGATGGGTAGAATTGGGTAGCGGGGAATCGAAAGCAGCACAGAACTACTGACGATGATGTGATGATAATGATGATAATGACGAGATGACGGCAATGATTTGGTGATGGTGGAGATGGTGATGATGGGATGGTGGGATGGTGGTGATGATGATGCTGATGGCGGCGGTGGACGGATGGTGCCAACGAGTTTTCTTTTTGAATCATCATTTTGCTTTTCAGACTGAGAATGGAGCGATGAGCGCTGCGTATACGTTGGATCCAAACTGATTCGAAGCTGAGCTAGAGATATGGTGGAATAGAATGAATTATTAGAGGAGTCACTTTTGGATGTTGTAGGATTTGATCAGTCATACTACTGCAAATCATCTTGAATGAATCATATGTTGTCATTTAGGGAAGCATATCAGTTGGGTCAACAATAAAAAATACGTGAAATATCCCTTTTGGACACCTTTCTAACACAGCATAACAGTTTGGAATCAACATATAGCGCCTGAGTGAGAAAGGGTAGAAGCTGAGACAGCAGGGATTTTATACAATGACTACACCTAACAAAAATCACCGTTGAAGATCACAGAGGACGGCGGAACAACGAACGCGGGGTATGATGATTGTTTATGGTTGTATGATGATGATGATGACGACGATGATGATGATGATGGTAATGATGATTGTGGTGGTGTTGATGTTGGTGTTGTTGATGATGATGGTCTGTCTACATGCGGATAAAGTTGAATGATGATGTATCGGCTGTTTGACTGGTAACACTAGTTGCTGTTGGTGATGCTGCTGATGATGATGACGATGACAGATGTGATGACGATGATGATAATGGATGTGCTAATAACGATGGAAACCATAGAGCAACCGGCACCGAACGATCGTACAATTCCGATCTAGTAGCGTGGTGGCAATGGCCCGCTGACTGAAAACAAAAACTATGACAAGAAGAAAAGGCCACAGCGACGGTTGCCGAGCATTCGTGGCTGTTAACCTAGGAACATCTCCAAATTCTGGAACCATGAATAGGCACATAGTTCACTTCAATGAGCTCCTATAAATTCAATTCTGCTCTGCTCTCTGCTGACGAGTCCCGAATAGCCACTATATTCAGCTGATACAAGAGAAGATAAAACTGAATCTCCTCTCTAATTATTGTTCATTTGATTAACCATTTGTCCCTGTTCGTTTATGTCGTTGGCCTTGTAAACACCTTTGAAAAATTCCTACGTTATCTCTCGGATCGGACGAGAAAACTTACGTAGATTCAACTCGGAACCTGTAAAAGGATTAGCCCGACCAACATTACGATGGCAAAGTTATTCATTTGAAATTTGTAATTCAAAGAAAATGCTGTCTTTGCCAGTCTTAAGCGTGTTCTTTATGAAGTTTACCGACTTTGACAAAAAATTATTTTCGCACCTTGTCGTTAATGTTCTTCCTGCTTTTACTTTCGGTTTCAGTTGGGTTGTTATTCCTAGTGATATGGAAAGGGTATCTTATCCTTTACTACGTCCTAAACTTGATATATTCTAGCATTTACCTGCACCTTTCAAAGTGCTGTGCTGAATAGGATTCATCAGTTTATGGATATCCACTACCCTTTCAGTATTTCGGCAATTTTCCGATCTCATTTCGACCTCACATAATCAGTTTCGACCGCAGGCACCCCGTCAGAGATCCCTTTCTCAGATAATAGTTTTTGTGTATTTTCTAAAATTGCTATGTTCAAATCAAACCACTGAGTGCTAGAGGAGAATCGACAGGCTATTTTTCACGGGGCACATTGATAAGTTGGAATTTTGAATTGAGTTTCGATAATCCTATACCTAAACCACTAGAAAGCGAAAATTCAGTTTTCAGGGCAACTTTCGCTTTTCAACCTTGGAATATTTCAGCCGCAAAAAAAAAGAAAATGTGAGAAAGGTACAGGTGAAGAATGAGACCGGTGAAGTACGGGCCGATCTTATGTTTTCTAACTGAATAAAATACCAGAAGCACTTGAATGGTGCAAAGCGGGAATGACCTAACCGTTTCCCACAAAAATCCGTTAAAGGCGAGAAACAAAAGTGGTTACATCCATTACACCAGCTACGAAGCTCCTGCTAAAGCAGCGAAGCAAGTGAAAAACCAAACTAAAAATAGTTTGGGAGAAGCAATACGGCCAATCTTTTAGAAGCAATTGGATGACGTTTGTGAGAAGAGCCACCGAACCTTCTGCGAAAAAGCCCTTTCCATGCACTGCGTAGCAATTAGGTGTATTCGCAGATATGAAATGCCTCGTAAAAGGTGGAAGCGGGGTTTTATAGATCAGCGACGCTATTTTTGAGCTTCTCAACTACATTTCTTTTCACAATAACACGCATTTCTTTTCTCGTTGCAACCAGACCATAAACAGTCACCTGGCTCAAACACTGATACAATGGTTCCAAAACACGACTAGCCGACATCAACGTAAGCTGATTTATAAAAAAAATCTTAGTTTCCTATGTACTCACTCTAGACTTTGGATTTCAAAAAGTCCAATTTTCAGAAAGACCTCAGTCTAGAAATAAGGACTGATTTATAGCTTTTAGCAATGACAAAGATCGGAACTGTTCTTACATTTCAACAACACTGCACTGCATAGAGTCGATACGATGCTGTACTGGGGTGATGTTATTGCGTTTTAGTGGTATATCCGAGATAAACCCGATTGATGCGCAACCCGTGATTCATCAACGTGCTATAGTGGAAAACACAAGGTTTATTCATGGTTCATACGTGCGTAACACAACTCATTGGCGAGGCGAGGGTTCGAAGTCCTAGAAGCATCGTGTAAACTCCAAATAAACCCCGAATAAATTAGAAGTGCGCTGACGGATCATGGTGCGTGCCATTCGGGTATATTTCGGGGTTCGCGGCGACACCTCAATGATGAATCTGGGCCTCGGTGTGAAAAGTCGCCAAAACTAGATTCAAATTCGACTTACAGAGCGGAACTTCGAACTCTTCTGGTTGCGGTGCCAGACAACTCTTTGCATTTTTAGGGAATTACTGACCAGATTCCTTTTTATGAGACCTCAAGGGAACAGGTAACTATATTTCATTTCTACCGCCGAACTGCATAAGAGTGCCTATCGGAGAAAATAGGAACATTTAGATATTTCACGTTCGACTTTGAATGAAACTCGGTAAAGATAAACCCAGAGTTAGGATATTGTAAGCAATCGACCGAGATCAATATCACTCTATTCTTTCTTCGGCTATTATTTTTCGACTTACCTTTCAAATAATAGAGTGATATCGGTCTCGATTGATCGCTTCCAGCATTCTAATGCTGAGCATTTCGACTTTTTCGTTTCCTCTTTTGCCTTCATCTGAGTATTTAAGTGCTCATCAGCAATTGTTTGCTGTCATTTGTTTGTGTTGAAATTTTCGAGACACAACGGAGCATGAGTATTTCAGCACACTTACATGAGACAGCAGGTACATAGCCCTGAAGACCCGGTAGCACGTAGGGATTGAATTGTTGAGCTGGTTGTGGATTCGCCGAGTACACAACCGCTCCGTTCTTGTCAACGGCAGGACGTTTGCAAGGGACACCGGCCTAAACGCAGACGACCTTAGTGAGTCACGACCATCAACACGTGCACACTTTTAGCTCATGCCACAACACGCCACTGCGTTAGGGTACAACTAAACCAAATGGAAAGCACGCCACGTTTTTAATAGAAATCAAATTAATCTCTAGTATAATCTCGATCGATTTTACAACTCTCAAATAGCTTCTATTCAACATACAGAATGATCCAAGCAATGGTGACAGCTGATAACACGAATAATGTTCATGCGGTTCTACTTCTACCACAATGAACGCATTCGTTTATATTTACGGCACATACTTATCACATTTTTGCGAGTCGGTGTCATGTCTTGGAGAAGTGGGCGTTATAATGATAGTGCTAGGACCATTGCAAAAGTCCACGCCGACATCCTACGAGATTGACCTCCTTGTTTGTCGGTAGATGAAAACTCTACCGGAAACTGAATGTAATCTACTACCAGAGCTATCACTCTCCTCGTCGTCTACCCCATGTACGCCACCTACGCCTCGAAAGATCCTTCTTGAAACAAGTGCAAGTATCAAATGCAAGTATTGAACCAGTTTGGAGAGACCCATTCAACACGATTTTCAGCAGAATGGTGAACCAAAAACAAGAGATAAATAATCCGTGCGAGTGAAGATGAGCGCAAAAGCTTAAGGTGATCAGGCACTGTACCACTAGTAACGCTGCCCTTAGGTTGTTCGAATCCAGCCTGATTGATCAAATTTGACTCTATCTAGCCCCATCAAATATCACATTCTTGGTATATTTGAACTGTGAATGGCGCGATTTTGTCTCGAGGAAGTTGGGACTGTTGATGAAACATGCGGGTTACAGTTGGTATAAAGCACAATTCAGACCTCGCAGCAGGGTGGCGCAGCAACTAATGGGCGGACCACTCACTTGCCGCACAGCCGTAACAGCAATGTCTGAATAGGCTTGCAAAATCGTGACTGAAGAGCTGTTCATGGTAATAAAGGCAAGCGTAAAGGTGCCTGCGTTGAATAGGTCCCCTGAGAACGCGTCGCCGCAATCGCGTTTCATTCAAATCGTAGAAGCATGATGAATGGGTATTTGGCTCATATACTGAATTGCTGCGGTCAGCCGTTATACCAAGTCAGTGTGTCTACCTTCCCATACAAGCTTGGTACCAATTATCGCGACTCCGGTGTGATGGGAACTTCGCTCAAGGGGCATTGATCGCTCGACCGTGCGGTTGTCAATAGCGTATCTTACCAGTGCACCAGGCGCGGCTCTGCATGGTAATATTCGGAACAAATCAAGGGCTTCAAAAGTGCGAAAGATGAACGCTGTCACCAAAAGCTTGAATCAATCTGTAGGCGGCACGAAAGGCCATACTGAATTATGAAAGTAGAATTGAAATAAAATAAGAAAAAACTAAAAATGAATAATAAACGTAGCGGCTAAAAAGAAGGAAAGAAGAATACCGCAGCGGAAACGGCAGCAGCCAGATTGAGGAAGTGCGCCTGCTGCTGATCGGCGGCTAGCGATTCTTCATCCAATGGCCTCTTGCGGCTGGCAGCGGCAGCGGAAACGGCGGCCAGCGGTAGCTGGAGAGCGGCGGCGGCAGCAGCCGACGGAGCAGCAGCCAGTGCTAGTTGCGCTGGAGACGCGGCAGCAGCAGCAAGCAGACCGCCGCCACCTCCGTGCAGCAGCGCAGCCGCCTGCAGTTGCTGAACAGAGCTGTCAGCACCATAAAAGCCATGCACACACTTGCTGCTTGAGACACGCGTACAGTTAGGAACCAATAGTGTGACAAATGGCGAAAGGGGCGGGCGGGCAAGGGGGCGTTAGCCGGTGAAAACACCACCAAGACGCGAGTGTGATGATCGAGTACGAGCTGTTAACATAGTCGAAACTACACGGCAGATTCGTGCAAACGCGGTCGTGACGCGGCCGACGACGACCGAGCAGTGGCGGATGTATGGCGCTCATCTCCCATTCCAGTCACCTCCTGAGACAAACACACACCCACACACAAAGACACACGATACAACCCACGAGAGCCTGTCAGCCATCGTAGCCAATTTGAAGAACGCGCGGCGACGCGACTGGGTCGTTGCGGGATCATTCACGTGGAAACTACTCAAGTAGTTCAACCACATTTTTCCTAGATAGAGAATAGAGCGTTGCGAGGCTATGCGAAAAAGTACGCATTCGTTCTTACGTTTGAAGGCGCTGCTCGCGAAGCGAGCTATGGCTTAAGTCATGTTTACAGTCGTGCTACAGCAGCAGAGCAGCAGCATTGAGAAGTGCGCCACCCAGTGACTGCTCTGCTGCTTTAGTAGAGTATAAATGAGGGTGGCCAGAATCGAGCACCGTTAAGTAGCTCTAAAATCATATTTAGGTGGCGATACTGGGGTAGGACCGTTACGGTTACCGCTTCAATTCGCCACTCAAGACAAACTATTATGCTACAATCGTTTAACCCATACTGCGATGGAGTTTCAACTATCTCATAGTCTGATTGAGAGTCTTATGTCTTAACGTCTGTTCATACTCGGCAGCAAAGCAGCGTCGTAGGGGCCAGGTATAGGGCAGAGACGCAGGGAAACCGTGAACGCAGAATAGCTGTAGGAATCACATAGAAATGCTTGGTTATTTTGCAAGGTTTCTGCTGTTAAAGGGGTAACATCGTGTCTGTGGACTGTGGTTGAAGGAAAAGCTGAGGTTTGAAGAAACTGTGACCTACGTAGACAAGTCGTGTAGTTGCGACATTGCCTTGCTGTGGAGTATGAACGACCTTTTAGACACCTGCGTATTCAGCATATCATGAACGATTCACCTTCCCTACATTGACTTTTTCTAAACACTGAATAGAATGAAGTAGCAAGCTTTTTGTTAAGCCTACTTTTATTGAATGACTTACTAAGGGAAAGTCCCTTGATTGGTTCAACTGCCACACTTAAACCTCCATCACAATATGCTCGAGAGGAAACAATTCTAAATGTCGAGGCTGAAATCTCCATTGGAAACGCTTTAGAGTGAGCGCCATCAGTCTTGCTTGGAAACGACACCGTTGTCACATGGTGTCATTTGTCACGGTGAAGCGGCGCGAGCGTCGGGGCGCTCGCGCATCTGAGCATCGACAATGTTGGCTGATAGGCTGTGTGGGCAGAACGTGTGTGGGTGTGTATGTGTGCTGCCAGTGGACCATGGAGAGGATCGAACCAGGTAGGAGACGTGCACCCGACAACTAGCACAACAACGCACTCGGCCGTGTCACAAACACGCGATCGCGCGTCGCGAATAGACAAAAACAGGAAGCGCAACAGACTACTAGGGCGATACCTGCGACACAGCAGCTTGATATGGATCAGCAGCCTGTAGAACTGGTGAATAGACCAAACCCTGATAATAGGGATACGGTAAGGTCGGCATCATATTCGCCGCTGCCACCGCTTGTTGTTGCTGCTGAAATAATCAATAAACGATCATCAGAAGCACATATAGTCTTTGATTCTTCTATCTGAGATGAGCAATGCTGAATACTGTGATGAACAGCAGCTAGCATGAACACTCGAACTTATGAGGGAGGTTGCTCAGCGTGCCCCAAATATTCACAACGAGACCCATATTGTTTTGTAGAGCATCAAATGGCGATTACAACGGTATGGTTTGTTTTTTCTAAATGCAGATGAATGACCCAAAAAAAGGCAAAAAGTCTTGACCACTAACCAGTGGTGATGATCTTCTATGACAGATCGCAACCACACGACCCAGTCTTGTGGTGACTTAGCGGGTAGCACGTTGGACTTAAAATCTCACGCTTAGTGGGTCGATCCCTTTGCCGGGATTTTCCTTTGCGTTCCTACGCTAGATTCTTGAATACGCCCCTTTTGCAATTTTGTCGCAGTTGCCGGATAGAATCGCGTTTGGAACGAGTATGGCAAACAGAGTACGCACAAAGGACAATGTATTCTAGCACCTATGTATGTGACCCATATCTACCGTAACCAACCCAAATAGTACCCAAATTCAGAAACAAATGTCAGATTCGCGATCAGCGTCGCGAATAAGCCCCATAAGACGAAGTGAGAAAAGAAAAAGAAATTACCCAGTATGGGCTAAATCGGTGATTTCGACCCAATCACCTTACTTTGTTAAAACGGACTCTAGCAAACGCAAGTCGGGCACAAAGGGAAAAGCCGATGTTAGATTTGTGAATTGCAAATTTAGAGTCCAAAAAGTGGAACAATAGGAATAAAGATATCCTCGGTAAGTGGACCTTCGTACAACTACACAACAGTAGTAAGGCTGGTTAGGTCAAAATTACCGGTTTAGCTCAAACTTCGCCTACGGGGTTATTCGAGGCGTTGATCACGAATCTGACATTTGTTCCTGAATTTGGGCCGATCCTGGTGGTATCTCTGGTGGTTGCGATCCAGAAGCCCCTTCGCCACTGATTAGTAGTCAAGATTTTTTGCCGTTTTTGGGCAATCCATTTGCATTTAGCAGATACAAACTATACCGTAGTAATCGTCATTCGATGCTCTACAAAGCAATATGGGTCTCGTTGTGAATCTTTTGGGGCACCCTGAGCATAAACGCTATATTAGGTGAAGGACAGAAAAGCTTCTTTCAATAAAATACTATCATAGTGAACAGCAGCTTACTTCAAGCGTTTTAACTATTTTATAAACTGATTTGAACTGCTATAAACAAGCAAAAAGAAAGAGCTAACAAAAATAAAAGTATATACATAGATGTGAAAATCTGCTCACAATTGATGTTCTGTGAAATGCGATGCGGAAAATTTTCATCTTTGAAGTCCATAATCAAAAAGAACCAAGAACGATTAGTGAACAGGCGGATAAAATCAATAAAACAATGGCTGCTGACCAGCGGGATGTGCAAATTGGCGAAAAGCTGAATGTTCTCCAAAACGTCAGATAGGACGGACATAGGGGAGAGCGAGTACTGGTGTAATTTTTCCCATTTTTCCGATTTTCTTCAGAATCTATCGAAATGTGCAGGAATAGCTAAAAAACCTTGGCGAGTCAAATAATACCGAAAGGCGCAGTAGTAGGCGCAAGAAAAAGAGCGTTTTACCTCTGAATAAATGAACTCACCATGATTTGCGCTATCGGATTTACTGCAATCGGTTGTCCGGTGGCTGTCTGATTCAATTGTGCTGATATCAGATTCTTCAGTGCGAGATTATTTCGGCCATTTATGAGCAGCTGATCCTTGATGTGTTGTGGTGGATGTAGATATTTGCATTTGGGATTCTCTCTTGTACATCGACCCTGAAACACGACGGCGATTAATCGAGCGTCTAATGATATCGCATAAACATTTTATTGATTACACTGATAGACTTTTTGAAATAGTGGAGGAGTAAAAATAGATGCTCGGCGCAGCTGCTCTTTGTATCGAAAAAGAAGCGACTGATTTTAGCAATGGTGTTTAACAATATAGATTTTTACTCCCGTTTCTGAGGACCGAAAAGAAATTATTCTGGAGAAGTTTTGGAGAGATGGATTAAGTCAACTACACACATAGGCATGTATATAGGCCAGATACATATGTACATTCTACTCTGTTTTCACAGTGTTTGAAACGTCCAAGAATAACATAAAATGCTGCCACGCTTCAAGGTTTAGGACCACTTGCAGGCGATTTGCTCAGCAATCTTTCATATCTAAAAATCTTCTCTACATACTCGCTCATGTTCGATTCGATAATTTGTGTGAGTCAAGTGAATTGATAAAAAAACTATATTTTTATGGGATGGAATTTAGCAAATACGTAAAACTCTTTACAAGGTAGAGGAGAACCAGTCTAAAGGAAAAGACGAGCTTGGACCTGTTTGACGCCTCATGCATCATACCAGGACGAAGTTTTGGTTTCTGTGAAAAAGAAGAACTTGTCGCTTCTCATCCAAGAAGTTGCAGGTTGCTTCTTTGGATCTTTGAAACTGTTTCGCTACTCTACGTACATAACATCCACCTGAAGTGTCGACAATGTCCTACATACCGGCAAATTAACTTGAATTAGGTGTCTATTCGTATCCTATTTATCGAAGAACACTCGGTTTTTATATAATTTATCTAACTACACATGTACACTCAGTTCTCTCTCTTCTGACGAATCCAAAGTACAGCCACATCTGATTGGAATATATGGCGCGTGCTTGAAAATCTTTCAGGCATGTCGACGTGCACACCTCTACTGTTCAAGTTGACTAAAACTCTGTTTATACCCGTCCATCTGTGCCATATGTGCTGTGTTTTAAACTGCTCTAGCACTTGATGAGACTCTGCTGCAGTGCTTCTTTTCCTTCCGATATGAACGGATCAATTTTTCCTCATGAACGTAGTGGAAAAAGAAGAGATATTGCGTCAAATCAACCGAAAGTGACAAATAACATCGCCAAAGTACAACCGGTGACATCGAGCAGACAATCGGTGTAATTGCGTGGGTTACGACTAATACATCATGATGTCTTAGAGTGCGAGATCGATTGATTGTACTTGTTGTAGACTTTGTTAGTGCTATACGCAACTAGAATAACAAAAAGATCTGTATTGGTAGCTGTCGGCATGACGATATAACCTGCACACTTCCTTCAATGCCCTTGCTGTGCAGCAAAGCAGCATTGTAATCGTCAAGTCTAATGTAGAGACGCAGAGGACGCAGGTTAGCCAGGTGTGCTACCGATGCGATTTTTGGGCATCTCGAAGCAACATTCATTCGTGTCACAGCTACAAACAGATAGAGAAGTAGAATAGAATAGAGAACTACGACGAGCCCTCCTTTCAGCCATTTAGCGCAAAATTTACAGAAGAGCAAACTTAATAGTTTTTCTATTAAAAATGACTTATGTGGAAAGATGACTGAAGGTCTCCACTTTTCGATGCAGTTCGATTTCTTTCAGCTATTTCAAAAGGCTGGATCTACAATAAGTATTTGAGCATGCAAGTTTAGCAAGATTGTTTTAACACGATTGATGTTCGAAGGTAAGATTATCAGCAAGTCCCTACTCATAATTTTCATTCACATTAAGCGGAATATTCAATCACGCCTTGAATCTCTCCGGTCGAGTTTCCGTTCGTTGTGCTATGTGCTTCGAATGCACTTCACATACAGCGGCAAAAATAAAATATTAATAATTGCAAAGATGGAGGGCGCTTAAAACAGCCTGATTGGGAGGAGAATATCGTATTTGGTTGCAAAAAGTTTCAAGATTTCGAGATGAAACAACTGCTAGATTCGCTTTCATCTAGTGGAACTATCTACTCGGAAGATCTCACTAAAGCAACAGTGCACAGCAGAGTAGAAGTAATGCC
This sequence comes from Nippostrongylus brasiliensis, assembly GCA_030553155.1. Taxonomy (NCBI): domain Eukaryota; kingdom Metazoa; phylum Nematoda; class Chromadorea; order Rhabditida; family Heligmosomidae; genus Nippostrongylus; species Nippostrongylus brasiliensis. The sequence continues at coordinate 10,390,137 of CP130737.1, forward strand.
ACATTCCTAGGATAGTTTACGAAAATAGTTAAAAATTGGTTGGAATCAAGAACGACAAAAATACAACTGAGGAGGGCGAGAAAATGGAAACGAAATCGCAGCGTACAGGCTAAAAGAGGGAGATCTGAAGACGATCTTCATTCAATTTTCCATAATACATATTTCGACCCTTTCCGCCTTGTTTTCGCAGAAATCCCTCAAATTCTAGAAAATGCACTTCAATTTCCAGTTGCTTTGTTGTACAGCTAGCTGGATGGTTAGTCTTACAGCCTTGAAGAACTGGTGTTTGGAAGGTCATCGTTGACCGAACTGTGACCATGCGCCTTCGTCTTCTTCGTTCACGCCCTTGTCGATTGAATGACGACGCTCTCATGAGACGTTTCCGTGAGGTACAATTAATAGCTTTCCGATTAGGACCTTTTCCCTTTGAAATTTATTGATACTTACAGCCAGTATTGTTCCATGGTGCTTTCGGAGGAATTTGAATGAAAATGACAGCGACAAAGCGCTTTTCATACCTATAGGTAGTTCTAAAACAATGGACATACTTGCGCGATTCGTTGATGTTCCCATCCAAAACCTAATTCTTCCAGCATAAATTCACCATATTTTTGTCTGCAGGAATATCATAATCATCACTATTTCCATCACTCACGGCAAGTTGAGTAGAAGCTCACACGCTTGGCTGGCCAAAATCGAGTCCTACTTTGGTCAGGACCACTCGAACTCGCCGATTTTTCCTCACCTAGTAATACCCTCGGTTGAACTATCTCAATTAGCCTTTGTGAACACTGACTGCGAAACGTAGCACCAGTCAACGACAATTCGGCGTTGATGGGCCCGACCAAACACACCTTTCTCTTCTTATCTATTTCCCATTTATCCGTCGGGAACTGGTTTCAAACGGACCCACTCACCTGTGTCGTACGGCCACCTAACTGACCGTGGTCGGTAATAAATGGTCAAGCCCAACTTGAACCGGTTTCAATTCTCAATGCAATCAATTGGCAAGGCTCAATTATCGACTAAGTTGAGTGAGGATCCGAAGGTAACCTATACCATAAAGATTTAAAACAGTTTCGTAATCCACCCACACAGATGTTTCTAAAGGAGACGGTTTTTAGCTGGTGTCATGACTATGAGCCAACCGCCCACTGACGAACGTTGCCGCTCCAGTCCATAACTAGAACGGGCGGAGAATCGAAAAAAGTTCCAGAAAGCGAAATGAAGCCCGCTGCTTCAGCGTAATTAATTCAGGTTTAACGCGATAGATTAGGAGCGGCAGCTAATTGCGTCTCTCATACAGTAGCTGGTGTCTTCGGCTGCTATTTCTTTAACATTGCATTTAGTCAGCATTTACTGGACCACTTATACGCGAAATCTCGTTTTAATAGGCTCATGTGTCACTCGGAGCTTACGTAGGAAGAATACAATTCAGTGTTGCAGCTATTAAGAGAGCTTTTTAAAATTTAGTAAGTTATCGCACACCCAGAGAGTAGAACGACCAATTTTAATGTAGACGATAATAGGCTCTTTGCCAGAAACTTACTTTAAATCGGCAAAGTGAGCTTCTGATTAGAGCTGACAAAAGCAAGACGAAATGGCGGAGGGAACATTTCACTTAGCCGCATCGCGTATGCAGATCATTTTTTGATAAATTTTTAGCTACTTTGTACTGTTCGCATTTGCAACTTGCCCAAGTGCACAATGAATCACGGGCTGTTTTGAGGCATATTTTAAGGATTGGATCGCTCCCACTCTCGTACTAATCATACAGTGAACTACCACCTCACACCTATATCTTGTAAAAGCACCTCACACCTATATCTTGTAAAAGAATGGTAATTCAAGTAGGGTACAAAGCCGCAAGATATGTAATAAAACACATCCAAATTTGGATGTTCAAAAATCCTGGCATAGGTGTTTCTTCAAAAACCAAATTTCGCTCAGCCACTATGAATTTTGGCGTGAAATCGCTTCGGCAATTAATCGGTGGCGATGGCTTATAAGATGATTCGAGCCTCAGTTCCTTTCATAGCTCCAATATATTCACTTTAAAAAAGCATGCAGGGTTTAGAACCCATAAACTGTAACTGGGTATGATGCCCATGATGTAGAAACCGTCCAGGTCCGACTTTCAACGAACCTAGACATAGGGGCTTCTGCAACAGTCTAGTTTTGTCAAGCAATTCTGAATTTTGATGTGGATACCCTTGCTTTGAATGAGGGTGGAATAACGTTTACTAAGTCGGAAGGGATGACTGATGAAGGAATTGGAATATCATTTTCTTTTCAAGAGAAGCCTTCGGAGTCCGTTTATCTGCTGATAATCTATAAAGGAATCAGTTCCTCCATTCAAAGGGTGTTGACGGTGAAGGTTCTCTGTGACCTTTACGTATAGTGTGTTAGGCATTGACAAGCGGTATTCTGGACTATTTGGACGGCGGCAATTTCAAGTGTTTTCGTGTTTTCCAGTCAGTCAGTCGTTCCCTACATGAGGACGAGTTAGATGGGTGTGCGTCTCGTCGCCAATTGGGAGCCTTTTATGTGTCATCGATGTGATTCGGAATGATGCCGTCGCCATTCTGTTCAATGGTTGGAGAAAGGCCGGAAGGGTGTGGTGGGCCTAAGGGATGGGTGGAGAGGAAAGGGATGAGTCTTTTCTCTGAGCCCGTGTGGTGTGTTGTCTCCATTTGCAACTCCCTGGGGATCACTGCAGCCAGATGGCTCCCCCCGTCTTCTTCTACTCCTGCCTCTCTCTTCGCCGGTTCTATCGATAAACCCTAGCGGTTCGCCCACCACCACCAACATTGGCAACATAGGCACAGCCAGCAGTTTGGCCAAGGAAAATGGCCACGGTAGGGCCGATTTCTGACGGATTTTTTTCATAAAATACAACACACTCACACTCGCCCATCACCTAACATGAGCGATGACTTCGGCATATTCGAGTGTAACACGTTCCACACACGTCCACACAATCATCACACCTTTCACTCGTGAGGCAAACCTGGTTCACATCACATTAAAGCCGAATGAGAACGTCACAGTTCAAGCATTTTTCCGTTTGCCGTAACCGTTCGATGGACTCTATTCGAAGGGAGAAAATGTTGAAGAAGCTGATCGCTCCCTGATGAATTTAGCCTCTGTTTTCACAAACAATGAAATGATAATATTTCTTCACCGATAACTTGATCTTAGTTATGGACCAATTTTCACTGAAGCATCGATAAGTGTTTTACGACCCCTCGACGGATGACTCTTTCAGAATCAGGAGATTTAAGTGCAAAAATCGACTTGTTTTCAGTTACGAATTTGGGGATTTTAGAGCGATTGTTGTCGACATTCTTCATTGGTTCACATTGAGGGTGAGACGAAACATTCAGTCTCGATCCGCTATACATAAAATTAGAAATCAGATAATTGTTTAGTAGTTGTTTGGTTTGAAGTTCAAATTGTGCCAAGACCCCATCAGTTTTTCCAAAAATGTGAAAAGATCCCTTGACAGATGACATTGGAGACTCCTTAGCAAATAACGTCTCATTCTGCGGGTCACTCCAGGCTAAGTCGAGCTAAAGAGATTTCATGCGAATTTTGCTTCAAACACGAAGCGCGTGGATCTGAATTTCGCTTCATCGGGGCACCACGTTTCCGCTACAGCCCGCCAGAAGTGAGGAAAATCGCATAGCGCAAGCGAGAATATTATGCGCTGCATCAAAAGATCATCGTATCCCTCAGGGAAAATCAGGGTAAACTAATTATTACGCAAGCACACTCGTGAAGTTTTACATTTTCGTACTTTCACACTGAAAATTTTTTTCACTTTGACTGGTTTCTGGTTTAGAACTTAACCGTAACCTTTAAATTGGATTCAATTCAGAAACAACAATTGACGAGCTCAGACCCGACATGTATCAGCAGACATCAATAAATTTCATGTTATTCTTGGCTTGGCAATTTATAGCGCTATCGTTTTTTTATGAGAGTATTAATCACAAACCAGCACCACTTAGTCTAACTCATAGTAAACAATTCATTGGTAAGTTGACCAATGCTGTCTTTAGGCTGTGAAATATCGATGGCCTAATAGTCTTGAGGTCTGTTTCAGGTTTGTTGGCAGGAAGCTAACAGTTCAGTGCGAGCGATCGCGTTGAATATCAGAAGAACTGATTGATTCCAGGTGGTTGAGGAGAAATACAAGTGCTCTCACTAAAACCCTGAAGTAGAGCTTGATGGGAGAATCTTCAACCAGACTACAGGCTCTAAATCACTGGAATTCTTTCACCCACACTTGCTAGAAGCCGAGCTTTCACAAAAGATACTGCTAAATAAATGGCTAGTAGCCCTTCAAAATCCATTTTCAGGCCACAAATCACACATTTTATTAGGAGGCCCAATTTGAAAGCTTCTGAAAAAACAAAAAGCTTCGAAAATTTGGAAATTGTGTTCTTTGACTCTCTCAAGATATAATTCCAGTAAAAGAAAAGCACTGAGGATAATGAAGAAATTAGCTACATCATGAAAACTGAAAATTCTTACACAATTCGTCTAGACCTATAGAAAGAATTCCTGTTCAGATGGAAAGCAGCTTCACTATTATTGGAGAACAGCGTGCCTTTTAGAACAATTTCGGCAATTTCTCCTAAGTTTCACTCCGTATATACGTTCGTATTTCAATACATTTTTTCGATAACGAAGAGATTTCAAACCGCTGAAATTGCGTCAACGAAGTTAGAAGGTAAATTGCAGCATGAAACTTGGAATTTTCCACACATTTCACCTCGACTATTTGCTATCGTTCTATTTGGCCTTCTTATGTCGTCTTTCAATTTTTTCTGATTTCAGGTGTTGGAGGAGGTGGAATGGGAAGTGGGGAAGTGGTGTTGGTGTTGGTGGCGGTGGTGGTGGTTCTCTCCCCCAAACGGCGCCTCTTTGTGAAAATGAGCCCAGCTCGCTTGGCATTTCGATTCTGAAACGACGGAGAAGGGCGCAAGGCCAGCCGGGCAACAGCCATCAATACGACATTAAACAATGCAAAGAATAAAGGATCGCATGCTAGGCCGCAATATCTTCCCTCCGTCACTGGTCTCTGGCGTTCGTTCGATCCGCTTGGACGTACCATGTAGCTGGGTATCTCCTTACCCTTACCCATCTATACATATGCTTATTCATTCACTCAAACATTCACCTTTTTCTTTCTTCCACTCCTCTCTTTCCACCCATAGTTGCAGGCAGACACAGACACATACATATTAAGTAGTCAAGCTCTGAGTCATTGCCTATGAGACCCTTCCAGAGATAAGAAATTGGCCGCTCTGGCTAGATTTACATAAATGACACACGCACCCGTCTGTCCGTCTGTCCGTCCGTCCGTCGTACCTCTACCCTCCATACACCAACCCCCATCACTAAACAACCCCAGCTAGAAATTCTGGTAAAGTAATCGACAAGGTATATTCGATTAAATTAAGCTCAGCCGGAGCCGACGGCGGTGGAAACTGAACAAATTACCGACGCGAATAGCGTGAGAGTGAATCGTCTCAGTAGATGGCATCGTCGTGGTAGCTTTTTTTTCAGCTGGTGTGTGGTTCTAGCCTTTCAATTTGATCGCGTTTTAGTGGATTTGTTGGTGTCCGGAAATGAAATGAATCGATTGTTCTTCGTCGTTTCGTAATTGAAATTCAGAAACGCTGCTACCCCTCCTCCCTCCCAGTCCAACATTAGCACACAGATGCGACATCTCTTACACGCACACGTACCCAGTATCTGTGGGATGACGGAAATCAACACTGACGACAATAGAACAGCGAAGAAATATATTTTCAAGAATAAAATATTATGAAAATGCGGTGAAAAAAAAACAGAAGTCAATTGCTCTATATGTGAAAAAAATCGTTCAGCACCTCGAGAAAAAAAAACCTATGTTTGAACCTATGCTTGTTTCAGAAGGGTAAAACAAGATGTCTCAGCTACCCTGGGTTCATAAACTCATTTCTCATAGTACACCTGCCACGACTTTTAATTCGACCAGATCAGGACATTTGATACCCCTAGGTTCCAGAAAAACGGCTGAATCAATCAAAATAAAAAATACCGTGAGTGTATTATACCTCGGAGCCAACACCGAATATACCTCCCTCTCGTTGATGAATCGCGGCAAGATCTCCGGGCCGATTAGGGTGCATTTGAGGGTTAATCACGGGTATGTCAATCATCAATCAGCAGTTTGGGCCCTGGTCAGTTATATGGCTGTCCCGATGAACAACGACCATAGATGGACACCGTCTTCTACCGTACATACATTTACCTTGACAGAATACGAAGGTAATTTCTCCATATTAAGCAAAATACATATATCGATATGAGAAATTTAACGGTGGTTAGAAACGGAGCAAGGCACCAGGGGAACACATCACCCGAGTGACAAATTAGTTTGCCTCAAATCCACTACAAAACCTACAACTGTATATGTACTAGGTGCCAAGAAGATTCAAACGAAGGAATAGTTAAAAGAAAGAACAAATACACAAACCGCTTTAGGTTTTAAAACTTCGAAAACAAATCACAAACGAACCTTTATACTATCGTAGCACGCTGTGACACGTCCTTGTTGTACATCGACATGTGGAGGCGGATGAGCGAATTTGCACTCCAAATCGCTTCTGGCGCATTGTCCACGTTGAAATTCTCGACAGACTTCAACCTTAAAATGAAAATGTTAAACCTAAAAATCCACCAGCAATGTTGATAGCATTATGGCATTGGATCACATTGCATCACATCAAACCACATGAGCGGATTTTCTTTTCGGAAACCGGTCGGGTTGGTCCCTTCCGGGGGAAAGTTTCGGAGGGTATGGAGAATGGGCGGTGATGATGAGAAGAGGAGGCGGAGGAACAAAGACAAGCAAAATGACTGGGCTCCGCCACACGTACAAGCACCCACACCACACAACACAGAATTGCTAGCAAAGAAAAGGAAAGTGAAGGAAGAGGAACGGAGAAGGACTCAAGGATATTCATATTTACGCTGAAAAACTAATACCAATCGTATTTCTTATCTAGCTTTATCGCCAATCAGACTACAAACATATATCAGGTGTACAGCAACTAACGTGCTCTAAATCGGGAAACACATTCAGGTACTTCGAAAAGCTCTAAATATTACTGACAGCATTTGTCAAAAAAGTGAGTTCAGGAGGCTGTAAAAACACACAAAGTTGCTTGTGTCACAGGGAAGCTTAAAGTCTAATGGTGGAGAGGGAAATGGAAATTCTAAAGCACAACTTTAGCTGAAAAGATCGGGTTTGGGGGTCATCTACGGCAATCTTATGAGCAATATTTTCTTACACTACCGATGGACGAAAACATTACGAAAGAACCACAATCTGAGAGATACGTATTGTTGCTTCTACGAAGATGTTCCCTTCAACCTTTAGACCACAAGTTAATAATGTGCACTGTTTCCCTTCACAGCCAACGGTTTCCTCTGAAATTTAAATAGCTGAAGATTCCCTCCATGTGAACAGTGTAAAAGCGTTCACTAAAAAACCCCCGTGAGTAAAAATATTACATTGACCTCGCACAGAGTTATCACTATCAAGACTGGATTGCAGTTTCTCTGATCATTCGATATTAATATTGGCCTTTTCACAAAACTGAAGGAGACGGGGCCCATGGAATTCTCCCACGATACGTAGTGTTAGAAAATCGAACTTTTTAAAATTAGGGCCTCTGGATATGTAATGGAAACACCAACATTGATCCACTGACATCAGCTTTTGTGAGGGCTTTCTCAAGCGTTTGCAAAGTAAGCATATTAGTAGTAGATCTAGCAGTAGTTTTCTAAGATTTCAAAGTATAATGGTACATTCCAGGCAGTGTAGTAGTACAGTCCAGTCAGCTAGGTATATCGCGTTCAAAGCACCGATTCATTGGCCGGCCGTCTAGCCGCACCTCTATCCTACGACGAGCTCGTTGAGTCGTTTCATCGTTTTACGAGCTGAGAGGATTTGTTTCAGGTACGAAATGGCCAGCTTTCACAACGTATATCCAGAGACGGCCGCTCACATTATCTCACAAACGAAGTCTGAGGGGGAGGAGGCCGTGGGGGGGGGGGCGGAGGGCACGCAGATATGCGTGGACGGACATATGCCCGCACGATGCTATAAACACATCGTATAAACATGTTTCTGGCTGGCCGATTCCCAGCTGCCGTTCGATTTGGACTGAGACCGGATAAGATCGACTCGATACCCCTGCCAAAAAATATAAAATTAAGGGTAAAATCGGCTTAAAGCTGGTTTCCGAAACGAGCTTGGTCACGATGAATTCCTAACCCCCGCGGCATGGATGGGATCTCCAAACTCGTCAAGTTCCATGTAAACATAATTTTGCGGACTTATAGTCTTCTCTGACACTTTTCGCTGCCGTCATTGAAGCTGCCATCTTTGGGCCCGTTCATACTTAGCAGCAGAGCAGCGCTGCAAATGAGTTTGGGTCTATACGGCACAGTTCCCAACCATGACGGGACCCGTCTTACCCCCGGTACGTTGCTGACTTTTCCATTACTGTTGCAAATGAACCAAAATTTTCGCCCAAGCCGAGGTCACGTCCCATGCATTTTGTCTATACCTGACCGTCGCCTTGCATTTGAGTACTAATGATTCTTTAGGAGTGCCGAGGGCGGGAGAAGGGAAACGTCGTTTGGACCGTTCTTACGATGTGTCTATGGAAAGGCGCTAGTATTGGTAAGCATTTGGGATAACATTTTCAAAGGATTTTACAGTGTAACAGAAGCGGTTCCACCGACGGAATTTTTTGCCTTTTTTTCGAGGCCGAGGTTGATGAAGTGGTCATAAGTTATAAAGGGTCTCAACTGAACCACTACCATTGTCTTTCTAATTTTCACAGCGGCTTGCTAAAGCCACCCCAACCGAAATGGAATTCGGTTCTTTTTTGTCTGAAATCGCTTTATTGCGAAAGAGCTCTTTATCCGGTTAAGCAGAAAAAACCTGAACGGATTGGATCGAAAAGCACTGATGCTAAGGGTGTCAATGCCAGCTCATGTTCTACGAACTGATGGAACAAGAATTGCATTTTTTTCTGGCGATTTGAGCGACAAGCTTTAGGGAACAGATGATGTCTTTCAAAAATGTTTCTGAAGGAATTTTTCAGATTTTAGGCAATACGACGATTCTTGAGCGAAAATTCCGAAAACCGGACTTTTCAAAACGGGATCGTCGGCGAAATCAATGTTCGTCACAAATTTAGCTGAAAATTCCTTTTCGAAGAGCCAATTTGACAACAAATCGAAGGAAGCTGCAAACTGGAGAAAAAGCGTCACCCTTCCCGGCTTACAAAGCACATGACAGTAGTGTTCAACTTGATTTACAAGCTGTTGTTACGCGGTACCAACAAGCCTCTATTTACAAAAGAGTTATATAGCCCCAGTACAGGAATTTAGGACGAAAGCTAAAGGTCAAGAAAAAGATCAAATCTCATAGATCAGATGGACAGGGGTGGTGGGACTACGGGTGGGGGCAGTTGACGGCGAACTCGCTAGTAATTTCCGTTGGTCCCCCGATGGGTGAAATGGGATGCGGCTAACGGTATGGGCGGCAGGATTGCATTTGTAGACGACATTTCACTATGGTAAACGCGTTCCGACCAATTATCTCAGCACTTGACACGGATCGTCGGCCTCTTGAAGACATCATCATCCACCGACGATGACGACAGCCAGCCAGCTGAGAAGAAACATTCACCGACATTGGTGGCATGAGAACGGTGTTCTCCTACTGTTTTGGCACGGACCAACGCGAAATAAACCCGTAAATGGCTGGTTCGGAGGAAAATTCTTCGAAATTTTCCAAGTACAGAAAGCTCTAAATTTTACATAATCAAACTGTTCAAATACCTTTACTCAAAGGTTTATAACTACATAATTGTGTGGAAAGAAATAGGAAAATTTCCATTTTTAAACATTCTCGGTCAAAAGCAGAGGACTCGATTTGTTTTTGTTTCAAAAAGGGTTTAATGCGGAGCGCAATCTTGTTCGTGAAACTTCTAAAAGTCGAAAACATCGGCTAATAGAGAAGAAACTGACAAATACGTGTGAACCAACAAAAATAAACTAATAACTATCTGCTCGTAACCTTAAAGCAAGCTTCTTTACCAACAGGGGCAGGTGAATCTACATTTGGGGCGGGTGAATCTACATTTATCAAGCCCCTCAAGTTGCAGCCCTTTCTCTGAAGGCAGCGAGGCTCTCAAAAACGTGATAAATAATTGGTTTCATGGTCCTTCCATTACCTGTGGAGTGTGATGCTTGTTTCTTTGAATCTTGGTTTGTTGTTATTTTATTATTTGCATTTTTATTTGGTTTGTTGAAAGCGTTACACTCCAGGATTCAACGTTTTACATGGCTACCCTTGTAAATAAATAATACTAAACTGCTCAACAAGAAGCCATGGCTACAGTCAGATTCCACGCTAAGCAAGGAACCCGACATGTTGCAATTTACAACTCCTCACAAAATCACCTATCGTCAACGCCTATCACCACACGCCCACTTAGAGCACCAAAGCGATTTTAGCAAAAAAAAATCAACAGAACCGCCCACAAACTGTCGTTTACCAGCTATTAGCACTTTGCTTAATATCTTTGTTGTTTTATTCAGATGCGCGTAAGCGTCAGCACAAAATCCTTCTTCTCTCTTGTCGTTCATCATTATGAGACTCAAAAGCGACGAGTTGACGGCACACGCAGAAAAAACGTAACGAAGAACCGGATCTGTTTCAGATCTCTGTTAAGATTTCTTCAATGATGCGGAAAACATGAAACTTGAATGAATGCCTACAAGCATATCAGGTTTAATTTTTCCCCGCCCGGCTGGCCAACCGCTTCAATAGTTCTCTCAGACATGAAAGAACGTGTCGTAACGACGTTTTTTTCGGTCACACTTCTGGTGCCGTTTCGAATATAACTGGTCAAATGTGCTTTCGGGAGAGGACCATTGCAGCAGAGGATTATCAATTTTTTGAAAGCGAACAGTGTGAATGCCACTAAGCCGGATTCATTTTCCTGATAAAAAAACAAAGTTTGAGCTGGAGCGTTTTAATTTCTGAATGTTGCACTTACTTCTCATAGAAACTGGATCCATGTCCACTCAGCTTAAAGCATAAAGCAAGCTGGAAGACTGCCTAAAGATCTTAGAGCAAAAATCGCACTGTGCTTTCAGGTTAAAGCTAAAACTTTGAATGATGCCGGAAACTTTGATTCACGTGAGCTTCCTCCGTAACGAAATCACAACGAAAAGCAAATTCGAAATTAGATGTTTATCAATGGAGAAGCGGGCGTGAAAGCAGGTTCAGACTTCCCGCCGGAAACGTACAATAGAGCGTGGCCTAGCGTTTTCAAGTTTTGCGTATCAAACAATTCCAAAGCGATTTTTCTGATTAATACTCGTTAAGAACCTGTAAGATGAAGAAATAACGAATTAGTAAACAATATTATGAAGAAGGGGCAAAAATTTCAATTAATCCCTGATCATGAATGGTCAAAGCGATGCATGAATCGAATTCGGCCCCTTTCGAACTCAACTTTCTGCCAGGAATTCTGAAGTCGCTTTCACGTTCTCGTACGTACGTATTTTGACATTATTCTTCGCTGTGATTCTATCACAAGAAAGACTACCACAAACCAAAGCTTCACACATTATTCAAGGTCATTTGATTTGAATATGAGAACTTTTACAATCACATTGCAAAATATCGGTGCTACGTTCTCTACTGTATTTGTTACTTGTTTGTGTTTGTCTATCGATGCATCAAGTAAAGAAATAAATAAAGTGAGCTGATCGATGAGGATTTTCAGAAGGGATTTCCTTGCCGATGGAACGATCTAATGATCAAAAGTCAGAGAGCGAAGGCGATGCCGATAGAGAGCGAAGCGGCTATTGGTCGTGCTTATGCTGGTGCATTGATTTGGTTGGCATCATCATCAGACCGCTCGTCAGGGCAAGGAGGATTTGAATACGTGGAGGAATGAGATGAAAAGGGAAAAGGGGAGACAGAAAGAGAATGAACACGAGAGAGCGGATTGGTGACTCGTCTACCTGAAGCCAACGGCTATCCTTGACGTTGAGCAATTGTGTGACGATAGCCGAATTTGGAGCTGAGACATTTCCGGGAATGCTACCGGGAGCTAGAGCTCCGGATTGCGCCACAACAGCTCCAGCGCCGGCGGTGTTACTGTTCTCGTCGAACATGAAGCCTCTGCAATTGCGCAAAAGCGAGAATCGGTTAGCAGCAACAAAAAGCAACGTCAAATTCAAAATAGACACAAGGTTATTGATGAAAATAGTGGATATAGGAGAGCTATAGAGAAGAAGTATGTAATTAATCACATCACAAATATGTGTGCAAAGTATACTATGAAAAATCGGTCATGAAAAGCCAATAAGCCCAGAGTGGGAGACAAACAGCAAGAAAACGGATGGATAAGCGTCGAATCGCAGTCGAAGGAGAAAGAAACACCGAAAAACGAAATCTGAGACAAACAAGCAGAAACGTACATTTACATTTTTATGTAGCTCAACCTGGCGTCCGTCAATCTAAAAACAACAACCAATCTTCTACCAAAACCATTCAACATATTTGAAAGAAAAGCCCCAATCTTGGGCGGTCTCAGCCACCGAAACTTGAACAAAATACTGTCCACTGAAGGGAGACCTTTGACAGACAGCTTCTTGAAAATTCGAAAAAAAAGGTAGAACGCTAATTCGATATCAGTGGAACGTTCTAAGCTTTTATATACAGAAAACCTACGACCTCCACGCAACCGGTTCAGAAAAGAAACGGTGAAACGACACAAAGTACTGCCACCTTCTCCTCTGCGATTCTACTGAATAAAAGTCTTGGAATGATAGTTGTTGAGTACGACAATTTCACCTGTCCATGAAGGTTCCAATTCAACAAGATTTACCCCGAAATCAATTGAACGACACATTCAAAATGATGGTCACGCGAGCGTCGAAAAGGGCAACGAAAATTAGTCACAATTTGGGTTCAATATGCCAATTTTCAGTGTCCCATTGGCATTGCATAAGGCATAAAATTCAACAGAAGTGGTGCTTGAATTGTTGGTGAAAAAAAAAAGAATAAAGGAGCGCTAATTTTCAAATTAGAAAGGAAGAGCTGCCCAGTTTTGTGTGAATTTACTATAGATTAATTTAATAAAAACATGAACGGCAAAGACAAACATTTCCATCTGGGTAAAGCTCGTCCTCGTTGAACTGGTAGACATTTACGCGCCAATTTCGAGTTTCATGAAAGCCTTCCAAAAAAAGAAGGCGCAGGGGAAATGAGTCAAGCACACAGTTTTCCAATGTTATGTGTAGTGCAACTTCTTAGGGGTGCAATGGAAAATAAGGTAATTATTATATAATAGCCTTATCAAAAAGAAAAATGTTCACTAAGGCACCGACAGAGAAATGTGGCCTGTTGTCCGTGCTTTCATTCTTCCATTGATTTTCAGTGATTCTATCGATCGAGATATATATCATTCAGAGCAATTGTGACATTCATTGGAAAATGAATAAGCACCTACAGAGCATAGGAAGTTTAACAATGACACCAATGTAGATGCGGATCGGTAGGGCTTGCAAACGAGAATCGATGAAAACACGCAGCAATCGAATGGAACGCCAATGAGAATGGTTGTCATCTGTACGATGGGTGGCGCATACACACACACATACACACAGAACTGGTGATGGGTTAGTGTTGATGGCTGCTAATGTGTGAGCATTCGATGGGAAGGTAAATATGTACAGGTAACGATCACGTTAAAATCGTTGCGTAAGTAGGTGACACCCAGCTGGCAGTAACAGACTACGACGCGGCAGTGGTGACGGCAGTGGCGGCGGCGGCAGAGCAGCTGCCGGTCCAAAAACGGTGCCCACCTTCGTCGTCCCATTGCAGACAAGTCCCCATCTAGCCGACCGCGACTGCAACGACCACCATGATGACGACGAGGCCAACCAGGCCCGTCAGGCCCGTCAGGCCAGTCGGCTGACGATCGGCTGGCCTGGCCGCCAACCGACGACGGGGGCTGTACGGATGGAGATGCAAGGGGCGAGCACGTTGACACCGACCGACCATGGCTGCGCTACGAAACCGGTTGCACCTCCATCGACAGCGAAAACACATGCGCACACGATACATGGATAGCGTAACGTGGTGTGGTGTGGTGTGGCGGTGTGGGTTGGGTTGGGTGTTGGTGGTGGTGGCGGTAAAGAGTGAGAACGGACGGCAGAAAAAGCTGTCAGCCGCCGGCGGCAAACGCTGCCGCTTCACTACGAAAAGTGTACGCGATGCCCAGCCGTTGCCGCGTGATGACGACGACGAAACATCGCGACAGCATATGGACGACGGGCAAATGGCTGCTGGATGGTTGGTTGGCGTGGTGGCCAAGTTTAGCAGTTCGATTCGGGTTCAGGGCAGTTCACATATTACGCTAGAGGCTGGAGGAGTACCCGCCCTCCGGGGGTTATAAGTGTGACCGGTGGCCCCGATGAGCGAAAGATTTACGATGATGCCACCAACTAGAAGCTTAAACACACCAACAGGGAAAGACCAAATGCCAAATGACTAAAAAACTTCACTAGAAAGTTGACGATCGGAATTCTTCGCTTTACGTATTGACAACTGCGCCACTGTACCAGCTGAGCAATCAATAAGTAGAGCTTGCTCCGTCACCAGGAGCGGACGGTTCGGGTTCCAGATTGGGCCCGCGAGATTTAATGGCCAACGGCACTTTTTCGTTAACAGAACAATCAGCCGAATCGTCAATATACTTGAAAGGAATATACTTCAGCACGATATAACACTTCCAAGAAACTTACCCTGAAGGAAACAAAACTTTTTTATCCTTTTTTGGCTGTATTGGTGATTGTGAGTGTCCAATAGGTGTTCTTGAATCGCTGCACTTTTCGATTATCTACTGCTGTTGGATTTCAATAAAAGTAATGGGTTTGGTCCGTGAATTCCCCGCATTTCTCCTATTCTTCGTGCTTCCTTAACACGTTCCTTTTCTCATTTTCCGGGTACGGTGGTAGTTTCTCAAAATGATGTTATGAATTTCGTTGGGTCATCGGTTTTAGTTGTAGAGTTATGATGCGTAAGCTAACCTTATCTGATAAGCATACCCACATACATACAGGAGACATGTACAGAAGCTTGATTCTCTCCTTACAGATTTTAAAACATCAAAAAGTGATTTTACGAAGACCTGCGGTCGGTTTGTAGCGCACGAAACTCGTTCCGGTCGAGAAATTCAATTACAATTCGTCGTTCACCCTTCTCCAGGCAATTGAGAAAGAATATGAAGTTTGATGCAGTTAGGTATCTACTGCAGCTTTGGAAATGAAAAATCTCTGTGTATTTCAGATAAGAGACACAATTCCCAACAGAAATCATCCCGTGTTGGCAAGAATCAAAACGAGCAGAATTGCCACGGCATTTCGGTACTTTTTACTTCCCTGCCACTACCTTGAAAGAGGTGGAACGGCTGATTCAGCTCCGTCGGTACGATACAATCTCTGCACTTGCGACAAGTAAAACAACGCCTAACACTTCGAAAAACCTCTCCCATAAACAATTTCCAGCGTCCGGTGCCTTGAACAAAAACACTGCGTAATTCTAAAGGTGACAACGTGTTTAGACCAACGATTGAACGGCTGACAGGAGCGACCAAGTATTGTTCGAAAAATATCAAAGTTGAACTGGTAATGACGATAGAACTGGCTCTACATATAGGGGTAAAATTTCACCCAAGGCATTTACCTAGGCGAAGATATCATCGCAGCCTGGAAGCGACCTATTTCGGAAATTATGGAATAACAATAACTCTATCAATAATCTCAAATGTAATTTCAAGCTGATGGCTTTCCGTTTCGTCCAACAGCTCCTAGAAGCTGCAGTATTGCATCGGATCGTAATTGGTTTAACTGCACTGAGAAAGGGTGACCCTAACGATGGAAGAACGAAAACGGCACCTCCGTCTGGTTTTGTGGACGAACCGGAGAGAAAGCCGAGAGAAAGCCACAAAATATGATTCTCAACCAATGATATTAATCATTAATTATTCCAAGATCCAGGGCTGAAATGGAGTGATTTTATTTTATATGTGTTGTGAACATACAAGGTCATAACAGCCGTCTTTATCATAGATATGTGATTTTCTTGAGGATCAACACTTACAGAATGTACAGAACTCCAACATAGAAGAAGCATTCCATTCATCGATTACACTCACTTAACTCCACGCGGCTATGCATTTGGTGATGAGACCCTATCGTATTTGCTCCAACGAGAACTCGAAAAAGCCATAAGAAGGCAGATGTTCCACTTACGAGAAGCTGTGAAAGGCCTGAAGACTTCCCATCGAAGGTTCGGGAAACGAATGGAAAAGAAGAACGCTGAGAGAATGATCTGAGTAGTTCATGCTGTCTAAGAATTTCAGGACAGTTAGAGCTTCTTCTGAACAGCTGATTCTCTGTTTCGTTGAAAAGGACTTTAATCAATCAACAGCACGAAGTTCATAGAAAATACATTGTAAAGAGTTGTATAGATACCAGTATCTTTGGTTCAGCCAACTTCCCATGTAGGTTGGATATAAGAGAGCAGTAGCAATTATAATAAAACAGAGGCGAACTCGGTCTTACCAAAATTCCTTTAACTTTTAAATCAGCATAATTTTTGAGGTGTTACTGTTGGTCCTGCATGTTTTGAGGAGTGTCAGTCTTAGAATAACCTGTTCCAAGGCAAACGTGATACCCACCTAGCAGTTTATGCAGGGTGAAAACGAGAAATAACGAATTTCCTAGATACCCGCACACCCGAAAAGGAAGAAAACACCATAAGCGGGTAAAGGAGTTGAAGTGAATTTTCTGTCACAGCAATTTCTATCATCTATACTTTAATTTCGCAAATATAGGTGAGTTTCGAACAGAATAATCCTACAAGCTGGATCTAAACCCCTATTACCTTTCCTGTGGAGTGGAGAAATTCTGTGCCGGACTATAGAAATAATCTATGTTTTCTGAACTTTCGCAAGGAGAAGTCACCTTGGAGGCGAGATGGGCTGATGGCACGGAAGAAAGTGAAGGATTTGGCGCATATCGATTCGAACTCAAGAATTAACAATTCCTACTTTCCTATGGTTCTCGTCTTTCGTACCTTTCATTCTGAGCCTCATTCTCAGCTTCACTGCAGTTTTAATGTTTTATTTTTTTACGGAGTGCACTAGGTTCCTATGTTCAAGTCTGTTTTTTATTTTGTGATCCAAGAGGTTATTGCTTGCCCTTACATGACTGTCTCAACACTCATATATTAGACATACATAGAAAATTGCTTTCATTCCCACCTTTTCTCGAAAGCAAACCATTTATCAGTTCATAAAGGCAAATCTAACGTCAGTCACTGGCGGAAACGTGTATGCTTTGCGGTATGGGCTCATAACTGCCAAGTTAAAAAATTGAATTGAAAAATGCAAGAAAAATAAAAACCTTCTCAGTGATGCAGCACAGATTTCAGGACTTAAGCTTGTGCTTTTCACTCCGTTTATACTATGTATCTCAACTCAATTCTTGGTCTACATATTTTGAAGCCTACATTTTGATTTCAGACGCTAATTTGCAGTGAAAAATGAATAAAAGCAAAACAAAATATCATCGATATGATTGAGTCTTGTTCGAAGTTCGAAAACGAGGCCACATGGTTGGGTCTGGCGCGTCGTCGTCGTCGTATAATATGTATTGAGCCAGCCTGCAAACGTTTGCTGAATAAGGCACAGCGAAATGGCTGGCCTGGCTTGGCCCCGAACGACGACGACGACTGGAAGGCGACGGTACACCGAGAGAAGACTAGTTTGCATAGCCACACACACAGACAGACACACACACATACATACACAGACACATATACACACATCGAGCCATATAAGTGACGGGGTGAGTTGTGTGTGTGTTGGTTGAATTCCGAGTGATTCACTCAATTCCGACTTTTGGCGGCTCGTCGGGAGAACGGCCCAGCATCAAAGTGCTGTTGAATGAGTGCTGGACACAGCTGAGTGACAGCAGATGACGCCACATGTACACTCACCAGTCTCACGTACAACATTAGAGTTCAAGACAAAAATATTCCTTTTAAACGGTTTTCAAAGGAAAAAAGGCGAGGAAAGTCCTTGTTTTCCTTTTTCTCGTGAAAAAAAAACTCGAAACAAAAGCATAAGCTCGAAGGAGGAGCCTTCACCAACTAGCATCAAAAAACAGGACAAAAATATTCTGTTTGAATAATGTTCACCAAAAAAACTTGACACTTTGTCGTACTGTTTCTTTCCCGTGAAAAACGCCCAACAAAAACTTGAATTCACAGAGCAGTCTTTACCGACATTTTGTGTAGAATAAAGAAATCTAGCATGCTTTTTGGTGTAACAAAAGGAGAAATCCACTTGTGGAACTGACGGGCAGAAAGAAAACTGAACAATGATGACTTTCCTTCGCGAAAAGCAAGAAAACACAAGTAAAAAGTCAAGTCGGCTGGTGAAATTCCGACTGACAACTTCAAAAGGCATTGGTGTTTGAAAATTTTTCGACCTAATCAGCGTCACTAGGGATAGGTACAGAGAACTTCTATAAGGATTGTTATTCTGTATCTTTTAGTCGTACTCACGGCTATATTCGTGTAATAACGGCTATATTCGTGTAATAAATAAAAAACTGAAAGAGAACGATTATCTTCATCATTAACGAGGTGCACGAAAGAGAAATCTTGGTTATTGTCGGGGACTGGCAATTTTGACGAGAAAATTTTGTTTTGAAAGCAGATTCCTGGAAATCACATGAAAATCACGAGGAGAATAGGATGAAGCTGATGAGGACAGTGGAAGGAGCAGAAATAGAAGATTGAAAGTCCAAGAGCAGCCCAGGGCCAGCCGGTAGGGCCAGGGGCCAAAGTGGAAAGGCCACAAACATACACACACGCTGGCTGCTAGCTGCTGCGATGGTGGCGGTGGTGGTGGTCACTCGACCGACCCCTGAGGCAGCTTGCATGCACTTCGACCACGCCCCCTTTCCCAGCCGGCCTACAGTAGGACAATGACAAGCAGGTATCGATCGGCGGGGCCAAGAAAGCGGGTGTGTGTATGTGTGTGTGTGCTGTGGTGCTGGTGTTGGTGTCGGTGGTGTTGGTGGTGTTGGTGATGGTGATGGTGGACCGCTTCTATTACACCAATCGCGGAAATAAATCAACTCGCAACGAGTTTCATCCAGCTCCTTATCGGTACATACCTGGCAACATTATCGACTTCCCAGCAACAAAGTAAGATTATGTAAACACCAGCTGCCAGAGATGAGATGGCACGATTGGAATTTACCGAGACAGCAGTATTCTTTTGGGTTAAGGTAAAAAAAAGTGAAGGCAAAGAGGCCAGCGACAATCAGTCCCTTGAGGACGTGCCACGCATTCTTCTCCCATTCAGAATCGCAAGATGCTTATGTGCACACTGAATACAATAAAGGGAGATAAAAATAATATCATCGGTAGGTGACGATGAGCTTCTTCAGCTGGCACCTTAGCTCCTTCAACCCATCCGCTACCATTTGAAAACTTTTATTTATGGTGTCAAACAAAAATCTTTCCTGTGTTTCAAATGGCGGTAGGTAGGACTGTGCATAGCGGACATATTGTTTAAGTAAGATAGTCGGCACTGATTACTCCACTGGGTATGTGCCGTGCATTCGAAATCCATTCAGAATTGTTGACACATGGCGGCCTATTCAATGACTTGCCAACCTCTATACCATGTAGGTGCCTTCACCTACCCAGACTAGTCTGATAAGAGTTTACTTGGCCCCGGTGGATTGCAAGGCCAGGCTAGCTTGAGCTCGGATCGATCGATGGATCGTGAGGGTGGAATTAGCGCCTCTTACCGCTGCACCAGCCACCTCTTCTGTTGAGCACACAGATTATACAGGACCTGCTGAGCAGAACAGCTGCAGGAATCTTCTAAAACTTAGTTAACCTAGAGCAAAAGCCAGGACTGCTCGCAAATACCCTAATCTATGTATGTCTCCATATTTTAGTTGATTCTAGATGGGTGGTCACATCTGCATTAAAAAGCCCTGAGCCGATGTATTAGCAAAAGCGACCATTCCCCTTTTCCAGACATTTCCTGTGTCCTTGAATTGCACACATTACGCGGTATATGTATGAATATGCACAAATTTTTGCATAGATGTACTTTGTACACTGTTTCATATTTCCTCTCTTATTTACTCTGAAAAGTCCAACACTTCGCCTTTTATATGATGTTCTATGCTGCAAAGTAGGGATCAGTGCCAAAAGATCATTGACAGGAACTCTTCTTTGTTAACAAAGCGTTTCCTGTGTTTAGCGTGCGGTATATCGGTGATCGGAAAGGAAGAAAAGCAAACAAATCTACAGATCTTAGAGAACGCACGCGTCTATACTAGGCTTCTCAAATCGCAATCACCAAGCGGAGACCCAAAAATTCCGATTCAGTTCAATTCGAATTCAAAATATTTCTTCATTTCGGTACGCCAACTATCTGACCAGCGGACCGCCAAGATAAGCGCAGAGGAGAAAGAGGTTTCACAAACCACTTCATCACATCCGAACGGGATAAGAGATTTAGAAAAGGTCCTAGTAGGCGGCTTCTTTATGTAACTTGTACTAGCTTGTTAAAATTGTTCGCCGAAGAAAATAGGGACATTGTCCGTCAGGAAATAGCACAGATGAGGATAAGACAGCCAGTTCCGCCGCTCTTTCTATCCATGGGCTGACACAGCACAGGATACCGTGAAATAAAGCACGATTTTTCTCTGTTCATCGCCACGTTTTCAACCCCTGTTGAAACGATGCACCGCGATACATATTTCACCTCAATTTTGTAAAAAAAATTGCCGGACCGAATCTAACCGTTTCTGCTGTTAAGGACTTTTTTGGGATTTTTTAAAAAATTCCTTCAACATGTATTCGTAGCTGTCCATTCTTACTCACCCATTACCATTCCACTAATGTTTAGCTGTGATGGTATTAGAGCAGGAGTGTAACCGATATTTGAAGGGCGAATCAGCAAAATTGTTCACAGATCTAGCAGATCAGTTAGACTTCAAGGTTCAGAACAATATGCTGAAGTGAATACTGGCGCCAATCTGACAGAAGCCAGTAGTGGGATATGAAAGAATTAGAACGAAGGAACGTTAAAGGAAGGAGTTTAAAGGGAGTGTGAGAAATGAGTGGACATTCGTCGATGAGTACATGGTGGTCCATCGGACCAGTGGAGCGTAGGCGATAAACCTCGCACCTTCACACAAGTACCCCCTCCTTCACTCCACTATGATCAAACAATCGCTCACACTTAGCCGCACAGACACACAGGACCCACACACGTACCCATACACACACACTTCCATACATACCCTTGGAAACATCGCCGAGGATTGAGAAAGAACGACAATCCACTAGAAATTCGCCCTAAAACTAGGAAAGGAGGAATTCCGGCGACGCTTGGAGAACATCAACAACACTGCCATCAGCAACCAAACTGTAATAACAGTTTCGCCTATGAGACCGTCCAACGAAGATACCATCAATATGTTACGTTTTCACAGCGATGTGTCATCTATGAGATGCATCACAGTGAATACATTCTACCGCGTCCAGTCACACAGTACTAACTCTGTTCGATTGAAAAGAAAAACGACAACATTCGAAGAACAATGTATTTACTTCTGCGCATCCAAGTTATAGTAGAAGCTCAACTTTTCCAATTTTTCCCTTTTTTCCTGGTCCTTTTACTTATTTAAATAGTTATTTTCGGATGGTTGAACGAGTTGAGCGACAGCCGGATGGTTAGTGACATTTCGTCGGGCGAAGTGTCGCTGATTTATGAGCAACACGATCCGACCGGAAATATGCCGGCCAGACGGTCATTTTTGGCACACGGTGCTATGCTTCACCAGAGAAACAATAAGTTTTCCTTTCCATTGGGTAAGATCTCGGCAACCAGCAGAAAGAATTTTTGGGACCACCATACAGTCTTGCAGATGTCAAGCCAACGGGAATAAGCCAAGAGAACTGGCAAATTGAGACGCTTTCCTACAAAAATAGTCGACATGTCATGGAAGTGCTTTATGGTCCTCTTCGAATGATTTACATTGAAAAGTGATGCAGAGTCAGTGTTCAGAATAATTCTACCACATACATACTTCCTGATGTAGTTACCAATTAGCCCGAATACTGCTGTAGAATCGAAAATGATAGAAACACTGAATGCGTAAAAGTTTCCTTGGTTAAAAGATCCAACGTTTCTCTCCTTTCAGAGTTCCGACGCCTCGTGATGATCACCTGCACATTCCAGCCAAATAAAAATCAAATTCATAGAACAAATTCCTGTGTGTTGATGTTATTGTTCCACATATATATTGCACTGTACCTATTGAGGATGATGACTCTAGATTATTTCTCCAGAGAAGGGTTTTCTTATGAGGGACATTTCCAAGATTGGAAAAAATTGGCTGATGAAGAGCTAAACATCAGGACCTATGAATATGCTATTATGAAGAACTTCGTTCAAACATCTGCCTGTATCCATATAACTTAATGTATGGGAACAGAAACGGCGGACGAATATTAAACTGCATATCCTGAAAGCATACACTTCGGTTACCGCATACACCCGGTACATGTGTTCGTTTTCGAAGAAGTGTACTGCTAAGTAATTATTAGAGGGGTCAATGCATGAGGTATCCATCGACGATATTTCTAACTTTGCCGATCGCCTTTAGTCCACGAATGACAGATGACAGAGGAACACAAAGGGTTTCTGATAATTCACAAGTGATTTGGTATGAATCTGTAAGTTATTTCGAATGTCTGATGCCGAATCGCCTCTGAGAAGAATTGTGAGTGAGCCGAGGAATATCTGTGATTTAATGTTTGCCTTTATTGGTAGGACCTGACAGGTGAAGAAGAATTGAGATGAGACAGCAACAGCAGCAGAGGCAGCCACGTTTCGATGGAAAACGGCGACGGAGACGGCGCGATTGGCGAAAATTTTGGGCGCCACACTGAAACCGACGATTCGAATGATTCAACGAAGTGCAACAAAGTGCCCACGCAAGCCGAAACAACCGCACCACCAGCACAGAACCAAACGAACTAAAGCTTTGTGAAGACAACGAAAAAACACCATCAGCCAAAACACCCAGACGCACGTTTAAGTGAGGAGGAGTGATAGATTGGCGCCGGAGCGCTGTGCTGCTGGCTGGCTGGCCGGCTCTGGCCTGCCTCAATCGCCGCCACAAATTCCACACACGAAGAAGATTCGCTTTGGTGGTAGAAATATGTGCCGAACTGGACACCATCTACTTCACTGTAGAACGTTGTTGACACATTAAACTACGCTTCTGATAGCTCCTCCACACTTTGCCTTCCTGTTCTTCTGGACTATATAATCGCCTTTAGTAAAATGAGATGGTGTTTGAGTGAGTAGCTTCTCAAATACATATTTGACCTCCGAGACTCCGACGAAGGCGACATTGCCGAAACGTTAGCCGAGTAAGGTGCTGCACCAATCTCGGTTATCCGCTAAACATTCAACAACATTAAGAGTTCTCAATGTCGAGATTCATTGAGAGAATGTTACGCCATTTAATTTGTATTGCACAGCTACGTTCTAAACACAGTGTTAAAATAAAATAATAAAAGGACGTCATTCTGAATCCTCCCAGTCTTTACTAAAAGAGAAACCCCAGATGAACTGCTTGAATAAGCCAGCAGAGGGCCTTCCTAATCCAGCGAGAATAATAGCAGCTTTGCAGAAATGTAAAACACCACTACTATAATTCTGGTCGGACTCGTACTGAGACCTCACCAGCTTATAGTGGATGACCGAATACCAGCGGCTGTAAACGATGACAAAAAGAGATGCAACGTAGCTAGCATACACTTGCACCAACATGATATAGAGGCCAATTCCTTTCCAATCTCAAAATTCTTTCGCCTGACAAGACACAAGTACATTACGCTATTCTGCTGAACAAGCTTAACAGGCGGATCAATCTTTATCTGGCCTGATGCCTCAACCTTCCCGTCATCTTTAGGGGCTTATCAAAGTTCTGCTTGAAAGTGGCATTTCATAGAAATATTTTCGTAACCTAGCAAAGATACCAGACAGATTGACTAGCTAAGAAGTCACTTTTAGCTGCGAAAAAGCGGCTGATCACCACCTGACGAGAGCTGATGAGTCTTTCCCCTTCGAGAGAATTCCTATGTTACGATCTTCCTACACTAGAACGGAATTTAGTGAGAATGTTCTTTGAAGCGCAGGAAGCCTGTTCATAAACCAGGAAAGCGGGCTTTCGAGCATTCTTGGATGGCGAGCTATAAATGATGGATGACTGACATCGAGAAATTTCCTAAGGAGCGGAGAAACTGCAGGGATGATTTCTACGAAACGCCGAAATCATTTGGAAATGAATCTGTGGCTTAACGACTAATTTAATCCGAGCTTCTCACGTATCGAAAACATAGAAAGGAATTCAGCTACCATGGTTCTCTCTAGCACTTCACACTACATAAGACGCGCTTCGGTTGGCGGCTGAAGATCAATGGTTGGTTGGATGTTGAAAAACGGCAATAGCGAAAAGCTTCTCGCGCGCTAAGCATCGAACAATCCAACTGGGTGTCATAAATCAATTGAGGACAAGATCGTGTCGTTCAACGACCTTCTGTTTCAAACACGCGTTAGGATACATGCAAAGAACTTGTGCCGAATAAAGTGATTGTAGATACGAAACAATCGAAGATGATCGGCGTCGCATTAGAGCGATCAGTGAGAGAGAGATGAATTGGTGGTGGCCGCGATGGCTGGTTGTGAACAGCTCATTCTCACTCTCAGCGGCTGTTGCGAATCGTCGGAAATGCACGAGTCACGCTCATCCGGCCACTGCGATCGTATTGTGACAAGCACGACAATCATCGCGCTTCGTTGACCACAATCAGCTGGCGCTTCGTCCGACTATGTGCAACAATGCCGACACCGCCGATGATTTTTGGATCTAGGTTAGGCCAGAGCGATCGAAAATGCTCCACAACATTCCATGGAAAAGCGTATCAAGCGGTGGTCAGACCTGCACTTTTGTACAACGTTTTGGAGAGTAACAAAAGTTGAGGAAAGAAAGATGCACGTGACAAGAATGAGATGGAATGGACCAAACAGGATCGAGTGACAGACGAAGACGTAAGAAAGATTATGAAAACAGCATTCATACAAGAAAATATGCTAGACATCCGCTTGCGCTGGTACGACCATGCTCAGAAAAGACCAGAAGAGCACCCGAAAAGGAAAGATCAGGAGATCAAAACAGAGAGAAAACGACCGCCAGGTGCTCCCAAAAACGATGAAACGACGAGATCAAGACGGATCTCAGATCGATGTTTCATGACCGACTTTCGTTTAATCTGGGTATTTTGAATACTGTTGAAAGCAGTAGAGTGAAGTCGATTAATCGAGATGGCATAGCATCTTCCCGCAGGTGAGTACAACGCCGCACGACGGTGTGGACAGAACAAAGTGGAGACGACTAATAAGAATAGCGGGCCCTCAACTTAGTGTGACAGGTACTGAGGTGAAGAAGAAGAAGAAGAAGAAGAAGAAGAAGAAGAAGAAGAAGAAGAAGAAAAGAGGTAGGGAGAAGTGTAGTTTTGGGCGAGTGATTGGCACTGAATTCGGTAGATAGTCATCGCCTTCACCAATAAACCATCCCACCAAAATAGGAGGACACTGGCACTGCAAAAGCTAGTTACAATAAAACGTCGAGATTGTGACGAGACTCAGGGTCTGGATTGCCTAATGATCCAGTGTTGGGGTATCCGATACCTGTAACGGCTCAGTTGTGACTCGAGCACATTCCGACGCTCGCTGTGGAATCGCAATTAGCGACCTAGTCGGGGTATATTTGAGGATGAGCGGCTGATTTGAATATCATGAATCACTCAGCCGTTGCACTACAAATCATCAGCCTACCATCGAGGTATCGGACACCCCAATCGGATACGGGTACGCCAACGTACAAGGCCACCTATTTCGATGATGTCTCCAGAAGGTGGATATTTCCCATTCCACCGCCGGGATTCATAACTGGGAATGGACGAGATCAATAATTGAGAACTTAGCTCCAAGGTGCTGTTGATGGGAAGCCTAAGCCTTGTACGGGGAACTTCCACCATACCCGCCTTGTTGCTGAAGAAGGGGTTCTCCGATGAACCTTTTTATCCTTCAAAATTTCTAGTTCTACTGTTTCCCAGGCGAACAGATTAGAAAATCTACAGACAACAAGCTGGCCATCTCGCAAACAACAAGGTACCGCATGGGATAGAGCTGATTCGCCAAGGTAAAAGGTCTGAAATGGATTCCTCAGAGAGGATTGCTGTTGAAATTTCAGTCTTTCGGCTAAGCTGGTGCTCATCAATCGGGGCCGCCCCAACATCTCGACCAGCCGGACGTCTGATGAAGTTCAAACGACGAGCAGCCCAACCCATCGACGACGACGACGACGAGGCCTCGGGCCGTCTGTCCGTCCGGCCAGCCAGCAGGCCAGTGAGACGATTTTAGCATTCATGGGTAACACTAGAGCGCATCTGCTCTCCGCACACAGCACATACACACACAAATAGTCTCCGACACGCCATCTACACACAACGAGTGATATAATATGGATTGCATGAAGACAACGACGGCGTGGTGAGCGTTTTCTAGTCGTCCTCCACATTTCGAAATACTCTCGTTCTCAGATAAAAATGTCGACTGACTGGGGTTGGCTGATGCAGTCGGTCAAACAGACAGAGTACCTCGACGACGTGACCGGGTATACGGTAATGGTGCTCTTCCACCAGATAGAGGAGTGCAATACCTGATGGCATTTCTTCACTGCACGGAAACTTTCGACGGTGAGTCACTGGAAACTGCTAAAGAGAAAGAAGAAGTCATCACGTCCAGTACATTACACAAGTCGACGACATGAAGGCTGAATTGTATTGGAGAAAACTCAGATTCATTTGAATCAATAACCCGTTAAGTTAACGCCGTAAAACCGGCGACTGCGTCTTATTAAAGCGCGTCGGGTATCGTATACCTGGCACTACGGCGATGTTCACGGATTAGACACCAGTGTAGCTTCGTGGTAGAGTGGTTTCCCACGGAGTGTTCCGAATTTTGGACGAGTTTTCAGATCCATCCCCCTACGATTTTATGAATGAAATTATCCTAACCATGGACACTGCTATACTCGGCACAGTATGAGACAGTCGGTGGCGGAACGTCAACACCCGTCCACTGTCACGAGAACATTTCTATACCCCGCCAGAGAGCTCCAGTTAGAGGCTTCGGGCCATACTGCATGCCTTGCTACAATCGTAGCTCAGCTACTTGTACTGCCTGAATCTGGTCAAGGTAGATGAGGTACGATCGTAAGGAGATCATCCACAACTCTAATGGTCCATACAGAATCACTCAGAAGTGAAATCGTCTACGCACTCTTTATGCTGGAAGTATTTTTCAAGCACAAGGTGTAACTTGCGGACACCACTCACTCTGGTCTGACCTTTCATACGCAAAACAACCGGTAACGAGAATACAACTTACCCACTGAAGTCACCTCCCACACCCACAAGAATGGATTGGGTAAAATTTACCGCTTATGATGGTATCTACCTGTTACTTTTAGGTAGACAGGGGTCGTAAACATTGGTCAGTCACAGCAGACCGCTTCCAAACAGGAAAACTACCTCAATCGATGCTTAACGCTGTACTTTGTAGTAAATTTTTTTAGAAAGTGTTGATGTCGACATTTCAACATGTCAGGGCCTCTGCGTGTTCCTGTCTGCTCACCAGTTCTGTAAACTTCACGAGTTCTTGCGCTGATGGAAAATTACTATGCGTTGACCTCGAGTATAAAACGTCACGGAAACAGTGTTTAGCCGGAGCTACTTGGTATTCTGTCGGAACTTAGTTACGTGGCGATAAGCCGACAAACCCGCTGTCGGTCTCGCTATACCAGCAACTAAACCCGTTGTCGGTCACACTACAGAAATCGATTCAGAGTCTCGCACAGGTAGGATTGCGCAAATGTATGGGGACGAGGGTAAACAAAGCCATGAAAATTTACTGAAAAGAACCGGAGCTGCCCGTATTTTTGGAAATGCTTTTGATTTCGATCGATAAGCCAACATGAATACAGTGTAATCCTTTGTATCGAAAGCACCATGTAGGCAAATACATGTGTGTACAAAAGTGCAATGTAGTGTCGCAATTGGAGCGTTACATCGATCGCCATGACTGTATAATGTGTTAACTCGTACATATTCAAACTTTTCGAGCGAATCGGTACCATTTTTCTCAGTATTGGGCAGAAAACGTTTAGAAGAGAAGAGAATGTTTTTTTGTGAGAAGTTTTTTGTTTTTTTTTGTATGAAACACAGTCGTCAGAAATCTCTGCGCTATTCGCAAGTATTCATAAGGTAGACTGCCCTAATAGAATTATAAAAAGTATTATTCAAAAGAAAGACTCAACGACAAAGCTGGGCCCTTGGGATTGATACCTATTGGAAAGACTGGAACTACTAACCCAGAATTCATTCTTAAACGCCATCCCTTCATTTCAATCCACTGAACACCACCGTACCACTAGTATTCAGCTCTACAATGAAGCCGTTTTCAAATGAGCTGTAGCAATCCTAACATTAATCTTACAACCGATGGATACCTGAAGGCCCAAGAATGCCAGAAATTTTTTTCGCTACATATCAACTTATCGAATCCGATTATATTCATGGCAGTTTTCCGAGAAAAATCGAAACAGTCAATGCTATGCTTCGGTTGTTCTAGAAAGAAAACCAAAAATAAAAAATATCATTCTTGCAGAATCAGCATCATCAGTTTTCAACATCAGAAATTCACTCGCTGCTATTCTCAATGGCGCAAACCTACAGCCGAGGTCTACCATCTCTTCGACAGAACTTCATGAAATAGAATCAAGCAAATGTCGGTAGCAAGGTATATTCAGCTTTCTTGCCTAGAATTCTTGCCATTTCTCTACAGTAATACTTTAAATATAAGACAGACGAAAATCCGCATCAAAGCCTGCCCTCTGCATCGTTTGATCATAGTCAAATGACACATGCAGAGAGCAAGCAGCAGAGACGTCCGAAGGGAATTCGGAAAGGCGTGACAAACGCACAAAAATCGGGTGACGATTCATGCATGAGTTGGTCGACGTGGCTGAGTCCTAGACGGTCCATATTTTCAAGGGGAATCTCACGAATTAAATGTGTCATTGAGGCGTATAGACGGGGGAGAAGTGGATGAACCTTTCAGTTTCTCCTTCACCATCCCTCGAGGGCCGATGATGATTGGGAAGGAGTAAGAGGCTAATAACCAGGAAAAAAAGGACAAGTAAGTGCAGGACGAGGAGTGGGAGGATGAGAAGGAGCAGGAGGAGTGGGCGGATGATAAAAGTGGGTCTTCTCACCATCACATATAACACAGACAATTGTGCGCACATTATGTGTCGTCAACGAACGCGCACAGCACTGACGCAGCAGCTGGCATAGTCCATCAGATGCGCGAAAAAAAGAACCCCCGAACCACCCCTACCCCCTCCGTTCCCCGTCCAGCTCCACCCCGTCTCTGCACATTACTGCTGCTCCTGCTCTTGCTGCTGTACACTTTGATCGTCTGATAATTGACGCCAAATCTCTGCAGGAACCGCAAAAAAATGAAATCTGCCAAGCTACTACGGGAGCCACAATGCTTTAACCGAAGGAACAGTTTACCCCTCACCGAAGGGTTGTAAACAGTGACAGACGAAGCCCTACAAGCACTAATGATTTCAGTGAAAACCCTGTGATCGGCTACCAATGAAAAATGTAAGTCGGAAGCTTTGCAACTCAGAAAGAATGTTCCTCCAGGGTGCGTGCAACGAAAGAGTTTCCGAGAGAATGGACGGATATATATCACAGCGAATGTGGAAGAATCGAAACACTGGCTAGCTGAAAAACCACATCAAAAGGCATCAGTTGTCGGTGAAGAAGAAGCACTCAGATAATAGTTGAATGCGAATGAGCTGGGAAATCTCAGCAAAAGATATATTGTTGTGACAAAACGGCAGAGAAATTCTGAAGAAGAACAGGAATTAAAGGAGAAGGCTTCTGATGAGCGGTAGTAGTATTGAGTAATAATCAGGCACAAAGTGACTGCCACTCTGGGGTTCATTTCAGATAAATTTTCAAGCACAACTTTTGTGGGCTACGGTGGAAACACATCGATATGTAGACCGTCCTTGGACCAATACCTAGTCTTACTGGTCAGAAGTGCAACAGAACATTGTAACTACGCTACCCAATTGGAATATTTTTAGAATCCGAACAACCCTTTCAGCAGTTTCCTGCAGTTTTTATCCCTTCAAGCTGGGACTGATTTTAAAAAAATGATTAAAAAATAGAAATGGAGGGGCAAGACTCCCCTTTTCGGGACTTACACATTTTCTAAAGTCCCGCCTTTCCCGTGTCCGAAACCGCTCAAGGCTCCTCCGCTAAAAGGGCGGAAACGACGCTTCTTTCGCGTCGAAAAGCGACGTTTTTGAATAGTTGCTTCAGAATTCAATTATTCGTAAAATAAATACATATCGGCAGGTGTGTTACTCTAAAGAGAAATACTACAGAAGGCCGACGCGACTTCGAGTAAATAACGAATTGTCCATCTCAAATTCACATAAATTGCTCTCCACAGAATCTTCATTAAAAAACGGATTTCACTGACGGGCGATTACTCTACTCAAAGAGTCTCAAGAAGGCAAGTTCTGAGTCTCCGAAAAGCAAGGCTAATTTTTCGAAAATTTCGAAAAATCGTCGGCTAAAAATGCTGACGTTGAGCACAGAGGGAAATGACGAATACTAGTGATAGCTGTGATTCGGAACTGTATGAATTGATGATGGAAAACGGACGGGGTGGCTGTAAGTACATCGGGGCGGGGGCACACACACACACACATACACACGGGGGTCTTCCGTCGGCGGTGTTGGGGCTCGGATTAGACCGTGCGCAATCAATCGTATGCAAAACTGTGCGCGGCCTTCGAACGACCACCGTCGACCACCACAGACACACGCACATACACACACATACATACATGCACACAGATACACACATGCCGAACACAGACAGCAAGTGAGCAATGTGAATAAAATCTACGAAAAAGGCGCGCGTCAACATTTCCACCACACCCATCTCAACCGCACCCACCCATCTACCCATTCGCTCGCCAGAGCCCAGATTCATGCAGCAGGGTATTGAATACCACTTCAGTTGTTGGACTACAAATGGTCAGCCATCCAACGGGAGTATCGGATACCCTGATCTCCGTCAACGAAAACTGGCGGCAGGAAGAAAGGGCGAATTACCTCCAGGGCCTCGATTCATGAACGGACGAGCGGCCTCCGAAACCGCGGCGCAGCCAGAACCAGACGGCGGAGCCGATGAGAGATTGTGTTTAACATGGGAAGTTTAGGATAAGGAGACTAAGGTGGGCGCCGTTCGGGCTACATCTCGGGGTTCATCGGGGGTTTGCCAGCGATGAATCTGAGCCCAGGTATCAAGAATCCCTGTGGTGTTGATGAATCTGGGTTCAGAGTTGGAAGAGGCGCCCAACAAAGAGAGCCGGTATGGTAGACGTCGGAGACAAGCAAACTGCTTCGAGAAGCTTCGAAAGCAGGGGATACCCTGGAAGTTGGCTGGCAAAAGCCCGATGGCAGTTAACCGTGATGACCTCATGGAAGACTAGACGATACTAGGTGAAGTGGAACTGACGGTAACTGAAGTTTTTATCGTGCTAATACTTGTCTACGGATAAAAAAAGAAGTTCTTCGTTCTCTGCATTTTTGTTTTCACGCTCCATCCGCATAGGTCACAAGCCTACTCTCGTGCTTATCGCGTGCACCTGGGAAATGACGAAAATCATCTTCCAGCCGCAGATGCTGCAAAGTTTGAACTTTTCTTTTAACCGATTAAACAAAAAGGCTTCGTTGTTGAGAGGAAATCGATGGAAATGGATTGCTCTTGGGATTAGAAATTTTAAGGTGTCTCAGTGGTCAGAACGTCATCAATGGTTCAGAGAGATTCTAGAGGTCTATATCTTGCAGAACGGATCTGTGGAAGCTCCACAAAAGGTTCACTTTTCGCACCAGAATTGATCTTACTCAGCAGGAAGCCGTTTGAAAGGATAACAAGCTAAAGAATATGTTGTATGGTTTACAGCGTCCTACCTACTTTTTACGCTCTACGAGTGATCTTGATTCCCAGAAAACTTTGACGAGAAACACTGCCCTATAAAATGACCTAATAATAAAGGACAGATCTAGTCCGTTCAATCTAGAGCCAGCATGAGGGGGAGCATAACACAGAAAATCTGTTCTGCATCGATCAATTCAGTGTGTTTTCAACGTTGAAGCGCGCACAGCTTTAGAGAACAATGCAAAAACTGAATAAATTACAGCGGAAATGCGCTGCCAGAGCGGCTGGATGCTAGAGGAGACGAGTGTAAACCTTGAAACTCTCTTTGCTCATCCAGTCATCGATGTGGGTATCAATGATCACGCGGGCCAATCGCTGATAAGCTCAAGGCGTTTCCAGACCCAACATGGGCTCCTAGCTCAGTTTCAGACCTCTCTGCAACGGACAGGTTATATCAGACAATGGGTAAAAACAGCTATTTCAAAATTCAAAATTTGGTAGTAGTGATAGGCCATCAAGTGCAAGTAATGGAGCCACCAAGTGCACCACCAGAACGAAAAGATGAGTACGCCATGTGTAACTTTCAGACTACCGACCTCTCCTCTTCCAAAGAGTAGCTCAAATTTTCTGATAAACACCCACAACCTGCTAGTTTTCTCATAGGATCTCATTCTTTAGTTTTGCTCATTCAAAGGCTTCTACGAGTGCTGGCGCAAGTTAGATGGATAGCTATGACCCTGATTTCGTTCCTAGATTGACGGCAATGTTTCAGCTTGACGGAGCTGGCTTGCTCGGCCGGATAAATTTAATATGGATCCCCCAAACAATGTTACACGTTTATGTCACACAGCCGGCTTGATCACCACAATGCATCCGCACCCCCATACGCACCCGAAACGACGAGTACAACCCGCGAGCGTTCGTCATTTCGTAGGAATGGAGTTGAAAAATGCCACATACTGGAGGGCAGGAGCGCTGGGCTAGTTCGGGCCACTTTGGGAAAAGAGGTTAACGCTTTTCACAAACAGGTGACTCCACCAGCAATTATACCTCACGAGATTCTGATTCACAAATAAATTGAATGTCATGAATTTCTAATATCTTCAAATGTCGCTACTAAGGAATGAATAAGGTCTAAGCCAAAAAAACTTCCTCGTGCGATTCTAGGAATCAGCAGGAAGGCAATTCAGGCCGAACTAGGTCCACGATACAGGAAATATGGCCGTGATTTCATAATACTGATGCAAAATCAGTATCTCCCAACGTGCCACGTGTCAAACACGTTCCACCGTACTTATCGTTGACGCTACTTTTTTTAGCGTAATCAGTGTGTCTGTCTAAACAATAAACATGCACGATCTACACGAAGCGGGTTC
Organism: Nippostrongylus brasiliensis; assembly: GCA_030553155.1. NCBI lineage: Eukaryota > Metazoa > Nematoda > Chromadorea > Rhabditida > Heligmosomidae > Nippostrongylus > Nippostrongylus brasiliensis. Next base: position 10,423,891 of record CP130737.1, read on the forward strand.
ACTTTGACCCGTCAAAAGTAAGCATCCTAACATTGACCAAGAGAAAAGCGAGGTGGGGTGGAGTTCTCAGAAGAAAGTACTATACAAAACAATTTCACGTAAGAACTGGGAGCTTAAACATTTTGGATGGAACTATAAAGTTTGAAGGATTCTATGAGAAGACTTTGGGCTAAAAATGAAATCAATAGCGTGAAAGTTCACGTAGCTCAACAATCACACTCAAGGATGCCGGGTCGTGCCGACGTGCCGACCATCCGGCTCGTAAAGAAAATTAAAGTGGCGCTAGACGGCTTCGGATGTGACTGGCGAAGGGCAGCGTTTTTGTCGTCCGTGTGGAGATCGAAGAGAAAAAGTGGAACAATTCGACCACCTCAATTAGTCAGACACATACTATCGTATCGATGGTTTTTCGCAGCAGAAACGGTTTATTGTTGCAATTTCGTCCCTATCAATGCCAATTCGGCTACTTCGCAAAGTGATACGCCAATAGACTCCGTTTGTAAGAGATATGCCTCGCAAACTCCAAAAATAATATAACAACTGACATATGAATGGGTAGTTATAGAGTTAAAGGCGTCAGGGAATGAGTTTAATATGTGTCGAACATATGTCTTTCCGTGAGGTAACCGAGACTATTAGCTCTCAGAAGATTTTCAAAAGATTCTACAGGCCACATGTAATTTTCAAACAATTATACGAATTTCATCATTTACTGAAATAAATTAGCCACGCTCCATTTCCATCTTTTACTCCTTCCGAATCATTAGCCCTTTAATAGACCCCTCCCCATCGATCAATAAATGTATTTTACCCATACTCCTTTCACCGGACAAATTCAAAGCTCCGTGATTAAGACGTTGAAAGACTGTCCAGTAGATGACCTTATCCGAAAAATCCTCTTCTTTACCCGCTTTTGTGGATCATTCGCACTCCATTTCCTAAATTACTCAAGGATTCAAACAATTCAAAGTTCGAAGATGAAGACATTGTAAGACTGTCCAGCTAACGATCTTATCCATAACCAAAACCTCCCAGAAAATCTGCTTTTCATTGACGACAAATCCCGAAAGTGCAACTAATATGGACCAGATGTGAGATCATTTCGGGTGAATTTCTCGGCTAATATTCAAGGTTATGAAATGGGTTTTCAGCTTAACCTTCGCAAACTAAACACGTGTGACCAGCAATGGATTTTATAGAACAGCTTTTACTTATTTTTCTGAGCAATTTGCAAGATGATGGAACCATCAGGGGGTGTCGGACGGTGCCTAGCCGCTTTTGCACGATTGCTGCTGCTTTCCCGACGTGAAACAGCTGCGCAATTCGTGAACGCCGGTTGGGGAGTTTTTGTGACGAGGCCTGATATCATCTGAAAGCTCAATGAGAGTGGATCGGTAGCCGGCTTTTACGCTTTAAGAATGATGAGTATGAAGATCGGCAATAATGATACGTATGTACTCGTTTCTGGCTCGCTTTTAGCATGAAATATAAAACAAACTGCTTCTGGCAGTTCGGTCTCACCTATCCACCTGTACACATGGAACGAATGAAAAGTCCAACATAGAATTTTGAAATTACGGTCTTAAAAAATTTCAGCAGACTCACTCATGCATAAATTCTCTCCGATATGAGATGTTCAAGCTCTCTAACACTAAATTACAAAATAATTATATTAATTGAGCTTGTCGTCATCTTCAACAGTCGAACTGTTTGAATTTACTACGGAACGTATGACATACAACTTATATGCTGAACGGCTTAGAAGTGAGCGAAAGTCCAAAATTACCAAGTGGAAATGGCGAATGAACTGCTCAACGTCAACTAGCGAGTTCGTTTGATGCATATCTGCCTTCTTAAAGAAGCGCTCTGGCATTCCTTTCACCTCTACCTTTTGGTTCCATCTCTAAATTAACGATTGCGTAAAATACCCCATAACTTCCACTCGAACAGTGGGAACCAAGGCTCTCTCAATTACCGATGAGAAAGCTACCACTTCTCCGCTGTTCCCAAACTGCATTTCTCCTGCAGAACGACGCTAATCACCTGAGACGGTACCTACAGAAAATTTTCATTCCGGAAACCTCGTCTCATCGAAAATCTCCATAGGAGGCTCTAAGCTGTGGTCCATCTCAGTTCTGTTCTTTTTTAAGATTTATCGAGTGAAATGGAAGAGGATGAATCTCGAAAAAAGCGTTTTAATGGAAGATAATCCTAACTCCATTTAAACACGAATTTTCGCGTACACACTGGAGAACTACCCTAACCCTGCAGCCACGTTTTCTACTCAATAACGTCTATTCGATTCATTTAAAGGGAGAGGCTGCGACGATTTCAAAAGGGTAGAATTTGAAGCTTTATACACCTCTCTCTTTGCATTATTCCAAATGCCCATCTCTATGTCAAGAAAGACGGCTAAGGTTTGCATTATGAAGTATGTTAAGTGCACAATGCGGAAGCTAGAATTCCTACCGAAAAAGGTGGCTGACATGAGATCGGACACTGCGCTCCATCAATGCCAATCTGATAAAGGGCAAATCAGAGGCATTAGGGGCCGCACTAGGAAGGGTGAGCTGCTAATAATTCGCTGTTGAGTGGAAATTCCTTGCTGTTGTCCTCTGAAAGGAGGCATTTTTCTAGACAGCAACACAGTAGAAAAATCTTTCCTGAAAGTCTCGAATTGAAGACCTGTTTCACCCATCGACATTCCTCACAACACTGGGTTCTGTCTTAGGTTTTCCATCGTCGAACGCTGACTCAGAATAACACTTGCATTTCTTTCTATCTGTCCCCATACTACATTTAACTAAAAAAAATAAAATGAGAAAAACGCCTGGGCTGATATGGGCAGCCACAGTTGTTCGATGAGGATGGGCAATGTTTAACGAATTCGCTTTCGCTTTCCATTCAGCTTCTCTATCCACTAAGGACATCTAGGAAGCCCTTCCGATATCCTACACTCTCCAGAAAAAAATACTATTCGAGACGAGTCCATAGGTAGATTTTAAAAAAAACTAATAATGAAGACATATTTCACCCATCGACTTTCCTCACAACGTTCGGTTCAGGTTTTCCATTGTCGAACGCTGACCCGGAGCAACACCCACATTCCTTTCTGGGTCCTACAATTCCCAGAAAAAAAGGAGAAAAACGCCTGTCGATACGGGGAGCGACTCTAGTTCGGTGAGGATTGGTAATGGGTAACGGGATGGTTTTCACTTTCCAATTACGAATTCCAGTCAGCTTCTCAAACCAAGAAGGTCATCTACGAAGGCAACCACCCCGACACACACACACTATGCTGCTCCCAGAAATTAGCGCCAAACGGTCTCCGGAATCGATAGCGGCGCTTCCGGCGCTGAAATAATAGACTTCGTCATTAGCAACAATTGAGACGTCGCGCAGGCGATTCCAGCGCCGTCCTAGCTGGCCGGCCCGACCCTATGCCAGCACCGGACGTTCTCCTCCGAACCGAGGGATTCTCCGAAAAGAAAACAATGAAATTTATAAGGAAAAAGAAAATGGTCAACAAGGTTACCAAGTTTCCTCGTTTTTAAACCTCGGCATGATGTAAGCAGTCATTCCACTTCTTCCGATTCCTCTCCCCTCCAAATGTGTTAGGTGAAATGTTTATTAGGGGTACCACGTTTCGACCTGCTCGCCTTCTTCAGAACCTTTTACTTCACCGCTAGAGCTCATGCACCTCATTAGTAAGATGGTAAGAAATGAATTACGAAAGCAGGCAGTGTCTCTCTAAAACCTGATCGGAACACAGGAACACGATCGGTAAGGAAAACGAAAAAAACTCGACATCGCAGATTTCTTCCCTTTTACACGTAATGAAACTGGGATCAGCCATGGTGGTGTAAGAATCTCGGATTCAGTTGGAAACAGTCAAACGCTGCTGATTCTCGATCGTTTTATCGAGGATGGTGCTCTACAAACGTGCATAGGTCGTCTTAGAAAGCTTCTTGCCCACCGACTGCACCATTTAAAAATACTAAGTGCTATTTTCCTGTCTGATTAGGGCCTTTCGTTTGTATTTTAATTTGATTTTTCAGCTGGCTTATTTGCGTTGTTTTCTCATGGAATAGAGTGCCCTCATCTCAATAAAGTGAAGAAACTAGTAGACCTCATCATTAGTAACAACTGAGACGTCGCGCAGGCGATTACAAAGCTGGTTCGAGAGATGGTTCACCTACGACAAAGAATAAAAAAGAGAATGGTTGATGTGTTCTCAGATGGTTGAAATGCACCAACAGCCGCACAGCAGTCACAGTATGTGAGTTCCACATGAGTCTATCTATAGGTTTTTCAGCACCAAATAAAATTTCATAGGGAATTTCACAGCGCCGCTCGGGTAAAATTATCGTGTAAAAGAGACAAAATCAGTCCTTGAATTTCTCTGTTTCACCAATTTATTCAAAAAATATGACTGGTTCCTTTAACGACTATTGTTGTCGGGTGGAGGCCAGAAATTTATGACCACTGGGCCACGCGGTATCCCTATCATTTGAGTGAATCCTTGCTGTTTATGATGGTTTCGTTGCCATTAATTGAGTGGTTCGTTGCGAATGCTAAACAATTACTGGATTTCGGTTATAACCCCTCCATATCGTGCACACATGTTAAGAAATATGGTACTAATAATACATTCCCTTTCCTTTTCTTCTTTCTACAGATGTTTCTGTCATTCTACTAAATCACCAAATCATACACACATACCAAATCACCAAATTATACACACATAGCTACATACATATGTAGCTCAACCAAGCTGATTTAAAAAGATTCATTTCAAAATTTACCGACGTGAAAATTGACGCTTATCAGCTTAGTAGAACACCTGCAACTTTCTTAGCGCTGAATTTCATCAGTACCAATCAAATCCAAAAAATAATCGAATATCCTTATTTTGGAAGAGAGAAATTTTAGGAAATCTTCCTTAGGTTTTGCCTTATATTGCTCCGAGTTATTTTCCTGCAATCCCTTATCATGCGGCTGATGTTGCGGATTATTACCGCACTTCTTTGTTTGGATTCTGCCCTTTGGCCAGCTGAATCGTCCTCTTACACAAGCAAAGAAAGGAGCGAATTAGTCGTTCCTATTATAGACTTATTATGCAGCTTAATTCGAGAAATGCCTGCTTATTAATACAGATTTGAAGTATCGTACATCAAAGTTAACCCAACTCCGAGAATTTTTAGCGATGACAACTACCCGATGTCATCTGCCAATACTGAGTCTAGATTCATGAGAAAGGGACGGTTCCTGTTTTTGTGCTTTTGCCAAACCAAGTCATCCATACGGTATATCCGGCTAGAATACCGCTGGATAGTGAGAGACCCACGACGGCGACTTTCGCATTACCGTCGAATTAGTCAATGATGAATCTGGGCATTGGGTGTCGTGCGGCTGCCGACGGTTGGCTGGCGCTGGCCGCACGGCGAGCGAGTGAGCACGAGCGGCTGAGCCGGAGCCTCCTTAGTCGACTGGCTGCTCGTGCTCCGACGCTACAGTAGTCAAGAGGAGTCGTCTCGCCGTCGTCCTCGTCGTCGTCAGGCTTGCTCTGGCTGGCCGCTGCCGGCCGCCATCACAGGGATGAGTCAACCGAGCACCACAGCATCACCGATAGACAGAGGAGAATGCCGACGCTCTCAGTCTCACTCTCAGTCTCATCATGCAAAAATTTTCGCCATCATCATCAGCAGCAACCCAGCCAGCCAGTCAGTCAGTTAGTCACTCGGCCAGCCCAGTCCCAGTCTCTGCCGATTCTCGGCCGACCAGCTCCAGCCCCACTCCGCCCACATTCAACAGGCAACATTCGATGAGAAACACACAAAAACACTACACACACTGCACCTCTATGGCAGCAAAGAGCACCAGACAGTCTCTCTCCATTCGCACAGCAAAGAACTCTTGACGAAGTTAGTGCCGAAAGCCGCCATCTGGCTCTTAGCAGCGGCCAGACAGCCTCTGGGCACCAAAAAGGTCCTGCTGATGGAGAAAGCGCAAAAATTAGAAGATAGAACAACAATGATAGAAGTGTGGGTAACAACAATAAAGCCGAAAATTTGCGAAATCTGACTGGAATTCGCTGCTATGATATCTAAAGAATACCCTCTGTTGGCCGCTACCAGCTTTCTGGTTCCGTATGGGTCATAATGCTGAGGTGGAGTGGCGTATTCTAATGTCCTTAAAATTGTGTCCTTGAGATCATTGCCACGTGCAGAAGATTTGCACGCTAGAAAATAAAAAATAAAAATATAACTTCTGATTTGATTGAAATTTTCTGAACCTTTCGATTTGGACCCATACGAGTAGATGTTAAGTTTTTAACAATTTGTGACTATAAAGCTTCGCCGGTGTAGATAATTTTGTCAACAGCTTCCTCACCCGCTCGGTTTTCTTCGAAAATTTCATTGGCTGATATGCCATAAGCCCGAAAAAGCAAATAACAAAAACCAAGCAAAATAGGCGACATTTTTTGACAACTGCAGAACTCGTGCAGGGGTCTAAAATACCAGGCTGTCCAATAATTCATGTCCGCGAATTTCACCATTTTCAATTCTTTTTCAACCTTGTTGAAAAACAAGTCTAATCAACAGTATGATTACCACTGTTATCCACAACAGTGGCCCATCGATTGGGCAGGTCGCCGATGCCCTTCGCCTAGAACTCCGGGGGCTGCGACTCGAAGAAGTCCGCGATGTCGGATTTTAGGTTGTCGTAGTTGGTGAATTTTTTCCGGCCAAAAGGTGATTCAGCGAGCGGAACAAGTAGTAGTCGGAGGGGCGAGGTCCTGAGAATACGGCGGGTGGGCAACCATCTCCCAGTCCATCATCGCCAACATCTGCTGGGTCTCCTTAGCCAGGTGGGGGCGCGCGTTGTCGTGCTGCAGGTGGACCGAGGCTCGTCGGGGACGCTTTTCTCGGGGGGCAGAGGCTAGTTTCTGGAGCTGATCGGTGTAGATAGACGCGGTGACCGTCCTGCCTTGCAGGAGAAGCTCGAAGTATAGTTTGCCCGTGGCGTCCCACCAACAGCTGAGCATGAGCTTCAGCGGGTGCAGGTCGGCTTTCGGCGCCGTCGGCGGCTCTTCTCCGCGCGAGATCCAGAAGGCACGGAGGGCAACGTTGTCGTAGGGAACCCAGCTCTCATCCTCAGCGACCAGGTCTTCGAGAAACTCCTTGCGACGTGGACAATGGAGGATAAAAATATAACTTCTGATTTGCTTAAAATTTTCTGAACCTTTTGATTTGAACCCATACGAGTAGATGTTAAGTTTTTAACAATTTGTGACTATGAAGCTTCTCCGGTGTAGATATTTTTGTCAACAACTTCCTCACCCGCTCGGTTTTTCTCCGAAAATTTCATTGGGTGATATGTCATAAGCCCGAAAAAGCAAATAACAAAAACCAAGCAAAACAGGCGACATTTTTTGACAACTGCAGAACTCGTGCAGGGGTCTAAAATATGTACCATTACTGAAACCAAAAACAACATGCTTTCAATGTTGAAACTGAAATCTTTTCTCTTGGGCTGCCAATTACGTAATTATTCACAAGACAATTTATACTTTGTGGGGTAATTGATCTTTCACACTCCCCTTTAACCAGAAATAAATGGAGTAGCTAGTGCGTGTATATTAATAAGAAGGGCAGCGTGCTACCACTGATTCGACAACTTCCGCCATAAGAGCGACATCCACATATAAAGCTTGTTGTAGCACTTTTTCAGTAGAGATCAAACAATATGTATTTTGAGAGATTTTGTGCCAGAGACCAATTAACAACTAAAGAAGCGAGAGAGAGAGTGAGAGAGCCGAGAGAGCGAAAGACAGAGGAATTCTTGAGTCGACGAAAAGCCGTTCGGGATGATTTCTGCGGGTGGGAGGAAAAATAATGAGCTCGACTCGATTTTCGCTGCTGGAACGTTTTGACAAATAGCACTGTGCTCGATTTATGGTTGGCTTTAAATAAATGAAAAACACCACCATCGTTCGACGAACGATGCGAGCGCGATGCTGGAGAAACGGGGCACTCGTTTCATTGAAAAAGTCCTCTTCAGCTCCCCTTCGGTCGAAGTTTCATCACCTATACGCACACACGCTCACATAGGGTAGGACAATGTGAAAGAAAGGAAAATATGACGAAACGAATGCGAGAAAAGGTAATTGAAATGCTTATATGGAACATTCTAGACGGGAGATGGTCATGGATTTGACGTCGACCAAGAGGGATCGTTGTCGGTCAGTCAGTATGGAGGGGGGATGCCGGCGTACGCGTTTGATCATGCACCACCATCTGTGGCCCTTTTGTCGTCTAAAATCCTCTCTTCTCGCTCTCTCGATCTTCACCCGGCTCATCACCATTCAATCACAATAGCATCATCGTGATGATAGCCATCTACAATGCATCTCATATGTTTTGGGCGAGGGCGAGTAATGAAGCAGCGAAATTTCTAGACGTTTGGGGAAGCGGAGGTTGTTCTAGAGAAACAAAAGTGTTTTACTAATCATTGATCTATGCTTTCTTAGACTTAGCTTGGAGATCATTAGAGGTTTTTATGGTCACTTTTTTCCTTTCCTGCGACGGTACGGGACCAAACGTTGAAAAGGAGAAGAATGGTTTCGTTTGCCCAACTAAGCGGTACACTGTTGTCATGTCATGTCATGATAATAAGATAATGTGAAATAAAAACTAGTGGGCGAGAAAGCTTTGAAGCTCACCTCTTACTCTTCTAACCCATAAGCTACCGTTTGCTATGCTCTACCCCTTACGCCCAATGGAAAGTCTTCCCGAGTTTCAGATGGTGCTAAGGAGAAGCTGAATCATCACTGTGCAACAAAAAAAAATAGTAGAATTAAAGCTAAGTGATCAGCGTTGATTACTCGCCTATGTATGTGCCACGCATTCGACTTCCATTCAGAACCGCAGAGGGACGTACAGCTAACGCGGATTCGGCATATCTAACGACTATCGAAGCCAGAGGCTATACCGAGTCATGGTCTTGACCTTCCCAAATAAGTCTTGTACGAATTTACCTGACCGCGGCGAGATCGAAAGCATCGGGAACTTGAGGGAGGACCGTTCGCTCCACTTTGTGCATAAAAATAGCGCCTCTTGTTACTGCACCACATGCACTCCTACGAAGGAAAAACAATTAGTAGAAAGTCTGAGAACTTTGGGGCCTGAGCTATTCATTGTTATCACTCCCAAAAACAGTGTCCACAGAGAGATATGGGAATTGGCCGACGCGCTCAGACGAAACCAATCGGGAAATGTGGGTTATTGTTATTCTTCTTAGTACATTCGTAGTGATGACTATTCGGAAAACCATAAGGCGCTGAGCTGACAAAAGAACTGAGCAAAATATTACTATGTAAGCAGTCACAGACAACAAGATGTACTTCGATCGGAACAATTAAGATGGATATTTCCCGAAAATGCGTCGTACGAACACGTAGACGTTCTACCTTAAGTTTCATTAACATTCCGATCATGACACTGTGTGGAACTCGCAGTTCTTAAGAACTCGCTTTCCAGTTTTCAAAGGCGTTCCCCATGGTGAACTACTGTTGGTAACCACACCCATCTTATTTTTGAAATTTCATTTCTGTCATACTGTTGGCTAACAGTCGACACCCCCTAACAAGAATCTTAGTAGATGTTGGGAAACATGGAAGTTCATTATTTTCTTCCACCATCTTATCACTAGGTGTGTGATGCTTAGCTTCCACTGGTGAAATACTGTAGTTCATGTTTGAGGCATTCAACCACCTTTGCCCAAACTGTTTCCTCAAATATTTCAGTTGAGAACAAATTCTTCCCGGTATAATTATGGGTAAAATGATATTACCATGGCACCACTCCTGAGTTGTCTAACTTTGTGGAAATCAAAATTTCAATAGATAAGGAAACTCGAAAATGTGCAGTTCAAAACCGACCGGTTGTAGAGCAATTCTACGGGCATTCAGATTGCGAAGAACAGCAGGGAAAGTGAAAATATAAGGAAAAGAGATTTGCAAACATTTCCAATTTTATGACCTTTCATCACTGAGCGAAGCGCAGTCGATTTCAGTGTATTCTACATCCGTTGCTCCGAGATGAAGGTCAACTACTGCCTTGGTCGGTGATCAAGAGAAAGCCTAGAGTAGTATGCTTCATGTAGAAAACCAATTGAAGATCAGTGTACGAGGCTAGGATAGAAATATCGTAGGGGAACTTCTGAAACTTATGGGACCATAACTTCAAGAATCTCTCTTCTTTGAAACTCGGCACTATATAAGTATGTAATCATTCAACTTAATTCTGTTGCCTTTCGAGGACACTTATAAGTGGTCCACGTAACAACCTCGAAAGTCAGAAGATCTTAATTAAACTTCCTAAGTCATTTAGAAAAACTGGAGCAGAGCTGGACGCAGCGGAACAATTCCGATTTTGGAGCAAGAATCAAGAGCGCAAATTTTAACGAGGGTATAATAAAGCCTAAATGGATGCGTAGACGGCGGAAGATGGAAGAATACATGTTGTCACTAGAAAAGAGGCAGAATTTGGAGGAATTTCAGGCATTCTCGGATGATGTCCGCATTGGGCGGCGATAGTAAAGCTGCGAACATTGGGTGAGGATCAATAGCAGAGACCTGAGTTCTTGCGAGGTAATGTCTTACGGCGGCGCAGTTTGGCATGATTTGTGGTTCCGACGCCGCCGACGTGGTCGTCCGACCAACATCACGATGCTTCAACTCCCTCTATATGGTTATGGAAGGATGAAATCAAACGCAGAACGAAATTCCCGCAGAAAGACGCCATTTTCCTGACAAAACAAAAAGATCCCCGAACGACGGTTCAATTCAGCGCCATTCGCTAGTCTCAGCTGCACTTCTTTCCACTTGCCCTCGGGTGATCGATGACCGTCTTGAGCCGGGCAGCCCCGTGTCCGACTGCTTTCAACTATTCGTCACACAGCCAACCAACAACGTACATACAAATATATCTATGAATGTATAAGCTGCGGCTATCAATCACAGTAATGTGCCGTGTTGGTGTCTGCTATTTGTTCGCCGTTAGCTATTACGTTCACAATCGACGGCTATTTATGTACATCAATTACATCAATAGATGGCCTTTTGCGCCAAGTCATTCGAACATGTCAAGTACACAGAGAGAAATCTACTTTCAAACGAATAATTCCATCGAATCAACTTTTTGTGTTCTACAAAGCTTGTCATCTGAAAAGGTTCATATCTCAAATTTGAAGTTTATCCGCTGTGTGTTAACATAAAAAGATCACATTTCAGGATTGAACATTTTTGGAACCATTTCTCTGCATGTGGATTTATCTGTGAAGACGTCGGTCAGATCGAAACCTCTGGCCTTTACAATAAAACTGTCGCCTAGAAATCCTTGAAATTAAAGGTGTTGAATGAATCTAGCCGATTGGAGCGTCGACCGTCTCACAAGAACATTATGAAATCACAAGTGTACCGTTTTTAGGTTGTCCACATGCGACAGAAAAAATATGGGTATGTATTCGATGAACGACTTTCGAATCCAATTATCACGAATTTTTCATTTTCCCAAAGACTAAAGTTGATACATCAAATAAATACCAGATCCGGTAAGCATTGCCTGGAAACTGCTTGCCTCGGTGATAATCAAAGTGATAAATTCTGGAAAACTGCTGGATGTTAAGGTCCGTGCTTAGCATGGAGCACGTGCAGCACCCACACTAAATTTGAGAAATAATCAGTAGAGAACTTTTGGAAATAGAAGCCGAAATATCATGTCTTTAATTTGTTGGCAGCGCAGAATTGTAAAAAAAAACGGTTTGTTTCAATCGCAATCGTTAATAATGTGACTCCACGCCGAATTGCGGACTAGGGAATCTTAACAACTCAGCGACATGGAGCCACAAGTCCTCAGACTAGATATACCAGGCTTCGTATTTGAAGAAAAACAATATTTCCAGTTTTTTTAAGACTGAGTGGACTTGGGAAGTGGATTACGTTTAACTGTTACAAACACGTATGAAAGGCTGAGAAAGTTCAGCTCGACGATACTATGAGACCGAAAAACCTACCCATTTCAATGTTACTCTATTATAAACTATCCAAAGTTAGAGATTCTTTGGCGCAAAAGGTTTTACTGAAATGGAGTGACTGGACGAAATTCATCGAAAGCGCTAAGTGTTACTTTTATCTCTAATACAAATAAAAGTATTCCTATTCAATAATTACAACTAGACAAACCAAAAATACGACTAGAGATTAGTGGCAGGCATCCTAATTGCAGAGGTGCCAAGTCGATTACCCGATTACTCCTACAGTAATAGAGTGCTAAATCTTTGTTCAGGTACCGTATCCTAGTCTTCTGTAGATTAGCTATGTCTACGGACAAGGAAAAGTTGCCTTAGGGCCCATATTTGCAACATAAAAGAGAGCAAAGGAAACGATTATTCATGCACGAATAGTTCACGTCATAATTATTAATATGCAAGTTTTGTCAGAAATCCAATCAATACCCTGTTTGTATTGATGAGAACGCATAAAGACAGTAGAAGGATGTAAACAATTATCTGACCCTGAAATGATCCCGGATTGGGAGAGAAGCTTCAAAGTCTTATAAGTAATCATAAAAGAAAGCTAGATGCCACGACAAGAGTCTCTATGTGACAATCCTCTCTTATTCGTTGACGACCTCAGTTTTATTTTAGTTTTGTTTAGAAATGTAGACAGACCCAATCTACTGAGCAGTAAAACAATGCTTTTCCTCCACAATCATGAAGAAAAAATGCAGCTCACCCTATTGCCCTTTTGCGATATGGAAATTGGGCGGTATCTGAGCAAAATTTTCCATTTTTCCTTCGAAAGACATCTAGTTTTCTTAATTTTTGTGTTATGCGTTTGAGTCAATTTCGGTAAATTCAACTTAACAAGCACGTTAGCAAAGAATACCTGGTCTTACCATCACTCATCCTTACCAAGATTGGTCTCATTTTACATTCATATCTCTAAAAGGCAATAATGAAGCAAACGGTCGATTTTTCCTTCCTTCCTTTTTAAATTTCGTTTCCTCAAAGTAATTTTATTTCACTGATATGAGGATAGGGGTTCCGTACCTTGAGCGATCCCCGCTTTTGGATCAGAAAGGTGAACCTATGTGGTGAAAGAAACTTCTACCCTCGCCACCTAAGATAATAATAGGTATCCTCGAACCGTAGGAAGTTTCTAGAAGGGGTACGACTTTCTCTTATAACCTGCCAAGCGCTTGTACACCACGAATGTTAGCGTAATTTCCTACATATTAAGAATAAGTGGAGTATCAAAGGCACAGGTAACAGTTATCACAAAGGTTAATCCTGATCTCCTAGCGATTCATGATTAGGCTCAGAAGAAGGCGATTTCGCCAAAATAAGGGAGAATCACCGCCTTTCTTGTTCCAAGGAGAAACGGTTCCAAGGAATCAGTTTCTTCAAGGGCATTTTTCCTACCGATCATCACCCCAAATTCTAATTGAGAAAGGTGACTGTACCTGTTTACCCCGCTGATTCACTAAACGTTTGATTTTCTCGTCGTCCCTATCAAGTTCAAATGCTGCTGCAGTCATGACTGGGACGGCAGCAACGGCAGCATCGAGAGGCGTATAGGAAAATACCAATTCTATCCCATTACCAACGTTTTAATGGACGAGGGTCATTATGGTTCTTCAGTAGGGCGATTGGCATTCGGCAAAAAGTGTGACGAAACGCCCAAAGCCATTTTAAATGCGATACCAAAAACGCCGCCGCGGTAGCCGATGCGGCGTCGCTGTCGCCCCGCGGCAGTGCCGCAATGGACCGGATGCGGGTGACTGCACATTGAAAACAAGGCCATTGACCCAACTACATATTTCGAAAAGCTCTTTTCAGACACGAATATCAACCAGCTAACCAAAGTACGATTATCACCTAAGATTTCACCGAACATGTGCGGGCACGCACGATTCAGTGATAAGAGGCGCTACTGACACTGGTACCATCGAGCGATCGATCCTGGCAAAAGCTGACCAAGCCCTCCATCCCTCCGAAGTTGGGCAAGTGCTACCAAATTTGTCCATGAGGGCAACTGATAAGCCATGATAAATCCCCTAAGGGGCATCCTTAGGGGACTTATCAATGCCGACCTCTTTACCTTTGCCTATTTTACTACCTTAAGTTTGGTCACGGTAAAAGTATTTCAAGTCAGCGTGGCTACGGGCGTAGAAAATAAACAAACAAATAAATGAAAACCTCAAGACTTTCTCGCCACCTTGATTTTATCAGTTACATTTGTGCTTGTTTTGTTCCTTTCCTTTAGTTCGAAGGTGATGATTCTCTGACGGGTGTCTTGAACACGTGTTAATAAGTAATAATAATAACAATGGGATCGAACGGTTGTTTTGGCGACACCACCGGCACCAGCACAGCAGCATCACCATTCCAACCCAGCAACATCAGTGTTGCAATTAAACCCGCAGCGTAATCATCTCTTCCTGGGGGAATAGTTTATGTTCGGTAATTCGGTTAGCCATAATCAGGCGTCCTCGTTATTCTGGCAATGGGAACGCGGCAGCCAGAGAGCCGAAGGGAAGCAGAAGGCCGATGAGGCTATGTCGAAGCTGCGCCGGAACGGCGATGACATGGATAGTCCTCTTTGCACGAGGATATATGTCTACGTTTGGGGCCATCTGCCGCTATTTATCGCCTTGATTGGGCGTGTCGAATGCGCGCCATCCTTGTGGTGGGGTCCAAAGATATACGGGGTTGAGAATTTGACGAGGGACTGACAAAGCAAAGAAACAATGAAAGGAGTATGGTTTAGCAGCACAACCAAGATTGATATTATTATATCACTTCATTCGGGCCAGCGTTTCGGCGTCCTCGCCTTCTGCAGAGCCTGGAAGAGGTCGAGTTCAACCTGAGAAACTAGACACTTATCATTGAAATTCTCCGAAAATTATTAGGGTGACCCAAAAGTTCGTGTGCATTTCAGATTCTTACTTCCTTTCTTAATAGTCGAAAAAACAGTTAAATAATCGATTAAAATATCATGATTACGCAGAATTCATTGCCAGCGATTCGTTAAAAAATCGTGCTTGACCATGCTATCCTTATTGGTCATTTATTTGCTTTTCTGGGGTTGTGAATCAGGAAAGTCAGAATCTGAAATGCACACGAACTTTTGGGTCACCCTAATAGTAGGTAACCCAACACCAGCTACGCGTGTTTAGTAGACGTCACAAGTCCACTTCATGGAGGTTAGCCTTTTCTGATCCTTTTTCATTTGTTCGATGGTCATTCAACTGACTGTGATCATTTCAAGAAATTCTGTACGGCGCTGAGTGCGCAGTTTATCAGGTTAAGCTCGACTTCTCATAAGCTCTGAAGGCGAGGACGCCGGAACGTTAGCGCGAACAAAGTGATAATATCAGTTTTAGAAGTGCTATAAAACTAGACTGCTCTCGTTGACCACGACTATACCTAGATCCATCGAGAAAAAGGTTCTGATCTTAGTACACCTAAATGATGACCGACCAGGTGGAACAGGTAACGATGGATAATGAGCAGGTCACCTTCATACAATCGAAATCGCACACTTTTCGAGCAGTTGGGTGCGACATCTATTGCACATTGGAAATGTTTGAGCAATAAGCAGCTATGACATACCCAAGCCGTTAGAAATTCCCAGTGCCACCAACTTTTTGGTCCATGATTATCCCAAGGTGACTATCAAAAATCACTGATTTCCTTCACTTTTGGCAGCTAATCTCAGAGTGATTCATTCATCTGGGAGAGATTTGTCGTTTGTCGGCGAATTTATTCGATTCGCTCTTATCCTGTTAATCGTGCGATTGCCACATGCGACGTCGGCGGATGCCTTCGAATGTCCGGCTCATCGTCGGCTCTT
The DNA here is from genome assembly GCA_030553155.1 of Nippostrongylus brasiliensis. NCBI lineage: Eukaryota > Metazoa > Nematoda > Chromadorea > Rhabditida > Heligmosomidae > Nippostrongylus > Nippostrongylus brasiliensis. Next base: position 10,439,813 of record CP130737.1, read on the forward strand.
CGGCCATCCGCCGCTATCGCCCTCACTCTCCCCTTCTCCCCCCACCCCCTAATTTCGCCATTGTTTCGATCCGAATTAACCAGATCATAGCTGGGGCCAATTCCATCGCCGGCCGCTTCGACCGACACCAATACACCACAGCAATGCATTAGCGCACAACCAGTTACCCATCTTTATGACCAGATGTTAGAAAATTCGTCGTCGTCACCAAGAGACCAACAGACGCGACGACAAACGCACTCATCTATATGGAAATCGGGACCCGATATGAAACAAAATCGAATTTGAGTATAGAATTAATCATCAAACGCTATCAACAGCCCTGAAGGAAGAATCCACCCATAGTAAGAGCAAATTTCAGTGAAATGCAGTTAATCTACAACTCTACTGTACCTAGCGATTTTTGTTTTAAAACTTCCAAGATAATCATCGTCCATGAAGGGAAAGTAAACTGTGCACGATAAAATTTAGCAGTTCATTATTACCTATGAATCGATGAAGAACAACTTTTTATACATTTATACTTTCCATAGGAAGAAGAATTGTATAACGCAGTAAAAGGTAGTAGTTGTGCATATCGCTCAACAAATCAATCAATCTCATTTCAATTAAGAAAATTTTTGAGAACTTCTATTCAACTGAATGAAATTAAGAATTAAAGACAGCGCGAGTGAGGGGAAATTTTTTCATCTAAGACCTTAGGCAAACACATGTGCAATGTGTTTTTATTCAAACTCGCTTCTTGTTTGAACAGCGAAAATCCTACCAACGGCTTTTCCCTAAGCATTCACCTACGGGGGATAGTAATGTCTTGTCACTGTGCTCAGAAAAGATATGAATTACATAGGGGCGGTTCACTTTTTGGATGTTAAAAACCGGACACGATTTTCTACAGACACATTCCATTAGTAGATCAAATACATTCATTTTCTTCCCTAAAGCTTATTTTCAACTCACATAAGAAAAGGAAAGTGAGGTCTCACCGGATTAAGTTTTCTTCACAACAGAGATCTATGCACTGAAACATCACATCAGCGCCTTCATTGACTAGAAATGGTGCCATTTCTGGGTTACATCCTAACAACAGGAGAAGTTTTGTTTTTCGGGCATCTCAGGTGAGATTGAGCTACATATGCGCTTCGTATACTTCACGCTAATATAAAGTAGCTATCGCAACCCAGTTAACATGGAATGCGCTGAAATAATCTCTCACGATATGATTACCTTCCATAACGAAAAATCTCGCCGATTTTTCTATTTTTCAAGCAGACTGACACACAAAATAATCCAACGAGAAAAACTTGATGACATTGCTGATCTATTCAACTCATGACGGCTCCGGATGCATCGTTTAATATCCCATTTACAGCCCTTCATATTCCATTTCGTTTTGGAATACGTTTGCTGATTTTTTCGAAGGAAAAATTCCTAGAACGACCTGCCTATGCTCCATACAGCACCTGTTATTCAAAACAACCTCAACTCACTTCATGTTTTGGTGTAAGAATGTTAAAAGAGAACTAACAGTGTAGAACAGAATTTTTACAGATATCGGCATTTTCACATTGGACATAACAAATCACGTCAAATTTTAGGGTGAAAAAGACAAAGCGCTCGGTGCAGATCGGCCTTTCTACGCACTTGTCCTACATTCAGAGCCATGGAAAATGGTAATGGTATTTGACCTATGAAAAGACTCGCTAGTGCGTGATAAAGTTCATTTCAGTGCCTTGTCCTTTCCAGACAAGTGTGGTACCCATTTACCAAACTCGAAGGCATGATAGGACTTCAACTTTAGTGTCGTTCTATTATTTCTGTGGGATTGTGATGAGTTTCATAGGTCAAAGCTGTTCGTGTAGATACCACCGATGACGGCCTTTTTTGATAGTTGCTGTAGACTAAACGAAGTGAAACTCTTCGAAGCGAACGTGAAAGTGACTTTAGATCGTATTATTCATATGGCGCAGAACGACAGCGAAACGACGAATAAAACCGTCCCCGATTAGTCATCCGGCTGATAGGCGCCATCTATTATACGTAGCATAGTTTGTAGTTGGTCTGTCTTTGACTAAAACTGTTTCTGAAAAAGTGCAACGATGACGACTAATACCATCTGCTAGATGAGAGACGTTCAGTTGGAAATTTCCAGAGGGACCGACAAAAAAGGCAAAATTAAAGTGGTTGACGTTGATCAGCCCCCTGAGCAAGCGCCACATATTCATAACTACTGCAATATATTCAACACCACAGTCAAGCGTGTTGGACTTCGGAGTAAACTCTAAATTGGCGCGCGTAAGAATTACGGCTACAACCCCAACCGGGGTATGTTTGAGTGAGTTGTAAACCCTGAACTGCGGCTCAGCTTTTTAACCTACCGCGGCGCTAACCCTTTCGCTTACAAGAGTTTCAAGGTCTTCCAGGTATCCTTCGTTCGCTGACCCATTGTGCTCGCACAGTTAAGCCTCGTTTACTCATTTTAGTACTTTAACAAACACCGGACATAAACAAGCGTCATATCTCAACGGCTTGTCTTTTTAGAAGGACGTAAAGAAATCCTTCAAATCTTCTACCGATTTGGAAGGCACAGTGGTAAGAGGCGCTACTGACACCCGGGCGGTCGAGCGATCGTTCCCCGCTCGTTCTAACATGCCTTCTTTACCTGCAGGATCAGATGATTTGCTACCAGACTTGTCTAGGAAGGTGAAGACACTGATTTGGTATAGTGGTTAGCCTGCGCAAGTCATCAGATTGGTTAAATACGCATTCATCATGACTTTACGATTCTAAACGTAACTTGGATGTACTCTTGATCGTTGACAACCACTCTAACCTTTACTTTTACTACGCGACGAGTTGAATGTTCTCCTGGGTGCAAAGAGACCGACTTTCCATTTACTCTGAGCGCGTTTGCATCAGTTGGACGTGGGAGCAGTGCCGATTTTCCCTCGTCTGGAATTCGGGCGATTGATGGCATGAAAAGTGCAATTGCAGCCGTCGGCTGCGACTGCTTGCCGGCCGGTCGACGTCACCACCGGCAGCAGACAGTCGTGAGGGATTCCAAAGTAGGAATACTCAACGATGCTTCTTTTTCTACATGTATTTCGTGATGTGATGGGGTGTCTACTGTAGGAGAGCAGTGTTCGGCGATGGCAAAAAAACAGCGCTGTTTCCCGAATAGACTGAAGGTTTCCTCCATCGGAAATGATTTGTGTTTGTCGCTAAGAGGGACAAATTTCCGCCAAGTATAAACGATCCCAAACCGATACACGCGGCAGGAATAACAAGGATATGCCTTCGTGTCCGAAAACGGTCACGAACACACATCCATTCTATTATTCAATTTTTCACATGAACCGCCATTCCGTTTCTGCATGAACTACAGAAATGAGCGAAAACGAATCGACATCTCGCATTGAGAAGAGCAGAATGTTCTTTTGAAGACAGTCTAGTACCGAGAGACTGGAAAAACTCCACAAAACCAATGAAAAACCTTCAAGGCAGATCTACGAAGCTCTCGTCTATCGCTAGTCTTAAAGCTGCAGATAACAGTGGAGAAAGACTGAGGACTGAGTCCTTAAAATGTATTGTTAGCACAAATACAATACTTGAAAAGTAGCCACGATTTTGTGAAAATCATTGTATCTACCAAGAGGAATGCACTTCAGCAACTGCGTGGCTAAGATGATATTCATGAAGCAGACTTTCGCAGACGCACACGCTGTGTCTTTTAATTTCAAGCTGAAGAAGTTCCCAGAAAACGAAAATAGTTGGATTCTAAAAGTGTTTCGCTAGGTAAGTTATATGTGGTATGGAACAGTGGTATGAGCAAGGAAATTGGTGAATATTCGAACAAATTATGTCTACAAGAAGAACTAACCGTAAAAGGCTTAACGAAAATGACGGCCTACATAATGCCTTCAGGGCTAGAGAAGTATGAATACGTCGGGAAAAAGCCTCTATTATACCCTTCTACACGCTGATAGAGTGGGAGTTTCGTGGTATATTTGAGGGTTAATGGAGGGTTGTCAATCATTAATCTGGGTCTTGGTTAGACTAAGGGAATCAACTCCGGTCCAACGAGACTTCAGTCGGATCTTGTTAATGTGCCTTTTTGTCGCCCGAAGGCTATCGTTCTTATCCTTTCGAAGTCGAAGCAGTAAAATAACATGATGCAACACTAATCGATCCATTTCAGAGCGTGTAACCTCGACAGGGTACAAATGCCGAAAAACACTGTAAACTGGGTTTGATGCACAAATACCGAGAATAGCAAGAGGTATTAATAACAACATAGCAGTATGGAAGTCGAGTGTAAACTTCTGGCGACATCATCGACGACGACGACGGAATTTTCAACGCATTCGTGCTTGAAGATGATTAACAGCATCGAATTTGGTCGCACATGTGCAAAAAATAAGCGCTTGATTAACGACGAGAATTGAGTGCCCCATTTCGAAATACGAAAATCTGATGGTGAATTTCCAGGAGAAAATTGGAATGGGAAATGAATCGAAGGTGAATGACTACTGCAGATTTATCTGGGGCGTACTGCTAGCGACCAGCCAGCCCGATGAGGAGCCAATGCACAAACACAGATCGGGGCCACCAGGGAGAAACGACGAGGCTCGATTTATTGTCGAATGATTAGGTTGTTTACAGTCGAATGCGACCGTCTGAACGATGCAGAACCATCACCATACCGGGTCAGGTGGTCGGACGGAGGACAAAAATAAAGCCGGAGACTAGAAAAACCACGTCACTCACTGAGAACAATGAGTTCACAATCGACTCTTCAAGAAATTTGTGGTTCCCTGGTTATGAGCAACCTGTGCTGAAATCACTAAACGACATGATAATACGATCAAATGCCAACAGTAGAGAGCTGAAGAGCTTGTACGCTGCCATGGTTGTACATGGGAAATGAATGAATGATGACGAATGAGTGAATCGACAGCGTATAAAGAGAGAAAACAACTTATCGTCGAACTAAAAAGCGTAGAGAGGAGGAGAGATTGGCGAACCGGGCAGAATATTATGGAGTTTGAAAAAAATCCGGCAGGATCTGAACAAAACTCCTTTGTAGACCAAATCATGTAACATGCAGTATTAAATGTTTGCGAACGGTGCCTTCAGAAGGATTGGCGCTTGCTCTACAATACCCGGTTAACCTTGCACCATTGCTACTAGCTCTTCCCGGGATGTGTTAAAAGAGACTTTTGGCTGCCTAATTCACCTTATCTCAACATAAATGAATAAAAAAATCCCGCGAATTTCCGACAGCAATGCTTGAAATGCACGGAACAGCACTCGTGCGACCATTGAATTACGAAATGTTTGAATATCGTTACTACACCGAAAGAAAAACATTTCTAGAAATCTACGCAGTATTGAGTACCACATTATCTGGTTAATGAACCGTCAGATGTTTGTAGGTATTGGCTCCACTCTAGGGAAAACATCATCCGAAATATCGCGGCAGAAATTATTTGTCACTAGGTATTAGGTTGGTGCAAAAGTTCGCGGACATTTGGGATACAAACAGTTTTTTTATAATATCTGAACACTAGCAAGGAGTCATTTGAAGTGGGCACCGTCAATATCAATGGTCTTCCATTCTCTATGATATTTTTTGACTAGAGCCGAGAATATCGAGGAAATCCTTTTCAAATTCGAGAAGTCGCAAATGTCCGAGAGCTTTTGCACCAACTTAATAAAACCCGTGAAGCAATCCAATGCTACAAGTTCTTACGAGCTAAAGAGGACTGAAACACTCGAACACTAACATTACTATTGTTTATAGGAAACAAAAGATAATGGTGAATGAATAGACAGGCCGCTCATATACAGCCCCAATGAATTATCTGAAAAGATGAAAGGCTTTGAGCGAATGGCTTGCAAACAGAGCAGAATCTGATGCAGTTTAAGCAGTTTTCTTCTTATTCCCAAGAGAACCGGTGCGTCGAATCGAGCTGATTTCGGTTTTAATTTACTTTCTTCCTATGTATTGTACGGAATTTTCATTTTGCGGGAAAATTATCTAAAACGGTACGTAAGACCAGAGCCATTCGGATTCTCGATTAGTCAGTACGAAAACGGCGAACGATTTTGTTGCATTCTTAAGTACAGCACGCTAATAGGTCTCGGGAATGCGTGCTTTCTGCAGAAAATGACTGAACAGAAAAACGGCCAGCGGGCGATGACGTTCTCCCCATACAGGGTTTTGAAACTCGCCCCATAGACTGCTTCAAACTACTCTTGAACCTAACTCTATTGAAAGCTACATAATTCTAATGAACTTTAATGTGGTTCCCAAACGAACGAAAAACCTCGGTCAAAAAATAAACAGAGGAGAAGAGATACCATGAGAGTTGATCTTTTATATTGCTAAATTGATGCCTGATATACATATGTATACTACAGGTTTGCTCCACTAATGATGGAAATGACAAGAAGGTGAAGGAGCACTTCGAAAATGCAGTTTTTTTTCTGAGGGAACGATTCTCTAGATCCTGAGAATCTCCCTACCATACAGGAGATAGTTTATAGTAGACGATAAATAAGGGAAGGAAATAAAGGAGCGGTCTTCACGGAGTAGAAACGAATGAATGATGAAAATTTGATGATCCAAAAAAGGAATCCGCTCCGATCATGGACTAATACTTTATATGATGCTCGTTGTATTATTTGCAATGAGTAAAAAAGCTTATTGAACTAAAATATGCCAATAGTGATTTTATACTCAATCCGAAGCTGGCTTCATAGTTGACAAAAAAGCTTTCATTTGACGAGAAGGAGTCACCAGAGAGGATTCGAACAGTGTTGAGGATCACCACGGGGAAACACCCCATTTCGCAATATTTTCCAAGAGAAAGTGTCGATTTCTGTTTTGAAAACTTGCATGTACAAGAAAGAGAAGAAATGTTGGTACATTTTCCCTCGTAACTTTTCTTTCCAAAGAAACTGGAAAGCCGTGAACACCACAAAAAATAAGGATTCTCTGGAATATGAAGAAAATAATGCAAGTTCCAAAAATTTGACGGCATAATTGATGTGTATAACCAAAAGAGGTCTCTAACCAGCAATGAAGGATCATTGGGTAAACAACCGACAGTTTCCGTCGGAAATTGTGAAAGTGCCATTCGGTGGGCCATCTGTGTGACGTTTGAGTCATTGTGCAAATATGGTGAAAAATGCAAATGCAAATCTGCCGTCTGAATCCGGCAGAAGACGAGGAAAAGTGGAGTGACCGAAATAAGGTACTGGCGCAGACTGAAGTGACGAATAGCGCGACTCGATGACTCTTGAAATTCGAGCTGCAAACGCGCTCCATTTGTTGCTACCCATAAGCTACCGTAATCCGGCTCAAGTCGTAATTGGTGCGATAAGCACGAGGTTCCCCCAAACATCGCTGCTGAGCTTTAATTTCTGGGAACTATTTTTTAGATTTCACACTTTGACTGTGAACTTATAGTGCTATTACATTTATTGCAGCCACCTTTATATAAGCTGATCTTTTTGTTTTTTCTTAATACTGTTTTATTTGGTACGCGTGGCGCAATGGTAAGAGGTGCTACTGTGACCCGCACAGTGGAGCGATCGTTCCCGGCCCGGGCTAACCAAGCCCTCCATCCTTCCGGGCCGGGTAGATTGTTACCAAGCTTGACTGGGAATGTGAAGACACTGATTTAGCACAGCGAATGGCCCCCGCAAGTCCTTGTATAGGCCAAATATGCATTCACCAAGCCAAATGTGCATTCACCTCTACGATTCTGAATGGAACACGAATGCGTGGTGCGTCTTCACAGAACTGATCAACGCCGATACCTTTACCTTTTACCTTTTACTATTTTTCTAAGTCATATCCAGTAGTCATATGTTGTATTAATTTTTGTGATTCTGTTCGTGTTCTGTTGATTGGATTATCGTAAACAAAATAAAAATATAAATAAATAGAAAGAAATACATGATTTGGAAGTACCCAGATAAGCAGTTGTAGAAAATGCTAAACAAAACAGCAATAGAGCACTCAGAAAAAAAGAAAAAGTGCGGCCATCAGAAATAAGCTTTTATAATCGAACTGGCGAGCACGTCTTAATTTTACATGGCAATTTGAATTCAGCACACAACATTGTTGTGGAATACGAGTGACACTGATTTTTGCTAGCAATTCCGTGCAGTCGCATAGAAATAAAATACTCTACCATGGGCTTAGTTTTGATTCCGGTGAACGTCAGATTACATCACGTTCCCTGAGTCTTCTTTGGTCACATTTGCATCGAGATGTAGGAATAACAAGTGTAGAAGTACCTAAAATAGGCCAGAAACGTGTGAAACTGAGCAGTTTGCAAAATGACGGTGCCCGTAAAGGCAATTGTTTTATATATTTCAATCGATTTATTCATCCTTGCTTTTTTCGAACTTCACGGAATAGGGTGGAACGACAGTACACCGCGGATTTCATCAGACCTTCCCTTCTAGCAAAAAAAACTTCGTGTTTTTTGACAGTTTTCATCAAAGTAGTTTAGTAGAAGCCTAGACAATATGCTGCACACAATCCTAACTATCTACGATTGCAAGATGAAGCCTAGACAAGACAAACAAGTGAATATAAGGGAGACTGAAACACTAGAAACAAGAGAAGCTAGGCGGAGCAAAGTGATTTGCCCATTGCTTCCCATCTACCACTACCGTTCAACTAGTTCTTGTCTATAAACCGCTAAAAAAAAGCGGCAGTTAGCGGAATAGTTTCGAGTCAGTGAAGTCTTTTTTTGAGCAATATTACGTGTTACCTATTAATTGAAAGTAGTTTGCAAATATGAGGAATGAAATGAAGGACGAGGTTTGAAAGAAAGAAAGAGGTTGGATAAAATTAGAAGAAGCATAGAAGGAGAAGAAAAGACTTGGAATATTCCTTTAACATCTAGGTAATGAGTAAATTGAATTTGTATGAGTTTTCAATGCTAAGGAATTTCAGAGAAGAAGGGAATAGCATCTAGACGCCGGTGAATACAATTCCGTTTCATTCGTTCTGTCTCAGACGTACGACTTTATGATCGGCTAATTCAGTTCTCGTGTCTGTACCATTCGACGGAGAGCTGTTGTCTGGTGAAGACGACGACGATGAGGACCGACACACAACTCGATGTTTCGTTGAATAATAATAGCCTGTGAATGTGACATTTTGCGCCAATCATTACGCAGTTTTTCGGCACTTTTCGTCGCACTTTCTGGCAAACCACAGACACCACCTGAACACAAACTGAGGGATGTAAATTCACCAATCACAAAAATGTGTTCCGTTTTAAATCACTAAATAAATAACAGAGGAACTGCAGAGAATCTAGTTATTTTTATCAGCCATAGAAATGAAGCAGAGAAATTACTTATTCAAATTAGTCTCATAAACTGTCTGAAAAAATCGTAAGAGCAGCCGCATTAAAAAATTTTCTCCCCTCCAAATGCCTTAGTAGTGCGCCAGATTTTGTTGAATTTCTCTATTATTGATTTAGTTACCGAAGTCGGCCAGTTTAAGTTGATGTCGGTTCTCATAAGTTTGGCTAACCTAGTGCACATGTCATCTTGTCTGTTAAGGCTACGGGGGATGCCAAATTTATTATTGTAGAGAATAGAATGTGTAAGGTGAAAGTCGCAGTGTCATATTTTGTTCTCGCAAAAAAGAACATTCAAAATGTAGACCCTTTCAGCAATTTATGTGACGCTTAGGACGTGTTTACTTACTCCTCTCACATCAATCAGTTTTAATTTTTATAATCGAATTTTTAGCTGGGTGTTCTATGGAACTGCAGCTGGTAGGGTGACCAAAACCTATGCACACTGTTTTCATGGACGAGAGATGTGTCATTCCATTGCATACAAACACACGGTTGCATCATTTCGCCACCAATAATTGAAAAGCCACAGGAAACCAATAATATGGATTTTATTGCACAGTGAAAAGTCTCGTCTTGTGACGAAATTTTTGAAAGAATGGTTGTGATGAGTTTGGAAAAAAATGTTGACTCATTTCAATGACTCATTACATTGATCGTCTCCGAATGCTGGCCTAATTATCCTCACCGTAAAGTCGACAGTCGATGTTTATAGATTAGAAGCTCTCTGAAGCTCACATTCGAAGGAACAAATTCGGATCTTCAAAAAGGTTCAATATATACAGTAGTTTGCGGAAAGATATGTCACCATGCATTTTTGGGTGCAGATCGCTGAAACCGGAAGGAATTTTATTCCATTTGACAGTTTTAGTTTTCTTATCGAAAATACACTAATATGTGCCCTCGTTGGAAATTCTAATTCTTTGTTAAATTTTGAACTCATTTTTATATTCATCTTTAAACGAATGTATCTCAGGAACCACTGAGCTTCTGCTTGACTAGTGGCGATATTCTAGTAGAGCATGATTAGCTTGTTCTTGTAGGCTACGAATTTCAGTTTCAAGTCATCGATAAACCATAGATTTTATGCGTGAATTTTCTCTATGGTCGAAAAATGGTAAGATCCTAGGACAATCTTCCATATAAAATGCCATATATTAGTGAGTAGTGAATAAAATTGCACCAAATCTGGATATGTGACAGCGTAGGATTTGCTCTTTCAAACCTATGTTGAAGTTCTGAGAATAGCCTTCCAGTTACTGAGGAAATCGCTCTTGAAATTGCGTTTACATGAACGGCTGTTTTAAGAGTACCCGGAGGGCATTTGACTCCAGATTTCTCTAGTGCATAGTAGACTTGTTGCTTGTTAGGCCTTTAACAGGCAGCAAAATAATTTCCACTCTTGCGCAGAAAATCGTCTTCTAGTTAGAAATGTTGCGTGCAACACTATTCTCGCCACCGTACACTATGCGGGTTAGAGTGGTAGTTCCAATCGGTCTATATAGAAGACGTTTTCTGCGCGAAAGTGGGAATTGTTACGCTAATAGTTAGTAGCCTAACAAACACCAAGTCTACTATGCACTGGAGAAATCTGGAGTCAAATGCCCTCCGGGTACTTTTAAAACGGCCGTTTATGTAAATGCAATTTCAAGAGCGATTTCCTCTGTAACTCGGAGGCCATTCTTAGAACTTAAACATAGCTTGGAAAGAGAGGATCCTGCGCTATCATATATCCGAATTTGATGCAATTTCATTCACTATTTACTAATATATTGAATCTTATATGAAAGATTGTCCTAGGATCTAACCATTTTTCAACCATACAAAAAATTCACGCATAAAATCTCTGATTTACTAATGACTTGTAGCTAACGCCTACCAGGACGAGCTAATCATGCTCTATCAGAATGTAGCCATTAGACAAGTAGAAGCTTAGTGGTTCCCATGATACATTCGTTTAAAAATGCATATGAAAATGAGTCTAAATTTTTGAAAAAAACCTAGAAATTCCAACAAGGGCACATGTATTTTCGATAAGAAAACTAAAACTGTCAACTGGAATAAAATTCCTTTCGGTTTCAGCGATCTGTAACCAAAAATGCAAGGTGACATACATATCTTTTCGCGAACTACTGTACATGTATGTACCAGATCAGTTTTCTATTATGTAAAGAGTTCCGTAGCTCTAACATGCCCATGGACTTTGGCATCTTACAGAGTGAGGCTCGAGTTATCAAAAACAAAAGTGTAAATTCCAGCACGGATATAAAAGGCTTTAAAAGTCGTAAGGCTTTTTGGGAGAACTTAAGCTAGTGCGTGTTTGGGGCACTGTTCAGAAAGAAGGAAAATCCAGAAGTTCATCATAAATAGCCAAGCTGTGTTATGTTGGTTTTATTAGTTTTGGTTTTTTCGTTGTTGAAAGGTTGAAGAGGACACTGAAATGTTTTCAAAAAATCTTGGTGAGGAACTAATGGTTACTTGCTCTTGCGCTGTCTACGATTGTTTGAGGTATAAGCGAGTATCCAAACCATGAAATGAGTGAACCTGATTATAGAAGGAACATTTCCAAAAAGGCCTCATTACCAGACAGATCGATACCATTAATAGCATTCAGCATCTACCAGTGGTGCTTCATCGTCACCGAAACTCCTTCGAACATCTTTCCATTTATCTTTTTATACGAGTAATTTGATTGAGGAGAAAATCCGTTTACGCCTCTAGACAACTCGCAAGAAATTTCATCGATTTCGTGCAAAGAGGGTGAAACGCCAACACAGAAAAATCTCCGAAGTATCGGATGGTAAATAGTTTGTTGTTTCCCTTTTGATTCGACTCATGAATTCATATTTTAAATATTACCCTTATTGTCGAATATTTTGGATGACAACTGTAGCAGAGGATGTGATAGAGTGGAGCTTTACCAGAGAGTATCCAAGTCGAAATGCCCGAATGAATTTACATACCTGAGAAACTGTATCCAATTTATTTTCGTTTATTACGTAAGGAATCATCAAAAAGGTTCTGATTAGTCGTCAACCCTGTCCACAAACACATGAAGAAATTGTGACTGTGAAATTGTGGATTTTCCTTTTTCCCTTATTGCAGACTTTATATTTAACTAGTTTACGGTGCTATACAATTTATTTAACTTTATTTAAATTAGGTAGAAATAACTAAATGAATAAAAATACTATGTAGCAGAGAAAGTGATATAGTGAGTATGAGTATGAACGAGTATGAACGAATCCGAAGATGGAGATGATACAAGAGATTGTATTTGTATTGTGGAACAGATCAGATACAAAAGTTGACTTGGGTGAAAAATAATGGCTCAGGTGTAATACTTCAGAATGGTCCTCCTAGAATTCCAAAAACGTCAAACATTCGCAAGAATCCGTCAATGAAAATGCTCTACTATCCACACAAAGTTGTTTGTGTAAGGTGCGCTGAGGTTTCCATAGAACTGGGGAAGCTCGTGAACGCCAGATTAACGGCAATGGTCCCGACCGACACCGGGGAATTATTTTCATGACACAAAACCGATTTGCACGTATATGTACACACGACACCCTACGAAATGATCTCCTCAAAGAGTTAGAGGGACTGAAAGATGACTGCTGGTGGAGGTTGACTTTAAAAAAATTGAAGGGTGAAAACAGTGACAATGAGAACTTCTTTCAACAAAAAAGGTTTGCAGGCCAGAGAAACACTTTCCAGAAATTTAAAAAGAAACGAATAACCGATTAGCAAGAGAAGAAGGAGAGCGCTCGAGCGCTGATCAGTTACCCGAAGTTACGCCACGCCACGCACTTGTTTTTCAGCTTAAAATTGTTAAGGAACGCTGAATTTGAATCTGGCTGGGTCAGCTGATCTACAAATTGGTATACCATCCTTCCGGACAGGTCTGAATTCAGCCAACTGCAAGCTCATGAAAGTATTCGTAAGCGTGCAAGAGGAACGATCCCTAGACCATGCGGATGACGTTGGCCACTCTTTCCACAAGCGGTGCGCGTACTACACATTATTTAGTCAACATTGTTCTGTGACTCTAGATGGGAGACGACTGTGCAAAGAGGTCACCTATCAGATATGTTTAAAAATTATAGAAATGATGGAAAAATGATAACAGCGAGAAAGATGAGAGTTGAAGACAAAAAGCTGAATAGTCTGGCGCGGATGCGCCTTGCACACGACCTTGATCTACACTGGCACTGTATGAGCACTGGAAGGAATCATCCACTTCTTCCAAGCCACGAAAGTCATGGCGTATGGCTCTCGAAACAATTAAAGGTTAAAACGTCAATAAAAACCGAATTCGACTATTCGGGTTTTCAGAATCGATTAGGTCGAAATTCTGACAACGGAAACGACGGAAAGATTGAATGAGTTTCATCCAGCTGCAGCCAATCTTTCCTTCATTTCAGCTTAAATCACTAATTCTGTCCAAAATACTCCGTTCAAAATTTATTCCACTACATCTGTTCGAAGAATGTTTTTATTTATGATCCTTTACCTCAGAGATGTTGTGGTTCTGTACCACTAGCAACCACTTGATCACAAGTACACCTTAGAATGTAGCAAATAAATGAATAGATGGCATCATAAATGAAAAAAATAAACGCATGAGAGAAAGTATATAGTGTAGTGTCACCCGACTGTGTGAAAATACCCGTAGATAAGAATAAAAATCAAAAAACTGGAGTGTATCTCACCAAAATGCTTGAAAATCTGATGAAAGTTTTTCTATCGACTAGTCGAACGCAGTTAGTAGAAGAACCGACGGTGCGTTTTTAGAGCACTTGTGAACGCTGAGTTTCGAACGAAAACAAGGCAAATTGTTGCCAATTGAATGAATCAATGTCCAAAACAGTGTTTGCTATCCAATCAATCGATAATCGCTATCATAACCACACAACGTTTATCGCTAACGAGCCCGTCTACACTGCTGATAAGGTAGCGCTGTAGAATGTTCAGCGACATCTACTGTCGCCAGCGGTCCGTTTTCGAAAGCATCTGTCTCACCACACAAAACAACGTTATCAGACGTACGGTGAAAGGAAAAGTGCAGAACAAGACAGAAAAACAACGCTGAAACGACTACAGAGGGGTGCGATGAATTGAAGTGATGAAACAGATCAAGAAAAATGGCGAGTGTGCACATTTCTGAACAGGATCGCAAGAGGACACGTTCATATTCGGCAGCAGAGTAGCGCACCCGGGGTAAAATGCGGTGCAGAGACGCAGAGGATGCAGGGAATGCATCGTATAGGTGTAGACGTCAAATGGTGGCATTATTGGATATCTTGCAACGATCGCTAAGCCTAGAAAAGGTGCTGCTCAGCACAAGGAAACCGCTGTTCCACAGGTGAAGTCGCAGTCCAGCGGAGCTGCTCTGCTGCCGAGTATGAACGAACCATAAGGAGATTATATTCTGGATCAGATCCAAAAGTTGTCTCGGAAGAAATAGTAAAGGCTTAGGTGGTGAAATTTAGATTGGCGGGAGATAACTGGCATCCATACTGGTGTTTTGGGGCGTATTTTTTCGCTGTTAGTAGAAAATAGAAATCTAAAAGCGGCCCAGTTTAGAATTGCAATTGAAAAACAGATAGCCCCATTGACTTCTACCTTGAACTCCACCGAACGTTAACAAGTGTTCCATTTTCAAATAAAGTAACTTATCAACCAAAATTGGCACACATTGCTGTCCATGAAGCAGTCGTAGGGCAATTACGAATATACGAAATTATACTACGTTTGAAAAAAATTAAATGTAGTTGTAGCCTGCTGACTATGTATTATCCATTCTGATAAAAAAGACTAAGGATCAGCTACTCTTTTATACTGTACGAGTGGACAAAGTTAACATACGAACCAAGCTATGAACAGTGAATGAAGAGCCAAATCATCAAAAAACATAAAAAAGGAATAGAAAAAACACTCACTGCATCTCTCAGGCCCGCCACATAGCTTCCACACAATTCAGGTTTTCCACATGACGATTTAGTGTCGGTGGCCCGCTCGGTGTTCGACCTACCTGCCAGTGAATATGGAGCTTACAGAGAATATTTTATAACAAGAAATATTTATCTTTCAAAATCACTATGAAGTATCGGGAATTCTACTCATTTCAGAATTAATTAGACATAGAGCAAAATGTTTATACACAAATGCACGAATTAAGTGAAGTTCAAAGTAAAGTAACGATGTTCAAACATACAAAATGCTTCTGAACACAAAAAAATATTGAGTAAATGAGAAGTAGCCTCAAAATAAGTTTTAATACAAATATTTCTCAGTAGAGACTCGTTTAGGCGGTGTTGTTTCAGGACATTGGAAAACCATTTGATTAAATATAACGAACACAAACTATAACAGCAATGGGGCAAAAGATTTGTCAATAACATCGAACGTTGGACATACAACACGAATAATTTAACAACCAACGATAAAATTAAAAACGAGTGATCTCCACATGATTCGACTTTCTGGATCCGTTCTTAGGTGGTGGATCAGGTGCACGTTGGGTAAAAAGAAACGCCTGTGAAGGTTTTCGAGTTTTCTTTACGGGACCGATTGGACCTTCAGCAACTGAACCAGATGAAATGGAGAGCACGCTGTGAAGAGATTCATCGTCGTCTGAGACTTCTTCAATAGTCGCAGGTTTCTGAAGTTCTGGTACTCGAATCAGCACATCGCCGGGTCCACTTTCTTGTAATAATTTCGACACGAGGTGCTCCATTTCGTCCAGGCGATTATTCAGTAGGTTGAAGTCATCGTAGAGACGACTTTGCTAGAAAAGTCCATTTTAGAGTAACAAAACAAAGCTGCAAAATGTTAGGCATCTGCAATACACGTGTGATATTAGGTTGGTGCAAAATTAATTTCGGTTTCTGAGTACCTTCAAATAAACAACTTTTTCAACCCAAATTATTTCATCTCAAAAAAGCCAAGCATACCATTTGGTAGGTTTTCTCCTGCTCTTTCCAATCATACATGTTTACTGCCCTAACGCTACCATGCAACTTTTTACAGGGCTTCGTTCAATCATGAACCGACGCGATTATCGAGTCATCATGGCTTACGAATTTGAATTAGGACACTCCGCTGCCGAGGCGGCTCGCAATCTTAGCATTGCTTTTGGGATGGATTGTCCTTGCGAACGGACAGTGCAACTCTGGTCCAAAAAATTCGTATGTGAAGATTTTGGTCTTGGAGAAAAAGCCGGCCGTGGTCGTAGGGCGTCGCTTGATGACGAAGATTTGAGAGCTGCTGTAGAAACAAATCCAGAGACGAATACACGGACGCTAGCAGAGGACCTAGGCGTACATTACACCACAATCGGACGGCATTTGGCAGAAATTGGAAAGGTGAAGAAAATGCTAAATGGATACCCCATGAACTGACTGAGGAGCAGCGCCTCAAACGTTATAACATCTGCTCTAACCATCTGATTCGCCTGAGATCTGACCCGTTGGTCGGCCGTATTGTGACTGTTGATGAAAAGTGGGTCATGTACGATAAGAGGAAACGAGAGTTCGTCTGGGTAGACAAGGATGCCCCTCCAAAAATTTTTCCTAAACCTGACCTTCACCCGAAAAAGGTCATGTTGACTGTTTGGTGGTGCTGCAAAGGGCTAATTCACCACAGCTTCAGGCAACTTGGTCATTTAGTTACAGCAGAGTCCTACTGTTGTGATTTAGACCGAATGTATGCAAAGTTGCAAAAACTGTGACCGGCAGTGAACAGAGGTGGACCGATCCTGTTGCATGACAACACAAGGCCGCACTCCTCGAAAACCACCCGGCAAAAATTGACCCAATTAGGTATAGAAGTTCTCCCTCACCCACCCTATTCCCCTGACCTCTCCCCAACAGATCACCTTTTTTTCCAATCTCTTGACTCCTATCTAGGTCAGAAACAATTCGCTGATTTGATCGATGTTGAATCTGCCTTCGTTGATTTCGTCGATTTTCGTGATCCCAGTTTTTCCTCTAGAGGCCTATGTTACCAGTTCGTTGGCAAAAATGTGTAGATTCTGATGGTTCTTGATTTTGTTTAATAAAGTTGAGTTTGAGCTGAGTTATTGCACTTTAAAGTTTGCGGTCCAAAACCGAAATTAATTTTGCACCAACCGAATATTAGCTAGACCTAACTGAGCTCGAATCTTTGCGCTCTTGAATCGTTTGGGCGTTAACTGAAATCCCACTCGTGGCTTTAAACTTGCTTCCTTGAGAAGCTATTAGGATGTAAGGCTTCCAATGGAATTTTCACATGAAGAAAGCAATATTTTGTGAAAGCTTTTGCATTTTTCCATGACAGTTGAGAAAAGTAGCTCAAGCTCTCCTAGATTGCTCATTAGCCATTTCATTTCGTTGAAATTCTTATAAACAATAGAGCCTAACCCAAGTAACCAGGACGGTAAAATGTAGACTTACAACTTAAAATTTCAAAAGGGTTCTCGAAGACTCACTTTTGTTCGTAATTTCTCCAACTCTGCCGTCTGCTCAAGTGATTTCCCCGAAAGTTCAGCTTTCAGCTCCTCGATGACGTTCTTCAAACCTTCCTCCAGTTGCTGCCTATTCACATCCTGTTCACGTTTCAGGGTGTCCAGTCGTGTTCCAATGCGCTCCTGCCCACTGAGAAGAAGGGCTAGCTAAATGAGAAAGATGTTTTTGAATGTTCCGAAAAAACCCTGAATAATAACCGCGAGCTCGATCCTTAGCGACGAATTAGGAAGAGACAAAAATGAAAGGAAGTGAAGGGTTGAACTAGTTAGATGTTTTCCATTCTGGAAAACAAAGCAAATAAGACGTAATGATTTCAGAACAGGGAGAACATCACCAACAACCCCGCATACGGCGACAGAGAAGTTCATTGTGGTTGAAAGTGGAGATTTGGGCCCGACCAGAGGCTGCGTCACATTATCAGTGTTTTCATCAATTTCAGATTCCTACTTTTTTCCGATTTCTCTCCACGCGAAAAGTCTGAGAACGACGAGTAGATGATAGGCACAACGCTAATGTCACGACGTAGAAGACAATTCTTCTGTGCTCATCTTTTTCGAATATTGTAATGGTTACAGAATTTGTCAAATTATGGTAGCCTTCGAAAATGATCTGGATTAGATTTGGTTGCATAAAAGAGTATCGGAGATGCCCTCTCGAGGAGATTCGCGGCCTATTAGGCGGGGGGGGGGGCAAAAGTAATAAGGAAAATTCAACAAGCTTGTTTATTTCTCAACAACTTCAAATGTTTTCGAAGAGAGCGGAAGTGATGATTTCTCAAGTGGCCTTAAGTAAGTAGCATACAGACACATAAATACGACGAGCATACAGTGGGACCCCAGTCGGGAGTTATATGGGAAAGAAGTGGAAATACTTATTACTTTTGGCCCCCTCCTCATATTTATTCATTTCAAGTTCAAACACGAACTACTCATGAGCAACAGCCATTCACTTTTTTCTTTTTTCAATTCGTATTCAATCTATTCGTATTTTTCACCCTTCAAAAATTAGCTGTCATAAATCTCATCGTACTATTCCTTTCATACATCATTCCTCTGAGGTGATCTTTGTGGCCAAAACTGTTCCGGCACTTTGACAAGCATCCAACATTTATAATGAGTGGGATACTGGGTGCATCATCATCATCACTCGCTGATGGAAATTGTAAATCAAACAATAATTCAACTAACGCTCTCGTTGACAGCATTCAACGTAGCATCAGAGCCCTTTTTCGTATGGCGTTGAACGTCTTTGCCATTCTGAAAGAGGCAAAAAAGTTACATTCATAAAGTTTCTACAGAGTATTGTTTACTACAATCACATAAATTAATAGCATGATCCAATCGTTGTATATTTGCACCCGTTGCAAACAGCCCCTTTCAGTCGAACGTCTTGCTCATACAAAGAAAACAAAATTCTATTGGGTTGCTAGAACTCGAAGAAAGAAGGAATCAAGGAACCAAATGAGGGTGAAAGAAACATAGAAAGAAATTAAGCCATACCTGGCCGTTCGCATGAGAAGGACATGCTCATCGCCTCAATGATGATTTAGGACATTTTTTTGAGAAATGTGCTCTCAGGGTATCAATGAGTGTCAAATCGAGAAACGAGTGTTATGAAGCAAGAAATAAATATCTAAACAGGAGTGGTGGGTAAAGTCTAACGCTTGATGAAATACAAGGTGTTCTAGAGATATTACATCCAGATCGCCCTAAAAGAGGAGATTTGGGCTCGACCAGAGGCTGTGTCCCATTATCAGTGTTTTCATCAATTTCAGATTCCCACTTTTTTCCGATTTCTCTCCATGCGAAAAGTCTGAGAACGACCAATAGATGAAGAGAGTAAAATGAAATAATAAAGAGTAAAATGATTTAATAATATCATAGTACGTGATAGACTGATTGGAGATTGAACTTTCCTAAGACACTGAGACGTTTTCAAAGAACCAGTGCCTACCGTTTTTTCCTTGATATTCTTTTCTATGTTGATTTCCTCGTGTGTTGTTATGAATTCTTCTTTGGTGAGTTTTTCTACTATATTTTTGTACTTATCCGATATCGATGCAACCTGAATAAAATTCAATTTCCTTAGCGATCTGAGAATATAAGCAGAACAAAAAGCACCAGAAAGTCCATCAAACCTGCTCGAGTGCGTTGATCACTCTTTTCGCCAGATCATCACTGAGTTGACCATCTTTTACCACGCGCTGGGTAGCAACCTGTTTATCCTGAACCCAAGGATTTATCGGAATGTTTTTAAGGTGAATCAGCCAACTAAGAAAAGATACAGGTATTGCAACGCAGGCAAATAAAATCATTAGAACACACCAAACATGATAACCCACGGTCGCTTTATAAAGGGTGGCGAAAAAATACGTGTGCACTACATTCCACTCCATTCTAAACATTGTGTTGTATGTT
Source organism: Nippostrongylus brasiliensis (assembly GCA_030553155.1). Lineage (NCBI taxonomy): Eukaryota > Metazoa > Nematoda > Chromadorea > Rhabditida > Heligmosomidae > Nippostrongylus > Nippostrongylus brasiliensis. The sequence goes on from CP130737.1 coordinate 10,460,126, forward strand.
TGTGCATGTTTTTCTTTTTCAAAATATTTATTCGATACCCACACTTGGTTCCACAACAGAGAAATTCGTTTAAGGCCCATGCAGAGTGTTACTGCTGACAGCAGCAGTAAAAAGAGGGCAGAGCGCCTTTCCACCGAGGACCACCGTTCTGCTGCCGGTTTGCTGCTGAGTTCGGCATCAACGCCACAGCAGCACTCCTTGGATGTTTGCCGTGAGCTGACGTCATTTTCAGGTGATTCGCGCTAGGACCTCTAGCACGTCCCGTCTGGCGTGGCCTACCGCTCGATTTGCTGCAGCAACGAAAAATGACCGAGACCATTCCGTGCTGCTGCTGCTTCGACCTGCTGCTGGCTGCTAGTTGCGGCAGCAGCACTCTGAATGACCCCCCTGCTGCGGGTTTGCTGCGCAGCGCTGCCGCGTTGCTGCTGGCCTATCCTTCATCATTGCTGCTGCTGTCCGCAGCAGCACTCTGAATGAGCCTCTACGAATATATGGCGAAGAACTGTTGAAGTCGTGAGGCGACGGGTCAATAACTCGAGAGGGCTGCGACGAACCGGCTGAGTTTTCCGAGGCTTTGCATTTCTCCAATAACAGGCCCGATCTTCTGAAGCAGTGACAGAGGGAACGAGATACTCTCTGCAAACCAAGAAGTGGTTGGAAACGGACCGTCAACTCCCGAGAAATGAGAAGGATTATTAAGAGCAACATCGATCTACAAGCTGATATTACTTAGGTTGAACGAGATGGCTAGGCAACATTTTCGAGAGCCTTTTATTATTGTTAAAATTATAGCAGAAATACAGCGTATACTTATGTGTTATCATATCAAAATTAGACAAATTTTTACTGATCAAGCGAATCAAAGGGAGACAAAAAAATTCAAGAATATTCGGAAAACTTCCATTGTGTGCCGCTAATACCACAGCGCCCACTTATCTTATGAGGAGGTTTCACTCGCTGAAGTTGCTAAAAACTCTCATAATCACTTCCATATTATGAAAAAAGTTCTTGTCCATTTTTTCATTCTTTTCAACATTTTTTTAAAGCGAAAAACTACCGAAAGTAGTTCATTTTCAGGATTTGCAACGATTTGATGCCGAATCGATGCCATATGCAAGACTTTCTTCGATTTCTATTGACAAAAAACTGGAACTCTAGCGAGATTCTACCGCTAAATGATCCACAATGAAGATATGGAATCTTGGTTTACAATCACCCGAATTTCATTCGAAAGTAAGACTGAGCTCTAGCGCTTGGAGACAAAATCGCAATGCGCCTTTCGGAGGCGGAACTAGGCTCTTCTTCAACCAAGGATTTTTGGACCTAAAACAACCTGAATCGAGATCTAAACGGAGTTTCCCGCTCATGGAGGTATGAAAGAGAATCTTGAAAGCTAAAAGCAAAAAATTTGAAACATTGTGAAGGAAATTCACCATATTTCGAAACAGTATGCCAGATGACTACTTGCGGCGCACCAACGATTGCGTGAAGAAACGAATTGAGGTTTAAATAAAAACCAATAGCTCCCACTTCCAGAAGTTTCCGTAATTGAAAAACCTTATGCTCCATCCTCATATAAAAAAATTTTCTATATGTTTGCCGTTGGCTCGCAAAAAACAAAACTAGAAAGTTTTTGGCCCATATATTTATTCGCCACCCTGTACATATATATACATAGTCGCTACTCTGTGACAGATGTTTTAGGCTGTTGCAAAGCCATCTCCTATGCAATATTCTTTTTTTTCAAAGAACTCTTAAGCTTCTTGCGAGAGCAATGTTTCAAAAATTTAGTCGCTTCTAGAAGTTTTTTGTGAAACTAAAATGCAGAGTGGCGAAAAAATACGTGCGCCGAAAAAGCATTCAAGCTTTCCTGTTTACCACCGAACATCTGAAAAAGTTTGTTTATATCCAGTAGTACGACATGCCATTTCATAATTGAGAGGAATTCCCAGAGCAGCTGTAAGCAGCTTTGATACAGGCTTCAATTTGTTCATTCACCGAATAAATGGTGCGCCGCAAATACGCGACGTCTTTGTACATTGCTCTACATTTTGATAGAGACTCGACGAAACGTATCGAGTTTTTTTTTACTGTAGACTCCGATGTTCATCTATAACATAGTCGACGGAGAGCTCCAAGGAATTTAGGTTCGGGCTATTCGAAACCATGATTCCATCGTTAGATAAGACTTGACTTCGACCACTAGGAAGCGCATTGTTGGTTTGCCTCCATGAAGCAGAGCGTAACACTACTGAAGGAACGATCGGCATGTTTTTGCTTCCTGAGCACTCTAGCTTCCATAAGAAAATATAGCTGGCTGAGTTTTCCTTGATTTCTTCATCTTTTCTATCGATAAAAAACAGATTTCTTCATCTTTTCTATCGATAAAAAACAAAGGAGTCCTGCATAGAGCAGTGATTTTGTCGTAAAACACTGAGTTCAGAAAACCCACTTCTTGCCATAATTTCTCGATTGCGATTGTACGCGGGGGCTCTGCTAATAAGATGGTCGTGATTCTGAAAGTTTCTAGGCACTTGAACAGTGGAAATTTCAAGTTAAGATCGAAGGACGTACTCGTTGCGGCGCACCTTGAAAAATTCCCTCAGTTGATCGGTGAGGACTTGTGGTTTTCATATTCGATAACTACAAAGCCCAAGCTCCATTTCCACTAATAGTCGGACGAAATTGCCGAAGGAGGTGGAGCTGACTGAACATCTTATTCAGACTCACATCATCATGTTGCTGCGGCCTTTTTTAATAATCCCATGAGCCACTAGTGTGATGTCCGTTCATTTCCGTTACCTTCCGGGTTAAGGTGAAGTATGTCCTTCCTACATTCATCGCTTCTCAGTCTCGGAACGACTCTCAGAGGAACGTCGAGTGGCAAAAAAATCGGCGAGTTCGCCATGCCGCTCATTGCTTCACGAACAATCACTTTGCAGGAAGTATAGTTCTTCACCATAGATTGGAACAATAATTTCTCATAAAATTCCAGTTTCACTATCGCTTTTCTGCGGGTTACTATTATATGTGCTAGAATAGGATGCTGCAATGCTGGTGCTAGGTCTATCGCAAAAATCGCATCGCGTCTCAACATATCCAGGGCTGTGCACTAACCACTATGCTATAGAGAATTGTGCAATGAACCTAGCACCATCACTGCAACATTCTATTCTAATATGTATAACAGTGACCCGCAGAAAAGCGGCAATAAAACTGGAATTTCACGTTGATCTGAAAAATGCTTTCAGCTTAACTGGTGCAATGCCGAATCCGGATTCGCAAATGGTCGTCTCAGTAGCATAGTGGTTGGGCACAGCCCCGGATAGGCTCAGACACGGGTTCTAATCCGGCCTGAGATGCGATTTTTGCGGTAAACCTAGCACCATCACTGCTACTAGTAATTTCTCACTAGTAAAACAAGTAGCAAGCATCAAGCCAATATATTGAGACAAAAAAGTGTGCTCAATGATTGAATACAAGAGCTAAAATTAAGTAGAATTTCACGCGCACGTATTTATTCGCCACCTTGTAAGTGGAGCTGTGTCTCGTTGACGAAAAAGCATTGACTTCAATCGTTCTCATTTTGACTAAGAAAGCCTAGTACAGTGTATGTGTATAAGTTCATCAAATACCTATATATTGCAAAAAGAGTCTGTGAAAGAACAGAATATAAAAATAAAAGTAGATAATGTAGAAACGGCACTCTTTGTGATTTTGAATTTTGTGAGTTGGCTTAACGGCTTTGTAACGCGCAATGGTTTGAAATACAATAGTGGGAACAAAGTAGCAAATACAAGGGACCTGTGGTGCTTAGCTTTCTATTCCATAGACCGCCTTGGAAAATCCCTAAGGTGAGTGAAATTTTCCACAGAAAATCGTCGCGGTAGCAGCAGAAATCTTTCTTCAAAATTCAACACTTGATTGGACTCATTAGAAGAGAATGATGCTGTAACGAAATTTGAAATATTACAAATTGAGACTGCACGTACCACTGGTATCAAGCGAATTAGCCGTCGAGGCTGAGCTCCAGTCTTTGGGTGTTCTTCTTTTCTTACCACACGTACTAATTGCTCTCCGTCGTTCACCTGCAAAGAATGAACCGAATATCGTATGAAAAAGGCTAGTTTGGACCATTCCTTTTGGTAGAATAATCTTGAAAAATTTTGTTCATCCAAACTGGGACCATATTCCACTGTTTCAATGGGTATAGTTTAAAGGAAATCACATCGAACTGCAGAACGAAAAAATTAAGACAGAGCACATGGTGGAAGATGTTCCCAAATTATTCTGCTACTTGGAAGCGTACAACAACGAAAATCAAATAATGATAAAAAGCAAATGGTAGAGGAAAGCAGAAAAAAGTAAGGCCTACGAAGGGCAAAGCACCAAATATCAAAAGGTGCCTTCAAAAGAAGCGGAGAATCCAGAACAGAAAAAACCTTGGCCAGGTAGCGCTGCGAACAGGTAAGTATGTACCGCTATATTTCATACTGCACATTGTAATTCATGGCTACTGCCACTCATCAAAATTTACGACAGTTGGTATTTACCATGATAATTAACAACTATGCTTCCACAAAGGTGGAAGTGGAAAATGAATCTAGAAAAAAAACCTAGTGCAAAACTACAGGTGGAACGACAAACAAGAACTTATTCGAAGAAAAACGCTGATTAATCCCCAAAACGCTATCGTTCTTGCCTCGTTCCCATAATCCTCTTTAAACTCAACTATTTCAAATAAACGAAACACGACTGGAGTCAGAAACTCATGTTACACCGTGTACATCTTTTGATTTACAAGGAAACATTTCGCCACCATTACCAGAAGCGCATCTCATCTCGCTCATTCAGATGGTCCCTCGATTATATCCAGCCAGCCAAGGCTTCATTACTGGTTCCTTTTCTTCTGTTTTCCTCCCAACGAGGAATGACGAACTTTATTTCTTTTTCACTGTCGATAATTGCCCAGCTATTTGTCATAAGTCTCACATTTTAACCTCAAAATTACCTCGCGAAAGGCATTTCCTCTTCCACATGACTGACGTTTGACCATTTTGTGCTCTAATTCACCCTTATTAACCCAAAATTAGCTTTTGCTCCATCATAAAGTGGAGTGCAGGCACGACGCAAGACCGAAGGAAGTGAATACGAGGCCATTTTGCCACATTTCCATTGGCCACCCAATTCACGCTACTAACCCAGGTGTCCTCAGGTTTTCTTGCGGAGACACTTTTCTAAAACCGTCCTTACACACATTTGTATTCAAAATGGCAGGATACGGGTAATTTTTGATGGGAAAAAAGTTTAGCTCTACACATCATCGGAATTTTTCTGACAACATTTTCCCGTCTGCCTTGAAGGAAATGACGAACAACTAAGGAGAGCAAGCGCTGGCTTCATCTATTATACAAAATAACATTTTAACTTGGGAATATGTAAATTTCCGCTGCTTTCTTACCATGTACTTATCTTATCTTAAAAACGTTGCCAAACTGATACGGCTCCCCTGGAAGAGGAATTGGATCTACATACATCGTTGATTACATTCGGTTTTTGCAGAATAATTTGCGCAGCAGAAAATAATTTAGAAAATGGATAGTGTGAAACCCTGAGCACATGTGCATTATAATTTATCTCATCCATCATGAAATGGTCGAGTTGTTTTTTATTTCGCACCGTAAAACGTTTGGGGGGGGGGTGCGAAGGGGATACACCCAGCAGAATTTGAGGTCCAAGAATGGACCCAAGAGAGAGCTGTGAGACTTGTGGCTCAGGAAATAAATTCAAAAAATCAAGCTAGCATGACCTTCTAACACGGAGCAGTTGGTGCTCTAAAGGTGGATTATGGGCCTCTGAAGGCGAAGAATAAGTCGACACGTCGGCCCGATAAATAAAAATTAGACGTAAAAACCTCGAAAGGCAGAAGAATAGATTAAAACGATCCCCTACATTGATGGCGAGCTCCAAGGAAAAGAAAGCTTTAGAGCTGTTGTACAACCTTGAAATGTGTTTCTTCCTGTAATTGAGCCTACCCCACCCCTCAACGCGCAGAGCACCAACCTTTCGAAGTTCTAGCAGGTATTTTTATCTACTCTGTTGGATAAGAAATATTCAAACCTGCAAAAATCGTCGTTTTGCATAGAGTTGTTTGGGGTGAGAGGTGTTCGTGGTGATGGGCATTGCTCAGTCGAACTGTGCCGCTACGAGCCGATATTTTCCTTGGTACGCCCACGTAAACTTTGCTTCTCCATCGTGTCATTCTCTGAATCACATTTGCTGCCGTAGACTGTACGACCGACGACTTCTGCGATGACGAGCCTGAAATCAATCATCAACCAATTTCACCTATTACGATGATCCGAAACGATACACATGTGATTCATTTGAAGCAAAACGTAATGAGTTTTACTACAAAATTATGTTCTTCACTTCCTGGTACGATTTTACATCATAACAGTCGGTACAACATTTCGAAATCAAAATACATCGCTAGCTTCACAAGTCTGGCCAAATTTGTCTGTTGTTCCACAAATTTGTCTGTTGTTCCTTTGAACGACTTATCGTTTCCTCTTTCAAAATTTCGTTATTATTCCTTTTACTCTGAGAGTTTCCTTGTATTCTAAATGAACCACAAAAATTTGCTAGAAACCTAGTGCTCATGTCAATTGTCTCAGTTGCTATCTTTTGACAAATTCTTATTTGCAAACTACATCTCATACGCAGACCAAGCTAGTGAGGCGAAAATCTTTCAACTTCTTCGACAGACAAGGACTGAATGAGCACAGACTGTAGGAAGTCGTGTCACTAACGGAACGAATAATTTAATTAGAATACCATTACTATTGCCTAAACGAAACTCAGAAAACCGTCACCAGCTGGTTTGAAAAGCGCTATCCTACTATATAATAAGCGAAACCGCGATGTTTGTAATGGGTGGCTCATATGGGTCTCGCCGCGATAGTCTGTTACCGTACACTAACAGCACCCACAGCGACAGGGGAGCTGATGAAATTCTTCATTTCTTTTCAACCAAAATTTCCAGAATTTCCCTTTAATTGGAGTCGGCCGATAGGCCGCTAGAGTGCTGGTTTTGTTCAAAACTGAAACATGCTCGCAATACTGCAGCGCTGTGACGGTCATACCTGAGGCAGAGTCGCAGGGCGCAGCTTGGCAATGGATATCACCGCTGCGGTTCATAGCACTTCGAAATGGTAGCAATAGCATCGGCAACAATGCGTAAGCTGACGAAACGGATAATAAACAGTGATAAAGGAGGAGACTTTGTGGTATCTCCACAAGAGAAGGGCAAAACTATCACTGCAATCCACCACCAGTGTAACAGCGTTTACGCCAAATCCACATGTAAGGAGATTGCCGCTCAGTTCGATCGTCTCAAACGGACATGGACTTCGATTCCAACAGAGGCCAGATTTGATCCGAAACATGTAACAGAGCTCAAGAGCACTGGTCCTATCTGTCCGGTCATCTGTACGTTTGGATCAAGACCGCCCACGGGTGATGCCATCAATGACCCATCACAGTTCAAGGTAAGACCTATTATCAGCGGCGCAGGGTGTCCCACAGATCGCGTTTCCTGGCTGATCAAGTTGGTGCTCAAGCGAACCCTTAAGTTCCTTCCAACCCACCCTCCCAATACCACTGCTTTCCTTGAAAAGCTTTGAAAAGCACCTGTGGAAGGAAACTGAAAGTCATTCCATGTCACATCACTGTACACAAATGTTACACAGGACCGCGCGATGCAGGCCGAGCACGAAATCCTGGTAGAACATCAAGGCCAGCTCAATTTGTACGGGCTAAACATAGCACAAGTTATGACTCTCAAAAAGAGTGTTTGCAGTACAACGTGTTCAAGTGGTCGAACAACTATTATAAGCAGGTCAGCGGGCTTGCCGTGGTCCAGCGGCTGGCTACGGTTCCGGCTATTGCATTCAGGTCCAAAATTGAGACCCCTATCCTTGAACGCAAACCCTTGTAGTAATATCGCTACATTGATGACTGTTTCATTGTGTGCACCACGGAAAACGAAATGGATCTTTGCTTCGAAATGCTCAATAGCCAAGCAGAGAACATTAAGCTCACAAGAGAAAAACCGACCGGTCGCTGGCTGCCGTATCTCAACGTGCAGGTTAATCTCACACGCGGCAAGTTCCACAAGAGATGGTGTCGAAAGCCCAGCAGTAAGAACATCATCGTCCATTTCAGATCTGCCTATCCGTCGCAAACGAAGAGGGCCGTAGATAAAAACATGTTTCGAACGATAGCCATGGTATCTTCGAACAGCCATGTCATGGCAGTCATGGCAGCCAGAACAGTCATGGCAGTTGGCTAATCATATTGCCGTCGAGAATGGGTACCCCGAACAGAACATGCCAAGAGGTCATCGGCCACCGGCAGTGGTATCAGGACGCAGACGGCTGAACGATAGTGGACTCGTTTTCACGGTGCCTTTTGTCACAGATGAAGTCGGCAGTGAGATACGAAACCGCGTTCGCAATGCTGGCCTTGATAACATGATCCGTGCAGTCGAAGTACCTCTCTCCGATCTCAAAGCATCGCTCGTAAGGAATTAGATATACGATTCTGTCTGTAAAACACGCCAGTGCATAGCTTGCCCGGTTGGAAAGGAGGGAGATTGCATGGTCTCGGGAATGGTGTGCCTCATAAAGCGCACGGTCTGCAACGGGGAGTCTATTGTGGAGACGGGTAGACCCCTTGCGGAGCGCGTTAAAGAGCATTTGGGCACGCTGCGTAGGTTCGATATATTGGAGCCGGTGGTTGAGCATAGGTTGCGGCGTCACGAATGCGCGATGGTGGATTTGGCGGTAGCGGTACTTTCACGCAAATCGGAAATCTCGGCGTGGAAGACCCTCGAAGCGCTGTGGATTGCCGTAAGAAATCCCACAATCAATAGGAAGGAAGAACGTGTGGAGGTGATACAGTGGCTAGCAGCATTCGCTGGTCTGCGCGGGCTTGACCCGAAGGACGGTCGACCAGAGGCTCGTTAAGGTGGCCACATTATCTTATGTATTGCCCGTAGCTTGTGGTTTGCATTGGTGTTCTACTTCTCCAGGTCTGGTTGCGTTTGCCCTATTCGCGATTCGTCTTTTTCTCATAGTGCTGTATGATTCGTTGCTGAAACTTGAAATTGTTCTTGAATGAGTGATTTCTCAAATTCCTCTTTTCTCTTCCATGCTCTGAAGAAGGCGGACTCGCCGAAATGTCAGCCGTAATGAACTGGTAACATCTTGGCTATTTGGCTTCAGTCAGACTATCACGTACTACTATAGCCGAAATGCCAAGATTTAACGACAGTCGAAATGAAATGAAATGAGTAAACTGCCTAGTGAAATAGTGAAACTGAAATAGTGACAAATAGTGAAACAACTACAAAAAGGCCTGTGCTGCGACCGATCTACGCTCATTTTAAGGAGTATGGAATGATTGTAGAGAATATCCGAATAAAAGGAGACCGCTCGTTTGTTGTTACGCAAACGTCAAGAAGTTACAGAATGTAGTACTACTCTATACCCTCTACACCTTCGCTAATTGTCATGATACTGTGACCTTTCAAAGGGAAATTTATGTGAGACAAGAAGAGACTGTGTAGTACTTAGAATAAAAGGAAATTGCCAGTGAAAAACAACGATAAAGTTCTAAAGAGGAAATGATGAGGCTTACAAAATATCAGCAGACTAGCAAATGAGCAATTAAAGAAAAAACGAAACAATTCAAGCTCTACTTACGGCTCTAGGCATTTACGCAAGTGTTTAAGGACCGACTTCTACTCGAGCAACAAAAAGAACGAAGGGCGGGTAGGAACATACATGTATCCAAATGGATTAGCAGCAAAATATTACAGAAACGTTGAGCAATACAGTAAGTCATGCAACAGCGCTGTATGATAAAAATAACAGAGTAGAAGTAAGGTTTAACAGCATTTTCGAGACGTCATGTACTATTTCGATGATCAATACTGGAGCTTTACGTACTTGAAGGGTTTTTCTATTTAACAGATTGCAGAGTGAAGCCGGAAGTACGCCTAAGGAACCAGATAAGTACTTGCTGCGCTGCTGCCGCACCACCTTCTCAAAAAATCCGAATTTCGAGTAAATCATGGTGAGAGGCATGCCAAAATCCATAGCTCTCCAACTCGTAAGCTTCACATGAGTACATCAGCTTTGTGAAGAGATTTGATTCAATTAAGTGTTCACAGCCGTTGTTCTCACACGAGAAATTTAGTTGAAATTCGTGAAATTTGGTAGATTTTTGAACATGCTACGTTGGCAGGCTCACGCTAATTATCTGCACTAGATCTAATCCGAAAAGGTCGCCACATTGCGAGCATAACAGCGGTGACATGATAGTAAAGGATTTCCAAAAAATCTGCTAGAACCCTATTCAGTCAACTGAAAATGAGTCAACCACCAGCTCATCAGTAACTCGCTAATTTATTTGAATTTATTTCAATAACTTTTCAACTTGAACTGAGAACGACTCACGACTCAAACTAGGTGGGAACTATCGAATGCGTTCCTAGCATAGATCTTTCAGAAAGGCACAGTCTATGGAACTCCAAGTTGCTCCATTTATATTAGGTCGTCGAAAAAGTTTCCCGCCACTCAGTTTGGCCGCTCACCAATGTTTTAAAACGGGTTCCGGGATCTGACATTCGTTACCCTTATGTAGGTCGATTTATGAGCTACATATATCACAGTTCTCCTGGTTCAGCACGACAGGTATTGCAGAGAAAATCGATATTGATTGCAAGTGCCCTGTACTGTTTTTTCTTCACGAGCTCATAAAACAACGCATTGAAGAAAGCTCAGGTAATGGCTTATGAATTATGATACGGCCTTCGATTGACTTTCTTAACGTTGCGAAAGTTTGGTTTCGTACGTTCAAAAAGGCCCATCTTGGCTTCAAGGAACAACGGTAGTCGGGGAGGGCAGTTGCTGTGGATTTAGTGGCTCTTCTGGGTCTGACTTTAGGGGATGGCCGGCATAGTACCGTGAGTTGGTAGAGTAACTCGAGAGCCATATACCCTTCAAGCTGTCCGTCTCCGAGGCTTTAGAAAGAGAAGGAAATAGGGCAGTAGCGGCATGCTTTAGCGGCCACCATCTACAGATCGTGACGGGTGCATTTTATTTGTTTTATTTTATTTTATATGCATGCACGACTTTCATAGAGCAAAATAATATCATACTGCATGTTACATGTGTGTATGATATTGCTGAATGAAATCGATGAACATTATAGACGTTTATCACACTATTATGATAAGTACTTGAGGGGCGGGATGGCCGAGAGGTTAAGAGCTTAGGCTCAAGATCTCGATGATCAGGGTTCAATCCCGTCCCAGGCAGAAACCCTTGCCTAGCTTAGAAGTAGCTGAAAAGGGTGTCGGTACCAGCGTCAGGCCCGTGTGACAGGTCGGCTGATGGAGGAAAACTGTCACGATCACGAGACGGATCGATGGTCGCATGCAAGGAAGTGGCGCTCAAGAACCTGCAGTCGAGGACGATATGGCCACCCCACAAGGAGCTCAAGACTGAGACAAGATGGCAGTGTGGCACCTCAACAAAACGCGGGAGCAGCACCAAGGTGAAAGAAGACGGAGCGACTATCATGAAAGACGTACCCCGTAACTGATCGGGATAAAAACGTTGTGGAATAAAAATGCACGACTACCTCGTTTTACAAAGGAATTTTCATTCGCCCGGCACTTTGGTTAATGGCATCAAGGAGTGGGTACTGTGCACCAATCACGTGCCAAATCTCCTGCTATTCACTGGCAGCAAACCAGTGAATAGCGAAAATTTCAAAATCTGCAACTCCACCCGCAATGGGAGCTGATCGGGGTGCAGTTGAAACGCAAATGAGGCATTCGATAGAAGCTGCTACCTACAGATGCTACTGTCACCAGCGACATCTAACGTAGCCACTTCGACAGCGACGGAAAAGCCGTTCGTGAAAAATATGGGAAAATCTTCTTCAGTCACAATGACGCGCATTCACCTATTGATAAGGAGACTTGGAAGAAATTCAAAGTCTCCGGTGGCGTATTCTGACCTATCCAAGACATTCAACGAACCTTGCCCCAACAAAATAACATTTGTTCCATTCGTCCTCCATTCAGCTTCTAGAGAACCAACTCGACGAGTGAGAACACCTCAAAACATGGCTCGATGAATTCTTTTCATCAAAACTCTAGAAATTCTGTACGAGGAGAGTTCAAAATTTATCTAGTAAATAACAAGATTTTGTTGATGGAAATCATGTATTGTCGAATGTCGAGAGGAATAAAGCAGAGAAACAAATTTGAAAAGAATGGCGGAAACGGCGGGAAACTTTTTCGACGACCTAATAGTAGCGCTACAGTCGGTGTAATCGAGAAAAGACGAGGAAGAACATAGTGATATCGTTTCTCAGCGTCAAAGAAAATATCGCATGGAGAGAGGAAAATGTTGAGAACTAAGAAGGAAAAGGCGAAATAAAAGGAGAAGAGATGATTGTGCCCGATACGTCGTCGCGGTGGGTTTCGCTCCACTGAGCTGGGTGGGCTGATAATTGATTGGATTTCCGGTCACAGAAACTCAGCAGAGCATGTCTCAACGGATTGGGACTCAGATGTGCTCTATTATCCTCCAGATTTCACGTGTTCTAAGTTTTCAAAGATTTGTCAGAAACTAGAGCATAGATGGATAAGGCGTCTGTTTGGTAAATGAACCACTACATCCCTAAAAAAGAAACCAACGACGAGTCCTGAACGGACCTAGAAGGACAGTACAAGTTACCGCCCTTTAGTATCACTTCAGTAACAGTCTACCCGCCCCGGGAAAGAGTAAGTCCTGTTGGTCTCGGTTGGGCAGTGATCCATTGACGATTCAAGGGGACAGCGCATGTTCCCCTGAACTTCTCATGAATTTGTAGCATTTTTTACCCGTAGGTATGCTGAGGTAAAGAGGAGTAAGACCGAACATCAACACATCGGCATGCAACAGGGGTGATTAGAAAGCCATCTTCAACTGCAGCTTATCGCTTCCTGCCTTACCATCAGGAGTATCAGAGTGACACTAATAGATCGAACCTCTAATCAATAGATTCGGTTCATCGAAAGCAAACTCCTGTTGGGGCCCTATAGGAGAGGTGCCCGTTTCACTGAATGATCAATTACATTAAAAATTTCCAAAAATTGGGTGGTTCTTCAGAAGCAAACATCACGGGGGGCGCAAATACAGCGCAGACGAGCCGCTAATCGTATTTGAAACTTAGGGATGAGGTGTTCATTCTCGCGGGAGATCCACTTGATCCACTCCAAAAATCAGGTGGCTCTCCTATATAAACTTCACTAATCGTTCGCGGAAGTTATTGAATTCCGTTTTATTTTACTTTGTCTTTTTTTTGGCCTCCTTGTCCCTTTTGCTTCCCTTTTCATTACACCCCGCTCCCCTTTCTCTTCTCTCGTCCACTCCGAACCGTTTTGTCGGCTAATTGGTGAGCGACAGGGCGTCATTGTCGGTAGGCGGATACTAATTGTAAGTACGCGGAACACGCCTAGTCCGAGAACGAAAACAACCGACACAGAACTGGATCAGAGGGTGCGTGTCACAAGGAAATCACGAGTCGCATCATTAGTGCTTCTCGACGATCACTGATCAAAGGCTCTTCTTGTCGCCTAGGCGAGATTTCTCTTGAGTGAACACCTGAGCCATGAATCATGAATGGAAATACAGATTTCTTTACGCTCCTAGTGAGATAAGCCCACTACATATACCGGAAATTGCGCTTCTAATAATACGCTTTGCTGGCTGTTTATCAACACTAATTATCTTTCTATGCTGAAGATTGAAGGATGAAAGGTGAAAATACAGTACCGCACGCGCCGCAACGAAAAACGGCGGCAGCGTCTAACTTCTTTAAAATTGGTTTATTTGAAAAAATAAGTATATATTCGAGCTTAGCAGCTTGAGCTCTATCCCTCCATATACAATTTTCCCAAATTCGTGAAACTTGTTTTTAGTCGATTCTTTTGACCCCTCGATTTTCGGATCCCGATGGCGCTTCGGTCCCTCGCTTGGTGACTCACCACCGACTAGGCTCCGCCCCCTCGTCGCCGAATATAAATATGCGGCGTCCGTTCCACCGACTAGGCTCCGCCTCCTCCTCGCCGACTATAAATATGCGGCGCGTCCTTTCCTAGCGTCCCAAGCTAGGAGTAGAGGGCCCCACGGGGTGGCTCGAAGGAGCTAACAGGTGTGGCCCCCGTTGGGCATGGGGCGCAAATGAACTGCGGTTGGCTCTGCCTGGGTCACCTCGCGCGTACACCGGAACGGCGCATTTCGGCGCTCCAGAGCGCCGCTACCGCCGTTTCATCGTTGCGGCGCGTCCGGTACTGTTGGGTACATCAGCTATTGTGCCGAACCACTGACGCGCCGTTACTACAGTGGAGAGCTCGTTACCCCAAGCGAGAGAGGTATATAACACCCTGTACATCCTATATGCCCTGCCGCCCATGAATGCGGGTATGGGCCTCGATCATTCACAGCACTGGGCAGAAAACAGAGGCAGTAAACGTCAGCAAGTTCCATATCTCATTTATTATAATTAGACAGTGGGATTCAATGAGTTCCTACCGTTCTGATGATCGATCAGGATACTAAGTCCGATAACAAAGCACACCTGCAAACACCCACAAGGTAGTCTTGTCACCAGTCCAGCTTGATCGTTGGTATCAGTCAGCCACGGACGAAACCGCACAAGCATCAGTTTACAGATCAAGCTATCCGGTCGCTGGAGCAAATCCTTTTCCCGGAGTTACGGCTCTAATTTATTGACTACCTTTGCCTTCATTATTATATCGACTAGAGGCTGTTCACCTTGAACACCTCATACAGATATCGGTACCGTGCTGCTCAGATTAACAGACTTCCTTGATTTTTCAAGGGCCGTTCAGAGAGCAGGAAATTGCAGAAATTGCGATGCTTTGACAGCAGGAAAAACAACGCGAGAAAAAATAATTAAAGAAATGAAAGTGAAAAAACGGATCCAAGGAAGCAAGTGTATTGGTGAGCTTAGGCGCTAATCGTGTCAGCTAGCAACACTGGTACTATGTATTGTACTTTTGGGGCCCACTTTTTTTCGTTTAAAATAGGCCTATTGGGGGTAATCGGCCATGAGAAGAACGATTCTGATACTCGTTAAGTGCGGAAATGCCTTATAAGCCCGTTATCTTAGGTTTTAGAGGCGAGGAAATCTGCGAAATAGCACGCGGCGGCGGGAGACGCAGACAGTGCACTCTCTTCCCCTGCACATTTCGAAGTGCTCCCACTGCTGAGTCCGAGTTCAGCTCGCTCCGACTGGTCAGAGATTTTCTAGTGGAGGTTCGGACAACTCCACCAAGGGTTATCTCGGCGCGGTTGCCGTAGAAGTACCATGGCAGTACTACGTGGGAATCGACGGGGACGGGACGAATTCTCCGACAATCGCGCCAAGAGAACCCTTGGTGGAGTTGTCCGAACCTCCACTAGAAAATCTCTGACCAGTCGGAGCGAGCTGAACTCGGACTCAGCAGTAGGAGCACTTCGAAATGTGCAGGGGAAGAGAGTGCACTGTTTGCGTCTCCCGCCGCCGCGTGCTATTTCGCAGATTTCCTCGCCTCTAAAACCTAAGATAACGGGCTTATAAGGCATTTAAGCACTTAACGAGTATCAGAATCGTTTTTCTCATGGCCGATTACCCCCAATAGGCCTATTTTAAACGAAAAAAGTGGGGCCACAAAAGTACAATAGTACCGCAACACTATTAAACAAAACATTATCTCTCGATTCCGAAACAAAAATACCGAAAAGGAAAATGAAACCATCAGAATGAATAACGAATGTCGTGAAAAATGAATGTATCAATTGGAGTACCCTAGGCACAGAGAACTGATAGCTCGATTTCTAGTTTTCCGTGAAAATACGCACACAAGACAACAATTCCAAGGCGGTTTTGAATGTAGCAGAATTATTGCACACCATTGGCAGAATGAAATCTAATACATTATCGGAACTGAAAGCAGCGTCTCGCCTGAAATACAACACCCAGCACAAAAACGAATGACATCTCATCTATTTTTTCTGCTTTTAAGCTGATGAGCGCAAATCAAGATAAGTTAGCTCAGATGGCAGACAGCTCAGTAGAGAGTGTCACCTGCACCGATTCCCAGTATGTTTTCCGAAGTTAGGTCCTCAAATACAGGTAGGCACAGGTAGGTGACGAGGTGGAGTCGGGATCGCCTATTTGGCTGGAACATTATGTGCGGGGATCTGTCCACCATTCTGACATCCGTTTCTCAAACTTCTGCCGTGGGTCGTCCGTATAGTTGGGTGAGGTGGCCAGATTCAGCTTTACCTGCCGATATCAGCCGTAATTGCACCACCGGACCTCAGATTCATAGTTAGCACTCCAAAGCAACCTAGACGAGGTTTGACCAGTATCAGGTAGAAGGGAATGATGCGCAACATAATTCCTCTTAAATAGCGATCGCTCATCATTTATTTCAATGTATAAAACAGCCCTTCTTTACATGAAACGAATATGCAGCATTCCAAAGCCGATCGACTAGTATTAGAGTGTATCAACGGCGGCAAATACAAAAAAGAGAAACGGAAAGTTAGATATCCGACTAAGATAACACATTTTGCAGAACGGTAGCATTTGAATTACAACACAAACACACACGAGGAAAGTACATCGATAGAAGAGTATTAACCGAATGTCTTTCGGAGGATCTGAACACTGCGCATGCTTTCTGATCGAGATTCTGGGCGTTCAGCGTTCCTTAGGATTCCGGTAGATGACGAAGCCGGAGATTCGACACGGTAGCCTGAAAATGGCAACTATGAAGCAGAAATATTTTATCATATCTAAAGATGCTGAGGGCATATCTTATGTAGCTCCTAGACAGCACCAAAAGAACCAGGTCGTGAATTTTCTGGAGCGCAAGCATCCTAGGGAAGACTACGAGCAACAGCAGTGGCCGCCACCACGAGAAAATGCGCCCTGCTCCGAAAAGGTGGAAACATATGAACTTTTCGGTCTGCTGTGAACAAATCAATATCCCGCTCGATGGGCAGCTTGTAAGTTTCATTTCCATCAATATCAAGCATTTGTGTGGTTGGCTTCTCTACTGCCGTCATGAGTATTTTCACTTCACGATTTTCAGCTCTGAAAAGGGCGCTGTTGAGTTGTGCACGAGAAGGGAGCGTTTCTTAAGCAGATCCTTAGGATCACAGTATGAGGTCGGTTTTTTGTGGGCATGTGGTGTCAACTACAGCAATCAAATATCAGTTGCTAGCCACTGTACCAGAATTTCTGATGAAATGAATAACCGTTAACAGTACTACCATTTCTGAAGCGGGATGACCGAGAGGTTAAGAGATTAGGCTCAAGGTTTCGACGATCGGGGTTCAATCCCGTCCCAGGTAGAAATCCTTGCCTATCTTAGAAGTAGCTGAAAAGGGTGTCGGTAGAAGCGTCAGGCTCGTGTGACAGATCGGCTGATGGAGGAGAACTGTCACGCTCACAAGTGGGATCCATGGTCGGATGCAAGGAAGTGGCGCTCAAGAACCTGCGATCGAGGACGATATGGCCGCCCCACAAGGAGCTGAAGTCAGAGACAAGATGGCAGTGTGGTGACCTCAACGAAGCGGGAGCAGCACCAAGGAGAAAGAAGACGGAGCGACTATCATGAAAGACGTACCCCGTAACTGATCGGGATTAAAACGTTGTGGAATGAAAATATTACCATTTCTGCTGTCTGTATGGAATCGATCGCTGGTGGATCCGAACTCTCGACTTCTCTCTCGTCGTGACTCCTCCTGATAGGCCTCTTGTCCTCCTAAACGTTACATTTTTGTAAAAATCGTCCAGTGAATTCTGCAGTAAATTAAATGCTCTAGTGTGCGGTGAGTGTGTAATTCGGGGAAAATGTGCTGTAGCAGTGAATTGATAGGAATTCTTGTAAACATTCTGAACAAAGTCTGTGATAGGGGAATTCACACGTGACACCTCTTTCGAACTGCGCTCTTATCGAGTCAAAAACATCACGGCCTGGTGAACGCTGTTCAATTTCGCGTTCTAAATTGTCCTTGTATTGAAGTGATAAGATGAAAAGGAATATTCATCCGGAAATAGGAATTCAACAGTGCGTGATAAGTAGCCAGTTTGCTAACCTCGAGTCTCAAAGCTGGCCCGTCTCGGATGTGTGAACGAGCGACTGTCACTCTGGGATGAGATTACGTTGGGCGATACTTCTCTTCTGTGCGACTCATATCTGAAAAGATGTATCAAATTAATGAACTTACGTCATCAGAAACTCCACCATTTGGGAGAACCCAGCGTCACGAAAAGGCATAATACAATTTATACTTCGGTACTCCTCTTCACTAAAAACTCCTTTCAGGTTGTTTTCCAGAAACACTTGTGGAATTCGGGTTTGAATTGGCTATGCATTACTGTCTTAAGTCAGATGCTCTAGTAACATGGGAACAATCATAGTCCCATTTCTTCAGAGCCTCCTATGCTAAAGCTTAGTCAAAGTCATGCGTATGCCGATCGATATCGATCTCCATGTAAGAGGAAGAGCAACCACCGCCTTCATTGTATGCTAATCTCAATTATTCGCGGGAGCGCATTCCAAGAGTGGCAGCAGTTGTAGAACGTGCTCAGCTAATTCTAGAGGATCCTGTAGAGGGAAACGGCGAAAGTGTCGGGAGTCAGCGAACGGTCAGTGCATTGGGTTGCAGAGGAAGACCTGCGCTACAAGTCTTATAGCTTCAAGTCTATATACAGGGTGCGCAAAAATTACCCGTGCACTAAAAATTTGATGGCATTTTGAAACCAAACTTTGAAGATCAATTCTAATTAACAAAATCATCCACACCAAACATCAAAGCACACTAACAGTTTTCAAAATGATCGCCCTTAGCCTTCACACAGCACTTTACGTACGACAAATGCTTTGCATGTGGCACGAATGTACGTACTATAAATTTCGTCCCATGATTTCAGTAGCGCTTCCTTGAGAGCGTCCAAATTTAGAATGTGGTAGAGCAAGATTTCCTCTCCAAGGTGGCCCACACAGAATTGCCTATCGGGTTAAGGTTCGAAGAACTGGAGGGCCAATCTCTGGGTGCGATGAAGTCAGGTAATCGCTCGGCACACCAGTTCTGGACCACCGCCTTGTGCGCTGGTGATAACTCTTGTTGAGAGCACCAGTAGTTTCTTCAGAAGTGTGAATCGGCCCACGGCCTGAGTACGTTTTCCTGAAAATCTTTGTCAATCGCTGTGTTGATTTTCAAGCCAGTTTTGACGAAAACAAGTGGAGTTTCCTCTAAAGATGTGACTACTCCCTAAACCAAACGGATCCAAGCCTCTGCGCACTTTCGTGAAGTCGTCCCTTGCCGGTAGCATCAGCAAGCGAGTCTCCTAGTTTCCCCTCTTTTCGGAAGTTGATGACTGAGTTTAACGCGAAAAGCTTTTCACCAGTAAAGACGATGTCTCGAGCGCGTGACGCAGTGAATTTCTGCAGAAACTGTTTTCATATTGCCACTCTGTTCTTCTTCATAGTATCCGTCAGGAGCTGACATTTCTACAAATGATAAGGGTTCTTCTTGAGCTTTCTCCTGACTATCTTTCTTATTGAGCCCAAGCTTAGCCCAACGTCTTCTGCCATCTGTCGCATCGACCTCCTGGCGTTCTTTCGGTTTTTTCTCTCACGATTTTCACACTTCCCCGGTTCGTAATGATGTGGGACGTCCTTTTCCTTTCCAACCCTCTTCGGCCTTCAATTCCTTGTGGTGTTTTACCGTATCCTGAACCGTTCTTCGGAGCATGGAAAGGATCTTCACAATGTCTTTCGTTTGCTTCCCGGCCTTATGAAGTTCGATAATAGCAACTCGATAGTTAGAACGCCTGAACATTTTGTACTCTAGCACGTATGAATTGCACAACGTCCAGTCAACACACATTCAGCGAGAGGAACGAGAAAACTTCTAAGGGCATTTAGAAAAAATAAAATATTTGGGAGCACGGGTAATTTTTGTATTATACATGCTCTACATGAATGCTGTAGTGCCATACCTGTACTTAGACGACGTCGTGTACTCTTCAGCAGGGTTCAGACGACCGGTGTCATGCTCACGAAGCCGATCACGATCGTCCTCACGACGAATGTAGATCTCTCGTTCTCGATCCCGTTCCAATCGGTCGCGTTCACGTTCCCTTTCGAGCTCTCGCTCGCGCTCCCTGTCACGCTCACGTTCGCGCTCACGTTCCCGTTCACGTTCACGTTCCCGTTCCCGTTCACGTTCACGCTCACGTTCACGCTCACGTTCACGCTCGCTGCGATCGTCGCGAGCGATGTAGACGTCGCGCGAGCGACTGCCTTCGCCAGTCTGCACATGCAATGGTACCTCAGCACCACGTGGCGAATGTGACGAGCCATCTAGAAAATACCACTCGTCAGATGTGTTTGTTTCAAAGAACCAGTTTTTGCAAATTCTACTTGTTGCAAGGATAGGGCACGCTGGCGGAAAATAATCAACAAATCTACTTAGGTGCGTTTGCGCGTCTTTTAGGCTTCCAGGAGATTTGAAGTTCTGAAGCACACAGTGCTTTCTTGTACTACGCCACGGTAAACTTCCCCATCTAAGGCCAACACACAGTTCATGGTCTACGTCATGTCCGCTTTCAAAAATACGATATGATCAAAAAGATCTTTCCTCCAAAGCATATGTAGGATTGTGACAACTTCAGGTGACTTCACAATTAAACCCGCAAATACATCGATAAGGCTCCTAAGTACACCTTTACCAAAGGAATAAAAGAAGCGACTGCCGCAGTTAATATGTAGTGCGGAGCTCATTCCACTTGAACGGCGAATTTGCAAGAATATTTTTATTCAGAATGTATAAAGAACGTTCACTTCAACAACACTTGCTGAGCTAGGCACTACAGATGTAAGGGAGTAATAAAGCTGTCACATCATGCACTTATCCCGCATTCCAAGCACCAATTCACTTCCTCTAACGAGCATAAGATCTAATGTATAAAGCCTTGGGTTTTCTCTGGTTTTTTTTTTTCGACGGCTGTTGTGCGCTCAACAGCAAGCCCTTTAATGACAGCCAAAGTTACAGCTGTTGCAATCGTACAAACAGAAAATTTAGACGAAAAGGAGCGCCATAGGCGTCCAAATCCATATAAACTCGTTAGCAAAGCAACGCAGTAATGGTGTATGCAGCTCTCCTTCACTGCCGAATATAAATGGCTCTTAGGAGTATGCGAGTGACTCGGGATGCGATTCAAAGTGGTTCTGCGACTTCTGCCAGCAGAACCCGCAGAACTACCTTATCCGGCTCAACTCGGCTCCATTCTTTTGATAAGCTCTACTACAAGCAGCTAAGAAAGCGTCTATTTAAAGTAAGACAAATAAAGTGTGTAGGCAGGTAAAATCGCAGTTCTTCAATTCCAACGCATATGATTGTTAGCAGCACCACCTTCGACGCCGTCGATCTTCTGACGAGAAAATTGGATCTTTATTTTTATTGCGCTCTATTAAAAGAAGTGTCCTATATAATACATGTAATACGTGACGCCTTCGGCTTTCGACTCAGAAAGTGAGGGGTGACTTTAATCAATCAAGCCTGGAGGTGTTAGCTGTCACAGTTTCTTTTTAGTCAAGATTGTGCACTAGGCGCTAAATTAGTGCTATTTTAAAGAAATAATTAAGGGGTGTCAATTCTCACTTGTATACGAAGATTCATGTAGTCGTTGGGATGACGACGAATGCGAACGATGATGTCCGCCTCCTTCGATCGGAATCACTCGATCTCTTCCGCTAGTTAACGCGTGACGACGAGGTGCTTCGACAGTTAAACGTCCCTAAAATATGGAAAAAAATTCAAATGAAATATTTTTTTCTCAGATCGATAGTCGATAAACGCACCCGTGAATCAATACTGCTCGAGATCAAACCATGATCGACATCACGTGGCATTTGGTATTTTCGAACAAAATACATCTTTGTAAAATTGTCACGATCACGCACATCTTCATGACGTCCCTCAATCATCAGCGTATCGTCCTGCGTTTTTACCTGAAACTTTTAACATTTTTTTCCTGGTTGTCTCGATAACGCAGATGGCAGAACTCCTATTCTTGGAATGATTCTAATTCTAATTTCGAAATCGATTCAAGGAGGTGGTCGGAAGAATGTCCTAAGAACAACAAGCGCATCACACTGTTAGATATGCTGCAGAAAGTGGAAACATCTGGGACGAACCGGCTTTTTGTCAGCATTTCTAGAACAACACAAATTTTGAAAAATTCAGGCTATGCTGTGCGTTTGTCGTGCTCATTAATATACAGCATCCATCTAGCTCTTCTCTAGATGTATTTCGTTGAGCAAATAATCATCATCTCCATACTCGAAGAATAAAAATACCCCACATGATAATAGAAAAATGACATATTGGTAGTGGTAACAAGGAAGAGAAAATGATACTATTGAAAGAGACTACAAAAATCGATGGCAACGTTAATTTCGTAGTTGAAGAAACTTGTTGGTGTTTATTCGAAGCTTATGTTACTCTAAGAACTATTCTACAGACACTTAGAGCACCACGTACTTTTCTATACCTCACAGTACATTCTATTAGGCCCGATGACTTATTTGTGAAGACTTCAAGAATCCTGCTGAAGTGGACAGGAAACATTTGCAGCAACCTAATAGCAGTAAAAAAAAAAGAAAATTGAAAAACACCGATAACTTTGGAAGACTTTGCTGTGCTCACTAGTTTTTGCTGCAAGTACAGCAATGAGTACGACCTCTTATTCAATTAGTTTTTTTAAGATACTCGGAACTCAAAAACTGGTTTCGTTAGTTACCCGCTGCATCTAAGCCCATATAAACCGAACAAATTAAACTGGTTTGCGAGACGACGGACTTTCCCCGAATCGTCAACAATAGGTCTATAGCATTCACACACACACAACACCAAATGCACAGCGCAGAAAATCAATAAAATTGGACCACACCTGGATCTCCTCCGGTTTGAACTGATAGCAGTCCACTTCGACAGCAAATCGACGTTCATCATTTATAATATTGGAATGAACGTCAATACCTTCCTGCAAATCAGATACTTTCAGCACTGGATTGCCGTTAGAATCGATGCAGGAAGTTTAATTTATTGAAAATTACTTTGAAAATTGGCTCAGCCCATCGCGGATAGATGTCCTGCCAGAATGGATCGCTTCGCCAATTGCGATCGAGACGATCCAGGTGAGATGTAAACTAAATTTGGCTGCTTGATAGAGTGGTAAAACTACTGGGAAATGTGTCAAATAATGTTTTTGTCAAAAAATGCACCACCATTTGCTATTACTGCTCTAGAATCTTTCCATGGCTAAATGGTCGAGAATGGTGAATGTTGATGCCAGGGATTCGCGTCCGGAAACCAGTTCGATGGACCAGCGATGTCGATCAGAGAGGACGAACGAACTATTGCCCAATTCAATATTTGCACAAGTGAAAACCCTCCACCCTCCTGCCATTTGCCTCCTATTCAGAACGTGCTCCGTATCATACGCGTATGGCAATAAAAACGTTGTCATGATTTCACGTTATTTACGGGGAAATCTCTTAGAATGATGGTACGATTCCATCTCAGCAAGCAATGTACTGAAAAAATTTAAAAAAAAATAAAAATGAATAAAAACTAACTCTTGGCATGACGGCATCCATGCGAGGCCAATCCGACGGCCAGTCACGCCACCAGTTGTCAGTGTCGCGCCAGAACTGCAATGTTTTCTACTGGGAAACAGTAAAAACCAATTGAAATGTAAATTAAATGCTCAAAATTTTCCAGTCCAAATACAGAATGTTTTTGGGAATTTAGGAGCAATATGAAGAGAACAACTGACGAATTTTTGAGCAGATGAAGTGAGATGATGGTGAAGGGAAGGTGCGGGGGGATTTGTGGATGACGATGATGATCATAGACATGAATAGTGAGAGTGGAGGCAGAACGCGGGACCGTGCACCACAGCAGAGCCGACGGACCGGATCATAATGGGCCAGCTAGTTGCGAGGAGTCAGTTCAGAGGCACGTCCAACTCTTGAAACGGTCATTGAAACCGGAAAAATCCATCCACCACGGTCAGCAGGAGCGTTTCGGGAACTACTTGAACTCACACAAGTGTTGTTCTCTCCCACTCCCGCTTTCTAGACCTTTTCCGATAATTATTCCATCTAAATTTCTTTCGCTCTGTTCATAAAATAGCATCTAGTTTCCAATCATCGTAGACTTTTCGGCCGTCACTTTAACGTACCTGGATACCAAGGATCTCTTGTGTGAACCTTATGTATTAGCTCCGCAAATAATGTCCCATTGTAATACAACGCCTCATCGCTGTGGCAATGGGGTTGGTTCATTGGGCGCTTGAATCTCTTTCCCTCTAAAATCTCCAAGTTTGGCGACGAATCGCTCAACTTTCTGTAAGATATTCCCATTCCCATAACGGATATCTGACTTGAGATCGCTATCCTAAACAATCCTCATGATGTGCTTTAGATGAGATTGGACATTTGCCTCCTATTCACCTTATCACCCCAAATTCATAAACGGTTATAGAACTCGAAAGCTTGATTGATCAAACCTTTCCTGAACGAATACTCTTACATGAGGACCATGACCATTACATGCTGACTAGTAGCGAAGAAGCAAATGGAACGAGGTGGTGAATTCTTGAATGTGATAGGTTATTGTATCAAAGAAGAGTTGATGTCGAAAGAGGCTTACTAGTTTTTAAAAAAATGAATGAGAGGAAGTAGAAAAAAGGGGAAAACTGTCAATAGTTGTTAGTACAAGATCCGACAACTTACCACACAAAAGGTGCACAGTCATCGTAACGTAAATAATTGTCGTCGTGGTAGGTCGCGCGCTGGCGCTGGGAGGTCGAACGTGTCAGAACGAGCAAGGTTATTGTGAGGTAAAGTAGTTGAGGAGGTTTGAAGGCTACGATTGGAGTTTCATCGCCCGACTTCCACCACCACCACCACCTATATCTGTCAGTCGACGACGACTAACCCAACACCTAAATTGCTGCTTACCCTTCCCATGAGGTCTCGCGGTCGAGGCCAATCCGTCGGCCAATCTTTCCAGTCGTCGTACCAATCGTCACGACTCCACCACGAATCACGATGTCGTAACGCGAAATCGTCATCGTACCAATTACGTCGCATCGTGACAGCCATTGTCGGATCGACTTTATATGTGCGTGTGTTGACTGAAAACAAAAACAAAAAAGTGAAATTAAGAGCAAAATTGTTCGAGACATTTACGTAGCGATAACATGTTCGCAGGGGTACATTCATGGTCGGCAGCAGAGCGACGTGGAAATGGTCATGGGAACGACAGCGTAAAGGCGCAGAGGACGCAGCGCAGCAGTAGGCAACACAGGTGAGGGTTTTCGGACATTTTGCAGCCCTTGACATCATTTTAGGTATTGAACTGGTCAGCCATGCTTATGGATCGAGTTCTCGAGGAAACATGAACGCGCGGCTGGAGAAAAAACGGATTTCGTTGCCCAAATCAATAGTTGTGACGTTGTGACTTTGCTGTTCAGTATGAACAAGTTTTAGATGTGAAATGTTCCCGTAAAGTTTATGTAAAGTTTTACTGTTTGGTTTTGCTATGAGTTCAGTGAGGAAGTGACGCAACAACGGCGGAAAAGAAAAGAAAAGGCGACAGAACTGGATCCGACATTGATTGAAAACACTTTTGCTGTAATTTTGTCTACATAGATGGGTATTATTGGGCGTCTGATAACGAGTCTTACGTTATCTATTTTCATCAAAGTAATAGAGAAATAGCTAAATAGCAAATAGCGAACAACATTAGCAATCAAATGGTAAGAATGCGTTGCGAAAATGGTAGGATCTTAAGTTTACAGAGCACTTTCAACTCAGATCACCTAAAACCTCCAGGTGTTACACGTGAATTTTCATGAGAGAGGTTTGCTCCAGAGATTACGGATACTTTTCAACTCCTCCAGACTCTGAAGGCCTCAAAATATCAGCCTGTAAATGAATTTAGCGACATCTTCAGTTGTAGTAAAATATTCAAATCATAACATATAGGTAAGTTGAAATAAAACCCCTCGACTATCGCGAACAGTTTTTCAATGAAAGGAAGTCCCCTAGTCGCCTAAAACTGCAAGAACCGGGAGCGAAACCCACTGGTTTTGAATAATGGAGTGTGTGATCGAAAAATGGTCTTAGCGAATAGCTGTGCCATATTATTTTGTGAATTGCAGGCTGGCCAATGGCGCCATGCACTTGAGACGTCATCGGCCAACTAGCAATTTTGTGAACGTAAGCCTGTGGAAACTGGAATGCATAGAACAGAAAATACAGGGTGCGCCAGCTAAATCCGGACAACCCACTAATCTATTTTTCAAACAATCTTGCGAACGCAAAATACAACACAAATCCAGAATCCTTTTGCACATTAGTAGGGGTATATATTAATATTATAACTGCTCAACGTAGTCTCTGTCAGCAGCAATAATCGCCTCCATCCTCGTCCTGACACGCTCGCAAGCCCTCTTCAAAAAAGCTCGGTCCGAATTTGCGAATGATGCTTCAATGGCGGTTCGCAGGAATGTGACATTAAGGTGCCTCGTCTTAATAGCAGCCCTTTCAACAACGCTCCAAACGTAGTAGCTCATGGGGTTCAAATCCGGGTTTTTCTGGGACCAGAACACCTTAGACCAAAGCATCACTAAGTTACCAGACAACCTGGTTTGGACCAAATGGCTCATGCGCCGTCTTGTTGAAAGACATGTGGCCTTCCTGAAGATACAGCCGCTATCCAGGGCTCTACTACAGTCACTGAACTTTGGCTAACTCCCAACACTGTCGCCAACTTCCTCTGCGATTGTCCCGGGCCCTCCAAGATCAGCTCCTGAGCCCGTTTTACGACTTCTACTATTCTTGAAACACGTTCTCGCGAATGGGTTCTCCTCTACAGAGCTGCAGAACCCTGTTCGGAAGCCTTGTACCTCGCCACAACATCATAAACCGTCGATCTCGAGTATCCTAAGAATCGAATGATTTCTGCCCCTGTGCGTTCAGCACGAAGGCTTTCGATGATTGCGGCTCTTCTGCTGTACTGCACACTAATGAGAAACATTTGTGCAGTCATGAGGGTACCACTACAAACTAGAGGGTTTTTACTTACTCTATACCAATCGGGACCTCTGACGAAGTTACGGTATGGTGGGAGATTTGAATTGAAATTTGTCCGGATTTAGCTGGCGCACCCTGTACACTTGTGGGGTTCCCATAGCTATACGCGCCTTCTTTGTTCCACGGCTAAACAATAGACTAACTAACAATAAGATCGTTGCCACTAAAAGACAGAAGGGCCGGAAATGGTTTGACAGTGATACATAAATTTCTAACTGACAGTTAACTAGAATTGTTCCGCCCCAGAGACCATTTGAGCGTCTTCAAAAAGTTAGTAAGGTCTGAACACTTTCAGAAGTTCTTGCTCGCTGAATTTAATTAACTCAGCTCAAAGAGCTGCCATTTTCTCTATGGTTGAGAAAAGGTGAAGGGGTCCGCGTTGATCAGTCCCCTGAGGACTCCCCCCGCATTCGTGTTCCATTCAAATCGTAGAGGCATGGTGAATGCGTATTTGGTCTACGCAATGACTTGCGGGGGCCGCTGCTTTACCAAGTCAGTGTCTCTGCCTTCCCAAAGAAGTCTGGTACTAATTTGCCAGACGTTAAAGGGCTGGAAGGCTTGGTCAGCCCGGGCCGGGATCGATCACTCGGCCGTGAGATTGTAAGTGAAGTCTCTTAGCGCTGTACAACATCCGCCATCTGTGGCTATTTCGGGATAAGCAGCTGGACTTCGGGTACGCAAGAATTGTGGAGCAACTGGGTTGAACTCAATGTAACAGCTCAAAATTCACCACGTTCCGAGAGAAAATCGCGTCAAGTCACCACCAAAAACCCACATTCAAGGCTTCCGAAAGGTGTTTGCCCATACCGCCGAACAATGCCATCCTGACACGCTCTTGCAGCCCGTCGAGTTCGCATATCAAACATCGTCACAGACAAAAAAAGCCACACAATTCTTTTTTCATCCAGCTAGTACAACGGTTAGCGTAACGTGGCGTAAAATCGCCCACTTGATCGGTTTACAAAGGCGTGAGTCACCTTCAATATGGCGATTTGTTTGAGATTTGAGAAATTGTAGAAGCCGATCGGATGTACAGTTCAGCTCACACGCAAACCTTCAGGTAACATCATCAAAATGTTGACAGGTAAGATGAAGATGAAGCTAAACAGGACAGGAAGACGAGTTCCTGTATTTTCAAATAGTTCTTAATTTATTAATGCACCAGTGCCACACGTAGAGAGTTCTCTTAAAAAACAATCCCAAAGGAATGAACTAAAGTAGAACTGCGTTAGGCACAATACATTTCTGCATGATTTCAACTTGAATGCCGCGGAAAATCTCAGTCGTTGTTAATATCCATATAAGAGAAAGACCGCAAAGGATGTGAAGTTTTTCGGTTTTTTTTTTCTGTTTTATTTTTGTTTTTTTTTGAATTGCTTTCCGTGGAAGTTCAAAGTCACAGAGTCACTTAATCATAGTCAATGTTATGTCAAGCGTAGGCTTTGTACTACGACTCACACATTGAAAGCAAGTCAATTGTTTTTTATGACAGTACACTGAATAAATTAGACAATTGAGCAGAAATTAGGAATTTTTAGCTGCGACCTAAAAAGTAGAAGTAGCCCAGTAGAAAAAGAGGAGATGGTTGATCGATGAAGATCGGAATTCGATATCAAGGGCCGGGTTGTTTGAAAATTTAATTTGGAAAATCAAATCTCATTGGACTTCATGCGCTTAAAAAAGGCGGGAGAAGCCGCACATTGGCGAGGAGACTGCTAAATGCGATAGAAATTTTGGGCAGTTCCGACTCCATAGATTAACTAAAATCGCGAAAATTCCATATCGAGAAAAAAATGTCTGAAAATACTAAAGGAACAAGTCTTGTGCACACAACTTGATCAGCTTATAGTTAGGAATACGGAACAAACTCTGCGTACTGAGTCTTCTTACACTTCAGCCGCTCTACCGTTATTGATAATGACACGAATAACATTGCTGGTAAGTATGAAATGCATACTCGTCACTTTTGTTCTTTTTGAATTTCGAATACTGAATATATGTTCGCCAAAGATGTAAAAAGGAAGAAAAGGTGAAACGAAAGGTAAGGAGCGGCTGACTATTCAGACATAACAAAAGGCGCTGTCAGAAAATATGCTATCATATTTGATAAAACAAATTTGGTGAAATTTTCTACGACATTGACAAGCGAAAATTTCACTCCAACATGACGGCATGGGTCTAGAGAAGCGATCTTCCTTCTATATTCGTTGATAGTCAAAATGTTGCTAAGAATTTACTGAAGCTTCTTATTTACCTATATTAACTTACAAAGACGAATATTCATGGTCAGGGACTGTTGCGTATCCATAACGGCTTTTCACAGTGTTCTCGAATAAAACGCGAAAACATCTTCGGCCAGATTTTGCTCTAGCGCCACATTTCAATTACTTTAGCAGCCATACCATCCAGGTAAAGATCTTTTTAACCTTAGAGAATATTTCAGATGAACGATTCTAGATGTTAATGGTTCCGAAAGACTAATGAAAATGTAAAAAGTAAATTTCCAAACATCTTCTGATGTGAAACGTAAAGTGATAACGTCGAATGTGTTGTGGTAAAAGAGTAAACGTTGATCTTAGAGGCGGTCGTCGTTTGTCTTTTATACTCACCGAATGGGTGGGGTTGGGCGGTTCCCCTTCGACCCGCCGTTACCGACATTCACGTTGAATCACACACACAATGATTACATCGAAAGGGGTAAATGTTGCTCTAGAAGAGAGCGGGGCGAGTCGCATTGTTGGACGATAATGACTCATACCACATGCATGGTTGTCGTCGACATGCCACACAACTACCTATTTTGGGAGTACGCCCTAAAGTGGTTTTCTTGCCAGCATTGTCCACGTGATCCACAAGAGTTCCTCAAATTTGTTAGAAATGAGGAGCAAGACGGAGTAACAGTTCCTCTGCACAACAGTGTGGTGATAAAGTATTCTAATATATTAATAATTTATGAGAAATACGGGCTCTTCCTCCAGAATTTTGGTGTGGTGAAGAGCTCTCGCACTCGAAGGAGATCTAATAAATATCGGTTACCAATGGCTAGAACACGATGTGGGTTCTATGGTTAAACGAACCACGCTGGATCAGAGTGTGACGAATTCAGCGAGAAAATACAAAAGAATGTAGACATTTCGTTAAACTTAAAGAACTTCCTAGGTTTGTTAGACTCCTGCTCTCCACCTTCTACCCCGCTAGGATTCAGGGTTAGATTTTCGTCTTATGGTTAGCTACCAACCCACATGTGTGTGTTTTGTGTTATCTCTTTGTAGATTCATTAGCTTTAATTGTAACCTCACGTGATGCATTCATGTCAGAAAGAGAGAAAGAAGTAAAGAAAGAAATAAAAAAAGAAAGAAGGAACGAAAAAGAAAAAAGAAGCTTAAATTGTTTTCGATACACCCTGTTTCATTTGGACCATTTTTTGAGGGGATTAAAGTATTCAATAGGTATTCTAATTGTTAGTTTTTACTTGATAAGCTTTATCGAGCGTATCTGGCTGTTGCTCCACATCTGTGTCTAGAAATTCTTTCAATTTGAGTTCGTTACTAATTCTGATTGATCCAGATTACAGTACGCATCCATGTGGATGTAATAAACTAGTAAATAAAAGACGAGCATCCATGTTTGAGTAGAATTCAAAGCGCGAAGTAGTCAGTTTCAAAAATGTGAGCATATGATTGTTCGGGCTTGCGTGGTGAAGTTGTGAGTGGCACTACCCTTCACCACACGGTCGAGCGGTCAACCTCTACCCACGCTACCGGAGCCCTTTATTGCTCCAGGATCGGACAAATCTCTTCTCGACATCGGACTGGTGGATTAAACCTCTACAATCGCGAAGATTCCGAATGTCGAAGATGATTTCGTGGCGCATCCGTAGAGCACACATCAACGCCGGCTACTTCATTTATTTTTCTTACAATTATTTAAATATTTTCAGTACACTTACTCAGTCGTGTGCTTGACTGTTCTACTCGACTAAAGCTCGTGAAGCTAAGGACCTAAGGAGTTAAAAATGCTCGTCGAAGAGGATTTGGAAAAACGATTGAATTATACAAGAATATATTTTATGTCCTGAACGAGTATTACTTGGCCTTCTTTCCCAATCCCGCCTTGGCAAATGCCTTTCCCATCGAAATTTTGCAAATTTTTTCCGCTCTGCATCTGCTGCAATTTCGTGAGACCATGGATTTAAACTGTCTAGACTTCAACCTGATTGACATCAAGGGGCAGAATACCAAGGTACCTTAGACAGTAGTCGCCACGAAATCATCAGAAACTAAATGAAGAAATAAGACATACACGTCAATAAGAACAGAATGACTGACTAAAGCTGTTAACGATGGCTCCATGCGGAAATATAAGTGACATTGATTGACTAAACGATATTGGAGGGCGTTTCAGCGGCCGAATCTCATTGTTTGCCGACGGATACATGGGTATGGATTCAATTGTATTTCGATGAAACAGACTCGATCCCGTTAGAGGAAAAGTACACTTTCGAAATATCACATCATGCCCCACTTAAACATCATATTTTGAAATATCTTATCCCAAAAAAATTGAAAGCTACTAGGTGATTGATGGCGCTGCCAAACCACTGCTCTTAACCTTGATTGGATTGATTAATTTGCTTAATATGTTGATTGTATTGCTTCAAAAGTTTCCAACCCCTTCGGCGCTTCTCAAGTTGTTTTAAGTGCAAGGAATTCCTCACGACTTCGAAAATTTAAAGTCAGATTTTGCTATAAGGATTCATTTAAATTATTTTAATAGCCGTATTATCGAGACAAAGAGCTTCTCAAAGCGAATATTTCAGATGATCGACTCTAACAACTTTTTTTGAGTCATTCGGAGAACTGAACTTATCGACAATAAAAGATGGCAGCGCTGAGAAAACGTCGCATTGGATGTCCGTGCGATTTCTCTTTCAACGGTAAAAAGGGGTGCACGCTTTGTGTGAAAGGAGGGACCTTCGTCCCTCTTTAGGCTGGAAGCGAACTATTACGTCATTCAGTATTGGTAATTCTTGAGGGTACAATCTTTGAAGCATGTTTCATTGTAAGGTTATGACAGTATAGTGCCAAGATTGGGCCCGCGTGGTACAGTGGTAAGAGGCGCTGCTGTCACCCGCACGGTCGAGCGATCGATCCCGGCCCGGGCTAACAAAGCCTCCCATTCCTCCGGGGTCGGGTAAATTGGTACCAGACTTGTCTTGGAAGGCAAAAACACTGACCTGGTATAGCGGCTGGCTCCCGCAGGTCATTGTATAGGCCAAACACGCATTCACTACGCCTCTACGACTTGACTGGAACACGAATGCGGCGGTGCGTCCTCAGGGGACTGATCAACGCCGGTACCTTTACCTTTACCTTCACCTTTAGTGCCAAGATTTAAATCCTAACCTCTCATTCGTAAGATCTTGCAATCTTTCAATCTTAAGTTCTTACAATCCTTACATTTTAAGTTCTCACAATTCACCATGACTTATATTGTTACCATCATCCAAAACCACATAAAGTGTGATACATGGGAGTTGTTTTGAAGCCTTTTTTTACAGGCGAGCACGTTTGGAAGGCAATTGGCGGGTTTAGGGAGGGGGATTCGAGTTCCATGAAGGGCATGGCATTTTACAACGCTGCCTTGTTGGAAGACGAGACGAGAAAAACATTGTTGTCAGCAGGATGGTCGATGAGTCAGCCTGCTCCATGTGAATTCCCGTTGACACGTGAACTACAAAAACTAGACCCTGACCTTTACCTGTTCATTTGATTGATTCGGCGACTTTTTCATCAACTTCTAAAACCGGAAGCCCACCGTCGCCGGAGGCATTGATCACTCGAGAGGGGTCTGCTGAAATTCAAATCGTTTTCACTCTTCAAATTGGGTACGAATTCCCAGTTCTGTTAAGGTGCAACGGCAAGATTGGAACCTCTCCGAAACGAAAAACTAACAAAAATCTGCAGATTTTGGTGGTGCTGAACCTTCTGGATGAGAATACATGGAACAATTATTAGGTGGATTTGAACTCCAAACATCCGCTTTCAAAGTCCAGGTCTAGCAAGTTTTTGGAGAACAGAACATAAAAAAGAAGTAACACTTCGTTAACGCGGATTCAGTGGTGACATTCTGGCCCGGTACATTTTAGTGATAACGAAATTCCTGTCATATTCTATTCATGCTAACAAGCTATACACGAACATGCTGTCATACGCCCACCCTACATGTTATGATGCTCTCCATTTCGCCTTGAGAAAAATCATTTTTGTTGCTTAGAGTGACCCAGCACTCACTTTATTCGTAACATCCGTGGATTCCATATTACTTGAGGAGCTTGTATTGATACCTAGTGATCTCACACACTCGCATAGATCGAGCAAGCCTCAAGTGCTAATAACCAGAAATATGTATATGGTGGGCAGCCTAGAAGCACCAAAAAAGAAACACCTATTCCTAATTAGAAAAACCTATATCATGATTATTTTTCGATTTTGTCTGTCATTACTTTCCTCTGAGGTCTCTGAGGTCGGCCGCTCGTCCTCTGCTTGCTTTTCTAGGAAGGTACAATTGGTGTACGCCTAAGGTGCTGGAATAAATTACCCCCGCCACACCTTGTATTTTCGACCTCTTCCATTATCCTGCCTACTATCATCATGAACTGTGCTTCGCTGTCATCTTTACCAACTCGTGCCATGACATATCAATATTTCTTCTTCCTTCCCTTCTGGGCAGCAGAGTTCCCTGGTCACTCCTGTTTCCCTGTTTCCCCTTGTCCTTGTACCCCCTCGTCCAAATGCGTGCGTTTCTTTATTATGCACATATCATGAGTGTTCACTAGATCGTAAAAATGGATAAAGAAATTCAATTCCATTCAATTCAAAGCAGCACATTAATGAAAGAGGATAGGGTAGAGACGCAAAGAGCGCAGCATAGCATAGGAGCTACTGATTAGATTTTTAGAAAAACTGCACCAGTAACAGAGCATCCACCAAAATTTAGTGAGTGAAATGGGTCCCACTGTGGTTGTAGACTTTATCGTAGACGAAGCTGCAGCACAACTAATTGTAAGTCGCTAAGAGTCAGCTGAAGTGTTCAATGATCCTCACTTCGATTTTAATTCCAGTTTCTCTCCGATGAAAAGTGAGTTGCGAAAATGCGTGGGAAGTCGCGCCGCGCATTTCACTCGTATGCCACTTGACCGCAGAAAAAGGCGATTGCCGCCTTGTTGAGAGTGAAAACGGCGACGAGAGAAAAAAACTAGCCTCGATCGTCGATGGATCGATGATTTCACCAGGTGAGTCAGGTGAGTCACGAAAATGTGAAACAATGCTCAGGCATTATGCTTACATTTTCACCGGAGAAATGGAAATGAATTCATTCTTGCCGCCCGACTTCTCTGAAACGAGTCATCGCCTACCGAACGAAACTGAACCATCCGACAGACGGCGGCAAGCGCCTTCGCCTGAATCACGAGTTCAGTTTCAATACATAAAGAATGATTAACAAGAAAGCACAGGGCCTGATATTCTAAGAAACGTTTTCAATAAAAGTCTAGTTGAAAAAAATCGTTCCTTGTTTTCGCGACAGAAGGCCTCCGGTTGTAGTTTATTGTTGCAAATCATCTTCTTCACGTCGTCACACAAGCATAGTCGTTGAAACAAAGTACGCGAAAACGAATACTGGTTTGTTGGGGCGATCAAGGTAACACGACGTCAACGTTTCTACTCACATCAAAAATAAGACGATGTTCAACCAACTTCAGTACAGTACCGTCGCTAATCATCCGCCAAAACGCTGTCGGCGACTAATTAAATCGTCTACGCGTCGCATCGCCATAACTCCTTTCGAATCCCACCATTTCAGGTAAGACAAAATAGATGGTTAGAATCAGAATAGAACGACCTACGCTAGGGTCCACAAGACACTTGTATATTTTGAAAATTGTGCAATTGAGCTGAGCGTTCTTTGATCCTTCTACAACGACGAGAAAATGAGGTAGACCTCATTATCTCGCCCTAGATAATTACAGCGGTTACGTGTACCCCGACCTGAATCGTAACAAATTTTTTCAGTACTTCAACTAGATCAACTTTGGACGGCATATTTGACGAATGGAGCTGGTAAAGATCATTTCGATACCAAACACGATTTGAAAATGTGTAAAGATGGATTTGTTTGCAACAGAAAAATGATGGATACTTTTTATGATGCGCCAAACTAAATAATTTAATCGCTGTGATATCAAGGATGGTAGCATCAGATACTACGACAAGAACGCCTTCGCAGCCTACATCAAGCAGAGGTATAGTCTTTAATTTTGAAGAGTTCTGCTTCTCCGAAAATGCAACTCATTTCATGTGCACTAGGATAAACCAACGATTTCGAGATTTCAACGGCATGAAATCGGTCAATTAAGTTACGCTAATTGGGTAGCATAGCAAAAATGGTTTTTATCCCACTTGAAACTCGGACTATTGGTCTTGGTCATAATGAGGGAGAAAAGACTTCAACCGGGAAAAAATTCAGCCTGAAAAGCCAGTTTCATGATTACTTAGCTACTTAGATGACCCGTCTTCACTGAACGTGCGGGCCCCAACACGACTTCCATGCGCGTCGTTGTCTCACGATCGTCATCCAGCTTGTTGGTCTGAGTCGACTGTGACGAGAGCGAGAATCAACCTTTCTGAAATACAGCATAGGCCTGTGGTATACTACGGCAACGGGCCCGTCGCAGCGGAGCTAAGAATGCATGGCTCGCCTCTATACAACACTGCAGCTGGGTTTTTCTGTATGCTGCTGTGTGCGTGGACTCGTAGGCCTTCGTTATAGGTTCGCTCGAACCGAGCGAAACTCGTCCATTAAGCATGAGACGCGCGTGGGGTCAGACACGCGCGTACGAGTTAACGGGGTGACGCCGTCGCGGGGACGCGCACGGGCTGTTACGGGCTTCCTCCACTGCGTGCGTGCGTCGTGCCCACGCGGTCACCGCCCGCAAATCGCAGGCGCTCAGCGCGAGCGAAACTATAACGAAGGTCGTAGCAGTGCTGTCCGACCATCGCAACTGCCGCCGGCTGATCGCAGCGCACTACGCTGCGACGACTCCTCCCACTGTACTGTCCTGAGAGGATCTGCACCATGCTTTTTGCCCTTGCACCCACAGCAGCGTCCAAAAATCCCAGCTGCAGTGCTGTATATAGGGGAGCCATGCATTATTAGCCTCGTTGCGACGGGCCCATTGCCGGAGTATATCATAGGCCATAGTCTTAGTACGTTCGACGAACACACCATCCGGCCGGTAGTCTTCCACGAGGCTGCGTGCAATCACGAGGTAGCCATTCCACCGTTATTCTTGTCCAACGGTCGTCGTCTCGTCTCTTTATGTGACCGGCCCGTCGGTGCTTGCCTTTCGATGTGTAGTCTGCAGGGTCTCGCAGGCGGGACGTTTGCCTTAAATCGGAGCTGCGAAGTCCGGGTGTTGGGATTGCCGGGTGAACTTCAGAAGACACCTTTCCAACGCTCTGTGTGTGACTTGCGAGGACTTCGCCGTGCCTAACGTATCAGGTCACGCATCAGCCGCGTAGCACAGAGCACGAAGAACCGTCGAGCCGAACAAATGAGCACGGAGGTCAGCATCCTTGAATTGCTCTGGTGGCCTCCTTGAGAGACCCGTAGGCTGCCTATGAGGCTCTCCTTCTCCTGATGAGCTCTTCATGTCGTTGTCCATGTTCATGGAACGCCCCAGGTAGACATATGACTTCGTTTCGGCGAGAGGAGATCCATCGAGTTTGATGTGGCCCCCATGAACTGTGTCATCTTCCAATTGATGCGCAGCCCAATCATCCTCCAGCTTCGTCCAGCTCTCGCAGCATCGTCTCTGCTTCAGTTGTACTTTTCGCGAAAATGACGATGTCGTCCACAAAACGATTTCAAGAGGAATTTTCCGTCCACACGCATGCCCTTTTCGTCAAAGTCGAGCAACTTCATCACCCACTGCAATGCTGCAGTAAACAGCTTCCGCGAAATAGTATCGCATTGCCTGACGCCATTCTCGATGGGGATGTTGATTGGACGCCGGTAAGCT
The DNA here is from genome assembly GCA_030553155.1 of Nippostrongylus brasiliensis. Taxonomy (NCBI): domain Eukaryota; kingdom Metazoa; phylum Nematoda; class Chromadorea; order Rhabditida; family Heligmosomidae; genus Nippostrongylus; species Nippostrongylus brasiliensis. The sequence continues at coordinate 10,497,526 of CP130737.1, forward strand.
GCACTGTCGTAAAACAGTGGCAGTAGCACTCGGCCAGCGTTCTTATGCAGGGCGAGTCCACAGAATATGATTCGTTTCGAGACTGCCGAAGGCCTTTCCGTAGTCGACAAATTTTAAGACGAGAGGCAGATGGTACTCCCCACAGATCTCCATGACCATCGCGACACTTTGGATGTGGTTGACGCAGCTGAATCCCTGACGGAACCCAGCTTGCGGCGGTTGTGCTTCATTCAATGCTCGCGATATCCGCGTCACGATGATCTTTGTGAAAAGCTTGTAGAACACGCTCAGCAAGCTAATCGGGTGGTAGTTGCGAAGATCATACCTGTGCCCTTCTTTGTGCAAGATGACTGTGCGCGAATTTCTCCACTGATCTGGGATTCCTTTCTTCCAAAGGTAGGATGTCATGTGCTGTTGTGTCAGTTCATGATTCTATCGTAAAAACCGAAATTGCTATATTTGGTACACATCTCATATACAAGGTCAAGAATTGGTTGGCTGCAAAAGAAGGGGAGCCCTACATGACCCCAGCGGCGAGAACGCGGCCTCTGTTCTCTTACACTCCAGGTAGCCCTAATTATGAGTCCATGCAGCGCTGAAAGGGTCGCCTCGAAGAATGGGCGTTTATCCTGGGAATCCTCTCCTTACCTTTCATGCTAATGTTTTATTGCAACACTGACTACAAGCCGTTAAGCACTATCAAACACTGCTAATATTATTATTGCTATATAGTATCAAATGCATGCAATCGAAGAGATGCAAATAAATATCTAAATATTCAACACTTAACTTTATATTTCTTAGAATAGCTCTCTGAGTTGCGTTTAATGTACTTCCTTTCAAGAATGTTGTCACCATTGGCCTCAATGAATTTCGCCATCCTCCAATGAATCCGTCTCACCTATCGCACGCACACAGCCGGTTTCAAGGTCCTCCAATATTGCTTAATTTGTTACATTCAAGAGATTCATGACGCCATATGATTGCACTAGAGGGAGTTCTTTATTCATGCACTTCTGCCCTGAGCTACTAGTGCTATAATTTATTCATGCTTAATCATGGACAGGACATGCGGAGGAGTGAGAGGAAGAACAGCCGACACACTTCCATGGCAGGAAGAACAGCCGACACACTTGTCGTGTATTCGCCGATTGGAATACACAAGCTTTACCGTCGTGCGCTCCTGATAAGGAAGGGCCGCCCAACGATCAACATCAACAGTCGTCAGTGCCGGCTGACCCTCCCGCGATGGGAGCTCCATTTTACTCCTCGCTATTATTGTTCATGCGTGAATAAACACTGATACTAACAGTCAAGACAGGCGTACATAGGAAAAGAACTCCCCTCATTGCATCATATAAAAGCGTCATGAACCTTGTATATGACATGGAGATCCCGGGGAGATTTCTATGATAGACTTTTTCGTATTTCTGTCTGATATATGTGTTTTTACAATGAAAGCTAGTTTTGTCTTTCTTCCGAGCTATTTTTTCTCTCCCGGATAATTGATTTCTCAATTCTTCATGAGCATGAAAAAAATATTAAAAGGAGGGGGAAATAAAACGGAAAAACTGGCCCATGCTGAGTAGAGCGCACTATTCTGTTTTGTCGTCTAATCTCGTTTCCCCAATCACCTGATGAAGTTCTAGGCCCTGTACAAGCTGCAGATCTTCATCGGAGGAAGCTGTGCCTCCGATAGTGGAAAGGAACTATCTCGAAGGTGAGTAATTACTTTACATATTCTTTTCTTTTCGTTCTACTGGGCAGAATGTTTAAAAATTTTTAAACATAAACATAAAATCGAAAAAAAGAGAATCGAAATTCCTTCACCCTATCGTTTTTTCTCTACTCGCTGTTTTGAAAGAGGGGATGTTTCCCGCATCTATACTGGAAGTGTGCTACGTTAGATGTTTTAAAGCAGTGAGATATGCACGCGATTCTACGAAACTGTATCCCGTAATTTTGCCAAAACTAGTCGGGGCAGTAAGAATCACAGTGCCGTGAGTGGATTCTCTAATAGATCGATGTTTTTGAAGCCTTTTGCTGATCCTTTTACAAGTACTTCCAATATTTTGTCACACCGTTGGGGCGGAATCGAATCAGTAAAAGCTCCCCACATTCTCCGTAGAGGGGCACACAGTCGTTGCGATTGTTCAGAGCAAGGCGTGCGATACTGAACCGGTGAACCATAGCTCCTCCGTAGAAACCGGAGTTGAGATAGCTCCTCCCTTAACTTGTAGCAGAAGTAGTTCCTCCGCAAATTAGGGCTAAAAAAATTACTATTTCCGCAAATTTAGAGTAGAGGAACTATTAAAAATAGATATACTTTGCGCGTCAAAATTGGAGTAGAGATAACTCTTCCGTAAAATAGGAGAGGAAGTAGTTCCTTTGCAAATTAGGAATAGTTCATATTTTTTTTTAAATTTTTCTCATCCGTTTTGCCTCTCCGTAAATTTGGAGTAAGGAAGTACTGGAAAAAGGGCAGTGAGGACAGCAGTCATCAAGCGAGAATGGGATAGCCATCACCAGCCAATGGTGTTGCAGAATTCTCTCAAAAGAAAGAATTCGTTAACAGTCGACTTGATCTCCTAAAAAAAGGTTTCTTTTTCATTCAATACTGCAATAAGTTGAACATTATTCATAAATTTCTCAATTACGGACTTCTTGGAGGTTGTCCAGGGCCACTTGCGCGCTGTTCACGAAATTTTCCAACTCTTCTGTTGTTCTGGCTTGGCTGCACACAATCTCGCGCTCCTGGAGCTGAATGTCTTCTAACTGCTCTCTTAAGCTACGCACCTCCCGTTGTAGCCGCAGAAGCTGAAAAAGATTTTTCTTTTAGGCTATCAACATAGTATCACTCACCAAGGCATTCTCCTCATCGGTCAAGGAAACAAATGAAAAAGAGGCGGGCATGGTTTTTCTTTCTAAAAACTATGATTAGTAAAAAAAGCAACCACCTCGGCGAACCCGCCGTTTGCAGGAGAAATATGGTTGTCGGAAGATGCAACCAGTTGCCAACAGCTCAAATTCTGACTGATGTTTTGCACTGGATCACTATGCTGCTGCGCGTTTTTTATTTTAATCTCACATAAAAGTTCTTTGAATGGGCGGTTCAAAGGAAATTAGGAAAATAACAAAAGCAAAACGCACTGAAAAACAACAGTCTTTCTTTTCTTTTTCTGAGCACGCCCGTATATTGATCGCTTTGCGACAACTAACCAGATCGATATCCGTCTTCGAAAAAACTACATAAGAATACAATGTGTGAGCGGAGTAGAACAATAAGTTCTTCTCTTGTGCCATATTTTGTTGACATACTATTTCATAATCATAGGGCTCTTATTAAGAGTATTCTTTTTGGTAAAATGTTTAAGCATAGTTTAGATATTCCACACTTACTGTGAATATTTACATCTTTCTTCACCACAACTAATTTTCGTGCATGATCACGGTTCATTATCGCTCGAGGACGAGCTCATTCTATGTGGGTATGATATCACCATCACCATATCACCATCACCATCACCATATGCCATAACTCTGCCGTAACCACCCTGCTGTATTACCACCCTGCAGTTTATTGTCTGCCACGTTTCTGACGCCATCTTCCTCTGAGATTCTGTTGTCAAACCCTCTCAGTCGTAACTAGTGCCACTAGTTCACTGATGCTTTGACAGCATGGAACATGCATATCGAAGTTCCTCGTACTTCTTGTCAGTTAATTGCCTTGTCAAATAACACCGACCAATATGGAGTGGAAGCAGTCACAAGTAGTCGCATATGGTACGAGCTCTCAAAGCTCGAGGACGAGCTTTATTAAAGAAAGGGAGATGTCGTGTATTCGCCGATCTGAATACACAAGCTTTACCGTCGTGCGCTCCTGATAAGGAAGGGCCGCCCAACGATCAACATCAACAGTCGTCAGTGCCGGCTGACCCTCCCGCGATGGGAGCTCCATTTTACTCCTCTTTATTATTAATCATGCATGAATAAACACTGATACTAATAGTCAAGACAGACGTACATAGGAAAAGAACTCCCCTTAGTGCATCATATAAAGGCGTCATGAACCTTGTATATGACACACTCCCAACAGCCACTTACAAGGCTCTTTCAGACGACGCGTCGATAAAGTGACGTGTGACGCGTGTGTGATGAAGGATAGGTAGGTCAGCGTCATCGGTTGATCGGGTTATCACGCGTCATTACGAGTAACTCGTCTGATCGACGTCGCGTTGGCCCGGACATTACGAGCAGTTCGCGCGCGGCGAAACGAGCGGCGAAACCCCAGCGCACGACGCTTGACGGATGACGTCTGCCTTGAAAGAGCCTACAGTGTGGGTGGATCGTCCTTATCAGGGGCCGTATGCTCGTCTCACCCGAGATTGCTGGGGGATGGGGCAAGGGGTGGAGCCAGCTAGTACGATTGGAGCCGGCCCGTGTTTGATGTGCTCTTACTGGCTGGCTCCTCCCCTTCCCCCATCCCCAGAAATCTCGGGTGAGACGAGCATACAGCCCCAGGAAGCCACGCCGGCAGCGCGTGGTTGTGGATTCTTGTCGTGAATCCACGGCATATTACAGCTTGTGTGAGCATTCATGCTGCCCCATACCAACTCAAGGGGCTTGCAGACTCGACGACGCGACGTCGAGCATTCTCGTCCAACGCGGTGCTGTCGTGCAATGCAGTGTGTTGACTGTAGAGTACACGGCACCGCTTGGACGAGAATGCTCGTCCAAGCGTTTTTTGCTCAAGTGCACTTATAACGGGGAATTCGACGCGCAAACTGCTCGTCGTCGAGTCTGCAAGCCCCTTCAATCGGATTCAAATTCGGCGACTCGGCGGGCCCGTCTAAGGGCTTGTTCAGACGACGCGCGTCGAAAATGCAAAATCGAAGCTCAATCGATAATTAACGCCCTTGATCGAATTTGCTCTTTTGCATTAGTGGCGCAGTCCGGTTGCGCCTCATATAGGCAAACTTACTGGTCGCTCGGGTTTTTTAGAAGGCTGCTATTCCTTATTAATGGAAATTTTGTCAAAATTCACTTTTTTCGTTCAATTTCTTTCCTATGTGATTACATGCCTAATTTTTTTTGCCTATATGAGGCGCAACCGGACTGCGCCACTAACGCAAAGGAGCAAATTCGATCATTGACGTTATTTATTGATTGAGCTTCGATTTTGCATTTTCGACGCGCGTCGTCTGAACGACCCCTAAGGTGTCAATACATCATATATTTAACTTTCCTTTCGTATACACACTCGTGTGCCCCGGCGCATTGTCTTGCACGAGTCGTGGTCTCCCTGAATCTTACTTAAGCGAATTCAAATTTTGAGGAAATGAATAAAATCGTTGATAACTAACCAATCAGCACGGACCTCTCAAATGGTCAACGGAATAGAATTCAAATATTAACCCATTTATTTAATAGTAAGACAGCCAGCTGGGTATGTTGTGCAATGAACAAACTGCATACAGTGAACAAAAATTTATTTCGTGTGGATGCAAATGAATAAAAAAATGAAAGAGAAGAGCGCTCGAAAGGGCAGCAAGGTTTTTCTTACATCACAAATTCCGTGGCACTATAAGGAAAAGTCCTCTGCCCCATAATTATATGGCTGGTAAATTTTTTTCTGCCAACGGATGCGGAAATTGGAAATAAGGGTTCAATATAGAAGATAATAAAAAGTCCAACCTCCAGGACCGTAAGAATTGCATTTACCTCGTCTCTGCATAGGAATGAGACGGAATTTGAGCCTGAAGTTCGCTTCGGCTTCTGCACATCTAAAAAAGAATGACGGAGTAGCCCATACTAAACACGATAAAATCAAAAATGGAAATTGAGAAAAAGCAAAGAAGGACGGAAACATTTTGAAGTTTGGACCACCGGGTGTGTCGGCAATGGCATTCTTGCTGTGTTGGCGCCTGTAGATCAACATCTTGTTATTTGTTGTTCTACGAACTAGTCGATTCCATGCTAGTATTTCTTATAGTCTTTAATTTCAATTTTTCCTTTTCTATAACAATATGCCTCAAATTGTTATGTGAATCATTTTCGCGAGTGGAGTACTAGAGAACTACTGCACTTTCATTGATATTATTAGGTTGTAAAGAAAGTTCTGTCATTATATTTAAAGCGTCATAACTCTACTCAAGTCCAGCCGTTTTCCTTAATTCAAGCATCATTCGAAAGGGCACATCTTTCTCTAAGGAAGACAGTATAACCTGTGCCGCTATCGCGAATGTCTCAAGATCTGGATTAATTAAAATATTCGACATTCGGACCCTCTGCTCCGAGTGCGAATGAGGGTTGCGGGTTCATCAATTGAAATGGATTTTGCGGAGCCACTTTCATAAGGATTTCTAACCCACGACGAAGAACGGATATTATACTATGATGAGGAGAGATTTTCCCGTTTTTTACACAACGACGAACCTTCTGAGACGGTTAAGAAACTAGATTTTCACGACACGAAGACAATGGTGACGGTATGATGAACTGCAGCAGTACTAGTGTGCCTTTTGTTTCTTACTCTTCACCAAACGATAAAGAAGGAAGTGCACATTGTGAAAATATGTAACATTCAAAACGATTCAACCGAAGCTAGGAGCCATAGAGTCCGTTTGACATTTTACAGCAACACAAATCCACGTGTTTTAAAATATCATCTCCAGAATCCAAACCAACGACACATTGAAACTCATCTTCGTCCGTCGAAATTGCCAGACCTCGGACTAACTATCTGCCGAATTTCAAACTTTCATATGGCTTCCCAAGGAAGAAAGGATCCTAATACCAACACGATGTCGAATCCGCCTTCGAACATTTGACCTAATTCCTATCTTTAGACTTTTGCGATAGCGGCACACTTCATACTGCATTCCATAGACAATAATGTGATCTTCCGAGTGGTGGTTTAATGAAGAGAAACGGTGAGACATGAGCCGAGTTATGGCGTTTTGAATATATGCTGCAAAAAATGGCAGAACTTTCTTTTCAACCTAATACAGTCGAACACGCAGAAGAGTACATATTTAACGGTGCTCGACAGAACTCTGCTTGCTTGAACAAGAGTAGATTGAAGGGAATTGTTGTATAGAAGAGTTTTCTGCTGAGCCATCAGTTTTGTTAGAAGCGATTGCGATTGAAAAGATGGCGCTGCCAAATTATGCATTGCAGAAAAAATACTAAAACTATCAAATAAGGTTTGAACCCGGGCATTGGATCGTCTCCCTTTCGCGGTTTCCCTGCTGTTTTGAGCACCTCCTTCATTCACACCCTATTTGTACCTTAAAAAGCATAAGGTAATAGTTGTATTTTGAACAAAAATTGTTTTGCGTGCAACAATTGCTTCTGTAACGGTCAATTTTTTGAAACGGTTGCATTTCGTTCTAACGAAATCAGGCGTAGCAAGTTTATACCGCTCGATTGACACTGACAAATCTTCTCAGGCGAGGCTCTTTGATGCCCTATTCTTCTCCTATAGTAGACGGGACAGTGTTGTAGCGGAAGCCTGATTTTTGTTGAATTTGAAAAGTTATAAAACGGCTAAATCTCTCGAATGTGATTGAGGATCAACAATACGCTTCATTCACTGAACATTCACGACCTTGCTTGAACCAAATTTCCGCTCTTGATCGTCGAAGGGCAGCTCGCCTGAATTGGGCATGAAATTCCAGCCAGTTTTACCGAAAGGGAAGTTTATAATTACACTGTGCCCAAGAGAGACCGGTGCACGGCTTTCGCTCATCATAAGAGCCACTAATTTAGACACGTGTCATCAATCTAGCATGTCCAGTTTATATACCACAAAGGGCTTGATCTCATTACACATCTTTCTGTTTTAGGAAGAACTGTTTGGTTGGGAAAAGAGTGAGTTTACTACATCTAACTCTATATCAACGGTCCCTCATTCTATACAAATAGCTGAACATCAATTACAAAAACGAAGCACATCAAAGCAATTCCCAATGAGTAACAATAGCAGTCAAATCTAATACCACTTGATCATAACGGTGGTGTAGTTTCCTAACATCACAGTACCACGGATTTGCCCGAGACGCGGGTTCGAATCCCGCCTGAGGCTATTTTTGCGATGAGCCTCACATAATCACACCAACATCAAATTCTATAGTATACTAAGCAGTAACTGGCAAAAACGCTGTAGTAAAACTAGAAATCCACGTGAACGCACAAAAATCTCTTGGAATATGAACCTGAAAAGTTCTGCATTAAGGTTGAATAGAAGGAGCATCACAAAGGAAGCTCGTCGGCTAGAATTAAACTTGAGAATCCAGTGCGACTGAATGCAACACGAAATGATCGGTGCCGCGCCAACTTTCCCAACATACTTGGCCTGCCAATTCCCCTGACCTGAGCGTCATGGATTTTTGCGTGTGGTCCACTTTGGAGGAGAAGGCCTGCGCCAAGTCTCATACCACTAACGAAGACCTGAAGTCTTCTTTAAGGAAAGCATGGGAGGAAATACCACAGCATGTGCTGCCGGCCGCGGTGGACTCGTATCCGGACCGTCTCAAGGCTGTTGTGAGGAAGAGAGAAGGCTATGTCGAATAACTCCATTTGATTAAAATTACATTTGGTCTTAATAAAGATTGCTGGTAACTACTTCTAATTATTTCGACTATGTCGAGATTTACATGGTAAACACCGTGTTGCCATATCTATGCCGCACCCTCTAGTTCCTACAGACTATGCTGAAAAAAGAAAGGTTGCACACATTAGACCTTATCCTCTTCAAGAACTAGCGAAAGGGTCAGCCGTTCTTATACTATGTTCTCTGTTCCTCGTGGAGAAAATAGAAAGCGAACATACCGAACATACTGAAAAATCCATTCTTGTATGCCGTTTGCATTTCCGTTATACGACAAAGGTATACTGGTTGCTGAAGTGTTCTCAATCGGGCTTTTGCGCTCAAACACCAGTCTGTTCCGAGCAAATATGTTCCGGCGAGCGGCAGTGCTAAATTGAACATAAACCATTCCTCACGGGTATTTCTTGAGTGGTTTCAGAAACCATGACACATTGGGTCATAGTTTTTTTTTTCGCTGAGGACTAATCGTGAACGACTATTGATGGGAATCGGAGACGTGAAGACGAAATAAGAAGGCGGTTGCACGGAAAGTTTCTGTAACACCTACAGCAAAATAGCGCTTTTTTGTTGCTTTGGAGTAATGAAGCAAACTAAAATCACAGCTGTGAAATGTACAGTAGCGGCCAAAAATCTATTAACACTCGGCCGCGCAGAAATTTTCACCCTTCTTTGACCAGCAGCCCACGAAAGAGTTCGGAACTTCCGAGGAAGCTGTGCACAGTTTCTTATAGAGCGAACCTCCCTCTATCATACTGTGTACAAGGAATTTCTAGATGTGCTGAATCTGAAGAAATATAAGAGGTTATTTGAGACATACATTTTTCTCCACTCAAAAATTTCTTTGGTGACTTGTAATTTTCCCGCAAGCAGCTGTGAGAAAAAACTAAATAAACTTCTGGGCACTGCAAACAATTTTCTTTCATATGTTATATTCTGTTTCCAACTTTTCTACACAAATCCAGAATTACAGTCTTTTTAGTGAACTAGTTGGTATTTCACCAATTTTGCGTTGAGGGAGCTAGATAATATAAGTATTGTGTTTCTCATGCCTTACTGCCTTTACGCATTAACTTTCAGCAAAATATCTCGTGAGCGCAAGATTACAGGAATTTTCGAACAAATTTCCTGCAACAAATTTGATGCCGAATCATGGGTCCGCCCCAAGTTTCCCTGATAGCTCGCCAAGAGCGCGCTGCCGAACACGGAAAATACAACTATCGTATTCCACATAATTTGTTACCGTCATGAAAAAAATTTGAAGAAGATATCTCGTCTACGCCGGAAGCCATGAATTTTTTAAAAAATTTCAACTAGTGGAGTAGCAAGACTATAGGTCCGCTCAAAATTTAGTTGATAGTGCACCAACAGCGCGATCGCGAGGGTGGACAAGAACACCATAGCATTCTACGTGTCAGATTACGCTCACGAAAAAATCTTGAGCAGGATCTCTTGCTAGCTCAGTACGTCATAAATTTTCAAAAAATAACAGCAAGTGGCGATGATGACAGCATATGGTAGCTTTCGCGAATCGCGGTCTATTAAAGAAGAAACTTCTCAGTCATTTTCTGTTCTGCACACCGCTTGTCTGCGAACATCTTCTACAACTATTAAATACACTATTGTTGAATTACCGATGACATTTATCTTCAAGCACTGTCAATCAGGTGTAAAAATTGGTCGCGCAATCCACACCAATGACATGGCATAAGATCTGCTTCTAATGTGCTTTCGTATGTCTTATAACCTATCGTTGGATCTCTACTATCAGTAAACTTATGGCTCCTAAAACAGTGAGCTCATTTTTTGAGACACCCTGTAGTGTTGCATCTCCTCGTGAGTTTTCACTTTGAAATTGTCTGTAATTCTGGATTTGTAGAGAAACGTTAAAAACAAAATACACCGTTCGAAAGAGAATTGTTTGCACTGCCTAGAAGTTTATTTAGTTTTTTCTCACAGCTGTTTGCGGAAAAATTACAAGTCACCAAAGTAAATTTTTGAGTGGAGAAAAATGTATGTCTCAAAAAACCTCTTATATTTCTTTAGATTCAGCACATCTAGAAATTTTTCGTATAACTGTTCGAAAGAGGGAGAATTACTCTATTTGAAACTGTGCACAGCTTCCTCGAAAGTTCCGAACTCTTTCGTGGGCTAGCGGTCAAAGAAGGGTGAAAATTTCTGCGCGGCCGAGTGTTAATAGATTTTTGGCCGCTACTGTATGTTCAGAATGGAACGCTAGAAGAAATGGAATTAGGCACCGCTTTCCCAGCTTTCAGAAACTAACTGAAGATGCAGAAATGAGTACTGCACCCTTCCATGATGTAGGAAGTCAATCGAGAAAGGATTTATCAACTTCGGAACTGCTCAAAAACAATCATTTAAGAAAGTTAAAACGGATCGATTGTTCACGACAGTGTTACTCATACCAACCACAACATTTCTCTATAGAATGGAACGTTTTAGGTACCCAGTGTAACAGTGTGCCCTGAGCTCTCATAGCGACATTTGGTCACCTTTTTTCAATAATTTTTACTTAATTGGACAAACCTTCTGTGTACAGGTAGTCTGAGTCTTGGTTTGCGAAATTTCGATCATAGAGAGATTCGGGTAGGTAACGTCATTTTAAATAACGATGTGGGTGGTTCTTGGCCGGAATTCGAAAAGCCCACAACAACCCATAACCCCCTCCAGACCACGTTTGACAAAAGTGGTTTAAAAGTTAGCACCAGATCGCCCCCCAGCCCAAATATTGCCCTTCACCGACTGCAGCTTGAGAGCAGCTGCACACGACTTCATACCAGCCACTGAATTCTCAGAAACACCTGAACAAAAGGAGCAGAATACGATATGAATACCAACTGAACTAGGAGTACTGGTTTGCTCTGGAGTCCGTTTCCCCGCAAGCAAATTTCTAGAATCAGCATAGTACTGCAAGTTTTGAAACAACATCGGCACCTTTAACACCGCGTACCCTCATTGTTCTGTAGTACGTTTGTAGTGATGACTAGTAGTGGATTTTCTCACAAATTTCTAGGACATCAGCCTCAAGATTTTTTGCAATACTTCTAATAGAGCAATTCTACAGCTTTGAAATATGATACTATGTGTTGAGGCCGTCATCAATGTACATTTCCATTCAGTGGAGAGCAGTCCTGATAAAATAGCGTAGAACAAGCCTTCTGATTCACTCTAATATTAGGTAGACTCACACGATAGGTCCCGTGCATTTCAAATTTTGAGTTTCTTTATTCATAACTCGAGAAACCAAATGAATGACCAATAACGTTATCACAGTTAAGCACAATTGGTTGCCAGCGGTTCGGTAAACAATTGTGCTCAACTACGATAAACTCAGTGGTCATATATTAGTTTTTGTCGAGGTACGAATAAGGGAAGTCAGAATTTGAAATGCACACGAATGTTTGGGACAGCATATTATTAGTTAGTGGGGGGGACTTCCCGCCACTTCCGCCACACTTTTGAATGTGTTTCTCTTCTTCATTCCATTTAGTATTTGATGAACCTATACACCGTATAATGCCGTTTATAAGGCATTTAACTGGATATCGTGAAGAGTCTAATGAACCAGTAGATGTTTATGACGTTTATATGCTTGATGAGAAAGGTGTCGTGGGATGAGGGGGATATACGAAGGACGATGTGTCTAGTTTTTCCGTGTCCTCGACTACTTGTTCGTCGAGTGCTGTCCTCCGACTGCTTAAAACGTCGGCGGCATATATGAAATGGCTGGATTCACTTCCGTAGCGATGATTCATACCTAATTAACAAACTGTCAGTTGCTGTTATTAAGTCAAAACGCTTGTTTGATCGTCAGACTCCCTAATTTTCAGATAATACGTAGGAAGTGCAAACGAGGGAGATATCTTCTTAACAGTGCCATCGTACTTTTTGAACAATTTTCCAGAACATCCGCATCGATTCCGCGTTATTCCAACGCTCCCCTTATCCACAAAACTACCTCTTGGCTCACACAATGAAAATCGAAAATCAAAGGATTTGCACTATCAGATTTTTCTTTCTACTTCCTATGGCTAATATCAACCTTTAACCCAATCATAAAGAATTGGGTTGAGTTTGGTGTCAATGACACTTCAGGTACAGAATACCGTGACCCAATTCATCGCCCTCGTAATTACTCTTGCTCAATTGTCTCTAATTGATATCGCGTGGATATAATTTCAATCTTGTCCATTCTTGACAATGTTCCAGAGTCACCTTCTTCAGTCCGGATTTTTATATAGTGTGATCATTTGCTCCTAGTGCACTAAATTTTACTCTAGGTAATTTCCTAAGAAATCTGCGTAACCTGGGCAAAGCTGAATTCCTGCGACAGTTTGTACGATAGTAACTTCATAGCAACTGTATTCAATTATCAGGGCAATTAATTTTCGGTTTTCTCCCCAAATCATTTCCACCTGAAGCAGAGACTATCTGAGCTAGCTCTCATATTATGTAACTATCCTGTCAAATAATCAGTTGCCGATCTGTTCCGCCTCTTTGAATCCTATTCTCGTCGTACACCTTAATGTTCTTATGAATATTTCGGGCATTTCATATTTTCGATTCCATATACGGTATTTCAAACACTATTTCGTCAAAGGAGGAATGATTTTGTGAGTCAGAATAACGGGAAGGCAATGGAAACATTATAAATTAAAAGCATTCCAATATGATGAGTGCCACGGCAGATCACTCTACACCTTTAGCGAAAGAAAAGATATAACGTCATCTGAAGTAGAGCTTAACCTTAGCTTGGCTTTCATCTCCAGTTATTTGGTTCTTTTGAACTTATCGCGGAATTCTTGTTGTTGAATTACAATCTTATTCCATTAGCCATTTTGCATTTTCCTATGTGTCGGATTCCAATGATCATATACCGGTAATAAGAAGAAATGTAATAATAGGTTGTGAACCTTCCAATTGAATACTTTTTGATGGCGTTCCCATAACTTTGCGAAAGGTTCTTTTTTCTGGATGGTATTTGGATAGAAGAATTAGTGCTCCTCCAAACTATACATCGCTCGTTCGATATAGCTAAAATTTCAATCAACTGTGGAGCCTAAAGCCTAGCGTTCTGTTGTGTCTAAAATGGAGACGCCAATGGTCCAGGCTTGGTGAATAAGAATAATCAACCCTAATTCTGAGTTACATCTCAGGAAGAAGATGCTTCACATATTGGGGAGCACTTCTGAAATTATTCTTTGGAAGCTACTTTCTCAAAATTCTACAGTGTCGGCTGAACTATGCGTTATCTATCCGACACCGACAAGTTCGATTTTGAAAAAAGTTTTATGTGAAAACTTTTCGAAGGTTTGTATTGGACTTTCTTAACCCATCCAGCCTATTTTACAAACTTTGCAGTTCAAAAAATCTCAACGAGTGAGATCATCTCAAAACATTGGTAAAATATTTACTGCCTCATAAATGAACCAGCAGGCTACCATGTTTGCGGCATAAAATCGTTAACATCAAAAAGGCGATACATTCTGGTATAACAATGTTCCACACATTGCTATTCTTTTACTTATTTCACTTATTTATTTAGGACGCGGGCGTGAACTCACGTGTGAATGTACATGTACAGTACCGGCCATAAGTTTGTATTTATCACGAAAGAAAAAACGAATTTCCGCGGCTTTTTCGTCTTATTCGAATAACTTCCTTAGAATTCAACATTCAGCGAAACCGAGCACATGGCTGAGCTCAGCAGCTCAAGCTCTATCGAACATTGTATAAGTCGTAATTGAAATTCTCTAAGTTAGCCGAATATAGCGATGTTCGTGAAGTGAAGTTGCGTTGCCGCGGACGAGTTTCCCATTCAACGGTTTTCACCGCTATCCCCACCAACGATCTACCAAATTCAAACTCCCGTATTTCAGTTCCCAAGCAATTTTCTACGGGCTGCTCTTCTGCGTTGAACAAAGCAGCCACCCTAGGATAGTATGTCATAGGTAAACATCCCCAGATTGTTCTGTCTTCTTCCGAAAACTTGGCCAAAGTAGGCGCGTGAGGTTTGTAATTTCATTTTTAGTGATTTGCAGAATTTTGAACCTCGTTTTCCAATCCTTATTGGGAACTTCGGCGGCCTTCTTTTTTGGGTGTTGTACAGTACCGGACGTGTCTTTTGAAAAAAAGCCGAAAAAGCTGGCATGAGCTCGGTTTCGCTGAATGTTGAATTCTAAGGAAGTTATTTGAAAAAGACGAAAAAGCCGCGGAAATACTTTTTTCGTGATAAATGCAAAGCTTATGGCCGGTACTGTATAAATGAAAAAAGTCCAAGTCAAGTTCAAATAACAGCTACGTCACTGTAAAAAAGCTACTTCAACATGCAACTAACAACTGTGAAAATGCAAATTTCACAATCTCTGTATTGTTCCAATTTTAGTATATGTTCAGGAATGAACGAATGACGAATGACACGCAAATTTCACAGTTGTTCGTTGTAAAAATCTAAAAGTCCAATCCACTGATTTCTGAAAGGAAGTGAATTTCAGGGATTGAACCGTAAGTGTCCTTTGGAAGGTTTACAGCCTGATGATTATAAGTATTATTTTCAAGAAAACATTTCATTGTCTGCAACATGTGTACATAGAATATATTCTGAACTAAATCTTTTCTATGTTTACACATGATGAAGGAGAAATGCTTGCCATCGGCTGTTTAGTTCCGCTGTCAACATTTTCTTTATTGAGGTCAGAGTGGTCTTGAAGATCGCTCTTGACCTCTTGAAGTCATTGACGTTCTTTGCCTACGTGAACACATCTCCTGTCATTTTTGCTTGATAACATTTACAATTTTTTTCTAACAGATGCGGCTTAATATTTTACTAGCGCTTGCTCATCTCTCACTGGCGCACGAGAACTTTACCACCGAGGAAACTCCTTTTACAATCAAGGTATTACTCTTTCTCTTAATTTTCCTTCCTTAATTCTACAAGATACATTTCAATTTTGAGGATGATCTGTTTTCCACCGAAGAGATGTCTCCCATGTCACCGAGCTCTGACCATTTTGCAGCCGAGCCACCTCAACCACAAGGTGAATTCATTGTTTTTTTACAAACACAGCAATCTCATTTTAATTGCTCCAACACCTTAAAATGCAGTGTACCATTAACTCTTTACCTCTTGAACTAGACTGGAAACCGGCGATGCTTCAGTTCCTTTTGAATATTTTTCTATTTCAGGCCCACCCACATCCGTCTTACCCGATGCGGAACCGCCAGGTATTCAACCACAGCCACCGGGAGAGCAAGAGAGCTTGAATCTAAAATCATCTCAGAGAACTTCTGGAAAAAGATGTTTGTCAACCAGAAATTCATCTATGTTGCTTCTGAGATGGGAGTCTTAAAGTAGTAACGGCCTATCCCCAGACAAAGGATGTTCATTTCTTACAGTGTCGGACATGTTTTTTGATAAATTCCCAGAAAAGCCGTTTAGGAGCGTTCCAAAGCGGCTTTTTTCAATAACTTCGTTGAAACTCGATTATTCGTAAAAATATATACATATATTTGAGTCAGCAGCGATTGACTCATTAAATGACGGATGCACCGAATGTGCCGAATATTTTTGCATGTCCTCACAAAGATTATTTGATGTCGTTACTTGAAAAGTAAAACACAAATATTTTATATAACGATACATAACGATATATAACATTATAACGATACTTCCAGCGGAATCTGAAAGAACCACAACAACTACTGCACAGTATGGAGATTCCATAGGCGTAAGCAGTGCTGTGAGTTCTGCTGACAATGAGGTTCGTGAGAGAACTCTAACTAAAATTAGTCGCATTTTCGAAATATATTCTTATTAAGGAAATGCACAACGAGCTACTAGAATCATCCGGAGAGATGAAGCGTGGTCTGAGTGCTGCTCCAACCATCATCAATACGGACGAGAAGGAAGGTTCTGGAACCGATCTAGCCAGTCCCTTAGAGCGGGTTTTGGGTGAACTCGATGCACATCTCCTTTCTTGTCCACACTGTCATACCAATCCTGACACTCTTGAAAGAAATTCATCATCGACCGAGCTCATGAGCTCAAACTCTACCGATGGCTCCATGAGATCTGATGGGCGTCAACTGTTAAAACAATCATCAATGTTGGAAGAACAAGATGATCGCCAAAAAGACGGAAGTAGACGGCCAGCGGCGTTTTCCAGTTCTTCGCCGCCAGAAACCAGTACGAACTCTGAAACTCTACGACGTGAAGAATCATCGCAAAGTGCTGGTCAAGTGCGATCATTCATTCGAGCGAAGTGAAAGGAAAAACACGTTAGCCTTCAGGTGATCCAGTGGGCGGTTACGAGAGCATCCTCAAGCAGATTCAAGACTTCGCTGACGACGTCAAAGAAGTCGACGATCTCAAGATGAATACTTCACTCGTTCGAACTGTAGACATACTGACAAAACCGGATTCAGGAGTGGAATCATTAAACGTTTCTGCAGAAGTAACTAAAAGTATTACCTCTGTCACAGAATCCAACATGGGTATACGGGCGCCTTCACTTTCTGCTCCACCAAAACGTGGGGCCGTTGAAGGTATTTGTCATGCCATATTCTATATACCTCCCTAACCTGATTATCGAAATACGAATCTAACCCTTTTTATGTGTCTTTATTTCATTTCACGTAGGCTCAATCGTTTCACTTTTAGGATGTCCTACTCCGGAAGTCTGCACACAAAACTGTTTTGTGTACATTAATGATCAAGGATGTCAGGATTGTCAGTGTCTTTGGCAGGCACTAGGTTGGTGAATAATACATGAATTGCCCTTTTCAAAGTATTCTTTGAATTCTGCAGGAGGTGTATACATTTCGTACCGCCGGCATTCAACATGCATGTCAAGCCTTCTTTTCAAATTCAACTTTGCATAAGAGTCGTTCTTAGATCCTTATCGAAGAACGGCAGTGTTGAGATCTTTAAAAGAAGTCTCAGAAAAATTTAAAGAAATAAGTGTTTAAGGACCTTTACAGCTTGCGATTTTGACGAAGATTGCCCGGAATCGGCTCAGTTTTGTGATCTTGGAAGATGCAACTGTCGGCCAGGACTCCGTCAGGATATGAAACATTCAGGATCGTGTGAACAGGATCCAGATTTCAAGGAATCCACAGAAAATGGTGAAGACTCACACTTTTTCATACAACGTGTAAGATGGCCGATGACTTTCATGTATTGTGGCATGAAGAAGTATACATAGATAGCTTGATAGGTTGCGTTCACTCACATTGAAACGGACCTTCGTACATACATACAGTATCTCCAAACATCTCGAAAACATCTCAAAAACCGCTGAGCGTAGGATCAATCTGAGACGAAATTCTGGTAAAGCATGGTCTAGCTATCATACTGTGTTGCAAACATTTGATTCACATCGCGGCAAAAATATAGATTTTTCTGAGCAAACATTTTGGTGGTCAAAAAGTGGTCAAATTTTAAGACCATGTATCAAATGAAATTCCATATCTTCTTAACTTTTTGACGAAATTACATCAAATTTAAGCGCACTATGAAAATGATTTTCTCTTCAAGACGATTATTTTTAAGTTTGGCTTCTTAGCTTGTGAGAAAATGTTTTTTAAAGTGGAGATTGCGTAAAGGGCTATACTCAAAAAAGTTCAAGAGCAATCGACTCCATTTTCTCTAGGTTCATATAACATATTGGTTCTTTCAACTCCTTACGTACGCTGGAATAATTCGAAATTTTTCATAAAAATATATTGCTTTGACTAACTGCTCAAAGAAAAGAGCGGAATGACGATTCATCTTAGGCTCATTGAGTTCTATAAGGTGGTATAATATCACTACACAGGCCAATCAAAATCGTAATTTTTGGCTAGGGTGCGTAGCAGAGCTTAACATCAGTGATCTGAGCAATACCAACAAATGTGCTACGTTTTCTACAGCAATTTATGAGTACAGTGGCTCCATTTTTTTGCATTTTTGCTGTACCACCAGAATACTCGAAAGGTTATCGAATTTCCCTATGAGCTCGTGTATCATTGCCAACTCTAATTTGAGTTTGATGTTTGCAGAAATTCGTGAATCAGGAAGAAGAAGGCGGGATGTTCAATTTCTCAGCACTGGCAATCATCTACTGACTCATCCACGACGGCGATGGCGTTCCATGGTATTTAAAGAAAATACGAGGGAAATCCACTAGCATTGCACTTCCTCACGTTCACTGAAAGTCCACTGATTACTGATTCCCAGTTTTCTAATAGGCAACTAATGATAGTGTGTTATATCACCTACAATAGTTGAGTCCTGTTGTTTTGCTACTATCTACAGTATGAGTAACATATAAGTGTAAGGAAAACATTGAACGTGATGAAATGTGACGTTTTTAGTCAGATGAAGGCCAACCATCAAGGAAATCTGTGAGGAGATCCGCTTCTCACGAGAAAGGTAGGAAATTTCCGAGTTTAAATTATCAGTTTCAAGTGAACTAGTCTACTAACTGTATTCAACGACATAAAAAGCGGCACAGAAAAGAAGAATTGACACAGATAATTTCCGTTCCCGTCAACCACAAACGTCCCATTATTCTTATTGTTAGCTGGAGTCAAGTCTAATGAGACCTGTCGCATTGCGGGTGAACTACTATCTCATCGATGTCACTGATGTACGAAAGCTGAAGGTGCAGTAACTGCAACATCACATCTGCTCCTTTATGATAACCAAAAGGGTACACAACAAGTAATAAATAAGTAACAGAAAGCGTATATAAAGAAATCTAACAGTCGTTCTTCTTGGTAAGGGTTCGAATGGTCTATTATGTACTATACAGGTTCTCACGAAGGTGACAAAGACGTAGA
This sequence comes from Nippostrongylus brasiliensis, assembly GCA_030553155.1. NCBI lineage: Eukaryota > Metazoa > Nematoda > Chromadorea > Rhabditida > Heligmosomidae > Nippostrongylus > Nippostrongylus brasiliensis. Next base: position 10,516,976 of record CP130737.1, read on the forward strand.
GTGCCTGAGCAGGCGTTCTGGCTCAAAATTAGGTATAAGAAATGATTTGACATGAGAGAAAGGAACGAAAACGCGGGAGAAGACTAGTTACAGGGATGGGAATGTTCACTATATTTGTTTATTCCACAACGTTTTTATCCCGATCTGTTAGGGGGTACGCCTTTCATGATAGTCGCTCCGTCTTCTCTCTGCTTGGTGCTGCTCCCGCATTTGTTGAAGTGCCACACTGCCATCTTGTCTCAGTGTTGAGCTCCTTGTGGGGTGGCCATATCGTCCTCCATCGCAGGTTCTTGGACGCCACTTCCTTGCTTGCGACCATCGATCCGTCTTGTGATCGTGACAGTTTTCCTCCCTCAGCCGACCTGTCACACGGGTCTGACGCTGGTACCGACACCCTTTTCAGCTACCTCTAAGCTGGGCAAGGGTTTCTGCCTGGGACGGGATTGAACCCTGATCATCGAGATCTTGAGCCTAAGCTCTTAACCTCTCGGCCATCCCGCCCCGGAATGTTAAGTATATATACAGATAAAATGTCAATGTCCAGCAGCCGTTCCCCAAATATTTAGCTCTCGATCTATAGTTCGAAGTATGCACATGTAGGGTAAACAGAAAACGCTTCTTTCAGGTGACGTGCATCCCCCGGCACCTCCTCCCAGTCTGGGACACGTTTCCAGGTATGTATAACACATCACCATTTGATAGTCTCGAAAAAGAATGAGTAAAACATTGCATTCCTCGATATTCAAGAGCTAGATAAGTTTTGTATTTTAGGTATGTTAGGCCTATGCCGTGTTAGGCTCACATCTTCCTGCAAAAGACCTAAAAAGACTAATTAGCGTCGACTCCGTTATAGTTGAGGCTAACCCTTTCCAGGATGCTGATTGATCGTACCATAGATGGAACCTTTCCCAATTTGCCACCACTTCAGCCATTTACAAAGCTGATTAGCGTAAGTTGCTTGCACGTTCCGTTTTCTACTCAATTACGCCCTTTACTTCTGAGTGTGATACTGATAACTTCAACTCGCTCGAATGTAGCAGCTCATTATTCTATAATGTTATGTGCAATTTTTCTAGGAGCCCGTTCCAGCGAAGAACAAAACAGTCAAGGAGATAGGAAAGCAGAAAGGAAGGTAAAGAAAGTAGCAGAAAGGTCGTTGTAAACAGGCTTTGCTCCGGCAATCAGCAGAAAATGTTTCAGAAGGCCAAATCGTCTAGTGGAATTTCCGATATCGTCACATTTCTCTGGTGATCAGTCTGAAAGCAGAAAGGACTTGTTGCCACTACCTCTCTCAGTGCACCCTACTGAAGAAGAAATTCGCCGACATAATTTGTTCAAAAAGGCAGTGCAAAGAAGAAATCATCTAACCTTGAAGTTACCGTAAAGACGTGAATACACCGGTTTTGGAGGACTTCAGGCTATGTCGAAAACTGAAGCATTGTTTTGCTTATTGATAACTGTATACTGCGTGTATGTCGCTTTGATGTAAATATATACTTTTGTAACAATAAAACTATTTGAAGAAAAACAATAATTGTAACAGAAAGAGCTAAACGTTGCACCCGTTCCGCCCCGTACTCTGCACAAGCTACGCTCAAGAAAATCATCCTGGCAAGTTTCCCCAAACAATAATGCTTCAAGATTTCTAGTGTCAAAAATTTTATTGATTTAGCTGTATTTATACTCACATGGCCTCAAAGACCAATGTCAGAATGAAAAATGCAAACAAACAAAACTATTATATGAACTCTTTCAAATAATTACAAATGTCTGCAATCATCTCTTTGCTTACAAGGCTATCCGGCATGCTGCATGCCCCATGGTATGCTGTCTTGTAATGCTTCCACACCACCGGTACTTTTTCCTCCTCCAAACGTTTAGCATAGTGAATGGCTTCGTCTCTGAAACAACTTAATTTTTGACGATCTGAACCGGGTAAATATGTACTGTTGAGCGCTACACAGCTGTAGCGATGAAGATACAAAAACAACGTCACTTTTATACATTGTCAGCACCACCACCTCCACAGTTTTCGTTTTATTAGATTCTGTTGCAATTTTGCCATTAACCAGTGGTGCCGTGTTGTTTACCTTTTATCTCTGTCTGAATTCTTACGATGTTTTATTCTTCAGTGCGATGGTGATATTGTCACATTAATCGCCTTACATGTGATAATATCGCATGTTTCAATAAATAAATAAAATAAATTCGTAACATACATCAAATGCAGATCCCTCAAACATACTAAGCCTGAATTTGAAGATGTGGATAGCTCTGTACTACCTTTTTTTTACCAGCATCATTCTCAAGTCATCTGGTGAATTAGGTAACCCAACAAGAAATAATAAATATAATCGATGACCATTTCACACTGTTTTGCTCGAAAGAAAGCACAACACAATCATTCTGTGCCATGTCTGAAGTGACTCAACCTCGACCACGCCCATATGAATCACTGTCAGGCATTCAGTAATCGCCACACTCGTATTCGGTCATGTATTCAACTGCTATTCATGAAATCCTAATCTTTATTCGGGATCTATATCAAACTTATCCAGTTATACGCTAAATGGAACTCCTCTGGAAGTCGTAGATGAAATCTGTGATCTATAAGAGTTTGCAGAGGACTTTCATTCAGCGAACATATCGCTAAAATTACAAATAAGGCAAACGCTAAAAATTTGCAATCTTTTTCGAGCAGTAAAATCTAAGAATATTCCTACCTTAGTTCGTGCCTACAAAATATATGTTCGTCGCATCCTTGAATATGCGACAACAATATTTTCAATACAAGACAAAGGTCTAGTGCGCAAGCTAGAAAAAGTGCAAGACAGTTTCCCAAGAAAGCTTTCCTCAAGGGTTCATGGATTTAACTACAGAAGTATTCCGGGAAGCAATGTAAGAAACAGGACTGTGGGGGTTGCAAACATTGGAGCTCAGAAGGAAACGCAATGACCTGGTGATGCTTTACAAAATTATCTTCAAATTGAATGACGTAGACCGCAGGGTTCTATCCTTCAGGGACTCAGTAACTCGCGGTGGTGCATCGAAATTGGTCATACCAGTATTAGGTCCAAACTGCGAAAAGACGCGTTTGCTTATTGATCAGCAATTCAATTTAACACATTCTTCAAAGCAAACCCAATTCCTAAAAAATTAAAATTAAAATTAAATTATCTGCTTTCAAAAGGTTGGTTACAAAGCTCTTACACGAGACGTCATCTTAAACAGGTCATTGGAGAGCTATAGTCGTTGTATTTTATGATTTTTTTATTGTGATTCTTTATGCTGTTTGGCAACTATACATGGCGTCGGTCCATGCATACGAACGAGGATTGAGAACGAACATCGTCCAATATCTCAACTATAGCCTCATGTCACGACGATTTGCAACTAGAGGAAAGTGGACTTGGAGCTCTGTTAGTCGCCAGAATCATCAATCAATCATTGGTATCTAGTGGGCATCTCCGACCGGCATCGCGAGCATCACGAATGACAACATTCTTAGGCTTATGGTATACTACGGCAACGGGCCCGTCGCGAGCGCGTCGTCTGAAAAAAAATGCATGGCAAAATCGAAGCTCAATCGATAATTAAGCACTGCTGCTGGAATTTTTGTATGCTGCTGTGTGCGGGGACCCGGAGCGGTGCTGCCCGACCTGTCGCACTGGTCGCTCGGCTGGTCGCAGCGCATTCCTTATTAATGAAAATTTTGACAAAATTCACTTTTTCGTTCAATTTCTTTCCTATGTGATTATATGTCGCATTTTCTTTGCGACAAAAGCCACAGTACTGTCTTGAGAGGATCTGACGTTAATCCTTTTTGACCTTGCGGTAAACTATCCGAGTCCCCGCACACAGCAGCATACAAAAATCACAGATTTGCAATGCTGTATAGAGGCGAGCCATGCATTTTCAGAATCATCAATCAATCATTGGTATCTAGTGGGCATCTCCGACCGGCATCGCGAGCATCACGAATGACAACATTCTCTTTCCGCAAACCGCGCGATGCTCGCGACGCCAGTCCTGGGTCGATGCCGTCTGCTGGACGGCGCTATTTGCTTAGACTATCTTGGCTAGTTTTTGTCCTCACTGATCTTTGAGATCTTTGGTTGATTCGGTGAGGGTATAATAACCCAAGTTTGAGAACTGTGCGTTTCCTCATGAGATAGACGTTGAGCACGTGGTTGGTGCTGTCACACGGAGCAAAAAACTCCACTGAACCACAGGACGTTCTCATTTTATGGTGACATCGACCGGTAATCCAACCCGGGGCGAGCATGCTACCACTGATCAGCCGGTGCGACGTCATTGTTATATTCGAACACATATATTCAGCAGTATAATAATAATCTAACCTCGGTGTATGTTCCAGAGAGATCAGCGATATCAATATCGTCAATTCATCAATACTGAATCTTCAAACAATACGTAGTGAGACAATACCGGTTAGCCTTCATTGCATCTCTCTTGCAACACCGAGGTGCAATATAAACTCATTAGGTAATTCCTGGAGAACCAATCCCGTAATCAGTTTTATCTATCTGAGCTCCCACACAGGTAGTAATGTACACTTTTGTGCATTTTTGCTGAAACTTCTTCATATCTTTGCAGGAATGTTGTGTAATGTAAGATTCCGATTGCTTTGTCACCGGCCTTATGATGTGACTAAGCCACTGGCGATATTTCGAGTGTTGAATCATTTCTTCTTCAAGTATAAGGCTGTTTCGTATACAAGCCACGACGAGTCCATAATAAACATGTGCGATCAAATTGTGAAAGTACCATCGCGTCAGGACTTTCACCTCAGCTCGCCTTTTAGGAATGTGGTGGCACCGTGTTAGTCAGAAGTTTCGTAATATTGCGAGAAACATTTCGCCGGTAATGCGGAAAACTGCTCTGTGTTTGTTGCTGCTTAGTGTATGAACGAGCAGTCGAGGACGTGTAATTTGCACATTTTCCTCCATTGCTTTAGTCGCATTTAGTACTAGAAGAATGTCGCTTGATACTGTTGCTTCTAATGAGCCCGGTTTAATTATCCACGTTTGAGATGAAGGCTGGTGAATAAACCGCGTGGTGCCACACTACCTACTAAAGACCCATAAAATATTATACTTTCGCTACGCTCATGTTGTTGTTTTTCCAAGAATTAATGTTAACGCTAAGGTGCCGTACTATCATCGGGCGATCCTGCGTCTTCGTATATGGTCATTCATACATGGTCATTCTTTTTTCTCTTATTTTTTCTGAGAATTTGACGCGGCGTTGAGTGGGTAGTTTCTCAGGTTGAACTCGACTTGTTCCAGGCTCTGAAGAAGGCGAGGACGCCGAAACGTTAGCTCGAATAAACTGTAATATCAATCTTGGTTTTTGGCTTCAAGTATCAGACTTTCCACATTGACCACAATGCCAAGATTCATCGAGAGCCGGACGTGGAATGTGATCCTGCGTCTCATCCAGCAGCACGGCCACGTCCAAGATGAGACAGTTCGCGTGTCTGCATGTACTCGACTCGCAAGTCTACCGATAGGGGCGGAACCCATTTTCGAATTGCTCGCAGAGGAAGAAGTCTTTATAACGCACATGATCCAACGTGAGTGCCGTGCGAACGAGATTATAACGGCACCATACGACGAAATGATTAGCAGGCTCTCCGCCACGACGCATCGGACGATGGCCGTACGCCTAAACGACACTGTGGTTGAGCTATGCGGCGAGCAAATGCAAGCGGTCCACACGGGAGAAAGCTCGGGGCCCTTTGTTGAACTCAGACGGCGTAATGGACCGGCAAGACTGTTGTGGGCGCACTCATCGCCGCTTGAATGGCGCCGCCGACCCCGATCAGCTCTCAATGGCTACCGCTACGACTAACGGGGTTATTGCCTAATTCTCAGAATCAATTCTACAGCTGTCGGAATAACGCCACCTGAACCTCCTCCGTTTCGTCACCGACACTGCGCTCGTGGATAGCACTTCTTCCACTCCGATCGAACTCCACAGCGTGCTCAGTCAACTAGCGACGGACTACTATGATCGGATGGACGTCGCGGATTACAACACGTGTTGCAGCTACCTACACGGGAGGCGCCTCGCCGAGGAAGCGCTGTTCCATCGAGAGCTAACGGCTCAACCCTCGGATGAGCAACATGAGGGGTAGCGGAACTCCAGACGAGAAAATTCAGAAGCAACAACTGAGGTTCACGCCGGCACGCGAACATTCTCTGTATTACGACCGTGTCGCTTCTCAATTCAACGATCGAATTTGGGCTATTGGGTCCCTATTTGGAGCTATGCGACGTGATAATTGGCGACAAGGCTTCACGAATACCCAAGCCGGTACTGGTCGCGCTGAGTTCATGGCTGCCTAATGCGCGGCTGGTTTTGACCGGACGTGAGTCAACTTCCTCTACATATCCGTTGCCGTCGAGATGGAAAAGTTGCCCGCCATGGCGCACGAGGCACCATGCAACTGCTAACCAGGAATATCCCGGTATCGCGCCTGCTCACGACGTTCCGGGCCCACCCAGCGATAAACGAGCTACCGATTCACATGTTTTACAGTGGCGAGCTTAGGAGCGGAACGACGCCTTCGCAACGATAGATGTCGGCTGACACTGTTCGCCTGCCCGACCCTGCCATTCCTTGTGTCTTCGTTACCGTGCCGGGCACATCTCTGCAGTCGCGTGGAGGCTCCCATTCGAATCCTGGCTAGGCGCGCTGCTGGCAAGACATCACCAGGGCGCTGTCGGCCCATAGTGTCGTGACGATTACGTCACGATCACGCGGATCCACCCAAAAAAGGGGCGGTGCAATCAGTATAAAAGGGGGTCCCCGGCTGGACTCAGTGGGGGGTGCCTAACGGGAGTAGGTTGTTGTAAATCCCTTGTTCGCACGTTCGCACTGTACTGTACTGGTGTCGTGACTATGTCGCGATAAAATGGAATTACAACAATAAATATGTTATCGCTACTAGCCCTATCAAAACATGGTGCATCGGCCGGCGCCATTCAAGAAACCAAAAGAACCACCGCAAAGCCCCCCCTCCATCGAAAGTCCCTTGATTACGGACTCTAAACCTTTCTTTTTCATAGTCGTAAGGTGTACCACTGGTTGTAAGTTGTGCAACAGAGTTGCGCAACTGGTTTAATTCATGCATGAGGGTCGCCAATCCCCAGAGAAGGCCGAGGGGTCGTATTTCGACACTTGTTATCTGCGATTAGTCGAGGACTAATATGCATTATTGGTAAAAGTTTATGCTGACAACATGAAATTTCGCTAGCGGAAAGGCATGGATAGAGATGTGGTAAAATTTATGTTGAACATGTGACAGATTCGCAAGCTGAAGGACGTGAATAGAGATGTCACGCAAGATACTGTCCATCTCGGACTTTCTCACAGCCCTATGAAAACAAAGTGCGGTTTCTCACAGCCCCCTATCAAAACATGGTCGAACATCAAACGGCCTTTCTTTACAGCGGCAGCCGCGGCTAGCTGATTTTATCAAGCATGGCTTCACAGTCCATATAAAAGGCGCGTCTCACATTGGAAAACCTTCTTTCTTGGAAGAAATTTTTTCTCAAGTGTACCTTCAGTGTGTCTCTCGATGTCTCAGTACGAAATCGTAGCAAGGGTCGTACACATTAAGCAACGCCTTACGAGGAATCTTAATGCTGTCCGAAACATCATTTCGTACTGCGAAATCTACAGTCAAGGTTGGGTTCTACCAGCCGACCAAAACGCAATCCTTCCTTTTCTTCGAACACAACATCAAATTCTCATTGATATCATGGCTCAACTCCACCGGAAATTGGATACCGCAACGAACTTACATGCAGAAGCCGTTCAGGTTCTACGCAACGACGACGTACCTCTCGACATATCGCAAGAATTTTTGAACTATTGGGAGTAGAGGAACGGCCAACTCATCATTACGAGTGGCCATGCTCTCCTTCTCGGACTCGAAATACGCTTAGCCGAGCTTGGTGTTTATTACATGGCTTTTATAAGAGGATTCGTGCAAAATATGTAAAACCGTAAATGCCTTCAAACGTTATTCTGTATTCCCGTGCTACACTCGTTGCCTGTCGTCGAGCCGCACATCGAATTACGGTACCACGTACTTTTCACTAGGCGAAAGTAAAACTACGTGAGTTTTTTCCCTTAACATGCGCATTGCAGAGCTAGACATGCAAGAAATGCAAATTGCATACAGAGACGAATTCGACAGAATAGAGCAACAACGTAATCCACCACACCAACAACCGGAACCACCTACAGCATTCTCAATCCCTCTAAACCACCAATCCCATCAACCTACCATTCCAACCCATTGGTACCAAAGAGAACTACGCTTACCCGATTTCCATGGCAACATTACGGAATTTGACTCCTTTTGGGAAATTTTTTCGGAACTTGTAGATAAGCAACCGTACACCAACATAGAGAAACTTACAATTCTTTTAGATAAATGTAAAGGAGAAGCAGCTAGGGCATTAAAGTACCTTCCCAGAAAAGGCTCTTCGTATCCCGATGCAGTAAAACAACTATTCGATCAGTTCCATAATGAGGAAATGCATATCAAAATGTTATTAGACCAATTAGACAGTATTCCACAGTCCTCCGAAAACGCACAGTGTCTTCGTTAAACAGTCAACGATATATTGGCAATCATAACATTGTTGTCTCGCTATGAACGTCATATCGATGCTAGGGAATATCAAACCAAAGTACGTAATAAACTTCCTCCTTCAATTCAGAGACAAATCTTCTTATCAGAATACGAAGATCCTTCCCCCTGGACTATGGAAACCCTTCTTGACGAGATTCTCAAAGTAGTCAAAAAATACGAAATTACTCAGATAAATACAGAAAATTTGTCCGCGAAAAGCCCGCGCTCTACTCTTCTTCATGCTCATACTCGTTCAACAACTCATAACTTTGTGTGCGCCGCATGTTCTGGCTCCCATAAGTTACGATTGAAAAGAAGAAGAAGTCGCGGTTAGAAAAACACAAACGGGTTCGTAATCGAAATCGTAATACTTCACCAATCAGCTTAACACAGAAGCTCCTTTCAGGCAGCCGCACGACAAGCCAAAGCCGATGTTGTACAAGTGGAAAATCAACTGAGGACACTGTTGCTCACACCACTGGCATCCGGTCAATTCAGCCACGTCGTACCCATCACCACAGAATCCGGCCCCGGCCCGTCCACTTCCAACACCTACTCGTAGGCCGAGCGAGGACGTTGCAAGTTTGGGTGTTTTTCCTCAACTCACGAATTCGCCAGTGATTGTGACGTTTATTCCACGATAACCGACCGCACTGACCGCATGAGGGCTATTCGCCTCTGCTTTCGCTGTTTCCAATATAAAAACGAACCCGATTACGAATCACGTTGCCATCGCGTACCTTGTTACTACTGTTCTCAGAACAATCGTCTCAGCCAAGTAGAGTTCCATGTTAGTGTGCTATGTCCATTTATGTTTCCTCAGTAAACCAGCGCCTCATATTTGGTCGATTGTAGTGCCTTTTTGACTTAGCGACACTTTCGCCTAAGCGATGTTGTTTTGCATTTTCACTATTTTGCTTGTAGAGACACTGAGTGAAGTCGGACCCACGAATTTGAGAGCACCGTTCAAAAAAAATTTTTTCTTGCTCGTGGTGCGCCGGAGGGTGTGCGCCGTTCGCGCTTATACCGGCTGTGTGGTTAAATCCTCGGCAGCCAGGAGAAAGCGTAGGGTCGCACACTAATGTTTCGGTTAGTGGTGGGCCTCGAAATGGTCGTAACGTAACAAGAGTGCTCACCCTCAGGCGCTTCGCTGGTGGCCGCAGTGTCGTGACGATTACGTCACGATAACGCAGATCCACCCAAAAAAGAGGCGGTGCAATCAGTAGAAAAGGGGGTCCCCGGCTGGACTCAGTGGGGGGTGCCTAACGGGAGTAGGTTGTTGTAAATCCCTTGTTCGCACGTTCGCACTGTACAGGGTGCGTCAAAAGTCTTTGGACTCAGATAATTGGCCGCCTTAACGGCTATTTTGAAGCAAATGAAACAAAATTTATAACATCAATTACTTTAGACATTGTACACATAAAAATATAGTTAGGTTTCGAAACGACCTGCTTTGAAACGAACACAGGCCTTAAGTCTCCTAGGGAACGCATCTACAGCGGCGCGCACGACTTCTTCATCAATTTCTTCCCAGGCTTTCTTCAAAGCTCGTTTGAGCGACTGAATGTCCTTGTGCGGTGTAGAGCAGGCCTTGCTCTTTAATATAGACCAGATCGAAAAGTCCATCGGATTGAGATCCGGGCTGTGTGGTGGCCATTCTTTTGCTGAGATGAAATCGGTAAAGTTGGCGGCGCACCACTTCTGTACGACTTTGGCCCTGTGGGCAGGTACAGAGTCCTGCTGATATTTCCAGCTGGTATTTTCGAAGTGCTTAGATGTTCAAGAAGAAATTTCCTTTTTTAGAATGTCTTCGAGATAGTTCTGACTATTGATTTTGAGGCCTTTATCCACGAAAATCAGTGGCGTTTTCCCACTTGCTGTTATCCCTACGAAAACCATCACGAACTTCGGATGCTCTGATTTTTCCGCCACATTCCCGCGCTGATTAGCTTCTCCTACAGTACTGGCAAGAATCCTGTCGTTTTGGTGATCGAGAAATCGTTCAATCGTGAAAACGGACTCGTCGGTAAACAGGATCCTTCAGTGGCGCGCCGCGTCGAAACGCTTCAGAAGCGCTTCACATTTTTTTACCCTTGCAGTCCTTGTAGAGTTATTCAGTGGCTGTGCTTTCCGTATTTTGAACGCACCACTCCGATATTGTATTTGACAGTTCGTCTGATGGAGCACTCGAAATCTCCTTCAGTACGAGAGAGCTCTCTCATGGATCTTCGCGGATTTCGGTGCACTTTGTCACGTATCAGTTTGACGACTACAGGAGCAGTAGAAGTTCTCGGACTACCTGATCTTGGCCTGTCCTCCATTGTTTCCGTCCGTTCTAGCCTATCCAAGTTGTAGAACACCGTGAACTTTGGGATACGTGGAGTTCTGGCCATGTCCGCGCCTAACACTCCCTCCTTGTGCATTTTCGCCATCGCAGTGCGCAAACCTTTTACTCCAGACATCTCAAACGGGCCAACGATCAGTGAGGAAAATTTACAATACTGTAGGGCAAGATTAGTATAATGGTTATGCATAAAAGTTTGGATGGCTGCAGGGCGCTTTTCATATATAATGATCCTAAAACAGTGAGTCCAAAGACTTTTGACGCACCCTGTACTGTACTGGGGTCGTGACTATGTTGCGATAAAATGGAATTACAACAATAAATATGTTATCGCTACTAGCCCTATCAAAACACATAGTATCCCACCATCCACCGTGGCCATAATAGTGTTCCACAAGGACCAGTTACACGCGCTAGCACATTTCGTATCGTCGTCTGGGATGGCCCTCCACACCGTCAACTCCATACAGGGACGGGAACCTGACATCGTCCTTCTCCTCACCACTCGCACGGACGTTTCTTCCGAGACCGGCGACTTCTTGGACGAGGCCTTCCGGTTCAACGTGCCGCCATGGGCTGTTCGTCCTTGGTCCTCCGTCCGCACTCGCTGTGCTACCCAATTGGGGTCGTCTGTTGGATTGAGCCTCTCTAAAACGCTCTTGGCAATTTAGCTGCACTTCAGCTGGGCGACTGCTTCCGCACATGCATTCGAACCACACGTTACTGCTGCTGTATGATATCGTCGTCATTGACCACCCGTTACTGTCATTACTGGTTTCAACATAAATATCGTTCAAATTCTGTTTGGGCAGTCCTAAACTATGAGACGCTGCCGATAAAATTGTGCGAAACCTGTCTGTCAACCAAATCAGTCACCAAGTAATCGAGTACTCTGCCGCTTATTTGAGACGTGAAAGCCACCACGATATGGACGATGTAGCTATGGCTGATATATATGAAACCGTTTTCCGCATAATTTCAAGAGTAATCATAATTCCCCACAAAGAATATGTTCCAAGCATTTACAAACACTGAAAGTCTATGTCTTCTCTGCTAGCCTTCATTATTAGATAATCATCATATAATCATTATACAAGCCTATCAGCCACACACAGGGATGGTTATCCCATTCTGCGAATTAAAGGCTCTAATATTGTCTGTACGTCAGCTGTTCCTTATAGGTGATAAAACATGATACCTCCCTCTAGACTCCTCTCGGATACTCTTGGAGGCCGAATAAAGCTTATGTTCGAAGAAACGAACTTCAACCGACTGCGAACCGCCTGTACATAGATGGCGTTCATTTCTCTGCCTGGTGATGGCAGAGAAATGACAGGAAAAAGGACAATAAGCCGGAGAGGACGTTGTTCATATCGACATTGCACCGCTAGAGGAACAATATATAAACATGGTTCTCCGAGCGGAGGGAGCACGAGACGATAAAAAGGTTCAATGAGAACTCCGCCGTCACTCGATACTCCTCACGAAGGATCGACACCAGACATTCGCAATGAAGCACCGCATCGGAGAAGCAGGAAGAAGAATATACGAAAAGAAGCCGACCTTCGGAAGAAGATCATGCAGCTGAAGCGACAGTTAAGTCGCAACCGGGAATCGAGGGGAGCGGTGGAGCTACGCATGTCACCACGACAGGGACGCTCAATCGAAGTCCCAGCATTCTCCGGTGATAGATGGTGTTATGAGTACTATCATCCGCACGAAGATGGTGTAACCCATCTTCACTCCCATGTCGTCCCATTCTAGCGTCTCGAGGAGGCGTTGAACAGCTATATAGAAAAAATTGTTGTAGAATGGTGTGATCACGGTCGTGATTGGAGACGCCTTGTTTGCACAGAGCCTCTTCCGTTTCGACAGAATCGAAGGCCTTCCTGAGATCGATGAATGTGAGGCATAACGGCGTCTTGTACTCTCGGGACACCTCAATGAGCCTGATCACGGTGTGGATATGATCGATTGTGCCCCTCTTCGAAACCCGGCTTGCTCGCACGGCTGTCCTTCGTCTACCGTTCGGTCGATCCTGTTCAGAATGACACGTGTGAATAACGTAGACTCAGACAGCAGGCAGATAGGGCGATAGTTGCCGATGTCGTGCGGATCTCCCTTCTTATACAGCAACACAGTCCTGCTAGTTTTCCATATTGCTGGTACTTTGCAGTCCGACAGGTATCGTGTGAAGAGCCTTGCCAGGGTGTTGATGAGGACTGGCGGCAGGCTCTTCAGATGTTCGGGTCGGATCCTGTCGGGACCGGGAGCTGTGCGATTCTTCATCGATGAAATCGCATGACGAATCTCGGAAGGGAGAACCGCAGGGATGACGTGTCCATCGTTCGGGATTGGGTATTCGGGAAGATGGACGTGGCTATCGAAGAGATCGGAGTAGAAGTAGTGGATGACCTTCTCCAAGGACGTGAGGGTTCCATCCGGGCGCAGGAGAGCTTCATCGTGGTCTTGTAGTTGATTAAGCCTCGACGAGCGTTGCGTATGCTCTTGCCCGCTTCAGCCGCATCATTAAGGTCTTCCTTTATCGCTTCTCTGCAAAGTCGGTCAGATAAGTCCGCTCTTCGCGCGCCGCAACGCGGCGTTCTTCGGTGGGCCATCGATACACCTGCGCATAATACGTTGCGAAGTCGAACACGATGTAAAAAGCCAGACTAAGAAAATAGTAGTAATTATGGAAAAATTAAAAGTCAATAAATCAGGTAATAAATATCTCCTTGGCATTGCTTTCCTCAATATGAAAGGGCATTCAGCTACGGCTTCTCAGATTGATTGACGGAATAGGAAATACTTCGGCGAAATTTCAGGTAGAACCCTAAACAAAGAGTTATAGGCTGCTTCAGAGAGAACATATATCCAATGTTCCCAGATTGATCTGTTTGAATTCTCACTAAATACGATGATTACCTGTTGCATACATTAAGTCGTACCCTCAACTAGTTCAAACCTTAAGAAATGCGAGAAACAGAGGAAATAAAGGCGGAAAGAAATATCCAGACGTTACTTCACGCGGACGGGATGCAATACAATAAAAAACGTAAAGTGTCACTGAGAGCGCATTCTAGATGGAACGTCGTTGGTTTTTGTGATATTATGTTTTACTGATCTATAGTATAAAGACGCAAGATAAAAAGCGCCGCGAGAGGAGTGCAGAGGAAGTTATCGTGTTTCCGGTAAAGTTCTGCATATTTTCATACCCATTATTTGCCGTTTATGTTAAGGGCTTTGCTTCAATGTTTGCGCAATTTGTGCTTGTATTTGGTGGAATGATTATAAAAGGTTAGTTACCTATGTTTGAGACCCTGCTCTGGGCCACTATCAAACCTGTGGAAATGCGGTGAAATATAGAAATAATAAGTCGATAAATCCCTGAAGCTGTGTCAGGTCTGTAATAAACACTTGTGAGCGAGAGACGCTCAAAGCTGTGCTTAACAGTATGTGCTCTGGGAAGTACCGCAAAAGAAACTCCAAAAAATGAGCGACCCTTCCACAATGAGTGCTATGCTATATTATTTGTAAAATAATGATTCTACTTTACTTTTAATTGTCCATCTTTAGGTGAACGGTGCTCTGTTTGCTGGGAGGCGTAGCACTCGCTGTGGGAAAGTCGCGTAATTTTTTGGCAGTTTGTCTTTACATATCATCCCGTTGCCCTTGACTTTACCTCACGTTCCCAATGCAGTTCGAGGTGTGAATAAGAATAGTATATCGAATCACAGTACATCGAATGGGTCGACCTGTTGCAGGAAGACCTCGTCTATTGAAGGTTATGTTCCCGGCATCCTTTTTCGCGTCATTAACTTTGAAAAGAGCTCCTAATCTCCGCTTTTTCTCTGAGAAGGGTATTTATATAAGGAGGTCTCTCACTAAATCTGAGCGTGACAGGATCAAAGCTGAGAGGCAATCAGTTAGTACGCGTAATTTGCATGAGTTCAGAACTCCTCACGATTGTTCAGATACCGTTGTGTCAGATGTAAGAATGACTCAATCTTCGCTTCCTCCTCCGTCTAAAGATGTTTCTCTTGATTCTTCTGATCGAACGGGAAACATTTAAGACCTCTTAGGAAATCAAACTCGGTCAGTTGCGTTTTAACGAATATTAGATCAGTGGTTAGTAATAGGAATTCCATTATAGCCCTCCTGAAACAAAAGATCGATATCATTTTGGTAAATGAAACTTGGCATAACCGTAATATTGACACCACTTCACTTTTCAAAGGTTGTTGTTATCAATACATCGTGCTAAGGTCTGATCGTTCAGCAAAAAGAGGTGGTGGCGTCGCAATTCTGGCTTCAAAATCTAGCTCTCCCTCTCTGGTATTCGATGAATCGGTACAGGAAGGTTATGAGATCCTATGTTGTGACTTGCTACAAGAATGCGTAGTTCGATTCGTTCTGGTGTACAGGGCCCCTCACTGTTCCTCGGCCCTAAGCGGACAACTGATTAGGGCACTGAGTGATTTGTTTGCGTGCAATAAGCAATGCATCATAGTTGGTGATTTCAACTTCCCTGAAATTACCTGGAATGATAGCCCTCACCTATCCTGCAGGGGTGGCATTGCAGCTAAATTCGTTGAATTCTGTTACTCTCACTCACTTAAACAGTTTGTTAGTACGCCGACTTCGGGTAATCATATCTTGGATCTTGTATTGTCTAATGACGACAAAATATTAGGTCGTCGGAGAAGTTTCCCGCCACTTTTGCCAATGTTTTCAAAGTTGTTCCTTTCCTTTATTCCACTCGATATCCGACACATTTATGCATGATTACCGTCAGCAACATCTTGATATTTACCAGATAAATTTTGACCCCTCCTCCTACAGAATTTCTAGAGTTTTGATGAAAAGAGTTCATCGAACCATGTTTTGAGGTGCTCTCACTCGTCGAGCTGGTTCTCTAGTAATTGAATGGAAAACGAATGGAACAAATATTATTTTGTTGGGGCAAGGTTCGTCAAATGTCTTGGATAGGTCATCGGAAATGTCGGATATTTTTGAAATTTTTAAAAGGTCTCCTTTTCAATAGGTGAATGCGCGTCATGGTGACTGAAGAAGGTTTTCCTATGTTTTCCACTAACGGCTGCTCCGTCGCCATCGAAGTGGTGATGTTAGACATCGTTGGTGACAGTATCATCTGCAGGTAGCAGCTCCTATCGAATGCCTCATTTGCAGTTCAGCTGCAGACCGATCATCTACATTTCGGGTGGAGTTGCGGTTTTGAAATTTTCGCTGGTTTGCTGCAAGTGAACGGCAGGAGATTTGGCGTGTGATTGGTGTACGCTACCCACTCCTTGATGCCACTAACCGAATTGCCGGGCGAATGAAAATTTCTTCGGAAAGTTGAGATAGTCGTGCATGCACCCGTCACCATCTGCAGATGGTGGCCGCTAAAGCATGCCGCAACTATGTGCCCTATTTCCTTGTCTTTTCAAAGAATCGGAGACGGACAGCCTGTGAGGGTATATGGCTCTCGAGTTCCTCTATCAACTCACGTCTACTACGCCGGCCATCCTCTGAAGTCAGCTCCAGAAGACCCACTTAAGCAACAGCAACTACCCTCCCCCACTACTGTTGTTCTTTGAAGCCAAAATGGGCCTTTTTGAACACATGAAACCAAACTTTTGCTGCACTAATAAAGACAATTGAAGGGCCCACCATGATGCATAAGGCATTAACTGAGCTTCCTTCAACGCGTTGTTTTATGAGCTCGTGAAGAAAAAGCAGTACAGGGCACTTGCAATCAATATCGATTTTCTCTGCAATACCTGTCGTGCTGAACCATGACAACTGTGATGTATGTAGCTCATAAATCAGCCTACATAAAAGTAACGAATGTCAGATCCCGGAACCCGTTTTAAAATTTTGGTGAGCGGTCAAACTGAGTGGCGGGAAACTTCTCCGACGACCTAATAATTTTCGATTTGTATGTCCGTGCCCAGCTTGGCTCTAGTGATCATTGCACTGTTTATTTCAAAATTGAATCTCATCGTACACCTCCTCCACAAGTTCTCAAACGAGATTTTGCCTCTGCCGACTACGATAGCATTTTGCGGTACCTAGCAGAAGTTGATTGGTATGGATCACTAAATAGCGTTCCAACGGTTAATGAGAAATATGAGCTCTTCATTACAATATTACAGCACTGTATCGAACTTTTTGTCCCTATCAGGAAAGTAAGTGGTAATAAGTCATCACTCCCTCCATACTTTAATAGACTGCTTGATAAGAGGGATAAGGCTTGGATCAGAGCTAAACAGACCTCCCGCTCCTACGAATGGGAACAATGTCAAAAAATTTCCCATACTCTAGAAACTAAGCTGAAAAGGTACAATAAAGCCGTGGAGAAACGTGTTATAGACTCCGGTGACCGAAAAAATTCTATAGTCTGCTGAACTCGCGTCTAAAAGGTAAACAGGCGATGGGCGCCTTACGCTCTTTCGAAGGAAGAGAGGTATATGATGACAAAGAAAAAGCGGAGTTGCTGGCTAATACATTTTTGGAAAATTTTGAAGCTCGTAGCAAAGAGTGGCGAAATGTTCCCGTGAAGCCGGTATATTCAACAATGCAAGACTCAGTTTGGTTTCACAGTGAAGAGATTCTCTCAGAGCTTTTAAAATGACCACGCTCTGAAAGCTTAACGTCCAACAATATCCCGCTGGAATTTATTAAAAGAGTGGCGTTTGCCATTGCGAGTCCACTAGCATTCGTATTTAATCTCTCCTTCATGACCGCAGAAGTCCCTGATCGTTGGAAACAATCGTTTGTTACTCCAGTTCAAAAAAAGCCTCCGTACGACAATCCTGCTAACTTTGGGCCAGTTAGCATCACTTCTTTATTTGCTAGGCTGTTTGAAAAGTTTGTGAAGAAAAATAAGCATCTTGAAGAATTACATATTATTTCTCCACAACAGCACGGCTTTCAGCAAGGGAAGTCTACAGTTACGGCGATGATCCAGTCCCTGAACTACTGGACTAAAGTCATAGATCAAGGTAATAAGGTGGATGTTGTGTATTTTGACTTTAGTAGAGCTTTTGATAGGGTTTGCCATGAAAAACTGTTCTATAAAATGACCCTAGTCGGAATTCATCCCCGAATAATTTCAAGGGTCAGAGCCTTTTTGACTGCCCACCAATACAGAGGACGGGTTAATGATGCTTTTTCGGAACCCAAGTTTACCAATTGTGGTGTTCCACAAGGTGGGTGTTGTCACCCGTTCTTTTTAACATCTACACCTTCGACCTGCTCGATCTACTCACAGAGAAACAAATCGAATTCTGTGCGTTTGCCAACGACCTCAAAATCTATGGGTTGGCAAATGACATAGAGCACACTGGTTTCCTCCAAAAGGCAATCGATTTGGTTTACAGTTGGTCTGAAAATTGGAATTTGCCGCTGTCAGAAGGAAAATGTAGAGTAGTGCATTTAGGTAGAAATAATAGTAAGTACGAGTACGCAATTGGTAGTGCTGTCTTGAAGGCCGTGGAAGAAATCATGCATTTGGGATTTTTGGTTACTGCGGACCTTTCGTTCGACAAACACTGCGAAATGATCGCATCTAAAGCTACACGGATGATGTATCAAATGTTTAGGACTCTCACTACTACCAATGTTGCCGTATTACTTCAGGCATATAAGGTCTATATTACGCCAATGCTCGAATACGGGACCCGTGTATTCAATACATATAAGAAAAAGAGCGCAGAACAACTAGAAAAGGTCCAAAACAGTTTTACAAGGAAATTGATGATAAGGCAAATGGGATACAACTACGACCTGATACTGAGTAGTGAAGAAAGAAACCTCAACTTTCAACTCAGAACATTGGAGTATAGAAGAAAACGGAATGATGTGATTTTTTTCCATAAAATTATTCACAGAACATGCGGTATTGAGCCATCAGACCTACTTGTTTTGAGAACAACTAACACAAGAAGTGGTTGCACGAGTTATGACCCGGGATGGGCGAGAACTAACGGTAGACGAAACTTCTTTACGTTCAGAGCTTATACAGCATATGAAATTCTTAGGAAAAAGGGCACCGTTCCGAGGCAGTTATCAGCTTTTAGAAAATTTCTGCTCAAAAATCTAAGCTAGTAAAGTTCCTGGTCTTAGATGTTCACCCATCGATCTTCCTATTTGTGTCATTGTTGCTTGGTTTTCTTTTGGTTATCGTTCGTTTTGCACTAGTTATTATGTTTTTCCTCGGAGAGTTTGACGTACATATGTCTCACACAAGCATGCTTACGTAATAATAAAAAAAATAAAAAAAATAGATTCAAAAATTACTGGCATGCGGGCTTGGAGATTTCCTCCATCAGCGAAGGAAGCCAACTTTATGGAATCTTAAAATATCACATTTCGTAGTGAGTTAGGAAAAAAGGAAAAAAGAATAGCTTGAGCACTGCAGTCTATCATAAAACACTGCCAAAAATTTGAAATGGCTCACCTTAAAACGTCGTACTCAGCGCTCAATACCATTGCAGGCGGCAGATCTTTGCGTACTCCAAAGACCGGACACAAATCGGGGTCCGTTCCTTTAGTTGCAAAAATCTTCTGCAACGGTCGCGTCTCCTAAACAACCCTTTATCTACTCTAAGTCAAGAATGGCCACATTCTCCAGTGCTCGAGCGGGTCCAGAAATGATGACTATGCCTTATTCCATCGAAGTGGGCAAACTATCACTGATTGTCAAAAAACGACTCACGTCATTTTCCACAGCGGACTCCACTTCGTCCGCAGTGAACCAGTAGCCTATAGCCTTTTGAAACTCCTTTGACGTTTTCAATTCTCTGAAATTACTGTGCTGAGACATCGCAAATGTACCTTTATGAAATTTCAAAGGTCATGTAGGTCTCAGATAAACACATTCGCTAAGCTGCCGACCATCCTCAAGCAGATAATTTCTGCTCAGTCAACTTTGATTCTGAGCACTCATAAAGGCAAACAAATTGATCACGCAGGAAACTTGAGAAACAGTATACACCTTGAGATGTGCTGACTGGCCTTCAAGATTTCCAAATTTTTCTTGCTGGCAGGCAATCCAAGGTATAGCAACATAAATCGTGCCATCCACGTTGGGTTAAGAACAGCTGCTCCATTGAACCTGAAATTTGGTTGGAATCGTTATTTTCTTAATACTTCCCTCGCGAAAAAACGTCGTACGAACTTCTTATAGTATTCCAGATATGAAGGCAGTCGAAACCCAAAAACATGTATTACTGGATAGATGAGTACTTGGCTCTAAAATTGAAAGTTTAGATTATAAAAAAAACAGAAATATATCTTTGTAAGACTGGCTCTGAGAATGAGCCCTACTACAGTCTTTTATTGCAGAAGGAAATTTGACATCACTTCAAAAATGAATGGTTGAAGGAACCCATATAATTTTTTTGAAGTGCTCTAGAGTTAATTTGAAGTAGAGGGGCAGCGGCTACTTTAAGTAGGTATGAAGAAAGAGTTCTCAGTCAGCGATTTTGTTGTAGAGCACTGTTAGTTTGAAAATATACAAGAAACATAAATCGATGAAAACGCTGATTAACTAAATTTGAAAACCGACTTTTACATAGGGCTCGTTCTGCCTCTGGAATTTCTGCGCGACAGCAGCAGCAAGATTTCCGCCGGCGCTCTCACCAGAGATGCTGATCTTTTCTGGGTCAATGTTGAACCTCTTCGCTCTGAAACTCTTGTTACAGGATATAGAGCTATTTCAACTGGTCTGGAAAGTCTTGATTGTAGTTTATGACAACTAAAGAAGACCCGTTTCTGCTCCAAAAAGTCGCCAACACATTACCTGAGATTTCCCACTCCATTGTTTAGATATTGGAGCTTTTTTCAAAAAAAAATCGATGTGGAATGCCATCGTACTCGGCTGGTTTAGTATTTCGCGTGTTACAACTTTCACAACAAAGTGAACACTGCTGAGAAAAATTCTCAATGGGGAGAAACAAATAGAAAAGACCAACCCTTCTTTGTAAAGAATGCGGATGACGGTCTCACAGTCGACGAGTCCACATGGAAATGGATGTTCAGGAGCGAGTCGATAATCCACAGAGAACACCGTAACACCCAGAGAACGAGCCAAAGTATTGCAGAGCGGATCGGAGTGCTCTAAAAATTTGCGCACAGCAGGTTGAGTGGCTATGGACCAGCACTCCTACTCGGGCAATTCCTAGATAGTTGCTCAAAAGATGCTCCAATAAAAGTCTGTAGATATCTCCACTACACACCCGTAGCTGGTAGGATACGTGGGTGACTGAGGGTTCACGCCTAGGGACCACCCGCCTAGAGGACTTCTGGGGCATGACCTGGCGACGCTGTGCTCCTGCTCGCATGACAGACACTTGATGAGATAAACGGTTCCGGCAACCATGTAATCTCCCGGTTTCCCAAAGGGGCATATGGTGCAACCCGGTGTGGTGCATATGCGGTCATACAAGCGATTACGAACAAGCTGGCTTTTGAGGTTTCTTGGTGGTATTTCTACCACCCTTACTAACTCATGCAGATCAGCCTTTCTGAGACATGTTCGTATTGCATGACCTATACCGTCAGAGATGAACGCCACAGGAAATGCAATATTCGTTCTGTCTTCTCCAGGTCTGTCTGCACCAGCCGATCTTCTGCTTCCAATTGACCGCTCCTGACAGGGATAACCGTTACGTTTAGCGATGTCGCGGGCCATGCACAAAGAGTGATGTTTTTGAGTGGCATCCGATGAGACCATAGATGCGGTACGGAACATGTTACGTACGATAGCTTTCTTAACCGCCACAGGATGAGCCGAGGAATAATGGACGATGATATTTTTGGACGTGGGCTTTCGGTACCATCTTGTTTTGAAACCCCCCTCGGTGAGTTGGACGTGGACGTTCAGGAAAGCCAGCCAGCTGTCTGTGGGTTTTTCCCGTGTGAACGATATGTGTTCTGACTGCTCATTGAGTATCGCAAAGCAGTCATCCATGTCCTTTTGTGTTGGGCACACCACAAAGCAGTCGTCAATGTACCGATAATAGAGAGTCGGCATCCGTTGCAGTACTGGCGACTCAACTTTGGACATGAACGTCACAGCCAGGACTGGGGCTAACCTCTGACCCATAGCAAGGCCTCTAACCTGTTTATAGTATTCGCCAGACCACCTGAACACATTGCACTGTAAGCACTCGTTCAGCAGCGTCATGACCTGTGATACACTTAAACCGTACAAGTTCATGACCGCTTGATGTTGAGTCATCATTCCTGACACAGCCTGGAGAGCTTGGTTGTTGGAGACGTTGGTGTACAATGACATCTCAATATCACTAATGAATTTCCGAACTTCGCGAAATATGTCAGACTACATTACGGCAATAATTCAGGTTGAGTGGCTATGGACCACCACTCCTACTCGGGCAATTCCTAGATTATTGCTCAAAAGATGCTCCAATAAAAGTATGTAGATGCTTTTTGGTATGTTCTAAGCAGAAACTGATCTGATGAGGTGTAAAGGTGTGGCTCTGAATACTACTAAACGCAACAGTAGCGACTATTTGAGGCTCGACGACTAACATTTGGAAATGCAATGCCTGAATCATAGTCTTCCAAACTGATAACTACACTCTCCGAAATGGTATGCAGCCCTTCTTTTGAAATTTCTCTTTTGGTTCTGAAAGGCTTCGACTTCTTTCTGAGATCTAAAATTATTCAAATTCCCTACCAGCTCGCATCATTATCCATCCTCCTCCGTGAATGTACACTAGAGCTGCACAGCTTCTTTTCTCTTTAGGAGTATGGATTCTCACATTCACTCCTCCAAGAGATTCTGTTCTTATCTAAAGCGGATGATAAGCAAGCAACATTAACAACACATGAAGGACTTTGAAATGATTTTCTGGGAACTACATATAATAGTTCAGCTTGGAGCGATTAAATGATTGATGATTACCCGCAAGTGCTCAAGAAAATCCCAGAGAACCATTTGTTTCTCTGCACCTATTTATTACCAAATAGTAACACTGGCTGCGACGGAAAGAGCTGAACGATCCCTCAATATATAGATTTTGAAAAGTCGATAATCTATCGATATCGATTTCTACAAGTTGTAAATTATATGCTAATCACGTTTAGTTACCCAAGTTCGAGGACGTCGCCTAAGGACCCGCGTAGCAGATAAAAACTACAGAGAAATAAAAAAAAAATTCAAAACCAACCGTACCGTCACATGAGAATTGTTAGTTCTCTGAAGTTTCATCAATAATCCGATAATCAGCCTTACGTATATACAACGTGCTCTGTCTCCGAATACTAATTCGATAATATTAGCCTAAAAATCAGTACACTAACATTAAAAACAAGTGAAATGCAAACATTTCCGCCATACCGGATATTCACATATTAGCTTTGTAACTATTTCCATCGATTCAATCGTGGAACGATCAGCCATCTCAGTTGGTAAAGGAATATGAAGTCGGCGTCGAGCATACAATATTAATAATAGCAAATGGATACAGAATATTAGTAGCAACCACATGAACAAACTGGAAAAGAATTGAATTTTTGATCAAGATGTTCAGTAGTGCATTTAAGACCTTGACAATTCACTATAACTCATAGATTGTTTTGTTTTGAAGAGGATTATTACACAAACGACATTTATAGTGTGGTAAAAAAGTCTTGAGCCACTTTGTGTTTTGTTTTGAAGAGGATTATTACACAAACGACATTTATAGTGTGGTAAAAAAGTCTTGAGCCACTTTGCTTGCCAGTTTTAGAATTTCCAGCTTCTGAATTGTATCCGTGACCCAACACGTGGCACTTGATAGTCGTTCTCGAAGCATCGTTACGATGGGTATAAACATCCAAACCGTCTTCTTTAACTTGAGGTACGATGTCGTTCCATAAGTGCTCAATTGAACTCTAATCTTTAACGGACGGTGACGCACTACTGGAATGATGGAGAAGGTTCGCAATATCAGCGCTGTGATCTGTGAAGACACCGCGTCTAACAGCACCATCGAGCTGTGGTGATCTCGTTCTATACGGCAAGACTATGGCTCCGAAGACAAGCCTTCGTTGAAATGACGTCCAATGGTATAAAATTCTGCTGTTTGTTAAAATCGTCAAAGCGGATCCGGAAATAAGCACTCGCAGTCCTGCAACGTGGCCATCCCACAGTTAGCAGTCTGCTCTATGCCCTTGGTACAGAAAAGTGCTGAGCGGACTTCTCGGACGTCGTGACCGATAGCACGTGCTTCTCCCGCGTATCCACTGGTCTATCTTACCTTCTCCTTCCCTAGAGAGGAGGTACTCAGAAGTTTTGTTAGTTATTGCGAGAGGTGGAACCTTTGCACCTTCAAATCATGCACTGTTGTTTTGCTGCACTTAGTAGAAGCGCTTTTGCGGAAGCGAAAATAGAAGCGGACGGCAAGAAGTACTGCTTCTGGCACTGGACAGGAATGCTGCACAAAAAGAGAGTCAGTCGGTTAGAGGTCACAAAATAGCACACGCTCTCTGCTGTTGGTAAAACAAATCTTATTTAATCTCAATTCTGTGAGTAGAAAATGGCCGAAATGCCCATAGAAGTCACGGTGGTTTTGACTAACGATGGTGCTCATATCGTGGAATAAAATGTATTGTGCGCTAAAAAAGAAAACAAAAAAACACTAGACGTCAAACGGCTCAAGAATTTTCAACCACTCTGTTTTTGTGGAAAAGTGACGAATATCCGAAGGCTGCTTTTGTCAGCAACTGCTTTTGAAGAGGATTGATTTCTTTTGAAATTATGAACGAATAATGTGCAAGACGCCCGAAAGACTGTCTTATCGGCTATGCAATGGTGGAAGAACAGTCAACACCTGCGATAAGACAGCTGTTTGGCACAAAATACCGCTGACGCTTTTATTTTCTGACGTGGAAACTTCTCTGAAAACCTGCTTTTTTGAGCTGGAAAGGCAGTGCCGTACCGTAATTCGGTGCTCGTTCACTACGGTTACTTTGAGTACGATATGAATAAAATACTAGCAGGATGCTGACCATTACTACTGCAACGATTTAGATAGAATGACAACAACTACTTTTCTTCCCAGGTATTAAGCTTCGTGACAGTAGGCTTCAATTTCGACAACATTCCTCATGGCGTCGGTTTTAGAAGTACCGCTAATCAAAAAATGGTGAACTCTTTAGAATCACAGTTACCAGTTCTTTTCCCGAACAATTATCTCACGAATCTCGGCGCAGTGATCATGAGTCCACAGCTTCAGGATCCATTTTTCCGTGATTGGTTGACGTACCTTACCATCAATGTGGAGTCAACCTTCCTTCAGCTTCATTTTTACATTCACAGAACATTAGATTCGTAAAGTTCAGCGAGTTTTACCAAATTAAATTCACACCTTCAGCAAGCTCTCCGATCATAAGTGATTCAGCAGAATTTTCCGTGTTTCATCCCACGTAGGTAGGAGAGAGACAAAGTAAAAAGTAAAAGCAACCAACATAAGGACAGGACAGCTCAGAGACTACGAAGAACTTGATATAGTATATGATGGGCATTTCTAAGTCCGTAACAGATTGTGATTCTCTACGATCGATGATCGAGTTCTTCTTCGTCCACACTCTTACATTGTGGATTACTGCAGATACATTGGTGAACATTTTGTGTAAGGAAAATCATTCTCATAAGAGTGTAGCCTGTGCGCGACTTACGGTTTTGCATAGCAAGTCCTGATGTTGTGGACGAATGAGTAACAATAATCCACATAGTTCGGTGGGTGCCAGGAATGTTCGTGTAAATTCTGAGCAGTGCTTATATCTCTGTAAAATCTCTGTCTCTGTCAATATCAATCTCTGTCTTCTATTCAATAATGAACTACATTGTTCGTGTAAAGTTTTCATTCTCCCTAGCAAGTGCCTTTCATAGAGACAATATTGATAACATGAATAATGACACGATGCACTTCGGATACCGGAGGACTCGAATTGACATAATAAATTAAGTGGAGCTCATAATTGAAATAGTGAATTCTAACGAAAAGACCCAATCAAAAATTGACAACGAATAATGTGAGGAACTGGCACATTGGAACTCTGATCACTAGGATCAGAAAGGTTTGAAATGTTGTGAGCTCTTTTCACATGCCGACACACCCAGAAGTGGATCATAGATGTCGATCTGGTCCAATCCCACGTACGAGTACTCGTTTCTCAGTCCTTCTGCAGAGAATTCAATCTGAAAGTGTTCATTTATAAAGAAACTACGATCTTCTCTCACAATGGGAGTGTACAAAATTTTCATTACCGCGTCATAGGTTCCATTATTCAGAAAAATTCTATCACATCTCCAATAATGACTGTTTCCTGAGACTTCGTCACTCAAATAAAGCCTGAAATATTGAGACATACACGGAAGTCACAAGTATTTATACAGACGCCGAAAGATGCGAGGTATAGTATTTTTCCAAACTGTTTTCTTTTTCTTTCAACCTCAAATTCGGAATTTTTTCGAGGGCTCATTTTTGCTCACTGTGCAACAACGGCGCTCGGACATTTGTTGTGCGTTCAATGCATGGAGTAACCAAGAATCGATCTCACATATTTCTTGTTTTTTTTTCAAACGCTGAGCGAAATTACACTTCAGATTCTTTCGCTTCATCAGTTCCTCTTGAATTCTACTCTATCACTGATTCAAGGAGATCGTCCGAAGGCCCAGGAATCCGACTTCAACCATGCTTACCATGGAAGTTTGTAACTCCCAATTGGGAATTTGAAACCAGAACGGAGTAGCGCTGATTAAAGAGACATTCAACCTCCACGCTTTCACAATATTTTCATGAGCCTCTAAATTTTCCGTCTGCGTTGGAACTTATGAGACAAAACGATATGAGTCTGCTTCTGGGGGAGCATTTTAAAAAATCGACCAGAAATTCTTGTAACATGAAACTCTAAACAAATAAAAACAAAAAGGAAAGATCATTAAATGAGCTTATTTATAACATTATGAATATGGAATGGATAGTATACTGAAAACTCACGTTGAAATTTGATGTGCAAAAACCCAATTTTTATAGACAGCTTAATATATAGTAACCATAATAGGAATCATAAGTTGAGGAAGTGACTTTTGCAGCGCACCTCAGATCAGGAAGGCCCACCCATTTTCGATTCTTTTCCGAAAATCATTCCATCCAGATGGTGTGTGATAACAACGCCAAATAGATGAAAAGAGGACAAACTATCACCAGACGGACTCGTCTCAAATCCGATCACCAACCACATTCTCTTTCAATACTACTTGATGGATCATCTTTTTCCCCTTTGGAGAGACTCGACAAAAGCCCGTCATTTACAATCTATACTTAATTCGCGATTTTGTCTGACAATGATTAACGTCACTCAGCACAAAGAGCGTTAACTTTTTCTTCATTCTCGATTGAGTGAAAGTAGTGATCGGTAAAACCACAGCGAACGAATTAGGGTCCACGATGGCTCGTTTTTTGATGAACAGAAGTGAGAAATCTGAGGAACCCTAATCAGTATGAGATATCTAAATCACGTAGTCATGTCTTTTGCAAAACAATGATGTATGCGATTCGTTTTTATTTTTGTTTGGCAAAAGGGAAGAGGTTTTTTCTGTTTTTTATTGGTCTTCTCTCTGATTTGGCGTGCATTATGTGGGTTAATGGGTTTTCACTTTAGCACATTATCGACTAACGTGGTAAACAACCAGTTTCGTTTTGTTTGCCTTTGTTTGTTGTTGATTTTTATTTGATTTGACTATTTGAGTCGTGAGTTTTGCATAACTTTATCCATACTATTCTTCTTAGAATTCCCAAATTTGAGCCTTTCATTCATTTGAGTTCACGTTTATAATCTCATGAATTTTCTCCAAGAATTCCGGATTTCAATTAGGATGAACGAAACATTTCTCTCCTTTCCAGGAGGTAATCGCTCGAGGAAATTTTTTACAGCAAACTTTGGTTAGCTGCAACAACTTCTGCACTAAATATGTACTGAAGGAGAAATCGTTGATGACACTCTATCACGTGGTGACGTACGCCTTTGGCACGAGACCACTGAGAACTCATGTTCGGCATCTAAGAGTTTTAGAGATAAGATTCAGAAAGAAAATGTAAGTTAAGATGTTATCGATGAGAGAACGACCGCGGCAGCCTCCTTAGAGCAGTCATTATCCTCTTAGCAAAATCTTCGCTTACTTTTTCTTAATTACTTTTCGAGTGAAAAAGCCACCTATAACCTCTCGTCTCCTCACTCCAGCTAGCTATAAGGTTCGATCCATTACTTAGTCTCCAATTCTTCTCAGAACTGTTGTCCTCTGTCGCTTTTCAACGTTTCACTTTTACTCTTTAAAGCTGCATTACATTCGAAGAGCTCTTCACCCCTTGTGATAGGGATATACCCCAACTTTCTATGGAGTTAGTAAAAAGGCGTTTTGCGACGGAAAAAGTCGAAAGTTGTTCCAAGCTTTCGTATGCTCAGTGGTGAAAAAAATGCAACCGATACTGTACCTCGAGTTTCCGGGGTATCAAAGGACAGGAGTGCTCAAAAAAGCTCTCAATCTAAAAGTCAATTCATTTTCTATTGATATGATAAAATTCCACCTTTTCTATGTTGCCCTGATTTGAGCTGAGAACGCCCGTCTTGCATTGATTGTCGTGAGTTTAAAAATAAGGAAACGATTTATCTCGTACGGCGACGTTTATAAAGTGCCTTTCTCGATTCCCGGAATTCTACATGATCGTGGTTGGAGATTTAACACTCACCTTTCCCTTTCGTCGTTGTGCCCTTTTGTTACGTATACGGCAAATTTACTGAGATAGCTCGCTACATAGTAGCAAAATCCTATCCCGAAGTTTCGCGGTAAATCGAACGGTCCCAACGTCAACGACGATGTGCCAGGACCAACAGCATAAGCGAACGAACCGTCTGAAACAGTAATTTTTGGAAAGCTGCACTTTGGAAATGCTGCTGGTGAGATTTGTTCGACTAGACAGCGTAGAAAAGAAAAGGAAAATCTCCGACTGTGTTGAGTTCGAATCCCGCTTGAACGAGGTCCCGTCGGAGCGTCTCCAAGTTTCCAGTCGCCATCGTCAAGTTTTCGAAGACAAGAACCACGATCGAAGTCACATCGCACTGCTGAGCATGTCTTCGTTGAGGGCATTACGGGAGGATCGTAATGAGGAACTGAAAACGAAGGTATATTACTCGCATGTAAATGATAAATTCTTCGAATTCGTAAACGGTATTGAACATCTTTCTCTGCATCTCTCTTTCTCATTACAATGCTCCGGCGCACTGTTTTCAACTAGTAATTCGCCTACATGTTGACTAACGATTTCGCGAATTTCAAGTTCCATAACAAAAATTCTCACAACTAGAGCTCTTGAAACGAGGTGCAAAATCTACTCAACGCCTTGAAAGGCGCACGACCAAAGGTCCGTTCTTACTCAGCAGCAAAGCGAGGCTGAAGCTATGTGCGTTGCATGCTAAAAACGTAGTTCCCTCTATTTTCCTTTTCTTCTCTGTTTCCGCAATACATGGTACAATCTCGATAAGATCCCGGAAGATGCTTAAGGATTGTGTCGCTGTAGCTAAATGTCCGGAAAGCTCACTTGTGGCACCTATTGCAGTGCCGCGTCCTCTGCTTCTCTGCCCCTACACGTGACCACCGCCTTGCTGCATTGCTGCAGAGTATTCGGAGGCTTCGCGCTCTCTCTTCTCGATTCTGATGACGTGAAGCAAATGCGTTGGTCTTCATCTGAGCCGGTTGACGGTGCACAGTGGTTCATGATAAGCCCGCTACCCTCCGTTGAAACTTTATCTCAAGATCCTCTTCGAACTGGACGTTTTTCTGTATTGAAATGAGAGCATCTTCTATTCAAACACGAAGTTCAATTTGAATTTAGAGCAGGAGCAGTGAATCTTATTTGTAGTTCACTTGAATGTAAACAAAGGATGTTTTAAAAGGGCGGCTTAATGAGGGTGACCTTGGGTGGTCGCCACCGAGGCGAGATCAAAGAACACTCTCATGAACGAAAACTCGAGAATTTCTCTTTCTCCTTTCCAATCCAGCTATGTGCTTTTTATTCAGTAGAAACAATATTAGAGAGATCTATGGGGAGAAGGCAATAAAATTTGTTTGTTCAGTTTACATCGCGTTTTGGCAGATGTTTACCGGCGGCACTGTACTTATTCGGAATTGAAAACAGGGTGTCCCAAAAAAATGTACCTCCTGTTTGAAATGTCATAACTTTAGCGAAAATAAACCAATCGAAACCAATCATAGCTTGAATGGAAGCCAAGAAAAAAGAAAATTTTTTGGTCTGCGTTTGGTGAGGATTGCGCCACGTACTCGACCGAGGCCTTGAATTTTGGACCTGATTGATAGTGCATGGGTTATATGCTTGCTCTATTTTGGTCGTAAACAGGTGATATCGCTGCTGTGTGTTACTTCTGAGGCAGTGAACGTACCGACTTGCCGCAGCTTTTGGTTAAGCATGGAACATCATCAATATCGATCAATAATTGTAACCACTGTTCGAGAAACTGATGCTCTTCTAACTGTGAAGTAATCATATGAAAACAATCGAGAGGGAATGAAAAATGTATGAACCATAGAGATTGCGCCATGCACCTGTCGGAGTCGTCGGATTCTAGACCTGATTGAAAGTCCACTGATAACATGCTTGTTCTAATTTGGTTGCCAACAAGTGATATCGCTGTTACGCGTTTCTCTTGATGCTGTAAACGTAAAAACATCAAAGCATAGCTAGTTTAACATGCACTTTAAGATGCTTTTGCACAGTACTGCTTACCCTGTTCAAAAACACAGGACTCTTGTAATGAGCATGTAATGGCAACTGTTATGCTGTTAAACTAGCTATGCTTTGATGTTTTTACGTTTACAGCATCAAGAGAAACGCGTAACAGCGATATCACTTGTTGGCAACCAAATTAGAACAAGCATGTTATCAGTGGACTTTCAATCAGGTCTAGAATCCGACGATTCCGACAGGTGCATGGCGCAATCTCTATGGTTCATACATTATTCATTCCCTCTCGATTGTTTTCATATGATTCACAGTTAGAAGAGCTTCACAGTTAGAAGAGCTTCAGCTTCTCGAACAGTGGTTACAATTATTGATCGATATTGATGATGTTCCATGCTTAACCAAAAGCTGCGGCAAGTCGGTACGTTCACTGCCTCAGAAGTAACACACAGCAGCGATATCACCTGTTTACGACCAAAATAGAGCAAGCATATAACCCATGAACTATCAATCAGGTCCAAAATTCAAGGCCTCGGTCGAGTACGTGGCGCAATCCTCACCAAACACACACCAGAAAATTTCCTTTTTCCTTAGCTTTCGTTCAAGCTATGACTCGTTACGATTGGTTCAATTTCTCCAAAGTTATGGCATTTCAAACAGTGGGTACATTTTTTTGGGACACCCTGTATATTCGGAATTTAGTTCACCTTAGATTAAGGAATCAAATGAAGAGACTCAAATGGATTCTCCTCTAAAGGGGTATCATAAACTTACTCATCCTACAGTTATATATTGCGCTTGCATTGTATGAGATGTCATCGATCGCAATCGCTCCTCCTTGCTTTCCGAACGCATTCAAAGTGAAGTTGTACGCCTCTATTACTATCTAAAAGTGAAAAATAAAACACATTATTTGGCTAGTGCTGACGTCACAAACAAGAGAACAAAGGCAGGGAAGAAGTTTCATTTTTTGCACACTTTCATTCTCTGTAACATTCCTTGCCAATCGAAGCTCAAAGAGAAAAATTCGTGCAGCTCCATTTCGGCACTTCCATCTATAGATTCTGATCAATTGTTTAGTACTGTACTCCTAGACATTCGTTTATTACGAACGTCTACAAATCTTGATTAGTACTTTACTACTGTATATCTAGGCTGGGACAGCCCTGAACGATGTTCAGCAAATCAGCTTGAATTGTAGTTGCATTCTAAAACTACAATTAATCTATGCAGATGTTTACGATGAACTGAAACGTTTCCCAACCTCGAAGTGTGGCGTTCCCGAATACGGTAGTCAGCTACATATTTATTTATTTATTTATTATGTAAACCACAAGGTGCGCCCAAACTGTAATTGAATAGGTGATCAAGTCAGATCAATTGCCAAAATGGTTAGAGTGGAGGGAAACACAAAACTGAACAATGTAAAACCTAAAATTCTGAGAGCCTAAAACAAATTTGAAAAGAGAAAAAAGAATAAAAATCCAACGGATTGCTACATGCAGAGCCGTTTTTGAAAAATAGCTAAACTTCAAAAGTTAGAAAAGAACATTACTAAGACCAATAAAACACAATATCCAAAATGTCAAATTAATTCGATTTGCTCGAGCCATGTAGCCAAGTGATAAAGGAAAAATAAGCAGCCTGTCGGAGAGTCCAAGGAAAAACCGGACACCGATCACAAATGAGTGGCCATGAATGAGAAGACAAGAAGGAGTAAAGTATGTAGTTATGTCCACCCAGCTAGCCTCACGCCAGTAGGTTTGCTTTACTTTACTTTATTGGGACGTGAAACGCCTACATTCACGTAAAAAATATAACAAAACAGTAAAAATTGAACTGAACCGAAACACAGCTAGTGACCCGTACTTTGTCGTAGAAGTAGGAATAGCATAATTCGGCTAAGCAATGCCCAAAGTTCACCACAAGTTTTATACAGTCCAAGTGCATCTCCAAAGCAGGGATATTCTAGCGCTACTGATCATGTCATGCCAGCGTGGGCCCGATCAGAAACTTTTGATCGGGACCTCTTTAAGCTAATTACGCTAAGTGGGTGTCGGCCTTGAGGTGTTAACTACACAAGACTAGTCTAACCACTGTGCCCAACAATGTGTGAGGAACACTCAACCACTGGTGACAGCTAGTGACAGAAAAATAAAACACACACTGGCCTAGATTTCAAGGATAGAGGGTGGTGTAAAACAGTGAGGCCAAGTTAATTAGAAGCCAACCGCATATGGTGTATCTAGTTGAAGGAATCTCTGGAAAATTTTAGTTTCAAACTAAGAACTGCTCCGACTCCTTACTAGATACACACATTAACTGAACTACAAGAAGTGATTACGAATACCTAAAAATAGAGAAACAATAGTTGGCAACTGATATAGCGCTGACGCTGAGTGATGCAATGTGGCGTTCGTATTACCGGTTGCATGTAATTGCGTCCCCGTCGATCGCCTGCTCAAACTTCCCATGTTGATATTTTTCATTGTAATTTTATTTTTTATTAATACTCCTAATTGAGGTAATTCATAATAATAGTTAATAATTGAACAGTGTTTCGATGTAATGAGAGAAAATACTCGCCTCAAATGTATACCAAATTGTTCCTGGAATAACCACTTTGGCAGGCTTTGTACCGTTTCGTTTTATTGGCTCACTGCACCATTGATATTGCTTTCCCATCGATGGGGTCCTTTAAAAATTTTTTGTGATTATTATGATGAACAATTATTTGAGACGATTTCACGTGTTCGCGTTATGCAGAGACATAACAACTTCAGAAAGGGTTAGCGGGCATTTTTGCGCTCTATCATTAACAATAAATGCTGAGAGTAACTACAATTCACTAGATTACAAGCCGCTAATCTCCGCACTGAAACGTGAACACTGTGTACGGAACAGAAGCAAATCAGGCGTTGACGCATAGCTCTCCTCTAACGCCCTATGAAGGGTCATTTATAGTTGACAGTAACGCATCGCAGCAGTGGTCAGGTTTCGAGCAGAGACGCAGGGTACGCTTCGCAGTAACAAGTGTCACGTATAGGGTTTTCAATATTTTCATGAAGTCCAATACTCAGCAACGATCGACGTGTTATTGAGACATTGCAGCAGTGCGTTGCTTCCGAGTATGGACGTTCCGATGGGATGCGAAAGCCATTCGATTTGTTGCAGTGAGGTGAAACTGATTTGATTTCTCTACTGCTTGATCAAAGTGAATCCCATCAAATGCTAAATATGAGACTAGCTAAATAGCGGGTTCAACGGAATTTTAACGGATTGACCAGGCGTCGGACGAGATAGCCGTGTTTGGGTACCACGGACGCCGCGAACTCGTCCGCCGGATGGGTGACGCCCCAAACTATGATGCAACCATGTTTTTAAAATTTCCTAGTTGGAAGCACAGTTGATAACGACTGCTGCTGCTCAGCAGATTTCATTTTAAAGCCGAATTTGTTAGCATCTTTTCTGACAATAAATTGTTTACCCTTGGTTTTTTTTTTTTTTGAAAAAAGGTAAATCGCTCACCTTGTGCACACTCGAACTTTTACTACAGGCGAGGACCAAAATTTCAGTTGTAGGACTCCGTCGCCTTCTTGGCACTGAATCGGATCGCTGACCAGCATCGCCGAGTACGTCTGTGGGACCTTCTGCTGTACTCCAGCAATCAGAAAATATCCGTCTAAAACAGGTTAAACGGAATTACGGACGCAATATGTTGACGATGACGGTAGAAACTCAATTTAACGGAAGTCATTCCATTGCTGCAAATGTTGTGTTGCGTTATTGCGCAGCTACAACGTTCGTAATGGTATCGCAATGTTTGTGGTACTCGTCATTAGAGTAGCCTATTTCTAGAATGCCACTTTAGCGACACTACTGTTGGAAATCTATCCGCTTGAAACCTACAATGACGCCGTTTAAAGCGGCGGTTCAAGTTTCTTCGAGCAGCCGCATTCAATTAGACAAATTCATGACGTCAGCCATTTTTTACACATACATGGAACGAGGATAATTCCTGACAACAAATGAAATGGTGCAATGCATACCAGCTCTGTCCGATTTGCCGAAGATCGTGTTGCCTTCGGATTCTCCCCATGAACCTTTCATTCGAATGTAGTCCACTTCGTCACCATCCCAGCTACACGTATTTTTCTCATTTCTCCATCTAAAACATTTTACCTTTATCCCTGGTGGAACTAACAAGTAAGAGTTGAAAGCATTGCCTGTTACGGTCTATGAGGAGTTTGATTTCCTCAGCCGGAGTTTTAGGCGCGTTTACTTATCATTAATATTTTTATGTTGATATATTGTTAATCTATGTATTGCAGACATCGAGCTCGGCAAATTGTTCTAGAATATCCTCATCCTTATAAAGCATCCTCTTCACTTCCATTGACAGTTTTCGTCCTCTCCCTTTCCTTACCTTTTGAAAGAAGTCTTATCTTTCCGTATGCATCCGACATAGATACACGTATACATATTTCCCATTTCTCCACTTCAACCTAATCATTGTACATTAAAGAAACTACCGATTGCTGCAATGGTTCACTACTGAATTTATCTAACAATGTTACAATTGTCTTTCTCGAAATATGCAGGTAAAAGTAAACAAAGTGTTTGTGCTAACCTGCAAGGCTTGGTAAGAAGCGAGTCAAAGTCATAGCATTCCAAATCGCATGTGCACGATATTTTGAACTGACCAAACGGAGACGCTAAATTCTGATTGTTACTTTTCGAGAGATTTGTGAATGAGATTCTGAAAGTGACTGACCGTACTTATAAAAAGGAAGCCATAGATCCACGTCTGTGTGACCGCCAAGAAACTCTGAAACGGGAGTAGTGAAGGGTTGTTATTAAACCAGAATCTAGAAAAGACGTTATCTTCGTTCAGTCAAAAAAGTTTGAATGAAGGGGAAAATTTTGACTTTGTCATGCAATTATTTAATT
The DNA here is from genome assembly GCA_030553155.1 of Nippostrongylus brasiliensis. Taxonomy (NCBI): domain Eukaryota; kingdom Metazoa; phylum Nematoda; class Chromadorea; order Rhabditida; family Heligmosomidae; genus Nippostrongylus; species Nippostrongylus brasiliensis. Next base: position 10,552,716 of record CP130737.1, read on the forward strand.
TCCTTTGTCAAAACCAATCCAGGAAAACTTGTGCTTGTGCAAAAGCACCGTTAAACAACAAACTATATACAAATCACGGAAAAAATGATTCGTAAGTACTCTTAATTTCTTTGAACGAACTTCGCATATCGTAGAGCTCTCGACTTATTGTGCCAGCATCAAATATTGCGTTGGTGGGACATCCTGAAAGAAATTATTGAAATTGAACATTGTGCAGTGTCTGCATGCCTATTTCTTACGCGAACATTGTTTTGCTAGATTTCTACACGTACAATAATTTAATAATATTTCGAATAGATTCTCCGTGTAATATTTCGAATAGATTCTCCGTGAATCACTTATTCTCTAATTTTTTGGTTTAAAATTCCATCCCAACGGTCTTCTTAGTTCGTTTCCTTTACCGTCAGCACGATCTCTTGCGTAGTAAAGAATTCAACAAATGAATAAATAGGCAGAAAACAAAGAGTTTTGAAAGGATCAACGGAATTGGCGCTATTATGAATTAAGAATAACTCACCAAACTATATATGCAAAGAATGAAGAAAGGCAGTGCCTCCCCTCCCCCCCCCCAACAACAAATCAAAACAAATCAAAAACAAATACTACCAAAAAGCTGCCGATCAGCAAAAAGCGGAAGGCCATTATTGTCCGTTGAACGAGAAGATCTGTTCTCAGTAATTAAGGGAGCCGAAAACATCTTTAGTTCCCTCCCCTCAAAACACCATTCTAAGCCCAATGTAACGACTTGAACTTCAAAATTCGTGTTCCTTTTCTTTCGATTCTTTTCGTTCTTAAACTTTGATTATTGTTACTAACTGTTCTGAAAGTTAGCATGCGTTGATACATAATAAAAACGGGTGAAATTGCAAACTATGTAGCGATTTTAGAACAACAGTTGTTACTTTTTTGGGAAATTAATAATGAAAACTCGGCTTTTTCAACTTACTGACCGATAACGACTTTTAAGAATAGGAAGATCTGCAGTAGGCACGCATGCATGCGGTTGATCGGGGCAAATATTGAGATAGCTGGAATCCACTGGAATCCGGCTACTCAATTGGACGGGGAGAGAGCCCCATCCGCAGAAGGTCGTTCACCCGACTGGATCCTCAAGCACAACCCTAACTAGCGCCGAACGGCATATTTCTAAACGGTTCACTATTTTTAGAATTATGAAAGTGAAGTGGATAGACATTCGACATCTGGTCAGCCATGTCATTAAATGCACGTTTCAATGAAAAACAGTCACACGTTCGAATTTATAGAAACCGTACTCGACCTAAACATCACTAATATAGTCAAGGATCTCATGGAGTTCTTCATACAAGTTCCCGATAACTTAAATGAGACTCTAGCAAGAGGTTCACGAAGTGTAGATTGGCTCGATTAAAATTACTTTAACTTCCACGCAGCTTCTGCTGTCTGGCCAAATAAATTTAAGAGAATGTACCGGAAAAGTATCCGCAAATACCCCAGGAACTTGGGAAGAACTGTAAGATGTGAATTTTTCCTTACCAGAGAAAATCCTCAGTACGAAAATCGGTTCGTACGAAGATGAAGAATTCGAGTTGTAGAATTCGGACCTCCCCGACATTTTCGAAACGTTACTCAAGGAGGTTGTAAGGGAAGGAGGTGGCATTTCTCGACGTCTATTCCATGGCCTTTTATGCACTGCACACAACCGTCTTCAAATACCGTACCCCACTTCTAGTATAATTACCCTCGGACTAATATAGTGGGGACGAGGGAGCAGTCACCGTCGTATTTCTTTACTTTCAAGGAACTAAAGTTCTCGAGAGAAATTTCGTCACATACGATGTCTCAGATTTTTTGGACTTTGTCATTTCAACCCATTACTACTTTTGCCATGTACTATTGTTGTTTCCGCACTACTCCTTGTTCTTACTAGACTCAGGTATGCTGACTTCAAACATGTATTTTCACGCTTTCCGATTCCGAGCCAGAAGAACGGATTATGTCTAAGCCTAAGCCCAAGGGTAACACTGCGGGCTATTCACCTAAGCCCTAGCTAAGGAAGGAATTCCGGGGTGGGTGAACCACTAGTTCTGTGCAAATGGAGGGTCTAAAGGATAACAATCGAAAGAAGAGCGACGGTGGAATCTTATACTAATCACTGCAAAGCTAATCAGCAAGAAGGATTCAAACCTTCCACTCAGTTATCTAGACACGTTGAAGACGTTCCTCGGCTTTCTTATGACGATCTAGACGTGGGATACGGTATTTTCAGACAGCTGCGTGCAGTGCACAAAAGTCAATAGAATAGACGTAGGGAGAGACGACCGTAACTATAAATATGACCCAGTTCCATTAGGTACTGAGGCCTGCCTAGTAGGATATTCCAAGTAGCTCTACGAGTTACTATTCTTGCTTCATTTCATTGTACTTCGGGTCGTTACTGCAGGTGAAGCACCCATTGATCTAACCAATTTTGACACTTGCTAAGTGACTTGAAACACTGCTCGTCGAGCATCCGTCGCTAAATTGTCGAATTCGTTTGTGTACTTACGAGATTTTGATACTATTCAAATGTTCTGACTCCACCGACCGGGGTCAGATTAAAAATTTAATTTCCGCTCAAACTTATGTGGTTTACTTGGGCCGTTGATCACGAATCTGATGTCCGTTTGCCGAATTTCGGCCGAGGACCACCCATATCGTCAAATTTATGGTACGGTAAAAATAACTGAATTGGCTGATACATGGCCTAGATAAGTCACTTGGCATGCTGATTACGAATCTGATGCCTCTTTCACACGTTTAGATCGATTTCGGCAGATTCAGATAGGTAGCGCCTTAGCGCCACCTCCCTGACCCCGCCTACACACCTCTAATATCTACCTGAACCTGCCCAAAACAGCCAAAATCGGGCGAAATTAGAGAAACTAACCTCAGAATCGTCAAAGTTCCGTTTGAGTCAACTCTGAGATTCTGGCCTGTCCTCAAACATCAACGATAAGGGTGGTCCTTGGCTGAAATTCGGAAAACGGATGTGAGATTCGTAATCTGCGCTCTAAATAAGCACTATAGCGAGTTTCAGCGAAAATTAATTTCTGACCGGACCGGGTCGGTGGAAATTTTAACAAGCGCACCAATCTTCTTGCCGGCCACGTTCAGATGGTTTTTTGTGATTTCTTAGCGGCGTACGAGCTCTACCACAAATCCATCTGAAGCGATCATACGATCGGTTTCAATAACGTCATTTTATCTTAACGTTTTTCGAAAAAAAGAAACGACGAATTCGTCAGGCTTTGTCATTTTTCTGTTTGACATTGAACTTCGAAAAATTCAGAAACTACCATGATCAGCTGCAATGAAAACTACGCCGCTATCCTCAAGAATGAGGTAAATTATTTTTCTACATAGTTGTAAAGTGCAAAGTCGTTCGTTAGGCCTTATGTGAAACAGAAGATTGGAAAAAGGGCAAGGACATATGAGCAACCGAGTGCAAGTGCAGCATCTACATATTAAAGTTATCGTTCTGCTGGGCTAAGCCCACTTTCATTAGTCCGACTCGTTTTTGAACTTTAACACTAATCCAGGACATGACGTTTCGAACGACTCATTGTCTTCATTTTCAGCTCTAGACTGTAGGTGATGTTTTACGAGGTTCTATGATTTTCCGCTTAGAGAGAAAAGCTGAGAACCGGCTCTGCTCATTCCCTATCAACGTTTATCGGAATTTGTTTTTTTTTCTGTGATATCAGTTGAATTCATTTAGAAAGAAGCGCTTGCACACTAAACGATGGAAGGTCGTGATCCAGGAGACTCTCAGGTGTCGAGATACCATGAATCTTCTGCTATGCTGAGCTAAAGAGTAAGAGCCAACTGTCACAGAGCCGGCAGTATCTACAAAGACCATTTGTCCAAGCGTATAGCCATACTCGACAGCAAAACAACTTATGCAGTTACCACGGCACCTGAAGCCACATTAAAATGGCCGTCTTGCTTTCTCCGCGGCAGTTCATACTTGTCTTGTTCATAAAAATCAAATTTTACCCGTGCATCATTCGTTACGCGGCGTATGCCACATCCCTGCACTTCCCAATTCTATCCCTGTTTTACAGTGCTTCACAGCTGCCAAGTATGACAGGCTCTTAGAACTGAGATCTCAGTCCTAAGAGAAACATCTTTTGTTTAGATTGCTGCTAGTATTTCAAAAAATGCATAGATTGGCTAAATCGAAGAAGTTCACGGTGTCACCTCACACGAGGGCAGCTGCACAGTTCCAGCAGTACGATTACCGTTGAAACCAATTTCTCTAATTCTTCTAACACCAGGACACCATAAACCCTGAGATACTGGTTTTGTTTTGATTGTTATTTGTGTTATTTGCAACACGAGCTTTCCAGATGATTCACATCCATTCTAGTTGTTTATTCCTATTCCTTGTCGACTGTTATTTCATCATAGGGAAATTAGATCGTTCTGCTCAAAAAACACTCCTGCAAATTCGTCGGTTCTGATATTATACCTCAATTTGCAACGTGCCTACAGACGGTACTACCTTTTCCAGGAGTTACTATCTGTAGGCTGAGTCTACAACGCCTTTTTGGATTGGATTTGTTCTGCTCTACTGCACACTGCATCAATCGTCTGCATTTCTTCAGTTTCTTAGCGATTCTTCACTTTTCCAACAACCTGGACCGTAATAAAGCTCTTAAAATACCCTTGCCTTCCGAAATTAGTATCATCTCTAAGGAACAACAGCGTCTGAGTGGTGAAGTTTTCAAAGGAAACGGTTTCGATTTTTGAGCATCAATCGCTTCCAACAAACTACACTTTCTGGAGCATATTTACTGTTTTTTCTGAACTATTCACTATTTGCTTCTGAGGGTTTTTCTATTTTTGGTCTTGCACCATGCAGTAGAATGCAGATCAGGTTGAGAGGATTAAATTGGAAGGGCGGCGCTATAGTTAGCATTCGTTCGCCTTTTTATTTGCTTTCTGCCAAAATTGTCAGTGCGTGTGAACGAACGTAATGAATTTTAGAATGAATGGGCGGAATGGACCATTTCTTGCACTCCTTGATCTCTTCATATCCTCCTATTACCTAAAAAGTGTATCTATTCACTACGATAGAAAGCCATTCTGTAGGAAGCCATTTGTTTCTAGATATTTTTTCTATTTGTTAAAACTGTCATTATATCATCCTCTCACTAGAGCCCCTCCTACTGCAGTGTACGATTCAAGGCAAAAATTGAAAAGTAGACGGAGCAGGATGTCATTTTTGTTATATTTTTGAGTATTCACGTTGCTAGTTATTTTTGGAGCACACATATAACATTTTTATTACTTTTGTCGGGGATCCAATTGGGTGCGATGGGGACGGGATAGCCGAGAGGTTAAGAGCTTGAGCCCAAGATATTGATGATCGGGGTTCAATCCCGTCCGAGGCAGAAACCCTTGCCTAGCTTAGAAATAGCCGAATAGGGTCTCGGTATCAGCGTCAGGCCCGTGTGACAGGTCGGCTGATGGAGGAATATGCAAGGAAGCGGCGCTCAAGAAACTACGATCGAGGAGGACACCACAAGGAGCTCAAGACAGACAAGATGGCAGTGTGGTAACCTCAACGAAGCAGGAACAGCAACAAGGGGAAGGAAAACGAGGCGACTATCATGAAAGACGTACCCCGTAACTGATCGGGATAAAAACGTTGTGGAATAAATAAATAAATGAAATCCAATTAAATTCAATTTCAAATCAATTGAAATGCAAAGTACACATAATCTGAGCTCCACGTAGTTAATCACGTTTGTGAGCTTTATCTTTATAATCTGCGCTTGGTCACAACTCTACGAGTTGAAGACTTCGTGGGGCGCACGAGGTGCAGTGGTAAGATGCGCTGCTGGTACACGCACGATCGAGCGACCATTTCTTGCTTGGGCTAAGCAGGCTTTCCGTCTCTCGGGGTTGGGAAAATTGGACTTGTTTGAAAAGGTGAAGACACTGACTCAGAATAGCGGCTGGATCCCACAAGTCACTGTGTAAGCCAAATACACATTCACTATGTAGTTACTGTGATTCGGAATGTAGCACGAATGCATGGCGCGTCTTTTACCTTTTTACCTTTTAGACCTCATATGCTCAGCACACGTCATTGTGACATGTTTTGGCCTCATTAAGAATTGATAGAGAATTGTCAATAACACCGCGCGAGAGCGCGCTTTCAGTGCCCCACCGGTACCGTTCACCCCTCTTTCAACTATTCCGCCGAAGTTATCCTGTCTTTAAATAACAAACTCGATTCCATTTTTACGGGATACTAACGTTGAACAAGCAAGCCTTTTCAATTGTCGAAGTTTTCACTCTTTCCATCCCCATTAGCCGAATAGTACAGCGAAATAACCAAATACCATGGACTCATCAGCTAACCTCCCTAGGATTTCCTTCTTCTTTGCTATTTTAGAATTCGTTTCGCGATTTTCTGTCTTATGTATGGGGCCTGGAATGTCACATAATTCCCACACATTTCCAGCACTCATGCTGAAAAACTGCGTACAAGTCAAATTGAAATATAGGCATGATGTCATTTGTGAACGTCAGTTCCCCTACTCCTGATCGCTCCCTGCATGATCGCTAAACTGGAAACGCAAAATATAGAAAGCTTGTCAGGTCGTGATTTTAAGAGGCATGGCCAGAATAATATTTCGATGCTTTCATATTTTCAGTCAATTTCGAAAAAAAAACATTTCCGATCCACCTAAAAAAGGCGAACTTTGATAGGAAACGAGAGTTATTAGAAACCTAATGATACTTTCACCTCGAGCGTGATTTCACTTCACTCTATAACGTTCATGAAATCCTCAGACAACCGTACCTCCTACATGAGAATAGTCGTCTCAACCTTTTCTATTCAAGTGTAAAGCTCAGTTCTAGCGTTTGAACGCTATTTACGAACTTGTTTGTACTTGAACAAAGCTTAGCCGTTTAAATTCCTTACAGTAAATTTCGCCGTGTTTCTTTCTCACCGTCTTATAAACATGTTGATCCAACCATGCGCCGTTAATTTAGTAAGAATAACGTCAGAAGCTTTTATGCGAAAGCGGAGAAAAAACGAATTATTCCGGTTTTCCCGTGTCTTGGCCACTGAGTGAACGTGTTCACGTTTTGGCGGATCTCTACTGACCACCCGTAAATGAATATGGGACCGATAGCCCATTCTGTGCTTCACAATAAGCAGGTTTTTTTTTCGATTTTTCCGATAAGATTTTGATGACCTTGTTGTTGAAAGGTCCTTGTTTAACATCGTTTAATTCTCTGTTCCCCTTGAATAACGTCACCAGGGCCCAGATTCATAAACGGACGAGCGGTCTCGGAAACCGCATCGCAGCCAGAACCAGACGGCAGAGTCGATGAGAGATTGCGTTTAACATAGGAAGCTTAGGATAAGTAGAGAAAGGTGAGAGCCGTTCACAGGCTACATTTCGGGGTTTATCGGGGGTCAATCAATGATGAATGTGGGCCCAGAAGGACGCTGCGTACATAATTTAAGTGAAATTGAAACAGGTGGAAACTCATAGATGCATAGTTTTTGTACTCATGTGAATAATTTTGTATGGAGTACAAATTTATCCAGATGAGTGCAGCACCGGTGTACGCCATGAGTTTTTTAAATATATTGTATGGAGTTTGGGGGAAATGACATCCTTATATTATCAGCCATGACTTTTTGAACCGCATTCCTCATTTGGAACGCTAATACGCCGACTTTAGTCGTATCACCTGTGATCGGTATTCCGGCTAATTACTTCTTCGATTCCATTTGAATGAACACGTCAATTATTATATTACGTAAACAGCAATCAGAGCTCGGTATTGCTTCACGGTACGTGTGATCGGTTAGTATCGCCAATTACTTCGTGCATCGCTTCCTTTGTGAGGAGCATGCCAATCTTTGAGCGCTCTAAAGTACAGCATTCATTAACTTGTGATTATATTTTTCTTACTCTTCTATCAGGGGCTCAGTGGTAAGTGGCGATACTGGCACAGGTTTGGTCGAGCGATCGATCCCTGCCCGTGCTAACCAAGTCTTCCGTCCTTTCCTGGTCGGCTGAACTGGTACAAGAGTTCTTTCGAAGGTAATGACACAGCCGTGATATAGGGCTGGCTCTCTCAAATCATTGTATAGGCCAAATACAGTAGCGGTCAAAAAGATATGTCACTTTTCATTTTCATTCAAAAATAGCTCAAATCGAAAAGAACTTGATACCAATTGATAGTTCTGAGTACTCTATTTGAAAATATGTCGAAACATACCGCTTTTACCAATTCTCTGTTTTTTTTTTTTTGAAATATTTTTTAGTGATTTTCACATGCTATTTTAAACAAAAGTATCTCAAAAATCGCTGAGCCAAGGTTCAATCTGAGATAATATTCTGATAGAGAATGATCTAGTTATTATAATGTGCTACAAACATTTGATTCAAATCGCCTCTAAAATATAGATTTTTTGAGCAAACTTTTTGGTGGTCAAAAACCGGTCAAATTTTAGGACCGTGTTTTAAACAAAATTCTATATCTTCCTAACTTTTTGAAAAATTCAGACCAAATTTTACAATTTTGTAGAGGATGGTATTCTCTTTAGGGTAGTTGTTTTTATTTTGAAACTGCTTCTTTATTTTGGGAGAAAATTCCTTTTAAAGTTGAGATTGCGTAAATTGTTGTATCTAAAAAAGTTCAAGAGGAACCGACTCAATTTTTTCCAGGCTAATAGTAGATTTGTAGTTCTTTCAATATCGCACATAAGCTAGAATAAATCAAAGTTTTAATAAAAATATACCGCATTGACTAACACACGTTGAGGGCGTCGTCACTACCTGTACATTGTACAGGGGCGGGCAAAGGCGCGCACAGCGTGTGCTAGTCAAAGCGATATATTATTATAAAGAACTTTGATTTATTTCAGCATACATACAGTAACAAGAGTACCGTAAATGTACTATCAACTGAGGCAAATTGAAGTCGATTCCTCTGGAACTTTTTTGAATATAGCAGTTTACGCGGTTTCAACTTTTAAAAGAATTTTCTCACCAATTAACTGAAGAGCTTGAAAACAGAAGCGAGACCTTGAAAGAGATAATCGTTTCCTATCACGTACTCAAATTTGGTATAATTTCGTTACGCAGTTAGGAAGATATAGAATTTTGTTTGAAACATGGTCCTAAAATTTGACCAGTTTTTGACCACCAAAATGTTTGCCCAGAAAAATCTATAATTTAGCGGCGATTTGAATCAAATGTATGTATCACATTATATTGAATAGACTATGCTCTATCAAATTATCATTTCAGATTGATCCTTCATTCAGCTATTTTTGAGATATTTTCGTTGGAAATAGAATATGAAAATCACTATAAAATATTTTTAAAAAATACAGAATTCGAAACAACTGTATATTTCGACATATCTTAAGATAGAACCGTCAGAACTATCGAATGGTACCAGGTTCTTCTCGATTTGAGCTATTTCTGTATAAAAATGAAAAGTGACATATCTTTTTGACCGCTACTGTATGCCCTCACCACGCCTCTACGGTTCCCAATTTATGATGAATATGTGGCGCGTTCTCAGGGAGGTGATCAACATCGTCGCCTTCACCTTTACCATTACTGTATTTACATAAAGAAGACAATTCGTACCAAGTACTCCACATTCGAGTCCATACAAGCCAGACGAAGAGATCGATAGCTGTTTCGGTATATATTTGCCAAATCGGTGGCAGATTATTCATCCTTTCTTGCCGGTTCTGCTTTGAAATGTTTCGAAAAATTGCCAAAAAGGATTATGTCCGATTTGAAAGCTCTGTGACCTGGAAAGTCGACCTAAAAAGGTAGATCCACCTCATCGTACTACATTGTATTGTCAACGAACTAACGTGTTTCTTTAAAGCAAGCTTATCACTTCGTTTGCGATTACTTTTTACAGTTATTGATTCAATTAAATTAGGATCACCTATGAGTATTTGAAGTTGTTGGTTATATGTGTCTCCTCGATCTCTTCGCAGGTAGCCTGTACTACTGTTTGGTTGTTTTCAAGTAATTGCAAAGAACTGCTGCAAGTTCTAGTTCTTCTTTTGAAGCTTCTAGTATATTTAAATTGTCGAAATATGAATCATTTTCCTATCGTTCTATAAGATTGAACCGCATCGGGATTTTCAACTCGTCCAGAGACTTCGAAACATTACATTTCGAACCAAGACCTAGATTCTATAATTCAGAGACCAGTACAGATATGAGTGATTCAATCGAATATTCAGAAAATAAACCCTTTATAGCAATAATGTGGGGGTATCTATTAAACTTACTCTGCACAATTTGTATATGTCCTGGCTTTCTATTTGTTTTTCTGTTCATTTCCTGTTTTTTAATGAATGCAGTTATTGGTTATTAATACGCCGACGTTCTTAGTACATGTTTAGGTGACGTACTCGTGTCGAAAAACGTTCACATGAAAATTCATCATTTTTATGATCTATGTATTTCATTAGAGAAAAGATCTTCCACATGGTCTTCCCAATGTTAGCTTCTTCTTGCTCTACCTCATATAATAGTTGAACTGAATAATAAATGTACGTAGACTTCTGCTCGAACTGTGACTTCTATTGTGACTATGTACCGGATGTTGTGACAAATATTTTGTCTTTCTCATTATAAATTGAATACTAGGCAAAAACTCCTTTGACAGAGGAATAATTAGAATAATTGAGTATTCATGTATTAATGTTTTGCTTCAAGTGACATGTGGAGAGTGAGTTTCCAAATAACAAAAAGTGAAATTCATCTTTGTTGTAGGTATTCATATTTCATTACTTCTTTACGTAAATCGTATTTTATTGTTTTGTTCAGAACTTTTGCATTGCATTATGAGATTACCATTCCATCTCCGCCCCAGAAGCCTTCGAGTATCATCTTCCGCTAGGATTCTGATTTCTTTCTCTCACTCAAAATTGCTCATCTCATCCTCTTTTTTTTTGAAGTATTGGAAGGGCCTCGCTCTCTAGCTAACACCTCAAAATCATATTCATTTCTTGTTCTCTATTAATCCCTGTACATATCCTTATTTTCGAATTTACTGTTTTATACAAAAAGGGAACAAAGCATCCTATTTTAGCCCACCGTACGTGTATATCCATCATACAACACTCACTGGGGAGGAACATCTGAGTCAAGATAACCATCTTTAAATAACATTTCATCTATATTATTCGCCATCAAAAATCGCTCAATTTATATAATTTGCAAGCATAAACAGGAACGAATAGAGGATTATGCGGAGAAAAGCTTAACATTAGCATGAATGACGCGAGGGAAGAGTAAAATCCTCCAAGAGATCAACGTCTCCCATATAATCCGATGCTAGGATGCGGCTTTCCAGTACAGATCCTTGCTGAAATAGAATAGCAAGTCCAGTACTCTTTGGCTCCATTATCTATTCGTAGACAAAGATCACCAGACGTCCTCATCTTTTATTCATTGCCTGTTTCCTGGAGCAGTAAATCGTCTAAGTCCACCTACTCAGCCGCTTAATCACATCATTGTGTCTGAAATGCGTATAACATCATTTCTACTGTACTTGTGATTGTACTTTTTGGTGAGTTCTTCGACAGTGTCACGTTTTTGTACATCTCACATCTTACAGCTTGCACTCTGTGCCTCTTGGCGGGGTGCACCTTCTCAAGAAGGAAAGCAACGCTAAAATTGGAATCGGAACTTCGAAAAAAAGACGCCTTCCCTTGTTGTGAGACGCCTTCCCTTGGATTTCTCGCTTCGTCCAGAAGCAGCTCTCTCTCTGAGATTAATGACTTTTCTTGGCAAAGTGATCTTTGTTGGATCTTGTTAGATCTTAAATTCTGTTAGTTCGTAATCTTTATTGCAAAACGTCCTTATTCTTATTTATAGCGTAATAGAGCACAAGTCGAGATCACCGAACCGTTCTCGAGGGCCCACTCTTGTTCCTTTACCGTCTCTACATCCTAGATCACAAAAGTCGTTGATAAAAGTTGATGTCATCGAAACCTTTCTTCGTGTTTTACCTACTGCTCCCATTCAATGCTTGATCTTTCATCCCTTGTCTGACATTTCTCTTCTTTGGAGATCGTAAGCCAAAAATAATCGTTTCTACATCGGAAACCTTGTGTCTATAAGGTCATGTAGGACAAAGGCTTGTTGTTTCGACAACCACCACATAGTATTCTCTAAATTTCTAAAAAAAAGTGATACCAGTTCAAGGCGGCGTCAAACGTTACGACAAAAACGACTTGAATCAAGATTCTTTTCATGGAGGAACTGCTCTTGAAGAACGTCGCCTGAATTTTCCGATTTCATCCAAAATGTCATCAAAAGACATATAGTACCAACCACCAGGTTCCTTCGTTTTTGAACCTTAGCACGGATGTGTGAATATTCTAATCAGGAGTGTGCGGAATTTTTTTGTGAAAAGCGAAAGACGGAAGGGAAATAGCCAAAAATGGCCGGTAACAGTAATACGGAACACGGAAACGAAATTAGTGCAAAAATAACTCTTGCGGTAGATCACGCGGTGAGTTATCGATTTCCTCGTTTTTTACGGTCTCTTCGTTGTGATTGTAGGAGTCCGTCAAAAATGCTAGGGTCGAGGAGCTTGGTCGTACAGTTCAAGGACGCTTGAGTTCCGAGCCATTTTTAAGCGTCTGAGGGCGGTGTTCCTGTCGAAACGTTAGGCCATAATAAATTAGATCCACCATACTAACCTCGGTCGGCAAAGCAGCATACGGATTTCAATAACATCATGCCGAGGTTTCAAGAAGAGAGAACATGGAAAAATAACTAAGTTATTGGAATTTAGCTAAAACTGGACATTAAAACGTTTTCGTTTCTGTTTCCTAAGGGCAATAGAATGTGGCTATTATTTTGGTGCAAGCGTTCAGGGTTCCGTGATTGCTTCACAGTAATTTGTGAAAATTCCTAACAGAAACCATATCGGATTCACTCATCTTTATAAACTTTATTTTATAATGAAGCCGGTACAAGTGCGTACAGAAAGACAATGACTTTTTCGACGTGATAGACAAGAATGCTCCAAAAATAGAATTAGAAACCTAAAGCGAGCATTTTATGGTGGAGAAACAGTTCTCCAAGATTCTCGGGAGAGAGCCTTTTTCTCGTTCACAATGAAACCAGCGGAAGAAAACAATCTTTCGCTCTTCGTCGATGTGGCAGAATGCCGACAAATACTTAATCGCAAGTTTTTATAAGAGGGGAGTACTTCGCTGCATTGGTTTGATTCCTCCAGAACTCGAAGGGATCATATCGACGTCAACGTAATACTTTAGTCTCTCTTGTGTTAGGCCCTTGTTATACGTTCGCTCACCCCCCAGCGTAACTCGTCCATTCAGTATCAGACACCGTGGGGCCAGACACGTTTGTACGAGTTATCATGGTGACGCTGGCGAGGTGAACTCGTACAAACGTGTCTGGCCCCACGGTGTCTGATACTGAATGGACGAGTCACGCTGGGGGGTAAGCGAACGTATAACAAGGGCCTTAGCCTGCACAGTGGAGCTCTTCGACTTTTTCTTTCGCTCCCGTGTTCCGCCCAACAAAAAAGCGGAACATGGAAACGGAACGATGGGGCCAAAAACGGCCGGAAAGCGGAATTTGGAACACAGAAATGAACGAAAGTTCCGCACACCCCTGATCATTGGATCAAAGAAAGCCTTCTCTAACTCCGGGGTCAAGTAAATCGATACATGGAAAAGTGAAAGTCCTGACATGGTATACCGCTGATCCCCAAGTCATTGTGTAGGATAGCTACGCATTCACAGTGCCTCTACGATTTGAACAAAACACGGATGCGTGGCGCATCCTGAAAGGACTGATTGACACCAACCACTTCACATTATTGTCCTTTGTGCTTAATGTAAAGACGATTTGAATGGAACACAAATGTCCCGAGTGGTCTGACCCACTCTGACCTTTTCACCACTTGCGATAGTAAAGGTAGAGTCTCAGAGAGAAGATCGTTGAGAATTCAACTTCCGCGTAGTAATGCTAATTAGTGCATCGCCGTTAGTCTCATGTGACTCATTCGAACAACTAACTGATTTGCGATGTTGTCGTTGAATACAAAGATCATTTCAGATGATGGAGGTGAAGGTGAGAGGTTGAGCCCGAAATTTGTGCCAGATGACCGCCGTGCGACAACAGATTAAATAACATCGCTTCCCTGTTAGCATTCAAGCATTCTCGCACATATTCAAGCTGACTCATGCACTTTCATTCATTACGTACTCGACGAAAAGCGCTTTGCGTCTATTAAAATCTTCTTGTAAGTGATTTTCTCTCCGATAAAGAACAGAACCCGTATTAAAGATTCCGTATTTCCACGAATCTCCACTTTCAGTTAGAAACGGCTCGTCGCTATCCATGAAACCCTGTTCTATTTATTTAGTCGTTTCTTTTCACAGTCTGTGTGTATTGCCATAAATAGATAAACGTAGGGAACGAGAGCAATATTAAATAATTACGAGCTTTTCAACTCCAATCGCAATTTTCACAATTGTATAGAAACAATCGGGACGTAAATTATCGTCTGGAGGACATATTGCGATATTCTTTTCTCTGTAATTTTGAAAAGTGCTTGTTTTATTCTGAACGTGGTTAGTAGGTAGACCTAATCTTTATCGTGGCCTGACCTTTCGATCTCCTTGTTGTCTTCAGAGGCCCGAAAGCGAAATATAAGACCATAATAAATGCTAGATCCACCTAGTAATCTCATCCGGTATAGCAGCATAGAATAAGTATAAGATCTTGCTGTGGTTTCAAGAAGAGAAAACTCGGAAAATCCTCGAAATTGCGTTAATCCCCCGATTCATCCAAGGAGATGACTTCATTTCTTTGGAATAATCAGCTGTAGAGCCTTCTTGATGTGGTCTCCTATAAGATGTTACTAATGAGATCTCAATATTCATTTTTTTTATCAGCGACCCCGATGTTGGTATACACACTGCTTATCATGATAAAGATAAGGACATGCCGAGGTTCACAGAAAGTCGATCCTGGAGTGTACTAATGAGATCTTTGTCACAAATATTGTTCTACTAACCATCTGTGTGTTTTTTGTAGTTCTTCACTATATCCATGATTATTTGTCCTACTAACCACTTTCACTTTTAGCCTAGGTACTTAAATAAATAAATGCGGGAAAATACCGAGAATCTATTGCAGACTTCATTGAATTTACTAAACCTTGTTGGACTCTAAATTGTTAAATAAACCAGCAGTTGCATTTTTAACAGGACCCTGTTCGTGGCGAATCTTTTTCCATTAATCTCTAGAGTGCTCCTCGAATATGGAAAACTGGTTGACGACATTCGCAGATTGATCTCTATTGAAGTCACACTGTTGAAAATTGCGACTTTTCTTCACTGTTTTATGACATTTTTTCTTCGTTTTATCTGCGTGCCCATCTCGGTGATTGGAATACCGCAACGATCCCTAACTTTGTTCTCATCCGTAGTATACTATTGGAGAATTACTATGCTCCAGAATAATGTCCGCAATCTCGATGTTTCGTTTTAAACAATATCGCCAACTAATCTTGAACATTCGCTTTGAATGAAATCGTTCTGTCATAAGAAAATGACGAGTCACTGGTACAACGGTCTTCAATTAGCAACGATCAAAGTTTGCAGAGAAGCTTTAGTTTTAGCATGAACTGCCGTCATCAGTTTTATGACAACAGAAATCATAATACGACAGGTCATTTAGAATTGACCGACAAGGAAACCCTACGTCGTGTGATGCATTTGCTGATTGTGGTAACGTTTAGTCCCTAAAATTTTGTTTGTACTACAACATAGCTTCAGTAAAAATGTAAGGCAGTGCTGTAAACTGTGGATGAATTTATTTTATTTATGCTGGATTTATGCCTTGAGTTGATCAAAAAGGTTCATTATTCCCATAAAAAATAAGTTGAGTATGTAAGATAACTTCCCAAAACCGAGGAAAATCAACGCCTATTAAATAGTGTTTAGTCCTGCAGGCACTGCTAGACATCTAATCACTTCTGTAAACCTTTACTAAGCTCTCCATTTCCCGTTGATCCTTCCTGCACCTCATCGTAAATTGCGTTCATTGCAGCCATTCGCTGGCTTCACGTCACCTTTTAAATACTGTTCATTTCTTTTTCTATGTTCTTCTATTTAAACCCGCTGATGGCCGAGTCACTACGAAAAAAGGATTTAAGGGCTTTTTGTACAGCGGAGCGACCAATGATTGCAGCACGCTACAACAATATGAAACTATTCCGCAGTAGGAAATTTTATTTCAAAGCACACAATAACCCAAAGATTTCAAATGCTGTTACGTAGAAAAACGTTAATTATTTTCAGAGTCGGACAATCTTAGGCCCCTGTTATACACCCGCATCCGGTCACCGATGGCCGGCGACAGGGAAATGCGCGGCGACGGTGACGGCCGGCCATCGGTCACATTGGAGCGCGTTTTTGCGCAGTTGTCTGCAAAAAAACCACGATCGCCGGTCGCCGTGCACAGCACAGGGATCGTCGGCGATCGACCGACGGGACTAGAAGGACCCCTTCAGACTTTACTGCTGCAGTAAGCCAAAGTAGAGCAGTAAAAAGGGGGTGAGCGGATTTCCGCAGTAGCTGCGCGCTTTGCCGGTCGTCCACTAGACTATCATTGGTCAAAAAACTATTTAGCGCATAGTTGGCCATATGGGAAGTTTTAGCAAAGAAATTAAAAACCGGATACTGTGCTATTGCGCGGCTGGCGCGAGCGCCGTCGGTCCCTATGTTTTATTATTTTTGCGGCAGCAACGCAGTAAAGTATGAAGGGGTCTAACAGGGTCCGGTCGCCGACGATCGGCGACCGTCGCCGCAGGGGGTGTGCCTGTGTCATCTCGTCCCGAGACTGCCATTCACAGTTCCATTTTGAACTGCCTGGCGCGATCCGTACGAGTTGCGTTCCCCGATCGCTGGCGATCGGCGATGGGGAACGGGTGTATGGCGACTGTCATACCATAGGTTTCGCTCAGCGAAGAGTTGAGCGCGTTCAGTATCAGATACCGTGGTAGCAGACTTGTGTGTGTCAGTTGTCCCGCCAGCCGCCGTCGGGACAACTGATACACACACGTTTGCTACCACAGTGTTTGATACTGAATGCGCTCAACTCTTCGCTGAGCGAAGCCTATGGTATGACGGTCGCCTATAACAGGGGCCTTATGCGACTTTTCGTTGTAGTCCTTGGACGCGTTCTTTTGCATTATAACAATAACGCAAACATCAGCTCACCGCAAGATTCTCAGTATACCAAAACTATTTTTGAGTTTTTAGAAAGCCATACCTTGTAAAACAGGAATGAGAAAAACTTTCACGCATTGAACGTTTTCTCCACGTACGGGAAAAGCATGGCTTCTGAAAGATGGAACGTATTTGAAATTTTTGTGAGCATGCGAGTCCCGTAGAGAACAAGTGAAATTTCCTTATGCTTTTTTATACAGGTTAGATTTTTTATGATAAACAGAAGGACGTAGTGTGAGTTTTCGATACTATTCTTCGAAGAAGGGAGAAGACAACTAATTCAAACAGTAAGGGGAAGATGTTTGTTCTGATTTGTTCGTCGGAATCGCATCCTCAGCATTCAGCCGCCTTTGTTGAACTCACACAGCGACGCCACGTCCTCTGCGTCTCTACCTCAACAAGCTTTTTCCACACGTATTTTCTCCTTTATCTTCTTTCCGTTTTGCTTTTTCCCTTTTCTGACACGTATGAGAGGATTTAACATGGAGCTCAACTTCCGGTTCCGCTTCTAGACTCATTTGTCCTTTTCCGATTGCTAGTTGGAGAGAATTCCCATTAGCCTTTTTTTTTCAAAGCAAAGTTATCATTTTTGAGCAGTCTAGACAGGATTCTACGAAAATGTCAACAATCATCTTGTGGTAACATCAAAAGTTCGTGCTATCTCATTGAATCATTACCTCTTCGTTATGAAATGATATTTATTTCATCGTAACGCCGTTATAACTGCAATTTAAATGTTCGTTTCGTCCATTCTCACTTTTCTTGCCATCTCTGAAAATGTGCTTCCGTGCCGAAAGTTAATGCTTCAATTTCAGACCTAGAACTATATGGGTTCCCTACAATTCATCACTATATTCATACTTTTCATTGTAATGTCCATATTTTGTCAAGAAGAAGATCCATTCAAAGAAGTACGAAACATAAATCCAATTATGAGGTTGGTCCAGATTTGATTGAATTCAAAAAATTATACACGATTCAACGCCAAAATACACAACTATGAATATGAATTGCTCTACTATAATATTTATTTTAGGTACTGGGTTCAGTCGAGGCTGCGGAAAAAGCTTCCAATGCTCGAAACTCTGGCCACGAGAAAGTGAGATTTTGATTTTATTCATATTATTTGATATGTCAGAGCTGCCAAAACATCATTCACGTGAAATATTCAAAAGTAAGAAAAATAGGAGGAGCACAAAGATTGAAAACTAAAATTGAAAACGTGGTAACCTGTTTGTCATCAAAATTCCATATGTATATCTAAAAAAACAAGACCTATCTTGGAAACAAACCTCAAAATGTCACCAGAGCTCATGCAGATTTTATATTGGTATGATTCCACCGGTCGTTTCTCTTCGAATTTTGTTTTGTGTGTCGATTTTTTGTAATTTTGTTAGGGGTAATCACCAGGTGTGACTAATGAGAAAGCTGAAAGAGATTGACTTTGGGTGCCCGCCGCCTTTGCGAGGCAATGAAACACACATGAAATTCGAAACTTTCGATATTTCGCTTTGCTTCCCCATCGTTGAATAAGGGAGGCTCTTCTGTTCCTCGCGTGCATGTTTTATTTGATGAAAAAAACTTCGAAGAATGTTAATTTGACGAAAAAAAAACTTTTTTGTTTATCTTGTTATCTGTTTAAGTATAGTATCGAAAGTGCCGCAACGACAGAACGGCGGCAGCAGCGCTTTTATGCGCCGAACGGTGCCGTTTTAGGATCCCCACGTGCTGTCCCGGACAGAGGTTCTCTCAAGTCATTTACGGCGTATGCCCAACGGGGGTCCCCGAGTGGTAGCACGGCCGAAGCCCCAGCCTCGATACCTCGTCTGGTCACTCAGAGCGATGAGTGACCAGACGAGGTATCGAAGGGACAAGGGACCGAAAATCGAGGGGCCAAAAAATCCCGCAAATATGGAAAATTTGTATATGAAAAGATGGAGCTCAAACTGCTGAGTTCGAAGACAGATTTATTTTTACGAATAAGCCAATTCTAAAGAAATAATAGAAAATCTCCGCGCAAGAGAGCGCAGTTGACGCCGGTTTGTTGTTGCGGCACGTCAGGTACTGTATATCGATTGTAACGTTTTCCCATGCGATTTCATTTTCAGAAAGGATACCGATTCACAAAAATACCGCAACTGCTACTTCTCACCGGTGCAATGCCAACTGCCAGTGTTTATCAACATCGACACGTTAGCAAATGCAATCAAGCCAGATCTACAACAAGACGTATACCCACGTTTTAGACGACACCGAAAGTAGAGCCAGTTGAAAAAGAAGAAGGGTAAACGTGCACGACACGATATTTTATGGATCTCACAACACACTGGATCAGCGTTCATATTATATCTGTATATCTCTCGCTGCAACGTATGCGTGGACGGATATGCATGTGATTGTTCATTAGAGCCTAGTAAAATATTCTCTGTCGACTTAATGCCCATGTGTGAATAAATGCTCCTGTTGTGTTAGTTTTTATCAATGAGGATATAAAAGACTTTGTACATCGTTTGAAAATTCCCCTGAATTGTTTATTCTTATGGTTTGGAATTCATTGTGATGCTGTGAAGCGCCGATGGCCTAAGCGATGTTGATATTACGGAACATTCACCCGGTGGATCACTATTCTTACTACCTTGCTACCTTCTTACTACCTACCACGGCATTTCCCACTTGGTCATTGTTACCACTCCTCGTAGAAGGAAAAGTTAAGATTTTGTTATTGACCTGTTACATGGTAGAATATGAAAGTAGATATGTCGGCGTTGATCAGTCCCCGAAGGACGCGCCGCCACATTCGTGTTCAATTCAGAATCGTAGAGGTTTGATGAATGCGTGTTTGGTCTATACAGGGTGGCTGGAAAGTATGGTCCGCTATATTTTTCTCCAGAACAAGTGAGAGACAACAACAATATTGACGATATTTTTATTATAAAACTACAGGACAATAGTGGATCATCCACTCAAGGTATTGTTCAAAATGATCTCCTTTTGCTCGAACGCAGGCCTCTAGTCGCTTGGTGACTGCACCTACTGTGGGCCGCAAGTAGTCGACATCTATTTTCTGCCACTCTCTCACCAGGGCTGCTTTCAAACTGTCCAAACTTCGATGAGAATTCAACGAGACCTTCTGCTGCAAATAGCCCCAGATCGAGAAGTCCAGTGGATTTAGGTCTGGGGAGTTTGACGGCCACATATCTTTGCCCAAAAATCCCGGACAGTGTTCCTCGCAGAGTGCAATCGTGGATTTCGACCCATGTGCTGGCGCCCAGTCCTGCTGAAGTACAAATTGTCGTCCTGCAAAGTGCTCTTTAGCCATGGGATCAAATTTTCCTTCAATATGTCATTCTGGTAAACATCAGAGTTGATTTTAATGTTTTTGTCGACAAAAACAAGCGGAGTTTTGCCTCCAGATGTCATGCGAGCCCAAAACATCGCAGATTTTGGGAACAAGAATGGACACGACGGACTCGAGACTTCTTCTCTGTCGGCGACAAAAGTCGACGATGGTTCTGACTGTTATGAGCGACCTCAACTGTAAAAAGTTTTCCATCTGTCCAAACGATGCCAGAAAGGCAGCCCGCGCGAATGAAGTCAAGAAGTTTCAGGCATTTCTCGGGCCTATCCCTTCTTGCAAATTCCGTGAGAGCTTGTCCGCGATAGATTCGATAACTGTGAAGACCCAGTTCGTTTTTCACAATGTTCTGAACAGTCCATCGCGAGATATTCAAGTCAGAAGCAATTTTGTTGAGGCTCACCTCGTCACTCTCTTGGATGCCTTTCTTGATGATCTTACAGATCCCAGAAGTATTCACGGTTCTCAGTCGACCTGCTTTAGCAAGGGCACGACAGTGTCCTCGCTGCTTGTACTGTGCCACGATTCGTCGTACAGTCCTCGCCTAGCCTCGCATTAATCTTGAGCCTTCTCGATATCTCCGCGGGTCGTATTCCTTCGTCCACAAGGTGAGCGATTATGGCTCGACGAGAAGAGGGCTGCATATCTTGAGACTTGCTGATCCGATCGATGTACCACTTGAGCAGGAACACATACCGAGTCGTTACTACCAACCCTATATACAGTGCCTCTGAAACGGGAATCTGCTCTAAAGAACCGTTGGTGAGAATTTGCGGACCACACTTTCCAGCGACCCTGTACAACGACATTCGGGGACCAGCCGCTATACCAAATCAGTGTCGTCACCTTCCCAGACAAGTGGAACCAATTCAACTGACCTCTGAGGAATGAAAGACCTGGTTAGCCCGTGCGGTGGTTGATCGCTCGACCAGTAGCGCCTGTTACCCCTGAGCCACGCGCGCCCTCTGATACACTAAATGTTATAGTTTCGGCGTGTAAAGTCCAACGGACCAAATTTCTCGCGACAACCAAATTCACTTGCGGTATTTTTCCCATAAGATATATTGAAGGGCGGCCGTGGTGTGGTGATAAAAGGCCTTATTGACATACGCACGATCGATCGATCCTCGCCCAGACCAACGAAGCCTTCCATCCCTCCAGAGTAGGTAGATTGGTACCAGACTTTTCTGCGAAGATAAAAACACTGGCTTGGTATAGCGGCTGGCCTCCACGCAAACACGCATTCATCACACCTTTACGATTCTGAATTGAAGGTGGCGTATCCTTCGGGGGACTGATCAACGCCGACACCTTTACCTCTACTTTTTCATATTGCGATGATTGGATTACTATTCTATGAATTCTCCCATATATTACAAGGATTAGACTTGAATGGAAAAAATTAGTCGGAATTCAGTAACGCGCACTCGTAGGTTATCTCGATATGCTGAAGAGTCTCGACGAAAGGCTGCCCCGTTCGAGCTCAATTTTGAACCTTTCTGAGGGCTTTGTAAGCTAGAGGATAGCTCATGCTCATCTGATCTCAACCATGCACTTCTCATTAGGAGGAATCATTATAAAACTGAAGATAGTTAGATATCCATCTTGCGGTGGAGTGAATCCCGTTGCGGTGAATAATTACAGGGTGCTCCAAAATTGCGTGCGAAATGTTCACAGTGAAAAAAGCAAAGTTTGAACCAGAATTTCATTAATTTAGCAGCTGGTGTCCCCAATATGTGCTTTTTCAAACCAGTGTATGTACAATACCGCTCACAACTTGTGTCCCAAGAAACGTTCTGAACGCTCCAGAACGTTATTTACCGGTTTTTCTTTCATAGTGGGTCATTTAACAATTTGAGCATACCAGTCGATTCGTCTATCAACCCTGAGTTCAAAACTGACGTTATTTTCTTGTTTCAATTAAAGATGACCCAGATACAGGCCAGCCTCTCTCGAGTAGTGCTAAGTAGCACTAATTGGTTTACGACCCTCCGAATCTTGCCATTGGAGTCTCCTCGGGAGCTATCGTCATTACGAAACGAAAAATTCCGGGATCTTATCTCACACTGATCGAATTCTAACTCAGCTCCCCACTATCATTATTTTGGTACCTGATATGCGTTTTATTCATAATTTCGAAAAAAAATCGCGTTTCAAGCAAAAATAAAAGGTCCTCATTTCAACGACTTTTTTCTGAAAAGGCTGACGGGCAGGTAGGGAAATACTTAATGTTTCTCATTCAGTATAAAAAACAGTATCACATCTAACAAGAAAACGAATCAAGTGTGCGACATTTTGGGAGATTGTGGGACTCAAAGATCACTACGCGCAATATTTTTGTCCATATTCTGTATTTTGTCCGACTTAGCGAGGCTGTAGCATTACGGAGATGATTGCGTAAACCACATTTTTCAGCTAATCGAAAGAACATCTCCTACTCTATGACGCTGATGTTATCTAGCAACCATAGATGCCTTCGTTTTCGTGTTATAATGAGCTGTTTCGGAGCAAAATTTTTGAGAAAATTTCCAGAGCCGTTTTTCTTCTCTTAGAGAGGTGAACCGAGAATGCGCTTCTAAAGCGCTGAACAGCTTGTTCTCAGCTATCTAGCATTGTGAAATTACCGACTATCCATTAAATTCAATTTTTTATGTTCATTCATATCGTCTAAAGGAAAACTCATATGTCGTTACTCTGTGCCTGGCCTTTTCCACCAGAGCGAAGGGGTGATACCGCTCGAATATCCTGCGGAGGTAATTAGCGCCTTTCGTGACTGCTCAGCCTCGTTGATGGCTCCAAGAGGCCTTTGATATTTCAAACTATCCATCAGAAAATATCGACCATTTACAGGGCGGTACTCAATTCTTATCATTATCGAGAGTTCTAAACGAAAAAAGAAAAGTTTCGAAAGTTCAAAACTTGATACATATCATGAGTTACTTTGCGTTTTATATCAAATATTCCTTTCGAAATGAACGACAAATTCAAACTCTGAAACTTTTTTCGAAAACAGTCATGGGCGAGCATAACAGTAAAACCATAAACGAACGCTAAGCAGTTACGACAGGCGCTAATTACCTCCGTAGGATATCTGAGCGGTGTTACCTGCTCGCCTTAGTGGATGGAGGAGGCCAACCACAGAATCACGGTACCTGCGTCATCCTTTGGCGAATGATAGGCATGAAAGATGGAATTTCACTGAAATCCTTCAATTTCACATTATTTATAGATGAGAGTTAGATGTTCAGTGCTGTCACAGGCAAAGTTCCGGTACTTCTCTCTGAGGGGAGAAAAACGACTTTAAAGTTCCTTTCGAGAAATTTGGCCTTAAAACAGCCCTTAATTATACAAAAACAAAGGCATTTGAGTTTGCTCTAAAACATAACCGTCCTGAAGTAAGGAATCCCCTTTCGACTGCGAAAAAAGCTGTGTTCTTTACTGCTACCTCAACTTCGCTGCTGCCTGTCAAAGTTGATCAAAATTACGCATTACAAACAAATTTGCTACGTGTGGTGAACTTTGCACTCCGGAATTTCTCTGATTTTTTTCAATACAATTATGGTTTTCAGTGTATGCGATAGTGCCCTTGATACCGAATGCGAGATACCAGACGTTTTTATGCCTTCTCATCAGCTTTCTCAGAAAAAAGTGGTTGAAATCAAGAATTTTTGTTTTTGCTTGAACTAAGAAAACTTCTCGAAACGTCTCTATAAAACGCATATCAGGCACCAAAATGTTGGTAGTGGGAAGCTGAATTCGAATCCAATTAGTGAAAGTTATGATTCCGGAATTTTTCGTTTCGTTATGACAAAATCTCCTGAGGAGACTCCAATGGCAAGATTCGGAGAGTCGTAAACTAATTAGCGCTAGTTAGCGCCCCTCGAAAGAGATTGGCCTGTAACTGGGTCATTTTAGACTGAAATACGAAAATAACGTCAGTTTTGAATTCAGGGTTGATAGACGAATCGACTGGTATGTTCAAATTGTTAAATGACCCACTATGAAAGAAAAACCGGTAAATAACGTTCTGGAGCGTTCAGAACGTTTCTTGGGACACAAATTGTGAGCGGTATTGTAATTGTAAGCTGAAATTGATTATACGTCTGCAAACCAGTACAAACAAAATAAACAACAGATATTATCTACACTCAGAAATAAAATCGTTTCATACAACAATTACAGTAAAATTATGACATTCAGGCGAAGTGAAGGCTTTTTTGTTTCAAATCACGAGCGTGGTAAGTAAATGCAGTATTCATAAGAAGTGAACGAAAAACGAGTTGTGGGGTAGACATACACCGGTGGCAATAAAATGCAAAGGCAAGATGTAAATAACCCGTACACACGGCAAGATTTCTGAATTCAAGTGCATGTAAACTGCTCGGATAGTGATCCCGTTTTAAAAAGAAAATGAAAATAGTTGCCCATCCACCAGTGAGGATCGAGCCTCGATGATCTAACGCAAGCAGTAGCATTCGAAGGACGGACTGGGGAAATAAGGTAAGGGGAAATAGTGAATAGAATGCTTTTCGAACATTCCCAGGAGTCTGAAGGAAGGTGGTATTATCACGAGCGTGAGTGGTGCAGTGCTTCGATGAGAGTAATGACAGAAAATTCTAGAACAAAGATGACGAATGCGATTGAACACGGGCCTAAATGGACGATATCCAAATGTACGGAGTAGAGGAAGCTGTAAGGATATGGGGTGGAAACGTTTAGTTAAAAAATTGCGACCCCGCGCGTGCAGAAAGGCTGCATAGCTGTGGCGAAGCATAGACTATTGATTGATGACGGTCTGCGATCGATAATGTGGTTTACCGCTCTGTCGCGCTGCAGTGAGTCCAAATCTCTCGCCACCTTCTACACTGGTATTTTGCAGTTCGTCTATACCAATTCACCAAATTGAAATATCCGGGTAAAACTACCATCGCCGCAGGCACTTTGACCGTGCAGTTTGACGCTCAAGCCTAGGCTTGATCCATACTGGAAAACAGGAGAGAAAATATGAGGAGAGAAAAAAACAAACACAAAACGAATCGATGCCTAGTGAATAGTCAATAAAAATGCACAGATCAATCAATACGAGAACATTTCGACAGATAAGTGAGAGCCATCTCATTCAAAATGAGTTATGTGAGAGGCAACGAGGTGGACGATGGAATTGAAATAAATGTTATTTCAATTATCAAATACTCGAAGAGGTTAGAGGATTATATGTAACGATTCTGCAAGAGGTCGTTTTCAGGGGAAAATAGCTGTCATTAGGATATCTATTATATGAGGTTAGACATATGAAAATATATGTATGATAAAACAAGTTTCGATAGAAATTAAACTATTTCGAACGCCTACACAACAACTGAACGACGTCAACGAGCACAGGTAGTTTGTACTGAGGACAACATTTCGGCCAGTAGTGAGGAGCCAACCACACCACCGACACGTCTGGTTATCAGGAAATTCTGACAGGATTGAGCCAGCGATCTAAACAAGAAACCATTTCAGACAATCTACATTGAAATCACATTTTTGCGTGGGTGTGTTTTACTGTAGCCTATCATACTTTTTTGCTTAACATTACTATGTATACTACTATATACATATATGCATATATTATAAGTTTCAAAGATAGCCTGATTATGATTTTTTCGTCTGTACTATTGAAAACTAGGAGGAGTGTTTCCTTTTCATAATTGTGGAGGAGTGAAACTCTACTTTTGAGTAACTTGTTTAGATTTTTTCTACAACTTTTAGGAGGAAATCGACTTCAACTCAATCCTGAAAACATGTCCTTCTTCCTTTGATATGTAGGTGTTATTTTTGGATAGTCATGTGTCTTATAATCCGTACCATGATGTTTTTATTGAAATGTCACTGCAGAGAAATACGTCAACGTTCTGTTTGTTCCGTTAGGCATGACATATTCGAAAACATTCACAAAACGTAAGAACTGATGGCTGTGGATTTGTATGGAGGGAAGCAATAAACATTCGTTGTCACTGGTTGAATGCAGAGTCCACAAGACCATTTTAGAGAAAATTGTGAAGGTTTAACTGTGCAACGTTAGTGTATTTTTATGTTTTCTGCTTCACTTCATTTTCTAGCTAAAAAACGCTGTAATTAGCCTTTGTCGCAGAATACTAGAGAATAACGGGAGCTTGATGAGCTACTATATATTGATGATTTTACTTTCCTAAATGAGTTTGGTACCATACTGACGGATCTAAGTGAGTGAAAAGCGGTTATTTCCGAAAGAGGCAGAAATTCTCGTAGAGTAAGGAAAGGAATATGAACATTTTTCATAAAGTTGTGCTCCCCTTTGGCAACAATGCACAATGAAGGCGAGCGAGCAAACTCGGATACTCTCAACAAAAGAAATTCTACCGGTTTCTTCTGAATTTTCAAACGAATTTGTCGACGCTCGGTCATTGCAGCTGGTTCTGGCAAGTCATTAGAAGAGTGAAGCACTCGCCAGGCCTGTAGAATCCCGAATGGAATACGAATGCACGGCGCATTCTCACGGGACTGATCGACGCCGAACATTTCACTTTTCCGCTTATTTTTTCATGTGTGAGCATGGTTCAAGACGCACCATGACGGCAGTTTATTCAAAAGCTATTACTTAACGCGTATGTTGCTGCTTCCCTATGCGGCGTAAAGATGGAAGTACAAAGCAAATGGCTAAACAGGTTTCATCGAGCGCAGCGGGCGAATGAGACTATTCTGGTAGGATTTTTTAGGCCTTTGTTCACGTTTCGGTTGAAGCAACCCTTGGAAAAACCGGCTTCACAGCTGTCGCCCTCTCTTCTCCCCTCGCCCCCCCTCCCCCCTCATCGTTGTGGGGCAGATGAAAAGTGAGAAGAATGGCCGGTTTTCGATTGCCGATCGGCACCATGGCCCACATTAGGCAACGAAATCGAAAAGCGCGGCGCACGCGATCTTTATAAATGCTTTTGTTCAGAAACGAGTCATCGCTAAGTGAAATAGCTGTAATTGGAGCCTCTTCTAGACTTCCTCAGCTAGCTGGTACGCCTTGTGCTTCACCGGCTTGATGTCTCACTATAACAAAAGTTCGCCTAGAACTCTTCTCAGCCGGTTTCAGAGAAGAAAATTCGAGAAGCACCATTTTTGCAGCTCAAAAGCGGTTTCTCTGTGCTGTGCTATAACGTGACCAACCTTCGACACAAATTCTCTTCGCTTTTCATCAATTTCTCAGTAATAACGGCCATCAGTTAGGTGAGCCTTAAATTACCGAGGAGGGCTAAACCTAAGGTAAAGTTCGGTAGGATCCCATCCAGAACAATACTTTGTCTTAACATCTGAGACAAACAAATTGGGAGTCAGCCAAGGTCATCGGAATGTATGCAAAAAGAAAATGCAGAGTTCATGACGAACTCAGGTTTGTATAATGAAGGGCAAAGTAGCAATTTAGGAAAGGCAACATAGATAATTGATGAAGCATACCTAATTCGGAGGAAAGCAGCAAACTGTGGCAGAAGAGCAACGTCCGAACCACGGTATTCACTCCAGCAACGCATCAGGGAATCTCGTGCCGCTCGAATTAAAGCTCGGTTCTCAACGCGGCATTCACCTGAACACAAAAATGTGAAGTAAATACGAAAATTCTCCTTCCTCCCTATTGGACTTTTTCGTTACTTCCTTTAATGCCTTTTTTTCATTTTTTTGTCCTCTATTTCCTTTGATTTCCTCTCGTCATAATATTTCATTGTGGTGTGCCTCACGTGAGGATTATACAAAAACTATGTGTTATGAAGAAGTTGAAACGTTTAAATTGAAACGAACAAATGGCTGACTGAACGGCACAAATTATCGAAAATGTGACGAGAAAAGGACTGTCAATTCAACGCACCACAAATGTAACTTGACACTATTAAACCATGAATATATTGCACATATTTAGCAAGCTTGTAGCGGATCCAAAAACATATCTATTTTTAGCGTTGGCTCCTAGAACAAACACTTCAAATACGTCCGGAGATGCCTCATTTTTTCACGAATGCCTTTGCATATGCTGATCTAGTTATCATGGCCTCGGTAGGAGTCTTTAATTCCACCTTTTTTTCTTTTTTTCACTTTCTTTTCCCTGATCGAGAAGAAAGGAATGTCCTCATCAAGAGACGGCAGATTCGTCTTGGGCTCTTCCTCTTCCTTTGTTTGATATTTGAACACATGAAGGACTCCATTGATAAGAGCCTTCTGCAACAAGTTTTGAAAGGTGTAACCATGTGTCCCCAGAACATATGCAACATATGTATGCGCGTAGTCCCCTTTCGAATTCCTAACTCCTTCCCATGATTCTGGGAGTAGCAAGTTTTAAAATTCAGCTTTCAGATATCTTCAACCGGAACTCATCCCACGCCTTAGGAGTGATTTCTTACCGGTATAGAAGAGGAATCAAGAAACCACAATGAACCGTATAATCGCATGAACCGTATTTGTTACCTCTATGCATGCATGCTATGCAAAATCAACTAAAGAATTAAGGCTGACGTGTTCGAAAAAAATAAAAAATAAAAATTTCAAAGGAAGAGTTGAGAGCAAATGATTCGAAAATCAGTAGTTCAGCATACCATCTTCATGAAACAGCGCCAAGTACCGAAAAGCGGCGAGATCAACTTTCGTAAAACCACGACTGGCGAGAAGATGAACGATATCATTCCACAATGTTAGCAGTGAGCAGTCACCCATTACAGCTGCTAGACCAGATGGGACTCTGAATAGATTCGAAATATTTCACTTTGAAAATTAATGTTTGGGCATACAGAGCTCTTAATGGACTTGGAGTTAATGAAAAATTTGGCAAAAGCGCGAAAGAGTGAAGGAAGTTCAAAGCCCTATTCAAACTCGGCAGCACAGCAGAACTGCAGTTAAGTCAATCCGTGCCTTTCTCGTCTTTGGATTTTGAACTTTGTCTACTTTTCTGCCAAAGGTAACGTCATCATCGATTCAATTCACCTTCGGAGGTATGATAATGAAAATATCCAAAACTTTGGCTTATCGCGTTTACTGCTGTGTCCCCTCTATGCCCTATATCTCTTCTATGCCGCTCTATTTTACTGGCGAGTATGAATGGGTCTTCCTGCAAATTTTTTGACAGCTCATTTCCACGTTTCATGATCACAAACAACATGGAAGTCACTTACTCAATCCCGTTGTTCATTTTTATGCTGGCTGGTATCACCCCAACGACAGTTGCATAGGCAAAATCTGCAATGTGTACAGCTGCCCAACTGGCGTGTAACAACTGCATCTGATCAGCCATCTAAAGAAAGTATTATTGTGAAATCATGAAATCAATAAAAGAAGAAATATTGAAATTACCTCGAGGTCACGAAAATATGGTGCGGCTTTTGCCCACGCCACCAATTGTCCAAGATTGTCCTCTACCGCAGATACACAGAATGAGAACGGCTCCCATCGTGGCCATTTGTGCAGCAAGCAGTATAACCTGAAAATCTAGCAAATAAATCTAGAAAAATACTAAAAATCGGATTGCACCGGCAATCCACTAGTATCCCTAGTTCTAAACCACTCTTTTGTTACTTCAAGGTGGCTAAATGTTTTTCGGTCGATGTCCGGTGCTTATAGTAATTTGTTTTAATATAATGTCTAGTATTATAAAAGACCATTGACTGACATAATAGCCGTTTGTGAAACTGAATGCCATTAATATTCAAATTCTGGTAGCCGCGTGTTTCTTCTCAAGCGACCCAATCCCCGAACAAAACCTGGCGAGTTTTTCAAAGTCGTTGAGGCAACAGTTTCGAAGAGAATGCGATTTTTTCTTTTTAAGTGAAAAAAGACAATTCGACCTTGAGTCGTCTGGCAATGAGTCATGCATGATGGACAGCGTAGAAGATGAACGTTCAAATTCACTGCCGACATGCTTTTCGGTCGGTGTGGAGCATACGGGAAGAACTCGATGATCACGGAATGTACCTGGAATTTAGAATCGGTCAAGAGCAAAACCAATAAATAGATGGCTAATTCCATGAACCAAAGTAGCATATAGCTATGAGTCGAAAAGGCGATTTTCGAAATAAAGGAGGATCGTATGTTGTCCTCTAAACAACGGACAAAGGGGGTATTTACAGAAGCATGGAACAAAACAACAATCCGGAAGACGCTTTTCTGGATAAAATAAGATCTCTAAAAGTATAAAAGCTCACCATCATCAACTGGATGAGCGTGGTAAGGAGTTCGCTGCTGGAAATCGTTTGTTGCTGGTTCAAATGGCTCCGGTTTTATGCGATAGTTCGGGAAGTCGATGGAACAACCAAGAAGACCAGCTAACCCCTCGTTCTCGTGTTGAGCCGGTGGTAGAGCTGTTGGCGTGGGGACTAAAAAACATTGCAAAATTATTCTGCAGAGAAATTTCACGGACGAGACATGAGAATGCACGTCTAGTAGATGCTAGGGCTACGGATTAATATTGTTTTCGTACTAAGTGACTAATGTCTTTGTTCAAAACGAATAAAAATGTAAAAAATTGTTGAAGGCGACCGCTAAAAATTCCCATTCCTACACTTGTGTCCGTTTGAAAACTTGTCAACGTTGAGGGTCTCATTTCGATAAATGAATATTGGGAAGATGTTGAAAAATTATGAGCAAATATTTCCAAAGAATCACCGTGATGTACTGGTGTGCTACTGGACAGCGTCAGACATTGCAGAACTGAATCGTACTCAGACTTCACTTTCGGTTTGTCGTCCGGATAAGTCATTACAATCGGTTCCGTACTGAAAGCAGATATTTCACATGAACACGGATACGATCTTCTGTATAATAAAAGTAAAAATATAATATTATGGATTTTTGAACAGCAGTCGGATATTCAGAAGAAAGCCATAGAGAGCACCGAACATGATAGAGAATTCAGCTTATTAGCAGCGTTTCAGCTTAAACTGCCATGAATACAGAATAGTAGACTTACGCGAGACTTAGGCCAAAACAATGTAAAGGAAATTTGATCTGCTAATCAAACATTCCAGTTATGAAGATGGAGACGAGTGTTTCATGTAACACTGCTGTTAATTTGAAAAGTCGTTCGTGTAATTTAGCGCGATCTACGGTAACAAGGGAATGTCTGCAAAATTGTGGTACATAATAAGGGAATGTCTCTGTTTTTGTTCAAAACACACAAAGGAACGCAGGAGTGGAAAGCACTAAGAGGAAATTTCAACTATTCAGAAGAAAACGCCTTCAACTGACAGCTTGAATAAATAGAAACGATAAATTTGAGATGATATGTTCACGTAGAATTGCAACCTGCTGGTGACTGTTTGCTCCATTCCGGCTAGGTCGGTGATGCTGTTCTCCTTCAACGAACTTCGTTGCATGCGTTGAGCTCGATCACGTTTGTAGTAGGAACCGAATTTGTTTCGTCCGCCACGCATTCGGTCCTCTCGCACAGCTGCAAACAACGAGAGCTTCAGATACGGTAGCGGAGCTGCGACAGCAGAAGCTGCGTCTCATTGGCTCGCCATCAGCAATGAGTGCTCTCTTGCTAAACAGCCCGCACCAACGGCGCTATACCGTAGCAAAGGCACGCACAACATCAGCGAATACAGTAGAGCAAAGTTGTATATGTTGCAAAAAATGTCAAACTTTTCCTAGTCTCAGATTATCATCCTTTTTTCTATAGACTCTAAGAATTTCGCGTTTCCCTTGTAGAATTTCTACTGTCGATTTTGATTTGAATTTCGTTTAAAGCATATTCTTAAATAAGTAAAGAACAAAAGGATTTAAAAAAAACTTCGACTGAGAAAGTACCTGGGTGCGGGTGATTTCAATTCACGGATCTTTTGAGAAGTAGTATCACGATTACCAAAAAATTAGGAACTGCAGGTGCAGTTCTCACTGGCTACCTTAATAATTGCAGGTTTTCGATGTTTGAATTTCAGCGCGATCGGAGTTTGGTAAATTAATGTTTCATTGCCGTTCAGTTTGATTATGGCCCAATTTTCCTTTTCTGATTCTTATTTTCTTGTTCGTTCTTGCACATGTAAAAAGTTCTTTGTGTAGTCTAAGCATTTAAAGCCACTTAATTGGAAAAGAGGGCGACCAAGCATGAATACAGCAAGAAAGTTGCAGCTTGATACCTTCCTCAAATTTCATCGACAGGTTTCAGATAATAGTGGGTGAAGTATGGCCACAACATCCGTATAGATAACCTTTACTCTTCAACTGTGGCCAAAACTATCGTGTGCGTAACCTTTACTCTCCATGTTGATGTTCAGTTTTCACATCTGCACAACGATCACGACCGGAGCGACTCCTGCATCAACAAAGTTTGGACCTCAGTTTTCGATTCAAATGTGTGAGGTGTAGTCCCAGATATAGAATAGAAGATTGAACAAATATGGAAACTTCAAGACTGTAAGCATATATAGCACCATCGCGCACTCACTCGCCTTACCCACCTGTGTATAGGAGAATTGACGACTACGATGCAAGTTATTTCAATGATTAGAATTCGTATAGTCATTAAAGAACACCTGGAGGTCTTCTGGGTTACCGAACTCTCACACGATCTGAGGGCGACCCGCTGTTCTCCTGACTTCTACGTAGTTGAGCCTGCGCACCTCGGATGGGTGGTTTTCCTCTTTCTAATTGCTCCACACTAAGTCGAAAATTGCCAAAGATTCCAAAACGTATGAATCTTCCTATTGGTGTGTTTCACATGTCACATGGAGATACGAACGATAGCGATAGCTAGGTAGCATCGTTGGCAATGCACGACGACAACGGTTTGAGTGTTCGAATGACAGTTCTCATAGAAGTTTGTGACGAACACTAAATCACTTTTGTGTAACACTGTCACGACTTCATACCCTCCGCTGCCGGCACCGCCACCGGCGTCGTTCGTCGTTTGGCGAAGTTCGCTAGCGTCACTTGAAGAACCGTAAACGAGTTCCGGCTGCTTGAGTTGTTTCTCAGAAACTACCATCTAAAACCTAGCAACACAACGTTGGCATTAAGTACTGAGAAGCTCTTTTGGACATAAGTATCCATACGCTCTCCATTTATATTCATTTGCGATACATGTGACCCGTTTCTCCACGATTCCTCTAGGGCGGGTCCCAAGTCCTTTTCATGAGATTTCTTCGACTTTGATTATTTTTAGATCCAGCGCTGCCGTACTGCGTAGTCACAATTTGCAAGGGACTATGGCAGGAAATTGAAGTTGTTTTAGAATTCTTTGTCCCACAGAATAACTTTGTTGGGGTGTTCCTATTGTTCCCGTTCATCGAAGGCATCTGCTACCTTGAGCTTCGGGAACTTCGGGGTTTGACCGATTTGTTACGAGTTAGCTTCCGAACATCATAAAAAATGTAACTTTCTAAGTTATTGACATTTCACTTTGTCCTTTGTCTCTAGTTATCTTGGTTTAGTGGCGCTATTTCAGTCTACTTGATTTTGGCGCACCTTGCGGTGCATAAATGATTTAATTCCCCAATCCTACTAGAAAAGTACCTAAATTGAAAATTTTCGCTCCACAAGATTAACTGATTTCGGGACAGTGCAACGTAAGGACACGAGGCAAAACAACTCACTGACTCGATGACTTACGAACTTCCGTGTTAAGAACGCTACGAAGAAGAAGACGAATGCGTGGGCTTACCAAATTCGGGGTGCCAAAAGTTTCATACAAATGTAAAAATGAAACTTTCAAACGTGGGTCGAAATCTCAAAAATGAAGAAATTGAACAGGAACTGCTGTTGCTATATGAACCTTGGCGAGCAAAAAAGGGGTTGTCATTATCAACAAATTTGTGAGCCGCTCCCAATTACAGCATTATCTTGGTAAACATTTGTAACGAACCAAATTTCCGGCGCAAAATGTTAATACGATCGGCTTGTACTCTTTTTATAGCGTTTAAAAGTTCTAAGTACATCCAGATCTTAGTGAGTAACGAATGGTAGTAGTTCTACATGATTATGATCAGGTGGAGTCCATAATCCTCCTACTCAGCTGACAAATCAGAGAATACTTTTTAAAGATGCAGATACAGATGCAGATCTTCTACTGATCAATCAAAAAACCGTCCTAACTACAGTTCACGTCCTAAGTTGAAAAGCTCTACGCTTAAAGCAGCTGAAGGCAGAGTTATGTTTGCTGGATGCGTCATCATTCTCGCAGTGGGAAGACGACCACATATTTTTCTCAGAATGGTCCTTGGAGGCGGATAACATTTACTTTACTTACATTCTACAGACTGACTCGATTGTTATGATGAAAAGCATGAAAGGATGTTCGCACCTCACCTCTGTAATTCTAAAATTAACCTAATGAGAAGGTTCCAACTAATAAGATGCCATGTGGTTTAGTTTCCCAGGTCTGATTGTGATATTCAGTCACTCATTTTCAACTAGTGGGGAAAATATTCGATTATCCAGGTACGTCTGAAATGAATATCACAACTTTCTAAGATCATCCTTCTTTTCTGAGGAGTTCCGGAAATGGTCTTACTTTTCGTTAATCTCGCTCTAACGATAGCAGAAAAACGGAGATTGGGTTTTATGTTTTTTCGGTTGCTTGTTTTGTTTCGATATAATTTCGTTCCTTCGTCTTCATCGTGATTTCTCCGGGAACAGTGCTGCTGGTCAACTCAATGTAACAACTAAGGCTCTCCTTTAGTACATTTCGAATCATTGCATCATATAAACGCACTTACCCCGTCACCCACCTATGCCCGATGTGCATCAATCGATGTCGTCTCTACCACTCTGAATAACCGGTTTTTCTTTCAAAAGCTCCCCTGTGACGCCTGCTATGAAAAACGCGCACCGAACGAAATTACGTGAATTCTGGATGAGATCGCAATGTGCGTGGGCGTGCCGGTTGGGGTTTGGTTCGGATAGCATGGGAGGATTGAGTTGGGTTGGGTTGAGTAAGGAGCCCAATCGAATTTCTCGGAAATTTCCACCCCATCAACGGCGACACGCAAGCGATGGCGAGGGTGAAACCGGATTTTTTTCGTGCAACCTGCCGCACCAAAAACAGATACGAAGAAGAGTGCAGCAATGACGATTACGAACCAGGCCGAATCGCCGAAACATACACGAAAAGCGAGCAGAAAAGGCGATTGAATAGATCTGCAGAGATGAATTGGAAGAGACAGATTTTCCAATTCTCATAATTCTCAAATAAACACTATTGATTATTAGGTCTAGTCACAAGCAATAGTACATTCGGAGCACAGGCGTATACATCGACCGAGTTTTCTAACGTTGGCGATTTTTCTCACTTCAGTCCATGAACCACAGGTAACTGTGGGATACTAGGGATGCCGGATAATTCACCATCGGTTGGGTATGATTCTGTTTTCTCCTCAATACGCTTAGATCAAACTCCGTCGGACGTCCTGACTTCTACCTATTCTCGATGGTGTAGACGCCAAAACTGAATTTCGAGAGTCAAGAGTATACGGCATTTCCGAACAAGAGCACTTTCTTTATAAATCTTATCCGCGCGCTCAATGGACTAGTTAGCATGAAGGCCAGAATGGAAGAGAAAAAGCATGACGTTGCGGATATGCGATTAAGACGAAATGAATTCCGAAGCCATTGTAACAGTTGGCAACTTTATCAAAGTGAATGTGTAAGCCGTCTTGTACTGCATTTCTTCCTCTTTCGGTTGGTTTCTTACCCGTCCATGAATGGTGCCCTCAATGGTGGAAAAATAAATTTTGTACACGAACGCTTGCAAGTGTTCGATATTTTTTCACGATTCAGCCTAATTATCGAAAAAAGTTGAAAACTGTATTGTCGTGTTCAGAAGAAACGAGAACACTCACATGGACAATTCAAGGGCAAATCTCTGCTTCCCTCACTGCAGTGCCTCCTCCTTTGTTTGACCTGTACGTTCTTTTAAAAGTATTCTAACGATAAAACTACTTGATTAAATCATAAAGGACATAAAATAGCGCTACATACTCAACGGAAATACACTAATTGCACGAAACTAGAAAATACAATATATATAATAGGTAATTATAAGTGGCTAGCCCTCACTGCAGCTCCAGCAAAATTATCTGTTCGACTAGCGCGCATGATAAGGATACCGTCACTGACCCATAACAGTAAATCAAAAAAGGGAAAGGAAAGGCACAAAACTCTACTTCCTGTTCAGAATTATATCAGAGTAGTAGTTCAGATTAAAAACTAGTGTTGAGTGGCAGTTGCTTCAAGGAAAATTCGCGAATGCCACAGAGAAAAGAAATGCTATAGAGAGTAAAAAGAGAAGAATTCCCTGATTCTGAGGGAATAAGTAATTTCAACCATTCGGTTATCTGAAGAATTTCCTAAAATGACAACTCATAAACTTACCGTCCTTGAATAAGAAACTAGCAAACAAAGCTCATTAGGTGCAGAAAGGTGAACTGTATTAATAGAACAGTATTTCATGTATTTTAACATTATGAACATCCATTTTAATTTTCCTGTAAGAAAGTGTTGGAATTCACCTTCAATTTTCATCCCTTGCTGTAGACATTTTGCGAAGCGACATCGCGGACACCGTTTACGACCGGCTTTGTCTACAGGGCAATTTGAAGACGCAGCACATTGATAGCTCTGGAATTAGCCAACATACGCGTCGCAAAAAAACTGAAACTAAAAAAGAGGGAAAAGCGAAAAAAATATCTGCTAACCTTCTTGTTCTGCACGGTCCTCTTGAAGAATCCCTAAATAAATGTTCACTGTAGAGATAAAAACGAGCAATGTGGCAGTGTAGCTGTTCTTAGAAAATAATAGAAATGAGGAAAATGAATAGTTGCTATTTTACTCACCTTGCAGCTTTCACAAGTCAGCAGGCCGTAGTGGTAGCCGGATACCCGATCACCGCATACCGGACATTGTTCTTCAAGTCTTGGCCGTGTGGTCACTTCGCTTCCTACCATAGTATAGTCCTCTATTGTCGATTGAAGTGGGGGATAAGTGACTTCTATTTTTCACTTCGAAAAATGTCTACGTTTCACAACACACACAGACAAATAGATACTCAACGCTCTAACTAAGGATTGGCACACACCTGAAATGGAAATGGATCAGTTTGATGTGACAGCAGCGTGCAGCGACAAGTATTTCGATTCAAGTGATAGATGCCAGCTGTCACTTTGGTGAATAACGAGAATTCGTATTATCTTCAATTCAATATTCTTGAGTGGTTTAAATCATAAACGATTGTGCACACGAAGCGGATACGCTGCGGTTCTGAAGTTAACATAAATGTGTAGATCTTTGAAACAATATGTAAAAAACCCGGAATAAAGTATGTACAGATTTTGCCTATGTTTTCCTTCGTGTAGTTTCATCAGGAAATTCCACTCCCTGACCTACTTTAATAACGAAGACACCGTGGGACAGATTTAATTCCACCTCAATAACTTGGATAACGAAACACTGCAACTATTTTTCATTAAATCGTTACGTAATTTAGAAAAATCATCAGAAGTAATCAGTACTTACTTCTACAACTAAATTGATCCATCAACGCTCGGTCGATTAGTCATCAAAAAAGAAGCCAAACTAATGAGCTGATCAGTTATTGCTCACAGAACCAGTGTGACTCTAACAACTCTATACATATGTATAGGGTTGTGTATAATTTAAAAAAGTCGCGTCTAGATAGCTGATGCATGAAGCAAGTAACTCATACTGTTACTACATACGGACAAAAACAATGGGATGAATAGCTCCAGAGTTTTAAAACTACTATGCAGCATTCTTTCCTGCTTTATTAGAATGACTACACTAATGATTGGTTTCCATCAATATTCGGAAATCTCATCAGTTCTCTTAAGCGTGGGAAAAACCATTGTCATTACACAACTAGAACTAACTAGCGAACTAGAAAGAGAGCTGTCCAACGTTCCTAGACAATTTCACAACTGTCCCGTACGGCAAAAAGAGTTTATGCAAAAAATTATCATTCATAATTTGAGAAAAGAAGGCGCTATGTTTCTAATTATGCTGTCAATTTTACACGTAAATCAAGTAGTTAGAAAGAAGAGAATATACATGAATCGCGTAACAAATATTGAAACGATTCTCACACCGTCATCGAATCAATGTCGCAGTGGCGCGGAAAAACGCTTCACGAGAAAAAGAACAGAAACGCGTGAAAAGGTGTGCTAACGAGTTTTTAACCAGTTCTCGACTTGGAATACAGTAAAAATGCTAGACGCGAATGCGACGACGACGACTTATCACAAACCCTTTGGAAAAACGAAAACACGTAAATCGTGGTTGCAGATCGGCGAGAAGTTGACCTTGCACAATTAGGAAACAACAACGATAACAATATAAGAATCAGTGTTTATGGAAACCTTCTCTTCTCACTAAGTTTTCAATGCACAAACAAATTGCAATCGAATTCAGTTACAACAACAAAATGAAGGTGGGACTGTGAGTTACAGAAACACAACGTTTCACCTCTAGAGCATTAATTTCTTGAATGTTATGTATTTCCCCAAACCTAATTTCCTGCATAAACCTATTCAGAAATTTGACTTCTCGAACATGATGCTTCTGTTAACAAATAAATTTTGGTGAGCCGTTCAATGCTCCAGAATCCTACTGCTAAAAGCAGCTGCAATCATGGCACGAGAACGGCCTCCTGTACGAACTATGTTCTATTAAATTCGCCTCCTTTGACGTATCCTACAGCAGTCAATCTGTTTTTTTAACATGCAACAAAAAGGCAATAGTTCACATCTTCGATAGTTCAGAATATTTCGATCTCTGACTACCCCGAAATCACGTTCGAGACAAGAACTTCAGACAGACACATTTCCTTTGAAAAAGTTCCAGATGGGTACAAACCACAGAGAACGATCAGGAAAAACGTAGATATTCCGTTTGAGGTGAACAAAGCATGATCACTTGAAATAACTTGATTACCAAACATGGTACTAAAAACGTTTTCCACAGTGATTAACTACTAAAGCGAAGATTTGATAATTAAAAATAGCG
This sequence comes from Nippostrongylus brasiliensis, assembly GCA_030553155.1. Taxonomy (NCBI): domain Eukaryota; kingdom Metazoa; phylum Nematoda; class Chromadorea; order Rhabditida; family Heligmosomidae; genus Nippostrongylus; species Nippostrongylus brasiliensis. The sequence goes on from CP130737.1 coordinate 10,592,390, forward strand.
ATAAAAATTGATACTTGCGAAAATATACGTTGTTCGATAGGTTATATCGACTAACACTGCCACTGATACGTTCTGGACTAGAAAACGCATGGGTTTTGTGAATGGTCATAAGCTCAAATGTCAGAATCTTCCATTAAATATTTGATTTGAAAAAAAAACAAAAGAAGGGCAGTAATTGAGGAGCGATTCGTTAATAACCTTATCTCGGGTTTCCCCACGGAACTATAGGGATGTGCTTTTCTGTGGTGATACCCACGATGAGACACAAACCACGGCTAGCTGCGATAAGCCGAACGCGGTTCATCAGGTTCGTCAGTGTTTTTATTCTTCGATGGCGTTTCGTGAATCCCCTGCTTTAGAGACGATGATCGTTGACTGCTGTCCAGTGAGGAAGGCCAGAATTCAGTTGATGACAGGGGCTTCGGGATAAATGGAATTGTTTTTAAGAAGGAAGAGGCGAAGAAATGCAGGATTAGGAAGAGGTGTGTCGCGAAAAAAGAAAGGAATTTTTGAGCGGTAGAAGGGAAACGGTGAGAAATGAGTGAACTCGTTGTGTTAGAAGGCTGGTGTTGAGTGGCTGGTTGGCGGGCTGTGGCTGTCCTCAAGTTTCTAGACGTGATGCCGCCAGTGGCGCTGAAGCGTGGAACTAGTGACGAGTTCGGGGCGCCTGCTAATAGGTAGGGCGGCTAAACCGGGTGGCGCAGCCGTCGGTGGCGGTGGCCGCCGATGGTGGCCTGGTGGGTGGTGGTGGTGATGGTGGTGGCGATGGCGGCAGCACTTCTTCCTCCACCCCATACACCCACCGATCACCCATCGCCACCCAGCTACCCACTAACCTATAGAGAAATCCCCTCACCATGATCTCCGTCATCCCCAGAATTCACGTAAAGGGTAAGGTAAAGGTGTCGGCGTTTACCAGTCCGCTAAGGACACGCCGCAGCACTCGTGCTCCATTCAGAATCGTATAGGCATAGTGGATGCGTAGTTGGGCTATACAATGAGGCCGGGGCCATCCGGGGGCCAGCCGCTACACCACGTTGAAGTCTTTACCTTCACGGAAAAGTCTGATACCAATTTACCTGACCCCAGAATGCCCGAAGCTGGCTCTATCCCGTTGCTGCTCACGTAGCGCTTGAGGTGCGACTCATACGGACCATCGGAGGGAGGAAAGAAGGAGAAGATTAAAGATCCAAACATATTACTCTTTTTCCGTGCTATGTGGGTTGGGGGTGCAACCAGTATAAGACATTTTTCGACGACGAGAGACGCCTGTTCAGTCTCGTGTTTGACTGAATAGAATTTGAAAATAATCATTTAAAACAACTCGACCTATTTTGAGGAGTACAGCATGAACAGCAACTCTACTGGCTGCACCGCGAACCCACAAAGCACCGGAAAGGGATAAGATCTATGTCTTGAAACATTTCCTCCCTTCTCTCACCGATAATCGGGATCTTTCCGTGAGTTCCACTCGAGCAGTACTGGAATAGAGCCGGTTCCTATTCATTACATGAACATAGTCATGTCTGGGAATGGAAACCTCAGAAACTCCCCAGAAAGAGAGAATTTGTTTTCAAAATCTACAAATAACAAAATCAACAGCGAAAAGTAGCGTTTTATCACAACACGCATCCTTGAATATTCACAAGAAAGCGATGTTAATTTTCACACAGATATTTTCTTGTAAAGAGCAAAAGCGATCTACAAAACTTCTACAACACAAAGTGGCAATGGATGATTGGAAGTTGGAAGTTATAGCACAGGCTAGACATTTATGCGTCTATACCAGAAGCATAACAGTAAGATTAGAGTTGAAAAACGTTAGAGAGCACTTCTACAACGATCTACCCTCTCACTCAGCCGAAGAGTGAAATTTTTATCCCAGCGTTAACGCTCAGGTGTACGAAATTTGGTGCTAGAGCATATTAACTTTTCATAATCACTGGAAATTCAAAGGAGTTTTCTCACCTCGTAGCACAGAGAGCAGTGATTACCCAAATGGATTTTTTATTGATATTGGAATCACACCAAAAGTTGCGAATATAGACGTGGGACTTGTGGAACGAATCATCAATTTTTGGGCGACAAAATGCGACATTTTTTGGAAGAGAAAAGGTCAAAATAGGAAACTGCAGTCCATCAAGACAGCCGCTCAAAATTATTTTCACTTGGTAGTGGGGCTACGCGTGTTCATAAAAGGTATTGCAAAACGTTCCGGTGGACAAAACCTATCTAAAAGCTCTTTAAAAACTCAAACCATCAGCAAATCAATAAAAACAAACAAAAATCAAAGGGTGTTCGAGCGGGGAATTTTTCACCTCTGATATACCTCAATTTTTCAATTCTGACATACCTCATTATTTCCAAGGAATCCTTCACACCACCTGCACCTCAGCGTGATAGACTGACAGACTCGGAATCACAGAAGCTAAACTCCTCTACACCTTGAATTTCAAAAACGTTCACTGAAATTTCTGAAGCCATTCTGAGGGCCCACTGCCTCAATCCAAAAATAGAAAATAATCCAAAAGCTACACAAAATCGTGTTGTCATCGTCTTAAGGTCCATTTATAGTTGATAGCGTCGCAGCATGCTGCAGAAGGGCTTCAGATGGAATGCTTAAGCGTTTTACGTCAGGAGCATGGGTATCGACAATGTTCTAGGCATGAAATGAGCCCAACTGAGATTATTTAGTGGTCTTGGGAGAAATCCAATGCACAACACTGGTGAAAAAGTGGGTTTAGGATAAGCTGCGGCACTGCTTTACTACCGAGTATAAATACCCCCCTCACCAATTTCTGGTAGCATCATTCTTCAAAGAGTTTATATAATCCACTAAAACGATTCGCAGCTCTGAATTTCGATGGACCGAAGATTTCTTTCTCGAAAAAAGCCCGATGAACAGTGGGTAGAAAGTGAGGGAGAATGTGGATTTCGCCGCAAAATGGAAAGTGTCCGATTCGACCTTCATAGCTAGCTAGATGTAGGCTATTTGTGTCGGAGAAACGTGGTTGGGCCATGCTAGCGGCTTGAAGGCGTCATCGGGGGTGAAGCTGGTCGAAGCAGCAGCGAAACTCGTCCCGTCCGCGGTCGGGTCCCGTTCTGGTTGTTGCTGCTGTGTTCAATCCATGCATATCCTCAGTTGCCGGCCTCCTCACTCACGCGTGTACTTTGCTCCGATCATCCACTCATCTCTCCGATCCTCCGCATAGGGAGAGATATGTAGATATACACAGAGACAGAGATGAGCTGCGATATGATGCGTAGAAATAAGGAGGAATAGAGAGACAGAGACGATCGGTGGCTAGGTGGGTCGGTTCGTCTGTCTGTCTGCCTGTCTCAGTCGGTCGACCATCGTCGTCGACGACTAGTGAGTGGATCAGGAGGCAAGTTTCAAAGTGCGTCGTCGTTCAACAACCCGCAACACACAGCCTCCATTCCTCCCCCCCCCCCCCCCGCATCACTAGTGCACCCATTCACGCACATAGGCACAGACGGACAGTCAGTGTGTATGTGTGTGTGTGTGTGTGCGTTGGTGGAAGTGAAATTAATGGCTTCGTGAAGTCATCATACCTCGACATGTGCCACACATACGCACGCGTTTTGCCCCCAAGAAAAAAGAGAAGCGCCGCGAACAGGACGATGGAGGAAAAGCGGCAACAGTCATTATGACAGAATTGAGGCCTCAAACTTGACATACCTGTCGAACAACCCCTGAGGAAATGCCTTCTAGGCCTTTGTCACTTCCTCTAGCACCGAGATTCTTCGTCGACAACCCTACAAATTGCTGTCATCACGCGGCTAACCGTGATTCACTAATAGGGTGAATTTTAATCGAGTGTTACGAAACGTGTTCGAATCTTACCTTAGTCGCGATTTTTGTGATGATCCTAGCAACATTCTAATATACTTAGCAGTAATCCTATAAGCGTTGTGATAAAAGTACATAGAATTTTATGTAAATACTAAAATTAGTTTCATCTCAACTGGTACAATGTCACGTTTGCCGGATGAACGCAAGAAGCAGAAGGCATCTCAGGCAGTATGCTAGTTTTTCCCGAGCGCTCGGAAGTGGGCGGGCCTCGGGAAGGACGGGCCAATAAGAGCACCGCAATACGGGCCGATTACGCTCATACTCGCCCGTTCCTCCCCAGCCCCGCCCACTCCCGAGCGCTCAGTTGAGACTACCCAGGTGAGAGGAGAGTCGTCGGCTTGAGTATGTTGTAGTCCAACATCACCCTACTCTAGATTAGCCCAGGTTCGAAACCCGCGACGAATATGATCCTGGCGCGATCACCTTCTTCGATAGCTGTGATGTTCATGACTCAGGAAGCGCGGTAGGCTGTTTCAAAGGAGTCGGAAACTGATGACATAGCGTTGAGCGAAACCGCAACTTGTGAATATGAATTTGGTCCAGTGCTTATCGCACTAACGGAATAGAGACAATCAACATTCAGCCCCATCTAAAATACAAAGTGATGAGAAATGAGATTTAGCGAAAAAAAAAACAAGGAAAAACAGCTGCGCACCTGCGCCCATGTTTCATGGTCTTCTAGAAAGATCGAGCTATCTCTGTTCTAGGAAAATATGTGACGTGAACACTAACCACGTAGAGAACACTTTTGCCTAGTAAAAGTTAATATCTTGAAAATAAAGGACAGGAACCACTGAAGGTGAAGGTGTACAAGAAGCTTAACGGTTGTCTATTGTAGTCATCACGAGCGTAATTCCTGTAGACAGCAAAGCAGCGAAACGACGGTCTAGAGCAGGGCAAAGACGCAGAGGATGCAACGTAGCAATAGACGCGACACGCGAAATTTTTGAACGTCTGCCTAGAAACATTCACCACGACAGTAGCAGAGGAAGCGTGAAGCGCTGTTTTGCTGTCAAATATGGATGCAATATTCTTTTTTCCTTTCCTTGAACCCAGTGCTTCAGTGATTTTTACTGTTGGCGACGAAGCCGCGCAATAATCGCCGCGCATAGGGTGGAGACGCAGAGGACGCCGCGTACCAATGACGCGATGGGCATAGTTTTGTGTATTTTGTAACAATAATACAATTCTCAGCCATGTTTCTAAGATGCGATGGGTTCCATTACGATTGCAAACTGTGGGGAACGGCCAGACTCGAAGGAATCAGTAGCAGCATAATTTTGCAGCCGACTATGCATCGCCCTTGATTATCACTCGGTGCAGTTGGGTGGCCACAGATTATCTGAGCAGTAAGAATCCCGTCCAGAGGGCTTACTTGCCATCCTAAGCTCAGAAACAAAAAGAATAAGGAAGGAGCTAGAACGAGCTCAGAGATACAAATGTGATACAAGATCACCATACCGTATCTGATCTCCACCACACACTAGTCGCAACGATAAAAATCCTCATAAAGCGGAAAAATTTCAGCTACTAATGAGGAATACCTATGACACGAACCGGTAGGGATGCGCCTGACACAACGTATTGGGTCAGAATTGTGAAAATAGAGAAATAGAATTGCTGTTGAGGACAAAAACTGGAGAAGTGATCGGAGAAATTCTTGAATCTCGATAGGTTACATAGCGAAACTATCGCAAGTGTACGACATCACCCGCATCACACTTTTCGAAATGTTTCAATATTATTGAATGAACAACACCTGCTACAGTTCAAATATGCGCACCTTTTTGATGTGAGGCAAGACAACTATGGTAGAGTAGCAGGAGTTTTGAGATGGGATTTAATTTTTTCTCTAAGCAGAACATTCTGATTGGAAACTGTCGTGTAGTCACGTGGAGAAGAAATAGACAAAAACACACTCTTGGCGATCGAAAATTCATTTGAAAAAATGTTGTTAGTTGCTCACTAATAAACATTTAGCTTTCAGTTGCGAATTTAATAGCACATGATGAAGTTTGAGGGTAAAAAGAGGGAAGAGGTTAAAAACGTTTAATCAATGATCGATGCTGGCAAAGAATAGAGAGCGAAAATAATCCATCCACAGTCCAACAATCAGAGCACTAATGAGGATTGAGTCTGCACACTCTTGCTCAACTGAACAATCAGAAGAGTTTTAGTCGAACCCTTATATATGGAACGTTCGATGTATTTCATTTTTGAAGTGCTGATTGAACAAGAAATTATGACCGAAAGATTGTACAACGGGAAACCTCGACTGATGGTCACAGGATTCCAGCAACAAATAGTGAGGAAAAGGTTAATTCGCCATAATTGTGGTAATAGGTTCACACACCATTAAGACATTGATTTTTTGTAATTTTGTGGTTTTGTAGCACGCGCGGAGCGTTGCTAAAGATGCATTCATACTCGGAAGCAAAGACGGAGGGAACGCATGACGCATGGAAGCGTTCTTTGCCGCTGAAACTATGACTATGCGTGAATTTGGAAGATTTCTGCGTACATGGGATTTGATTACTGTATACTTAATTGTCTAGTGAATTGGACAACTCCAAGGAACAATGAAAAATGAAAAATAAAATGAAATAGAGTTAATCGCAATCTGCAAGAAGGTTTGTGTTTCCAAAGTTGATAGCCCAGCTCTCTAGCGGTATTTCAGTACTTTTTTACCCATACAATTCAGAAGTCAGGCCTTGCTCTGAGATAGATTGTAATTGAATTCTAGTAAAAATTTAAGGGCGACAATAATTTTGCACTGAAATGTGGAAACCGCGAACTACTTTCCCTAATGCGTTTAAGTAGATAGATAGCTCAGAGGTGTAAGGATATAATTCTCTAGATCATGATGTTGTAATGGTGGTGATACTAGTTCATCGCAAAATCGCATCTCAGGCGGGATTCGAACCAGCGTCTCGCGCCTAACCATTATGCCACCGAGACAAAGTCTCTTCTCTCCGACGGCGACAGTCATTTGCGTTCCCTTAGAACCTTCCTAGAGCCCGAAAGCTTATACTTTCAGCACTCATCCGCAATAAAGGCTTGAGCCGGCGAGCCGGATCTGGCATTCTCTTTTATATATTGGTAGTGAATCTGACTGAAGGATTGTTAACAGAACACAAACATTGTGAGATGATTGAAGTGGGACGATGCGTAGAAACACTGAACGAAGTAGTTCAAGTGAAAGAAAAAAGCGTAAGAACGACAGCAACCGAAAAAGCACTCAACGACATTGACAAGGTTGCCAGAAAAACCTCAATAAAAACACTCTGTCTGCTGGAAACAACGCGGTCGTACCGTCACTCATAGCCGCGTCGAGCCATGAAAAAATCCGCCTTTCAGACTCGATCTCAATTTGTCACCGAGACGAGCAAAAAACCCGAGCCCTCGAGTTCCAAAACGAGTTATGCTGCTTTCACGAATCGATAAACGTTCAACTTGAAAACGTCCAAAGTAGCTTAGAGTGTGCGATTCAGATATGGAAGAGAATCGATTCGAAGTGAAACGAATGCAGAACAGCAAAGGTAGCAATCCATTTTCGTTTTGCAACTGTATGGAGAACGTCGCACGAAATACAATTATTTCGACGAGAGAATTTCATGTAGAACTGGTTTCGAAAAATGTATGACACCACTATAACTCGTTTACTGATGCACAAGTACAATCAAAGCACTAAATGTTTGACTGAGATGAAAAAGACAAGAGCTGTCATGCAGAACAAAGGGCAATTGAACTGTTGACGATGAAAAACAAGTCACAGGAAAGTAAAAACGGTCGCAGTAAGTGACGGCACTCAAATTGAGACAGATAGCTAGCAAGTGCTCATTAGATTCGCATATGGGCTCTTCCTGACTCTTGACCATATGTGCTACAACTGTTCAGCAGACATATAGCATTCACAAGCTCTAAGGTTCAATAAACCTCCGCCACTGCTTCTTTCAGGATCAAAAATATATTAAACGCAGGAAAAGGAGAACTGCAGGTCTTCCAGATAGAGCATATGTACAGTAGATCGCGAAAAGATATGTCATCTTGCATTTTTGGGTGGAGATCGCTGAAATCGGAAGGAATTTGTCTCAAGTTGACAATTGTAATAGCTCTTATTGAAAATACACTATTATGTGCCTTTGTTGCAAATTTATTAGAAATTTTTAAACTTATTTTCATATGGATTTTTAAGTGAATGTATCTTAGAAACCACTGCGCTTCTGCATGTCTAGTTATGAAATTCTGATAGAGCATGAATAGCTTATTCTTATTGGCTATGAATTTTAGTTTCCCGTCATTAAAATATCATAGTTTTTTTCGCGTGAATTTTTTATGGTCGAAAAATGGTGAAATCTTGAGAAGTCTTTCATATAAAATTCTATATATTAGTAGCTAGCGAATAAATGGGATCAAATTTGGATCTTTGGTAGCATAAGATTTTCTCTTTCTAACACATAATGAAATCTTGAAATAGCTCTTAGAATTGCGTTTACATAACCGGCCGTTTTAAGAATACCCGGAGGGCATTTGGCTCCGGATTTCTCTAGTGCATAGTAGACTTGTTGCTTATTAAGTCCTCAACAGATAGCAAAATGATTCCCACTCTCGTGCAGAATATCGTCTTCTAGTTAGACCGATTGAAACTACCGCACTAACCCTCATAGTGTACGGTGGCAGGACTAGTGGTGCATACTGCATTTCTAACTAGAAGGCGATTTTCTGCACAAGAAAGGGAATTATTTTGCTACCTGGTAGGAGTCTAACAAGCAACAAGTGTACTTTAGGCATTAGAGAAATATGGAGCCAAATGCCCGCCGGATTTTCTTAAAACGGCCGTTTATGTAGATGCAATTTTAGGAGCTATTTTCTCTGTCAATGAAAGACAGTTTTTCAAACTTCAATATGTGTTAGGAAGAAAATATCTCATGCTATCACACATCCAAGTTTGATGCAATTTCATTCACGAGTTACTTAGATATGGAATTTTATATAAAAAACCGTCTCAAGATTTCACCATATTTTGATCATGAAAAAATTCACGCAAAAAAATCTATTGCTTTTTAATGACATGAAACTAAAATTCATACCTACCTACTTCGCCTATAAGAATAAGCTAATCATGCTTCATCAGAATATCACCACTAGACATGCAGAAGCTCAGTGGTTCCTAAGATACATTCGTTTAAAAATGCATATAAAAATGAATTAAAAATTTTCCAAAAAAAATCTAGAATTTTCAACAAGGGCACATACATATTAATGTATTTTCAATAATGCTCATCAGAACTGTCAACTGGAATCAAATTCCTTCCGGTTTCAGCGATCTGCGCCCAAAAATACAAAGTGACATATCTTTTCGCGAACTACTGTATGTATGTACAAATTTCGCATAAAGCCGGAGCGCACTAATACTAGAAACTTTAAGCTCGTTAAATACTTTGAGATTAGTTTGCACGATGTCGCATCAGGTTTATCTCCCACAGCGCTGTGATGGCTTCTGGAATGGAAAATCAGTCGTAACGGCTTCATGGGAGAAAGAGGGAAAAACAGAAGATGTCAGCTGAAGAAAAGTACTAGGTAAAGGTAGGTTGCTCGGGCCAAGGCTTTTGCTGTAATCCTGGCTTTCTGAGAAGAACATACACTTTCGTCCAACCTTCCGTCGAGCCAAGCTCAAAGAGCTAACCTTAACTGAGGAAATATAAAAACATTGCAGTGCTTTTTACGGGGAACAACGTCCAAGTTAACAGGAAAAATTATTACTAGTAACCCAAGTATGTAAATACATAACCCAAGGTTTCTTGCGTGTTTTTTATCTCTCTTATTTCTAGCTATTAGCTTTATTCTCCAGCCAAGTATCATCGAAGTGTCATTCACAAATCGTGTCACTACTTGAATATTTCTTCGGGCTTCTGTCATTCCGACTGCCGTATATGACGTTTCTTCTGGAAACATAATGACGTGCAGAGTCGAGAATTCAGAATGAAAGAGGTTCAAAGTGTTCACGCCGGTTATTTCCATACCTGAAATCAATGAATCTCGAAAAAAAATGAAAAGAGCCTTGTTAAATATCAAACCGCCTAGCCAGGCTACAACAATTAGGACAGTTTCTCGAATCATATCAGCTGGAGTAGTGTACCGACAACTAAATAGAACACAGTTTTCCCTCGAATGGAACTCGTTCGTGTTTTTGAAACCTCATGTTTTTGTTCAGCACTTCCACATCAGCAAAGGAATAGTAATATATAGAAAATGTAAACGTTTAGAAATAATGACGGAAAAGAAGTTGAAGAAATGTGGAGGCCTTGAAGCCAAACGACTTCTTACACTTGACACGAATGAACATGTAGAGCAAAATGGTCCCGCGCGGATCCAGGGTGGCCGCGGCGACGCTTCATTTTTCTGGATCTCTGCCATTTTGCTGGGAGTTTTGTACTCGTTTTTTATTTCACCTTTGTGTTGTGTCAAACTGTATATTAATTGTGTTCGGTTGTTTTACTGAAATGATTTCTTAACATCATCAAGCCACTTTGTAACTCCTAATCTTTCCGCGTCCATATTCTACTTTGCCGTTCTTCACACGATACTCAGGACTACTCCATTTTGCTAATTTGAATCAGTTAAGAAAGAAATACTACTGGTGGAGTCCTTTCTAACCAATTTTCCTATCTTTCGGTATCAAAAACCAAGAATTTCTTGGAGCCAGACGTTTTCGAGTTTATTAATGCGAAGAGCCAGCCAGATTTGTTTTGAATTGGAAAATAAGGCCGGATGCGTCTGTTTTCTTACTCGTTTTTGCTTTGGTAGGTCTGATTTTCCCTTATAGGCTCGAGATATCTTCACATAATTGTAATTAATGGGTTGACGTGCCGAGCACTCCTTTCTTAGTTAGTTATTATACAAGTTCGGTTACCTCATTGAGCGCGTTTCTAATTTTTCGACATTTTAAGAAATCATTTACTAACTTCCTTTCGATTCTAGTCAATAATTAAATGTTACATATTTATATACGCGAATAATTTAGTGACCGTTTTTAGAAAACTTGGGAATCTCTGCTCGCACAAACAGATCTACCATCTCTCAAACTGTCAACAAAAAGGTTTGATGTTTAGATATGTACCTGTCTAACTATAATAAATTTTGTGCTATATCAATGTCTACTTGAAGGAAAAGTAAAATAGAGACCATAATTCAGCTGTTTCAGATGGATCTGAAAATAGAACATCTTGAGAACAAGTCGAACTTCGAAGGATACCCATTCAGGGGAAGAGTGACCCGTTCAAAGGCGTCATTCGAGGACATTCCGGTGTGGCTGTTTCAGTTGGAATATCAGATGCCAGAGAAAAAGGTAGTGAATTCTGTTCTCACGAGGCCTATTATGGTGCTCGTAAACAGGGCATGAAATATGCTCAATTGATCTCCTGCTGTTCATCGAGTATACAAAAACTAAAAAGCTCTTACAGACTTCAAAATTTCCATCAACAACTGTAGATTTTCCACCACTGACAGAAAGCAAACAACGTCGGATGGACCACTCATTATCATACCAATACCATAGCTTAAATGTTTCAGAAGCGAGCTACCGTGAATGCTGGTCCGAGACGTCCTCCTGTAAAGCGTGTGAAACCTAAAAAAGAACCTAAAGCGCCAAAGAGGGTTAGCAACTCACTAAGCCTTTGAATCTATCTTATTACTTGCTGTTCAAATCAGAGTTCATCATCAACATAGACTTGTGGGCTTCTAGCAAACAGCTAAGTGTTCCAGGACAAACCGATCATCAGGAAGCCGTATGTTCGCAGAGCGGTGAAGAGAGAGCCCGGAGAAAAATTTGTCACTAAAAGACAGCTGCGCTCAAATGCGTCATTCGACGAGGTTCCTATTTGGGCTTTTGAAATGGAGAAGAAGAGAAATAAGAAGGTGAGTGCATTTGCACCTGTTCACTATGCGACGCTATAACATCATATGTATGGTGGTGTATGTTGATCGATTTGAAGCAATGCACTACAAGTTTTTGGTGGAAATGTTAAATCAGTCGAGTATTTTTGACTTAGAACATCCCTAAAAACATTCGTATGTACAGTGACAGTGCTCTTTCGACACTTGTCTGTGTGTCACGCAGCCTATTCATACTTTGCTGTGGCAGTAGCGCGGCAAGGGCGTTTCAGGCGAGGGAGCAGTCCTGAGGTAGGCTCTCGTGCAGTGCACCTTCGCTTCACTCCTGAGCTGTGAGGAAAGACTTGGACAGGTTCTAAAGTCGAGTTCCTCTGAAGAATATGGAAACCAGTGTACACTTGGCTGGTCCTCATCTCATACACGTGCTACAAGGTGCAAAATGCTCGACACTATTCAACTTAACGGACTCCAGTCCTCGATTTTTTTTTTGAAATTCGAGATTCGCTGAAACTTTCCACAGGTGGGTAATTGACCGCGCCGATCACGAGTCTGCTGTCCGTTTTTCACGTGGGTGATCTCGGACCACCCAAATAGCTACTCGGGTGATCCGGTCAGGATCACCGATTTCGCTGAAACGTTGCCTGTGGGGGTTCTCTGGTGTCCTGAACACGATGGTGAAGTCCGTTTTCCAAATGGCGCCCGAATACGGTACTTATAGGTGTGTATCTACCGACCTTACCTGGTGAGACTCACGTATAAGTACCGCATTCGGGCGCCATTCGAAAAACGGACTTCACCATCGTGTTCAGGACACCAGAGAACCCCACAGGCAACGTTTCAGCGAAATCGGTGATGCCGACTGAACCACCCAAGTAGCGATTTGGGTGGTCCGAGACCACCCACGTGAAAAGCGGACAGCAGATTCGTGATCAGCGTCCTCAATTACCTCCCTGTGCAAAGTTTCAGCGAGTTTCGACCACTGAAAAAAATCGAGGTCCGGAGTCCGTTAAGTTGAATAGTGCCAAATGCTCCACGGCGAATCAAGAAAGAAATAAAAAAGAACGAAGAAAAGAAAAGAAAGGTTTGGAACGAAGACAGACTTCTTTTGAAAAATGAGTTTCCGGAACAGGGTGGAACGGCTTTATCATGTGATTTCATTTCTAGTTTCCCAATTTAGGTTGCCACCATGCCTGCTGAACCTGTGAAGGTAACCAGCTGGTGCAACCTCGTCAAAGAAGAGCCACAGGTAAGTGTTAACTAATCTGCACAAGTAATGTATAGCGCCTTATTAAGGTGTCCAGTTCAACACGCCTTCCGATATTTAGAAAACATCACGTAACGAGAATGAAAGAAGCGTGGCCCAGTGTTTTGCATTTTGTGAATTTTTAAACTTAGAACACATCCCCAAGAAGTACGGCTGAGTTCTACTGTTCTCGTGCCTCTCACCTTGCTAGTATCGACATCACGAAAAATGAAAATATGTAATACAACTTTTCTCGTCCTTTCTGAATCGTCGCTTATGCACTTTATGATTTTAGGAGCCTTCTGAACTTGATGTTCCCCAGGAACCTGTAAGACCGCAACAAGTAGATATTGCGACGAGTTATTTAAATGTGATGGCTGTCAAAGAGGAGCCGGAGGTGAGAAATATGTGCATGGCCCTTGGTTAATGTTCTACAATACTAAATGATCACCGTGCAACTAATCTGCTGATTTCAAGTGGTTTCTTCTAGAAACATGACGGCACAAATTAGGCATGTTAATCGGAACGATTCGTGGCCCCGTTGCTGATGATAAGTTGTGTCCCATGCGCGCGGTTGCGTTGCGTGGCCAATTTAGATTGTGACTCACAGCAATTCCGCGTGAGGTCTAAAGTTCACTAATCGTTTCATGTAGCAAATCCATCTCGAATCTTAACTTGAAAAAGCGGAATAAGTGCTCAACTTTCCGTCACCTTTAACCCCTTTAGGTCATAGGAAAAGTGTGATTACGGCAACATGTGTTGTGATTCAGTTCAACGTTTTCTTTAAAAGTTATTCACCGATACAAGATTATAAGGGTGAAATATGACTTTTGCAGAGCGATACTTGCGATCTCTTTTTATTGAACATTTGTGATTTCAGCAGTAATGTTCGACGTTTGCACAAAAATGGAAGTGACGCACATATCGAAAAGTCATGTAACATGCGAACGGTTTCGTTGCACAACGTCAAATTGTATATCACTGCAATAAGTTGAGATTGACAACGTCGAACTACGGGAATACTAAGCGTTTCAAAAAAATTATACATCTGTAAGAGTTTTATTTCACAATCTTGAATCGGTAGAAAAATATGGAAATGCGTACTCGAACTGAATCACAACGTATGAATTCATCGGTCCTTATCGATAATCATTGGATTTTACAGGTCGAGAAAGAGGATCCGCATGTCGTTGTCGAGCGTATTCTCGAAAGAATTTCGCACTATGGTTAGTTCCGATTCATGGCAACGTGTGTGCTAGCTCTTTGGCAAAAGACAAAATTAAAAATCGAATAATTCTCGTAAGTATACCATGCCATTTTTCATTCAGGTCCGGATGTGTACCGCGCTCATATGCCGGTGAACCACTACGCACGTTGGCAGGTAAAATTTCAGAAATTACGTTTGTCTGACTAGTGAACCTTGGCCCGTGAATTGCCAATTGTTAGAGGGATCCAAGAGTTTACGACATTTCAGTCTTCTTTCTGCTCTTAAGAAGGGGCTACAGTAAGCAGACAACTCTTTTGAGCGATCAAAACAGCGACAACATTAAGATCTACAACTGATTTCCAAAGTTTGAGCCATCTGGTTGGGTAAAGTATGCACTATATTCTACCACATCCATTCCAATCCGCTACAGCCACCACCACTACTGCTTACACTTCGTATTATTAACGTTTGCACTATTCTTCGCAACCAGCACCCCAGCGGCCTATCAGCCGACTCAAATGAAATGAAAATTTAGGAAATTTCGGCATTATTCCACCTTATCAGTCAAAATCTGATTGAAATTGAGAGATTTGGGAGATTGAAATCGAAGAATTGGTAGATTGAAAAGAAATGAAGCAATTTCATCAGCTCCCTTGTCGCATGGTTGCGTTTGGTGTACGGTAGCAGTCTATCGCGACGGGACCCATATGAGCCACCCATTACAAACATCGCGGTTTCGCTTATTATATAGTAGGATGTTTGAATCAATACGACACATAGTTCGATCTGTTTCTGCTTCTAGAATTATTACTACGACAACGTTCGCGAGGAGCCTATGGATGTCGACCAGGAAGAAGAACGTACTGGATGGAATCGTTAGATTGTAAGTTTACGTAAAACGTATGCACCTATGACACTCCAGTATTCGCAGGAATTTTTCTTATTCTCAACACGCCTGTAGAGGTTGTGTAGGACTTTGACCTATGTTAGTGCATCCATTTTTAGAATTTCCACTGACGGCCACACAGTTTGTTAGCCCGGGTGGTTACAAGTGTGGTGAACTCAGGACCACCGATTTGGCTGAAACTTTGCCCAAAACGTTTATTTAGCATGCCCACCCACTTTGTTCATTAGGTGGAGTAAGAATAACCGATTTGACCGAAAGTACCTGTGCCTCCTTATAGCGGCCGAAATTCGAAAAACCAATGTCGAACTCCTGGGCCCAAATTTATGAACGGACCAGCGGTCTCCGAAACCGCGGCGCAGCCAGAGCCAGACGGCAGAGTCGATGAGAGATTGCGTTTAACATAGGAAGTTTAGGATAAGTAGAGAAAGGTGCGCGCCGTTCACAGGCTATATCTCGGGGTTTACCAATGATGAATGTGGGCCCTGATCATCAGCGGAATGTAACTTATCTAGACGAGGTTTGAGCCAAATCGATGAGCTAGGCTAGACCACCCTATGTTAACGTGATGGATGACGTTCGGCCAAAATTCGAAAAACGGTTGCCAGATTCGTATACAGTTCTTCAGATAACCGCTATCAGTCTTAGCCCGTATGCCCGTATCTCCCCAACTCGAGAGTGGGCGGGGTTATGATTGGAGTCGCCCCGAATGGCCTGTGCTCATACTCGCCCGTTGCTCCCCAACCCCGCCCACTCTCGAGTTGGGGGAGACACGAGCATACGGCCGCTGGACAGGATTGGATGAAAAAATTTTCGAGCAATGGAAAGCCTCAAGCTGAGTGGTACCCTGGTCTCAAACGCTACCTGTTACAGGTGTTGTGTTGTTTCTTCATCGATGATGCTGTCTATTGGTCTATCAATTTGAAAGAATCCGCCATGTTGTAGGTTGTAAGATCAAGTTGTTTTCTGTTGTGTAAAGCAAGCATTTTGCTGCACCTAGTTGCTGAACTACACGGCTACCTTCCCACCCCCCTTTTCAAATTCGGGGATTTTTCACTCCTTGTCTGTAAAGGTCGTCTGAAGCCGAAATGTCAATTCGGGTAATCGAGATGATTTCATTCTGGGTTGTTTTGGTGGTCCGAAGTCCTCCCCCCCTTCCTAGGTCCAAATATTTGTAAGAGGATTGAGTTGTTCCAATTCTTTTGGTATATGTTCAAGAATGAATCGCGAAAAATTTGTGATACTTTTGAGCTGGGTTTTGGTTGTCAATGGGTTTTTTTGTTTTTTTTTGCACAGATGCTTAGTCTGCATTGTTTTTCGTGGAAGTGAATGTCCATAAAGAGTAATGGTGGATGATAAACAAAAATAAGGTAAAGAGAAATAACAATTCATTTATCTCTTTTCGCCCAGGGTGCCCGTGTTGCTCTGTAACGTGGTGTAAGTGTTTGTTGAGCTGTGTATGTCTTTTTTGTGGTATGAATGTTCTGTTGATTATTTGTGTGAACTTTTGGGTTAACAATAAAGTTTTTCTCCAAAGCCGCAATTGCACGTAAACACTTTTTCAGTTCTTCAAATGTATATTGCACCGTACCATGCTATATGTGATTTGTTGATTACTATCGTGCAGATCAAGTTGTCAAATCTATAATAAGCACTTTTCTCTTGCATTTGCTTATGTTCCTTTCAATGAGCCCGTTTACGTGGTATTTCGTAGCTTCTATATACAAAACTTGAGTTTAAAAAAACCTATGTATGCACATCCACGGAAATCAAAGGGAGGCCTGTCTGATCCGCCAATTTCGGAAGTATACAGGTACACATATGCTTTCTGTGTTGCTTCTTTTTCTATGTTGCTTATACACTGCTTGAGGAGTGGGCCTATCTATCTATGTAGATATGTAGATGTAAGTAAGTATATAGATTGATCGGCACTATTCAACTTAACGGACACCAGTACTCGATCTTTTTCTCTCCTCCTTTTTTGTCGAAATTCGCTGAAACTTTCCACAGATGGGTAATTGACCGCGCCAATCACGAATCTGCTGTCCGTTTTTCACGTGGGTGATCTCGGACCACCCAAATCGCTACTTGGGTGGTTCAGTCAGGATCACCGATCGTGCTGAAGCTTTGTCTATGGGGTTCTCTGGTGTCCTGAACACGATGGTGAAGTCCGTTTTTCAAATGGCGCCCGAATACGGTAGTTATAGGTGCGCACCTACCGACCTTACCTGGTGAGACTCACCTATAACTACCGTATTCGGTCGTCATTCGGAAAACGGACTTTACAATCGTGTTCAGGACGCCAGAGAACCCCCATAGGCAAAGTTTCAGCGAAATCGGTGATGCTGACTGGACCACCCACGTATTCTAAATGGGTGGTCCGAGACCACCCACGTGAAAACGGAGAACAGATTCGTGAACAGCATCATCCTCAATTACCCCTGTGCAAAGTTTCGACAACTTCGACAACTGAAAAAATTGAGTACCGGTGTCCGTTAAGTTGAATAGTGCCGATTGATCAAATGTTTATTGGCCCAGACGTTTCGATCTCTTCGTCGTTTTCAGAGAATGCTTTGAAACCTCTGAATTTTGATCCGTCCGGTGTATCCAGTTTAGCATTTCTGACAGACCTATAACATATTAGGAAATCGCAAAGATTAGAGAATTTGGCGCTTGTTGAAAGTTCCGACACCTCCGACCGCGTTTAGGCCAAAGTTTTTTTCCTCGAAACATCGCCTTCGGGGCTTGTTTGATTACGATATTATGATTGCGATTACGAATGCTACGTCCGTTTCGCGAATTACGGCGGAGGACCACACATATCGCTTTCAGGACTAGCAGCGTGGTCCAGCTGGGATCACCGATTTGACTGAAACTTCGTCGAGGATGGTAATCTTGCGTGCTCATAATGACTTCGACGTTTGTTTTTCGACCGAGAACCATCCATATCGTCAAATTGGCTGATCTGGTCAAATCACCAATTGGGCTAAAGCTTCGTTTAGTTGGGTTATTTGGAACGCTGATGACGAATCTGATGTTTTTTCTCCGTTCCAAAATAAACGTTAGGCGAATCACATTTCGTCAGTTTCGTCAGTTTGTCAGATTTCGATTGTTCGGCAGATTGACGTAGATACTCCTCTGCGCCACAACCCAGACCCCTCCCCACGTCATCGTTACCTACCTAAATCTATCTGCAAAGATCGAAATCGGGCGAAATTCGAAAAACCAGCAACGAAATCGGAACCATCATGCAAAAAATAACTTACCTTGTCCATGTTTGAGCGAAATCTGAAATTTTGACATAACCGCCCAAATCGACAGTATGGGTAGTCTTCGGTCGAAATTCGAAAGATGCATATCAGATTCGTGATCAGCGCCTAAACAACCCCTGTAGATGAACTCTCAGCGAACATTGTTGACTTAAGCCCTGTCGGTGGAGTAGGAACTTTTTTAACAAATGTCGAGAATATCAGTGAATTACCCTATCTTCCACCGACTGACTGCACACATAAGCTAAGTGTTTAGTTGATGTACGCCAATTAATTCACGTTTGTCACTCCGATACCCACGGAAAAAGCAGCACAAATTCGGGAAAATAGTAAGAAGTGAAACAGCTGGAATGCAATATGATAAATTGAGCAGCTCAATCGCCATTTCGGTCGACTCGAAGAATTTCTTAAGACTGTTAGACTCCTGTCTCTCTAACTTCCATAACGCCAACATTCACGGTTAGATTTTTGTCGTGCGGCAAATCACCAAATCACATGATTGTATTTGTGTGTTATCTTCTTGTTGATTTTTTAGTTTTTTTATTGTAATGTTACATTCATGTAATGAAGTAAGAAGGAAGGAAAGAAAGCTGTTGTTTATCGGAACGTACTCATATTTGTTGTTGAATTGGGTAGGATTCCTCGCACAAGTACATATCGTCCCGCTGCCCTCCTATGTCGACGAAATACGGTACATTTTGCACATGATGATTCGAACGGAAAATATGCGCAGTTGACAAGTTATCACTGAACACAACACTACTATGAAATAACGCCTAGGTCTTAAGAAAAGGGAACTGGGAATCATGTGCACTCTCTACTGACAGCAATCGCTACACTGGATCGGAGCACTGTAAGCTAGACAGGTATCCATCCGCTTGTGTTCGATGGAACCATCTTTACTCCTATTATGTGCCATTTTTTCTCTGATATCTATTCTTTATTTTCCTCGAGCGTTCGCCTTTGAAATACGTTCTTGCGATGAGAGATAGTGCTGTAATTGTTATCCATTTGAAAAGAGCAAACAATTCAAACGACATGGAGGACGCAGTACCTTGTTCATTGATAAGTACAAGTATCATGTACGTTGGTGTATCGTTACAACTTTTCTACTCGAGATTCTCCAAAAGCGCAAAATTAACTTGTCCTTCTGATGGTCCAACCACAGTTGTCCAACTCTTCCTGACCTGTGTCTCAACAAAAGAAAAGGTGTTTAAATAGCACAGAAACCTCCAACAGACATTTATTCACAGAATCCATTAACAGTCAAAGCAATCCGCAATTCAGCAAAAACCAAAAGCAGCACAAATTTCCAAAAATCAACCGTCCAATCGAAACCGCAGCGAAAAATTGAGATTACACTCACTTCCGTTCAACTTCTTCCACGGGAATCAGATATGAATTTGCTACCGTCTGTGGAACCGCAAGGGTCAGCGAT
Organism: Nippostrongylus brasiliensis; assembly: GCA_030553155.1. Classification (NCBI taxonomy): domain Eukaryota; kingdom Metazoa; phylum Nematoda; class Chromadorea; order Rhabditida; family Heligmosomidae; genus Nippostrongylus; species Nippostrongylus brasiliensis. Next base: position 10,612,218 of record CP130737.1, read on the forward strand.
CAAAGGATAAAACAGTAAAATTAAGATGCTAAACTGTAATAAGAAACATGCAAAAATAACCTGGTGACAAATGAACTCAGCAACAAAGAAAAGACGTCGTACAATTTGAGGTACGAGGACAATTTAAACGACATAACTTCAACTGCACCTGAGGAAAGCTACAATAATCATTGCATAAAAAGCTGAAAACGTCAGAACGACAATGGATCAACAAGCGATACTGAGGTTTTACCTTCTGAAGGTTGTGAAGGTGTTCTTGAACCAGTAGACATAAAAATCGCTTGCTACGAACTTGATCAGACCGCTAATTCATGCTAATTCAATATAATCCTACAAAAATAGACAAACATAAAAACCAAACCTTTCTTCGTTGTTATCTTACAACACCATGATCTACATGAGCTTGTAAAAGTAAGCAGAGTCGTCTGTTGCGCAAATAAGTAATTAACTATTCGCATTACCGTACACCCATCATGTTGTGCCATTCACACCATCAATGACGATAGTTCTGTAACAGAGGCATTGGAAACACAGTTAATATACATTCATTTTAACATATTACTCATTCATAGGCTGAGACTCCATGGTGATCATACCTCATGAACTCACTGCTCAGTTGTCAACCTCCATTTTTACCTGCACCTGCTTACCTTCCTTTGTCTTAGAAGCGTCCACTCCATATTGTGGATCAGAAGGCGGCTCACACTGAATACGAATCATTACCAACACCTTTCTGATAGAAAGAATAGGACCAAAATTCCCTGAGAATCAGGGAGTCACCTTATTGTTAGGAACCAAATACATGTCTAAAATTCACAACCCACTAGGCACGGCGTAAATGATATGATGCACACTTATAGCTGAACAGCCACAAACAATAATATTCTGTAACGGAATTGGAACGAGCGGTTGTCAATATATACTTAGGGAGGGGAAGCTAATATGCTGAAGAGTTGAATCTAATAGAAATGGTGCAAAAGATTGAAAGCCGATTACGTAACTATTTCCGTTGCTTCAAGGAATCGGAACCATATTAATCGGAAGCTCCCAACAGTGGATCTCATTTTGCACAAAATTTGAGGTTGAGATTTCAGAATTGCAACTACAGCACCAAGGGAAGCTGTCAGCTAATAACTACATAATAACAAATAGCTTGGATGGAGGTACCAAAAGTCCCACTACCTCTATGGATGAGTGAACGTATTTGCTACAAATACATATTTGCTACAACCAAATCACAAACAATCAGTACATCAGGGCTCATGACAGTGAAACGATTAGTGAATTGCATAATAAGAAAATCATGCAGCTGTGGAACCAACTTACTTTCACACGAGCAATCACAATCTGAAGAGGTTTCGCGGTAGGTAACGAGCGCTTACGATCAGTAGCATTGATTGGGCTCGCTTTTAGTTTATCGCCCACGTTCGATTGATCGATTGGTTCATTTGGCGTCACAGGCTGTGTAGCTGAAAATAAATTTGATAGTCGAATTTTCGGAAAAATTAAAAATTACATTCTCAACAAACTAACCTTGGCTGGTTATACTCTGTTTTAGTTTAGAGATGTCCGGTTTCTTTTCGATTGTTTCAGTTGGTGGCGGAGGCTGCGAGATTGGTTCAGTTGGTGCCACACACTGTGCAGCTGAAAATATTCCAGTTAAACTTTCAGGAAAGTTAATAATTACAACCTCAACGAACTGACCTTGGTTTGCCATGCTCTGCTTTAGTTTAGAGATGTCCGGTTTCTTTTCGATTGTTTCAGTTGGTGGCGGAGGCTGCGAGATTGGTTCAGTTGGTGCCACACGCTGTGCAGCTGAAAATATTCCAGTTAAACTTTCAGGAAAGTTAATAATTACAACCTCAACGAACTGACCTTGGTTTGCCATGCTCTGCTTTAGTTTAGAGATGTCCGGTTTCTTTTCGATTGTTTCAGTTGGTGGCGGAGGCTGCGAGATTGGTTCAGTTGGTGCCACACACTGTGCAGCTGAAAATATTCCAGTTAAACTTTCAGGAAAGTTAATAATTACAACCTCAACGAACTGACCTTGGTTTGTCATGCTCTGCTTTAGTTTAGAGATGTCCGGTTTCTTTTCGATTGTTTCAGTTGGCGGCGGAGGCTGCGAGATTGGTTCAGTTGGTGCCACACACTGTGCTGCTGAAAAAATATGATAGGTAAATTTCTAGGAAAACTTAAAATCAGAACCCTAACGGACTAACCTTGGCTGGTTATGCTCTGTTTTAGTTTAGAGATGTCCGGTTTCTTTTCGATTGTTTCAGTTGGTGCCGGAGGCTGTGAGATTGGCTCACTTGGTGCCACACGCTGTGCAGCTGAAAATCTTCCACGTAAACTTTCAGGAAAGTTAATAAATACCCTCAACGAACCAACCTTGGTTTGTCATGCTCTGCTTTAATTGAGAGATGTCCGGTTTCTTTTCGATTGTTTCGTTTGGAGGCGGAGGCTGCGAGATTGGTTCAGTTGGTGCATCACACTGTACAGCTGAAAATATTCCAGTTCAACTTTCAGGAGGTAGAAATTGGCACCTCGACAAACTAACCTTGGTTGGTCTTACTCAGTTTTAGTTTAGCGATGTCCGGTTTCTGTTCAATTGGTTCAGTTGGTGCCACGGGCTGTGCAGCTGAAAATATCCCAGTTAAGACTTGAGGCGGGATAGCCTAAAATCTCGTTCCAAAATCTCAGGGCTTACACAGGCTGCCAAGAAAAGAAGGACTAGGATGGCGATCTGTACTTAAAACGCGCAGACGATTGCATGGGACGCATCTGTCGAAGACTCGATGACGGGAGTCAGGAAGATCAAGGCCAGCGTCATCGGACTGACCGAGACGAGAAGACACGGCCGTGTTCGACACTGGTGAAGAACTGTTACCAGTGTCGAACACGGCCGTGTCTTCTCGTCTCGGTCTAGATCTAAGAGCATGCAACAGCAAAAGCGTTAGTGGTGTCGGTGTCCTAGTCAACACAAACTTGGCCATGAACATCGATTCGTTCGAACAACTTACTACCCGAATCGGACGTTTACGGCTGATGCGATGTGGATTAATGCCGGCGTTGACGGTCTTCGTGGTCACCAACATCCGATTACGACGACGAAGAAGTCGAGGCATTCTTCATGGAGTTGGAGAAGATTTACAAGGAGGATCTCACCTTCTACCCAGCCTGTAGTGGAACAAACAAGGTGAAGGCTGAGTTCATCATGTCGACGAACAATATCCATGGTAACTCGCAGTTCCACAAGCCCTCCTCCAGGCGATGCACTTGAGATTTTTCAAGTGGACTGCATCACAACGACATTGACCACCGTCTGCGAGCTTCCATCTCACATGGACAGAAAGCCATGAGGTTCAAGAAGAGAGGTACTAGAACATTCTTACAGTGGAACATGATACGCCAAAGGGGAGTGGCAGGAAACAACCTGCGACGGTCAGAGCTCGCAAAGTTGTGCAGAGAAGCGAAAAAAAAAGAAAAGAAGACCTTGAAGGCAGAAGAGCACCTGCACTAGTTGAGGCGGCTGAATCGTCCAAGAGCATACACAACGCTCGTCGATCCTTTATCAGCTACAAGACCAAGATGACCGCATTCCAGCGCCCAGATGGAACCGTCACGTCTTCCAGAAGAACTACGGAGAATGTCACCCATGACTTCTACTCCGATCTCTTCGATAACCACGTTCATCTTCCTGAAGACCCAACTCCGAACGATGAATATGTCATCCCTGTGGTCCTCCCATTCAAGATCCGTCGTACGATTCCACCGATGAAGAATCGCACAGCACCCGGTCCCCGTTAGGATTAGACCCGGACATCTGAAGAACCTACCGCCAGTCGGCAATAATCGTCCTATCCGTCCGCTGTCTGTAGTCTATGTACAAGTTATTCACGCCTGTCATTCTGAATAGGATCGACCGAACGATAAACGGACAGCCGTGCGAGCAAGCCGGGTTTCGAAGACGGTTCAACGTAATCGATCATATCCATACCGTGATCAGGCTCACTGAGGTGTCTCGAGAGTTCAAGACGCCGTTATCTCTTACATTCATTATCCCTTACATCCGTTATCCCTACGGTCTCAACAAGGCCTTCGCCTCTGTCGAAATGGAAGCAGTGATTGAGGCTCTGTGCAAACAAGGCGTCTCCACTCAGTACGTGAAGATCCTCAGTGAGCTCTATAAAGGATTCACGACCACGGTCACACCGTCCTTCAATGACTTTCGCGTCAACATGGAGAAAGGTGTACGCCAAGGTGATACCAAATCGCCGAAGCAGTTTAGCGCCTCTGTTGTGAACACAATGCGAACACTAGAATGGGACGACATGACAGTGAAGATCAACGGCCGGCAGTTGTGACATCTTTTGCGGATGATGTCGTACTCATAACACCATCTATCACCCAGGTAGAACGCATGCTGGCCGACTTCGACCGCGCGTGTGGAAAGATCGACCTGCAGCTGAGCTTGACGAAGGCGATGTTCATGAAGTGTACCTGGGTCGCGAAATGAAGTGAATCAAGGACTTGAGTCCAGAGCTGGGAAGAAGGAAACGAGCGGCTTGGGGCGCATGCAAGAGTGTTGAAGAAGAACTGAGGAAGACGAATAACACCCGGCTCCGCGCCCATATCTTGGACTCTACGGTTCTTCCTACGCTGACGTACGCTTCAGAATCCTGGGCGTTACGCAAGCAGGATGAACGTACGATTCGCACAACGAAGTGCAGAGAGGAGGATGCTCGGAGTGACTCGCTTCATCAAGGGTAGAGGCGGTATATGGAGCTGCGAGATATGTCGACGGTCGAAGATCACAGACGCAGTCTCATGGACCAGGTTGTCGAAGGTCAGGTGGGGCTGACACGTGATGCGATTCCCTGACGTCCGTTAGACAAGGGCCGTTTCTGACTGGATTCGATGGGACGTCAGAAGAACATCAAGTTGACCATCTTTGCGCTGATCGGACTTCTTCGCCAAATATCTGAGCAAACGATTCGATACTCTTCGTGTTTCTCGAACGATCGGGACCCACTGGTCTAACATGGTGGCTACGGGGACGAATGGATACGTTGCTGGCGCCCACTTCAGCAAATCGAGTGTCAACGGGACAATAGGTGATACAGGTGAAACTTTCACGAAAATTAAAAATTACAACCTCAACGAACTAACCTTTCCCGGTTTTGCTCGTTTTCACTTTAGTGCTCACGTTCACTTCCTGTTCGATTGGTTTGCTTTTTGGGAAAGGCTTCGAGGCTGAAAATTCCACTTAGACGTCTGGAAAATCCAAAAAAATACAACGTCATGAAGCAAACTTCGATCGTTGTTCACAACTGGCTGTGCTTCTTCTGTACTCGTGTCCTCGTCGTCATCACCAGTCAAATCGACATGAATTACCTGAAACGGAGAGGAGTTTTGCTTGTATGTAATGAAAGTTACAAATGGAAAACTACTAGGATTCAAAACCATTGGAAGTGCACTGCTTTTTGATAAGTATGAGATATTGTAAACAATGTTGCGAAAAAGAGCTTCCGTTTCTGCGCGGGTACTTCGGATGGGATAAAACTGGGGTAAATGACATTTCTTTAAACCCATGAAACTGTCAAATTTGAATTGTTTCCAGCGTACATAATGACTAGTAATTGTCCATATAAAGTCCATATTGTCCTTGTTGTCCATATAGTGATACTGGGTAGATTAACAAACAGCGGAGCAGTGTAAGACAGTTTCACGCCTGGTTTCCTGAACTGACAGAGAAAATGCGGGATGGCTAAAGAGCCACGTATGTATGTATGATCCAGGAAGCCATGCGACACTGACACTTCAACGGAAGCTTGTGCTTCACCACTAAATCAGAAAGCCCCTTTCTTTCATGTCCCGCACTTGAAATGTATATAGAAATAGAATGGAAAAATATAATACATCTACATATAACACACTCACATCGTCTTTATGGCATTGATGTTCGTAGTCCCAGTACTCTGGTTCCTCATCCTAAACACAACCACATCGTTCGCTTTTTGCCCCAATGTTGAAACTTAATACAAAGAATTCATTGTAATCTTCGATACACTTCATTCATGATGATTTTTACGGAGATGCTGCAGAGAACAAATATAATTATGATACTGAATCTATGGTGTGTAGGTTTTTGTCTGAGCAACGTTTACTTGCACGGCAATTTCCTCATCATTCAAATTAACATCTCGTAGTCATGTTTACATTTTCTGAATCTTTTATCCTTTCCACAAGGGGGCAGTTGTGGGAATGGCAGAAATTTGCCGCCAGCTGACTATCTGATAATGGAGACTTGATCAAAACTGGCTGTCAATACGTGTGCAGCAAATTTGGATCCTTTCATCTCACAGGAACAACGGAAATAACTTGCATGAACTTTGAGGAAGCCCTCTAAATCACAAAAAACTTAAGGATATGGAATCAACTCATCGCTATACCGGTGATAGAGTCCTACGAACCACTTCTACTTAGATGTCCGCTGTAAGGAGCTAAATATGAACATCTGGAAAGATTAAAAGAAGATCTAACCTTCATCCTTCTGCCCAACAACTTTTCAGCTGCCCGCCTTTGTTCCAGTTTCTGAAAAGGTGAAGTGATGTATGTGATATAACAATCAGAGAGAGGCTTCGAATTCTTGTTCATATCATTGTATTATACACACGCGTCACACCACTTTCCAATTATGTCCAATACATCATTTATTTAGTTCCGTACAACGGTGGTATTTTACGAACAAGGTTTAAAAAACAATAGAATATATTGGTAAAACATCAGTCGAGAAAATAGAAAGAATTCTGCAACTCATTCCTGCTGCAAGTGAAATCGTGAAGAGGGAATTTAAGCACATGCGAGACTATTTTCTATTATAAGGGGCGCGTGGTGCAGTGGTATGAGGCGCTTCTGACCCCGCATGGCAGAGCAATCGATCCAGATCCGGACTAACCAAGCCTTGCATCCCTCCGGGGTCGGGTAAAATGGTGTCGGACTTGTCTGGGAAGGTGAAGACATTTAGTTGGTATAGTAGCTGATCCCAGCAAGTAATGGCATAAGCCAAATACACATTCAACAAGCTTCTACGATTCTGAATTGAATCCGAATGCAGCGGTGCGTTCTTAGTGCCCCTTCAGACTCTACTGCGGCAGTAAACCAAAGAAGGGCAGTAAACAGGGGGGGGGGTGCGCGCATTTCCACAATAGTTGTGCGCATTTTCGGCCGTCGTTGGTCAAAAAAACTATTTGGCGCGTAGTTGGCGATATGAGTAGTTTTCGTAAATAAATTACAAGCCGGATACTGCGCTACAGTGCAGCTGCCGCGCGCACCGCCGTTCCCTATGTTTCATCATTATGTACTGCAGCAGCAACGCAGTAAAGTGTGAAGGGGCCTTTAGGGGACTGATGAACGACAACATCGTTACCTTTACCTTTATTGGGGCACAATGGCACTGGTCACCGTTTGTCTAAGCATTTCGAGTACTTCCAGACATACGTAGATCAAAGCTTGAATTGAACTTAGCGACATCAGTCAAATGATGCTAGAACAACATAATGGAGACAATTGGGTGGAAAGGTACGAAACAGGAATCTATGCAGCGTTACATTACTTTTACTGTTGATTAACCAAACTTCCTTTCGAGGGATGGCGCACTTGGAATAAAAGCGGATAGAAATAAGTTTCAAAATAGTACAGATATCTCACACCTACCGACGGGTTATGTACGTATGTAGGTGGGTTCGTAGTCACCGGGCTTTTCCTTCTAACCATATAAGCACAATGCAACAATGTTTGAGCTGCATGAGAAGCACTCATTTTGACTTTCAATGTCTTTTTTGTATTGACCTCCACGAAGACACTTCACTGCTTTTTAAGCAAAAGATATGTACTATTGTAATCTCAATGAATCTATAATCTGACAATGTGCGAGAGGCAGTTGTCATTCTCTTGTATTACGAAATATATTATTCTTATTCAACAAAATTACGTTTTCTGAGTGCTTTATCTTTCATTCTTGGCCTGCGAGAACGGCAAACTGACCGAAACCCTGCTATCAGCTGACTGATGTGTGTATGTGATTAAGGTACCCTATTTCCGGATAAAAATATTACCACTATCCCCACTCAATGTGGTTGTTGTGCTTAAACGAATCCAGAAACGCTGCTAAGTACTACTAGTGTGTACCAATATAAGTTGAATTCGATAAGCCTTTTCGTATACTGATGTCGTGACAATTGTTTCTGGTCCACTTGTTTAGTTTGTTCTGTCATAACATAAGGTTTGAGATGCTATAGTGTCTAATGAACGCAGGAGCCCTAACATTTCAGAACCCTTGTAGAAGGACACTGGGCTGTAATGAGGACTGCATCAGTACCGGCTGTCAATACCTGTGCGGCTGATTTTGGATTGGTGACAGCCGCCAGTCTTTCAGCTGGGTCAGCGCTGAAAGGGAACGTCTACAGTGGTGCAGATATCTACCTGTTTTCTTGGATTCAACAGCCGCACTCTGATGTTCAACAGGTTTCTGGATCGTTCTAAACTGATGAGTGTGAAAAAAAAAAACTTTTCCTTGGGAGGAGTAAAGCCTCCCTCTTTGATTATTACGGTGTTCCAAACATCAACACTCGGGAATTTTTACTTCTTCGAATTTGTTGACTTCAGGGACTCCACTTTTCGAGAAACAGCAAAACGACTTCCGCTATTTTCATGTGCAAGCGCCATAATATGATATTTCTCACTATCAAAAACCTACATACACAAATTCTAGGCACGGTGTCTTACCAATGCAAGAAGTTACGAATTTTCATCTAAAAAATATGGACAAGGACCGGTGCAAAATTATAAGTTCACTTTGAAAAAAAGTGGCTAATGTTAAAAATTTCAACGAGCAAATAGAATTTAATACTTTGTTACATTACCTTTCTTATAAGCAAAATCAAACATTCTATCTAGCACACTTCGAATAAGGTTAAAAATAACAGTTTGCTGTATATTAGCTTATGCATCAAGTATGGCCTCCTTCAGACCAGAAACCGAAGCGTAAGTGGTTCCATTTTTGTACATTTGGTGTACAAGAATTCCTCACAAGTTCTATATTAGGTTTAGATCCGGAGAACAGCTTAGCCACATCAGAAGTGGAATTTTATGGGAACTAAACCAGTTCATTGTTCACCTCGGCGTGTGTATTGGGGCATTATCCCTACGCAATCTTCTGAAACGGTGAAATATTATCTAAAAGCACTTCCTGGTAGTCTTTGCTGTCAGTGCGACACGAAACAAAGTCCATCGCAACAGTTCCATAACCACAAATCACAGCCCAAAGCGTAACACTTACCCTGCCAAAGTTTCGCCTTGAGGATACCCGTGGATCTTTCCTCAGATCCCTCCAATAGCGTTAACATTTGTCGGGTCCATCGGGATTCCACTACTTTTCGAATGATATCACGAAAAGTGAAAAAAACCCTATTCTGAACCTCCAAAAAATTGAAGGCATTCTGGACTCATCTCCTTCCAATTTGTGTTGATGTGTTCACAGGCGAACACCAACCTGGCAGGTTTGTGGTCCTTCGTCAGACAAAGTTCCATGACTTGATGAACGCTGTGTGGACTGCGATTCAAGCATTGTGGTATCGTCCATTTCGAGAATAGGAGGTCCAATTGACGTCGCAGATCCATCACGGGTGTGATGCTGTTAGAGACCTCTCGTACTAGAAGGCTCTCATCTCTTCTAGACAGCTTCCTTTTACGACCACCCTTTTGTGTCCTTCAGATAACGATTGATGCAGCACAAATACCGTCCTAGTTGAGTTGCTACCTTTTTGTTTGAAAGGCCGGCCGCATGGAGAGCATCTACTTGAGCTTGCTCAAGTGGGAAAAGCTTGGTGCCTTTCGGGATTGCGGTTTCATACACGTTTTAGTTGTCTCTACGTTTTTGACCTATTCTCATCGCGACAGGAGCGTGAAAACACTCGTCATAACCGAATTATTCCAAGTGAACTTATAATTTTGCACCGGTCCCTGTCCCTATTTTTTAAATGAAAATTCGTAACTTCTTACATTAGTAAGCCTAGAATTTGTGTATGTAGGTTTTCGATAGTGAGGAATATCATAGTAACATTGCTGTATCTTTGAAATAACTTATTTGGACAGTTTTGGGCAAACTGCAGGGTGAACTTATAATTTTGCACCGGGGTGTATTACCACTATCCCCACTCAATGTGGTTGTTGTGCTTAAACGAATCCAGAAACGCTGCTAAGTACTACTAGTGTGTACCAATATAAGTTGAATTCGATAGGCCTTTTCGTATACTGATGTCGTGACAATTGTTTCTGGTCTACTTGTTTAGTTTGTTCTGTCGTAACATAAGGTTTGAGATGCTATAGTGTCTAATGAACGCAGGAGCCCTAACATTTCAGAACCCTTGTAGAAGGACACTGGGCTGTAATGAGGACTGCATCAGTACCGGCTGTCAATACCTGTGCGGCTGATTTTGGATTGGTGACAGCCGCCAGTCTTTCAGCTGGGTCAGCGCTGAAAGGGAACGTCTACAGTGGTGCAGATATCTACCTGTTTTCTTGGATTCAACCGCCGCACTCTGATGTACAACAGGTTTCTGGATCGTTCTAAAATGATGAATGTGAAAAAAAACTTTTCCTTGGGAGGAGTAAAGCCTCCCTCTTTGATTATTACGGTGTTCCAAACATCAACACTCGGGAATTTTTACTTCTTCGAATTTGTTGACTTCAGGGACTCCACTTTTCGAGAAACAGCAAAACGACTTTCGCTATTTTCATGTGCAAGCGCCATAAAAGTTTCCACACCCACTCAATTTTCAAACGGAACTGGACCAAAACAGCACCATAATGACATCATAATACCTTCTATAATAATAATCTATGATCTGCATACCTCTCTTTCTTCCTTACTCATTCGAGATTCGATAACCCTTCTCAAGAACTCCACTATCACGTGGGACGAAGACTCGCAAGGATAACCACGTAGGTGCTGAAAGCAAATTATGTTACCCATTCTCACGCTTTTCTTTTGTCTGACCCTGCGAGTGAATCTTTTTTCAGGACACGATCAGTCGATATTTTGCTGTGAGCGGAGATGAATGGAGTATGCCACCACGTGTAAGTGGGTTCGCTGCTATTTACAGCAGGCCACTGCGAGTTGAATTTCGCGGGCACCCGCACATCAAGCTGCGGGCGGTCGCGGCGCGTGGAATAGGGGGGGGGAGAGGGGAGGGGGCGGGGTGACGGCTGGATGAGCCTGTTCTACTGAACACGCGTGGCTTACCTACCAGGCCTGGTTAGGGGAGGAACTCCGGGGTGGACGAGCTAACTAATTTCCGCTGCTAGAGGCTTATCGATAAGGATTCGGAAGAAACCGATAACGCAATGCAAGTGCTTAGTACATGGGAGGATTCTAACTCCGACACCTAGTAATAAAGTCACGTGTACCCTAAGCTTAAGTCTAAGGTTAAGCTGAAGTCTAAAGCATAAAATGAGGAAGGATTCAGGGTGAGTGTGAACCATCAACTCACTCTCAATGAAGGGTCTGAATCTATAGCAAAACCGTTCAAGCTCGAACTTAGCATTGCAAAACGATATTGCGTGAAAGGGTCCGAATTTTAGACCGATGGACATAAGTCCAACTCTCTACCGGCTCGGCCATCTCAGTACTATTTGACTTTTTCTTGGCTCCCTCACGACGATACCCCCCACGCGCACGCGATCACCCCGCATCATGATCAAACGGCAGTCGCCTGCTGCAAATAGCCAACTACGTTAATAAGTACAATAAGTGTCGCGTGGTAGGAGGCGCTACTTTCACCGGCGCGGTCGAGAGATGGATCCGCGTCCAGGTCAACCAAACCTCTCTTCCTTTCGGGCAGGCAAATTGGTACCAGAGTTATTTGGGAATGTCAAGTCATCGATTTACACAGCGCTATATCCCTAGCTGGAAGACCAATACATGGTGCGTCCTTACAATTGCTGTGTTCGAGACCGACTGCACGCCCTCGATTTTTTTCCATTAAGAATGTTTTATCATGTCCCATTGTGAAACTTCTAAAATATAATTCAAGAGTTCGTTTGTTCACACTTTAATCTATTGTCCATTGCACAGTATATTGCACATTATATATAGCGTGCTGGTTCAGGACCTCGAGCTCCTTTGAATTCTGCTGCTGAAATACTGAATTTGATACCATGGGCGATCTCAACACATACCGTTAGGCATGACACATGTACAAAATATATATGATGAGCGACTGCTATTTCAAAATATGAATGCAAACATACATTTCCGCATGGACATATCGCCTCGGGCGGCACCTGAAATCGAAATCTTCTCTAAAGATTTTTTGAAGTCGGAGAGTTCCTGAGAACGTTTATTTGGACATATGTGCTGATTTTCAGAAAGGGAATGTAGAGATATAGCATGATTTTCTTATTCTACGATGTGTTGGTCCACGGATCTCCTTCTTTGAAGTCGGGATCCCCAGAGTTCCTGATAGAACGTTTATTTGAGACATATGTCGAGCTGATTTATAACAACGGAGGCTAACTGTCTGGCCTAAAAACTGTTCGGTAGACACGATATAAGAGAGGCATGAATAAATTTCTTATTCTACGATGTGTTGGTATTTTAACAACAAAGGCCTCATTCCCCTGACCCCGAAAGAGCCCCCAATACGGCAGCGTTGGGAAGGACGAGTACGGAGAGGCTGCGAAAATCTCAGGGCCTAGACAGGCTGCCAAAAAGAAGAAGGACTAGGATGACGATCTGTACTTACAACGCACGAACGCTTGCATCGGATGCGTCTGTCGAAGACCTGGTGATGCAAGCCAGGAAGATCAAGTACAGCGTCATCGGACTGACCGAGACGAGAAGACACCGCCCACTACACGCCGTGTTCGACACTGGAGAAGAACTGTTCCTCGGAACATGCGATAGCAGAGGCGTTGGTGGTGTCGGTGTCCTCGTCAACACGAACTTGGCCATGAACATCGATTCGTTCGAACAACTTACAACCCGAATCGGACGTTTACGGCTGATGCGACGTGGATCAATGCCGGCGTTGACGGTCTTCGTAGTCTATGCACCAACATCGGACTACGACGACGAAGAAGTCGAGGCATTCTACATGGAGTTGGAGAAGCTCTACAAGGAAGATCATACCTTCTACAAGGTCATCGTCGGAGATTTCAACGCGAAGATCGGACCTAGAAGGTCGTCGGAAGAGCTTCATATCGGCGTCCATGGTCTGGAGTGGAACGAACAGGGTGAAAGGCTGTCTGAGTTCATCATGTCGACGAACACCATCCATGGTAACTCGCAGTTCCAGAAACCCGCCTCCAGACGATGGACTTGGGAGTCTCCAGGTGGACTGCACCACAACGAAATTGACCACGTTATCGTCAACCGAAGGTTTTGCCTAACCGATGTCGCTGTTGTTCCGAAATTCTTTACGGGATCCGACCACCGTCTCCTCCGTGCAAGCTTCCATCTCACACGGAGGCAAGAAAAAGCCATGAAATTCAAGAAGAGAGGCCCTAGAACACTCGTGAACTGGGACCTCTTCTCCTCGCTGGCTAGCTGCTGGAAAGATTCCGCCGAGGACAACATCGACGAGGAATACAACAGGTTCATTGCTCACATACGTGACTGTGCTCAAGAAGCCGAGAGCCCCAAGAATACCAGGAAACGCCTTTCCCACGAAACTCTCGAGCTGATTCGCCAACGCGGAGTGGCAAGAACCGAAGGCGACTACCTGCGAACGTCCGAACTCGCAAAGTTGTGCAGAGAAGCGATAAAGGAAGACCTTAAAGAGAGAAGAGTAGCTGCGCTAGTTGATGCGGCTGAAGCGGGCAAGAGCATACGCAACGCTCGTCGAGGCTTAATCAACTACAAGACCACGATGACAGCTCTCCTGCGCCCGGATGGAACCCTCACGTCCTCCAGAAGGGCTATGGAGAAGGTCATCCACGACTTCTACTCCGATCTCTTCGATAGCCACGTCCATCTTCCCGAATACCCAATCCCGAACGATGGACACGTCATCCCTGCGGTTCTCCCTTCCGAGATTCGTCATGCGATTTCATCGATGAAGAATCGCACAGCTCCCGGTCCCGACAGGATCCGACCCGAACATCTGAAGAACCTGCCGCCAGTCCTCATCAACACCCTGGCAAGGCTCTTCACACGATACCTGTCGGACTGCAAAGTACCAGCAATATGGAAAACTAGCAGGACTGTGTTGCTGTATAAGAAGGGAGATCCGCACGACATCGGCAACTATCGCCCTATCTGCCTGCTGTCTGTACACAAGTTATTCACACGTGTCATTCTGAACAGGATCGACCGAACGATAGACGAAGGACAACCGTGCGAGCAAGCCGGGTTTCGAAGAGGGTTCAGCACAATCGATCATATCCACACCGTGATCAGGCTCATTGAGGTGTCCCGAGAGTACAAGACGCCGTTATGCCTCACATTCATCGATCTCAAGAAGGCCTTCGACTCTGTCGAAACGGAAGCGGTGATTGAGGCTCTGTGCAAACAAGGCGTCTCCACTCAGTACGTCAAGATCCTCAGTGAGCTCTACAAAGGATTCACGACCGTGATCACACCATTCTACAACAACGTTCTCATCAACGTGAAGAGGGGTGTGCGCCAAGGTGATACCATATCACCGAAGCTGTTCAACGCCTCTCTCGAGAACATCATGCGGACACTAGAATGGGACGACATGGGAGTGAAGATCGACGGCCGGCTGTTACACCATCTTCGTTTTGCGGATGATATCGTACTCATAACACCATCTATCACCCAGGCAGAACGCATGCTGGCCGACTTCGATCACGCGTGTGGGAAGATCGGCTTGCAGCTGAACTTGACGAAGACGATGTTCATGAGGAATGGATACGTTTCTGATGCCCCATTTTCGCTCAACGGAACGAACATCTCCGAATGCTCCAGCTATGTGTACTTGGGTCGGGAAGTCAACATGACCAACGACTTGAGTCCAGAGCTGGGCAGGAGGAAACGAGCGGCTTGGGGCGCGTTCAAGAGTGTTGAAGAAGTAGTGAGGAGGACGAAGAACGCCCGACTCCGCGCCCATCTCTTCGACTCTACGGTTCTTCCTGCGTTGACGTACGCTTCAGAATCCTGGGCGTTGCGCAAGCAGGATGAACATGCGATTTGCGTCGCGCAACGAAGTATAGAGAGAAGGATGCTCGGAGTGACTCGCTTCATCCAGGCGAGAGACGGCATACGGAGCTCCGAGCTACGTCGACAGTCGAAGATCAGAGACGCAGTCGCATGGGCCAAGTTGTCGAAGATCAGGTGGGCCGGACACGTAATGCGATTTCGTGACGACCGTTGGACGAGAGCCGTTACTGACTGGATTCCACGGGACGTCAGAAGAACACCCAGGTCGCCCACCTTTGCGCTGGTCGGACTTCTTCGTCAAATCCCTGAACGACCGATTCGATGCTCTTCGTGTTCCTCGAGCGAGCAGGACCCATTGGTCTACCATGGCACGCGACAGGGACGAATGGAGACGTTACTGGCGCCCGCTCGAGCAAATCGATGATCAACGGGACGACAGGTGATACAGGTGATACGATGTGTTGGTATTTTGGTCTTGTATTCACACATACACCGCTGATTCAGAATCTCGAACTCCATTGAATTTTGTTGTAAAATTGCTGAATTCAATTTTGTGGGTGACATCACAATAATTCAACGTACATGTACATACCATCAGGCATTAAGTCACTATTCCTATGAGCGAACTTTATTCAAAAATATGAACACAAACATACCTCTTCGTAGGGGCTTTCTTCGTAGGGATAGAACTCCTCGCGCAGCTCCTAAAATCAAAATCTTCTCTGAAGATTCATTGAAGTTATGCAGTTTTTGAGAGCGTTTATTTGGATAGATGTACTGATTTTCAGAAGGGGAATGCAGAGATATAGCATAATTTCCTTATTCTACGATGTTTTGGTAATTTGGTCTCGTATTCACACATATAGCGCCGATTCAGAAACTCGAACTCCATTAAATTTTGCTCTAAAATTGCTGAATTCGATTTCATAGGTGACATCACATTAATTTACCGTATACATACCATCAGGCATTAAGCTACTGTTCTTATGAGCAAACGTTATTCAAAAATAATAAGAATACAAACATACGCCTTCGTAGGGACGGACTTCCTCGCTCAGATCCTGAAATTAAAATCTTCTCTAAAGACTTATTGAAGTTATGCAGTTCTTGAGAACATTTATTCGCACTAATACTGAATATCAGACAGAGAGTATCGCGCGGTAGTTTGGCTTTGGGAGTCCCGACCCCAAATTCATGATCGATGGTATTCTCCTTTCCCCACAGCTCAAAGAGGCCGGATCTACATAC